>NC_051167.1:129618238-130818238 GCF_013339725.1 Rhipicephalus microplus | reverse complement strand
ACCTAGGTAACGAAGCTTTTTCTGGAAATCGCGAGAAAACAGCGATTTTCAAAAAGTTATAGCTTCGCGATGGCGGGGCCGGGAGCCGGCTTCTTGGGCTCATCGGAAAGAGCATTTTTCTGTGTTTAACTTTTCCGCCTCAGCTGGCTTCTTCCCTTAAAAACAAGTGCACAAAAAGCAAATGTTTGAAGGTCGTTTCAAAGCCCTTGATTGGCTGTGGCCGCCATGTTGCCATAGCTCGCCTCGCCATTGGCCTGATGCTCGCGCCGGGCCAATGGCGAAGCATCGGAAATTTATTTCCACCAAATTCAGCACACCAGCTGGTAGATCACTTCGAAGAAAAATATTCCTTAATATTATTGACTTTGCCGACTCTTCCTCACGCAGATGACTGCTTTTTCAGCTGCAGCAGCTATTTCGAGCCCGTCCTAGCCGTCATTGTAAGCACCAAAAAAAGCAGCACTGCAGGTCTGTCGCATCCAGCGCTTGCGTGGGCGTCAGGTTAGCCAACATTATGCTCCGGGGTGTCAACATATTCGTCACTGTTCTCACGTCACTGTTTTGTTTTCATTCGGCACAATTTTCGCATTTGACGATTCTTCGGTTATCGCCACATCAGCATCGGCACAGACGTACATGCACAAAGTATCGCAGTCAGGCACAACGCCGGCGTCAAGGAGGGCGTCCCACGACGTCTGGGCCACGTCGCCCGCGGCACCCAATAACATTGCCGATATCTTCGGGCACTTTTTTCTTGACGCCAGACTCAAGGGCTTTCAACATTGCCGGCTTGTGCTCGATGGTTTATTTTGCACTAACGTTTGCCGCTGCCATTGTCCATCTCGTGGCTAGCGGCAGAAACTGATAGAGGAGGTGATGACAAGGACGAACGCCACGATCGCCCCCTCCCCGGTGGCGTGCGAGGCCTGGGCGTGCAGCTGAAGGGGAGAAGAAGGTCAGAAGCACGGGCGGGTCCACGAGTTCTGTATACGGGTCCACGATATTCCGGTATATCCAGTAGTTCCTGAGGAAAAGGGAGGCAGGGAGACTCGCTCCCACACGCCTCTTGGCAGGCTCAGGCGACTTTCGGGGAGTGCAAGGCGCGAGTTTTGAATTACCGCAGCAGTGACGATACGTAAACTGTAGCGCACTTTAAGGTATTGAATTGATGTATACCGAAATGATCATGCTCATTGCAGACGAAGGATGGTTCGTTATATCTATCGTGAGGAAATTTTCGCTTCGTTAAAACGAGGTTTTAAATACACGGTCGTCTATAGGAATTTCAAGAGGAATTACAATCGCTTTGTTATATTCATTATTTCATTATATCCCGCTTCGTTGTAACAAGGTTTTACTGTAATATATATGCCACGCCAGTTTTTTGTCACATCTCTTCCCTATTTCTGCTTCTCCACTTAACAAATTTCCCAAGTTTGGATGTCATCAGGTAGGCAGGCATGGATAGACGCTTACCTCTTCGTTGTTAATATTATTCCAGATGGCAGTACTTCAGGGTGGTAAGGGTGATGGAGGTACGACAGAGGCCCTCTGCGGACCATGCCTGTCAGCCTGCCTGCAGTTCGTGCCGCAAGTGAGCCGCTGGAGCCACAGCCCGGCCAAGACCCCCTACCAGGAGCGCGCTTGGAAGGCCTTGCTGTCAAAGCTGCACGACGTCGTTCACAAGGTGTGTGGGTGTCATAGTAATGCCAGAGTGTGCAGCTTTTATTTGCACTACCCTTGCTTGAACGAACTATAAAGAGCATGGCAATAAGGGAAAACGAATTTTTTGGTGCATCAGATTAAACTTCTGGGTTACCAGATGAGGAAGGTCTCATTTTGATCTGGGGTGGAGCAATCCATAAAGGCCCAAAATGAAAAGTGGGTACTGGTGGTACCACTTTGAAATTTTATAATACATTAGTCACGATACCGTATAGGGCTGTATTGTGTCACAGCACAGCGTTGTTTTTTTGGTGAGTGATTTCTTGCTCAAATGTTGACAGTTGAACCAGGTGCTGCATCATTCTGAAGTTTTTGAGCGAAACAAAACCGGGTACAGGAAGAAATTTTGTGGACAGGATCAACACTATGCTGTCACAATGCTTATTCCTGTACTATGCTTTACTTGTTTTGTTTTCCTCAAATGGTTTCACAATGAATTCTTGGTCGCTTTCTGTTTCTTAGTCCTCGGCACTTCTCTGCTTTTCTGTTATTGTTGTGCCATTTATTATGTAATCAAGGCAGATCTTGAGCGTAACTTAACAAAGAAACAGATGTGTGAACAACCAGAAAATCGTGCTCATATCTTTGTGCATCGTATTTTGTTTCCTATAGGGGGGGACTTTATGGCTTAAGGGGGCACGCGGCACTTCGGGACAGAAAATCAGCCAAAAAATCGAGTTTTCGCGGACCTTCTTTTCGCGTTCCCGACATCATTGCGCACCTATTTACAAAATTTCATAGCCGAATACCATCAACTTTCATCGTTATTCAACATTAAAAAACCGAAAACGGGCGTCCTGCCCTTTAAATTGAGGGCGAATAGCGCAGGTTTCGGCTCTACGATACGCGGGAACTACGCGCTCGATCGGCGCCATTTTGGTCTTGTTTGAAAGAACGCGTTTTCAGCTGTTTTCTTTATTCAGTAAGCAACATTGAGCGTTTCCCCGGCTCGAAAAACGGGGCCTCAAAGACGAAGAGCCGCGCTCACTGCCATTGGCTAAACGGCGCACGTGACTGAAATGGCGCTTTCCGGTTGGCTGGAAGCTCGCGGCTTGCGCCTGCATACGTGACCCGACGCCATTTTGAAAGGGTTACCGCTGTGACGCCTCGAAATCGGCAGAGCACTCTGAAGCTTCTGATCGTATCGCCATGCCTGGAAACGCAAAAAAGTATCGGACCGTGCACGCACTTGGTCGCAGGAAACGCAAAGGTCGTGGGAGAAAGTCTACGAAGTCATCAGAGCCCTTGGTTGACTCCGACGAACGATGTGTCGACGCTCCGCGGCCGTTCAGCGATGGTGCGACCGAGCGCGTTGCCTTCGACGACGATGACGGTGAAGCGAACTCCGGACGACTACGAATCGACGCCAAGGTGGTGACAAACGCCGAAGTTGAAGAAAATCATGCCCGGGAGAAAGCGACGCTCGACCGGCTTTCATCGGCGCCAGCAACTGCACGGAAAATTGACTTTTTCACCGCGAGTTGTAGCGAGGCAACCGCACAGGACTCGGACCACGCTGCTCCTTATCTGCTTATGCATCTAGATATCCTAAACGGGATAATGGGTGCCTTGTGTTGCAAAGCCTGCCACGGACCGGCTACGATCGTCAGGGGGGATCGGGACTACGGACTTGCCGTGAAAGGTGCGGCGAGATCGCGAATGAATGGACTTCGCCCCGCGCGAACGGCACGAAAACGTGCAATCCGTTTGAAGTAAATCTTCTCGCTTCAAGGGCGATGGTGGCTACCGGCAACGGCCAAACGAAAATGAACGATATTTTCGCAACAATGGGCATCTCACACCGCGGTGTGCACCACAAGATGTTTCAGCGGCATTTGAAGAACACGCTGGCACCCGCTGCAACGTGAGCGGCTGAGTCCGCTATGAGCGAATGTGCGGAAAAGGTTAGAACAATTTATGATGACTTGTGCTTCGGCCACCGGGGCAATATTGCCGTTAGCTACGACGGCACGTGGAAGACGCGAGGCCATTCTTCCCACATCGGCGTGGGCACAGTTATCGAATTATTTAGTGGCTACGTGTTGGACTACGTCGTTCTTTCCAACGTTTGCCTAGGCTGCGAGGTGGGCCCAAAGCCTAGTAGTGAGGGCTATCAAGAATGGAAGGCTAACCACAAATGTCAAAAAAATACGAACAGCAAAGCGGGGCAAATGGAAGTGGAGGCGGCTCTAATTCTATTTCAGAGGTCGCTTGAACGCCATGGCCTGCGCCACACAACTATGCTGTCTGATGGAGACTGTAGGAGATTTTGCGCCATACAAGACGCCAAGGTGTATGGTTACATTGACGTGCAGAAGGAAGACTGTATTAATCATGTACAGAAACGGATGGGCACCGCATTGAGAAACCTGGTGCAGAAACAAAAGTGCGATGGGAAAAGAGGCCTTGGTGGGAAAGGCAGGCTCACAGGTGAGCTGATCACCAGGCTGAGCACATATTATGGCCGGGCTCTGAAATCGCATGAAGGTGACGTGGGCGAGATGCAAAAGGCTGTGATGGCCACATACCGCCACGTCACTTCCACTGATGAATGCTCGGACCACAGTCTGTGCCCAGCCGGTGAAACTTCATGGTGCCGGCACAATGCCGCAAAAGCAAAGGGTGAGCCCGACCCCAGGCATGCCTACAATCTACCGAAAGACGTGGCAGAGGCATTACTACCGGTTTATACCCGGCTTTCGGAAAGAGCCCTGCTTCAGAGGTGCGAACGCGGCAAAACGCAGAACTCCAACGAGAGCCTACATTCGGTAATCTGGAGTTTGGCCCCCAAGGAGCACCATGCGTCCCTGTTCGCTGTTGAAGCAGCTGTTGCAGAAGCAGTGCTGCGCTTCAACACGGGCAATTTGAATTCTGCAACGGCAATCTTAGATGAAATGGACATGAATGCGACAAGTACTGGTGCCAGGAGAGCGAGAGAAAAAGACCACCATCGCAGCATTGTCTCCAACAAGAAAAGAACAGCCTCATTGGAACTCCGGAAGCTAGTGAAGAGGAGGCATGAGCACAGAATGCATTCAGACTATGCTTCTGGTGCGTTTTGAGGTTGTCTTGTTGCATCTTCTGCAATAAAAATGTGTGCCCACGTTTTTTCCCGATTTCTCAAAACGACAATTTTCATATGCTTCCCATTATGCCGGAGCAATATCTCTTGTTCTATCTGGGTTATCATTACGATTTCTTTTTTGTTTCAAAGATAAATGCAGGGGATGTGTCGTAAAGTAAGTTTTATTGTAATAATTTTTGGAGAAAATTCTCTAAATGGATCTTTTGTTTCAAGTGTAGATGGGGAAATTTTTCATGTCATATTCAACATCCCACAACTTTGCTTCGAAATAGCCCAGAACAATGATTTATACTTTATTGCACACTGTGAACATACCGAATTGGTTCTATAGGTTGCACATAAATATCCAAGTTACAGTTAATTAGCTAATTAGGCCTTAATTGAAAAAGTCGCGGTTCATTATATCTTTAAAACTAATTGTCACAGCAAGAAAAGAATTAGATTTTTGAAATCAGCAGTAAAATCTACATAGGCTCTCCAAATTTGACTGAGGTACTCGCAAAAATAAAAGAGTTTTTGGAAGGTGTAGCATCCCCCCTTAAGGGGGACATGGTTTTTAGAGATAACATAGGTTATTTCTTGGCCAAAGTAGATGAAACTGCACTGCTTTGTTCAGTTTCTTTAGCTTTATTTAACTATCCAGTTATATTTTACACAGGTCAATTATTTCCAGAGGTAATTAGTACTCTCATTCTATTGTTTGCCGAAACAATAAAGTATTATCTATGCAACATAACATCATTTTAAACACATATATGGATACAAGAAAGCCGAAGGAGAGCAACGCTGCAAGCTGATTGGAAATCGAACAACTACTTCTCAATTTACAGCACTAATGAGTTCATGGTCTACACCTAGCCAAAAACAAAAAAATTTTAAATTAATATAAAAAAAATTTTGAACTGCAGATTGAAAATCTGCTTGCAGCATTGCTTTCTATGCACATTTAGCTACATTGTGCAAAAAGAATTGTAGCTCTAGCTGTCCTGGGTCGACTTTTAGAGAAGAAGCAAACAAGGGAAGTGGCCAAAATCCATGTTCTGAGAAAATGAGCAAAACAGATTAAAACTTTATTTAGCGTTACAGAATGTAAAACATCACAGGCACACATAATTTTAGCGAGTTAATATGCACCAGGCATATAATCAGATTGATTGTTAGCATGAGCATGCCTTTTTTTCAAGTTCCGCTGTAAGTTGTCAGCCGACGAGCGTTTGCTTGCTGACGCCACGGAACGACGGCAATCCTTTTCGGCCATGCGCTTGGAACTGTGGATGCCAGGGTTGAGGCCAAGCTCTTTCAGTATGCCTGCAGAGCTTCTCTCATTACCAGCGTTAAACTTCATGACTGCTTCGGCTACTGCTGCTTCAACAGTGAACAATGAAGCATGTCGGTCCTTCGGCGCAAGTGCCCATATCATGGAGTGTAAGCACTCGTTGCTGTTTTGTGTTTTGCCCCGTTGGCATCGTTGCAGTAGCTTCTTGTCAGAAAGCCTCTGATAAATAGGCAATAATGCCTCACAGACATGAGGAGGCAAGCTGCGCGGATGCTTGGGTGCAGGCTCGCCCTTAGCGTCTGCAGCATTTTGCCGACACCATGAGTTGGTTCCTGTTGGGCAAAATGTGTGGTTGGTCACTTCATCGTTTGATGTCACATGGTAATAAGTGGCCATCACTGCCCTTTGCATGGCATCCACATCGTCATGAGATTTCAGGGCCCATCCATAATATGAAAACTTGTTGATGAGATCCCCAGTCAACCGGCCTTTTCCGGAAAGGCTCTCCAGGCCAGTGCTTATCTTGTGCTTGTCCACCAATTGCGCAAGGCTGTACCCATCCTCTTCTTCACGTGATTCACGCAGTCTTCCTTGGTGATGGGAATGTACCCATACACGTTCTCTTCTTGTAGCGCCAGGTACGTCCGGCTATCGCCATCTGAAAGCACGGTTGTGTACCTGACACTATGCCGCTCTAGTGACCTTTTGAATAAAATGAGGCCAGCCTCCACCTCCATTTCCCCAGCCTTCTTTGTTGTGTTTCGCTGGCACACGTGGTTCTCTTTCCACTCTTCGTAAGCGGGGTCCCCCTCCTTCGGGCCCGACTCACACCCGGCACAAAAGTTGCTCAGGACAACGTAGTCAAGAACGAGGCCGCTTATCAGTTCAATGACGGTACCGACGCCAATATGCGACGAGTGTCCGCGCGTCATCCACGATCCGTCGTATGACACGGCGATGTTTCCCGGGTTGTCCACATTGAGTTCCGCGTAGATATCGCGAACCGAACTCGCGCACTCACTCATAAGTTTCGAGGCAGCAAGAATAGCGCCAGGTGTTAGCTTCTTCTTCACGTACGCCTGCCACGTTTTCGTGTGGAGGCCGCGACGCGATATGTTCATCATTGCAAATATGTCGTTAAAAGCAGTCTGCCTGTTGCCAGTTGCCTGCATTGCGCGGGTGGCGAGCACGTTCACTGTGAATGGATTTATTTTCTGCTGTCCGTCGACGCGCGGCGAACTCCACTTTGACGACCCGTCACCGCAGTTCACACACACTAGCTCAAGCTTGACAGCAAGGCCGTATTCCCGCTCGCCTCTCCTGATCTCGGCGTCTCCGTTGCAAATCTTGCACTTTAAATGCAATATTATCAAAGCATTTACCGCCTCCAAGTCCAGGATGGTGAAAGTCGTTTCATCGGGTGGGGGACCCACAGCGTCGGCACGTTTAGCGATAAGGCTGCGCTTCCGCTCCGTCGCCGCAACAGATGAAATCTCTCGCAGCTTCTCTTCTGCCTTCTTCTTTTTATCCTCTATCTGTTGTGGCTGCAGAATTTGCGTGTCGTGACGCACACGGCCGCTTTCCGCGACGTTGTCGGCAGCTGACGGGCTCGTAGGACTAGCGTCCGTTAGGCCTGCCGCACTGGCGTTGACGACCGCTCCGCTGGCCGCTGCGAGTTCGTCATCCTCGTTGTCCTGGGTCGTTGCGGGGCGCTTCCTGAAGTTCTCGGCTAGCGATCGCCTCACCCGCTTTCCAAATTTGTGTTTGGTGCGGAACTTCTTGATGGCACGACCCATAGCTGTAGGCAGTTGACAACACCAAGACAAAATGGCGCACGCTCACGCGCGTCTCTGCGGTGAAGCAGACGCCAGAAACGCCGCTTGGCCAATCGGATGCCTAGATTTTGTCACGTGCCCCAAGCAGCCAATAGAATCGCGCGCTTGTACCTCTCGATGACGCGCTTTTGCTAGAAAACCAATGAGCAAAACGAGCCAGTGGTGGCGGGAAATTGAAGATGAAGAACGGCTCTTCCAAACGAGATCGAGATGGCCACGATAGCCCTTGTGTACCGGCAACGGTTCGGCACGGAAAAAGTGCGATTTTAGCGTCAATTTGCGCTCATACACACCTCATATTGGTGTTACAAATTGATTTTACGGCAAAAATAATGACAATATAAGCTAGAAACTTAGCAGATTTGTGCAAAAATAGATATAGATTCCGAAAATGTCAGCTTGAAAAAGTCAGTTTTCTTGCGATTTTCGGCCTTCTAAGACCCGTGTCCCCCCTTAAGAACCTCTGCACACCCGTTGAATCTACTCGTTTTGTCCTCTCATTTGTTTCTAACGAATCAGGTGAACGGGCTGCTCCCCAGCGGGCAGTTTGTCTCGGTGGTTCGGTCACTGATGTGCCACGAGCTCTCGTCTATCCGGCGCAGCGCCATGGACATGCTGAACGAGAAGCTGGCCGCCAAGGATTACTTTGCAGAAGAAGACGTAAGTAGTCACTTTGCTTGACACTTCAACATATCTGCCAAGTCTCCTGGATTTCGAACCTTTCCTCTGTTTGTGCGGTTGTCATGAAAATCTCCTGTATATCGAAATTTCTGTTCGTGATTTGGCTGCATTGACGAAAATGCAGGTCAGTCCACTCCAGGCTTTTTTGCTTACTGACTGCATCTTATTACAAACGAATTTAGGGGGTGTTTATCTAAACGTACCGTAGAATCTCAGTGATGCGAAACTGCAGCAGATAAGTACAAATTCGTGAATATCTCCTGTCAATTTTCGCTGCGTTCATTGGGTGAAATTTCTAATGTTCTGAATACTTTTTTTAGTTGTGGAAGGTGATATGAACTTTAGTACCGAAGTGGTCGGACAAAGTCCGAGAGCAGCGTGCTCGAAGTTTCAGAAGTATGCGTGCGACCAGTGCACGCACTGTCTTCAACAATGAATGTGGTTGTCATTGCCACAACTGCTGGAGACAAAACCGCGGTCTTGACACAATCATGTATGGTGACGGCGTTACTGACAGAACTCTAAAAGTGTGTGCGCATCCAATGCTCGACCAATCACAGCAGCGCTGCTTTCTGCAAACTCTGTAGACAAAACCGTAGCAGATGCGATCATAGGTTGCATAAAATGACAGCTTTGAAGGCATGTGCGCAGCCAGCGCACGCAGATTGAAAACGGAAGTATCGTTTGCTGCAACCACCGCGCACAAATCCGTGGTCGTGGCAACACAGTAGCAATCCACGAGCTCCGAGGGCAGGTGGCTAACGCAGTTGTAAATTTAAGGCACTAAAAACGTATAAAAGGCTAGAAGCGTGTTGGCATTCCTGTCCAAAAAATCTAGTAGAGAGCAAAGCCTTGACCTGCGCGGCAAGCAGCTGCGCCGTCGCATCTGTTTACGTGTTTCTCAGGAAAATATACGCGAGTTATTTTGAAAAAAATAAATTGTGCTAGTTGGCTTAATGTCGCGAAATTTTGGAAGTATATTTGTGCTCCCCCTTTTAGACTCACTTTAGTGGGAAACGCTACTGTCATGTGTTAGGCCACTCCAAGCCATTAGGAGGCCTCTTGCACATTTGCCCTCTTGTTTTTAGCAATGTTTTTTGTTGTGGCTTGGTACCAAAACAAAGGGGAAAATAATTTGTTGTGACCTACTCATCTTGTTTTTCACGGTGTTGTTTGTTTTGTTTTGGTGGCGAAACAATGGAAGGAAATAATTCAATGCGACCCCCCACCTCTTTGTTGCAGGAATCTCCCGAATTCAGAAACGGTGAGCTTGAAAGTGCTTAGCCCCATTTTAACCCTCTAACTCAGGGGTTGACAACCTGCAGTCCATCCTGCGAAGCAGTATTGTGCGACTTCAAGCACGACGTCTGAGCCCACCTCCTCTCCTTGTCAATTCAATTATGAAGGCCGGCTTGAAATTTCTTACCTCAATTGGAGTTTGCACCTTTAACCCATGTTTGTAAATTGCAACCTTGTGACATGCGTGCAGAAATTAAGGTTGATTTCTGTTCCAATTTTGTGCAGTATTGCCAACTCGCCAACTTTTTTTTTTTCCCTAATTCTATTTATTGTACTTCCTGCTCAAGTTTCAACTCCAAAACAGTATTAATTGTGCCCCCATCTCTGTCACATCTGTCATCTCCATGTTGAACCCAGCGTTTTCTCGATTAAATTTATTTGACTGTAGCGAGCCTGAAATGCAGCTTTACCATAATACAAGTGTGATGGGTATGATGGGGTGAAGCATATTAAAAATTTGAAGGGGCCACTGCCAATTTGACGTTAATTATAGTTGTCTTCGGGAAGTTCGAATCGTTTCGAATGTAAAAATTTAAGGGGGGAGGTGGGGATCGAAAGTGAAATTCTTTAGTTTTTGTCGTAGAGCAATGAAATTTGGCATGCTTACTGGAAACTGCGCTAAATGATAAATGACAAAGTTTCATTCAGCTATCTCCAGTAGTTCTGGCATTATAAATTTTTTTATCCATCAGTGTACTACCAAACTTGCCCAAAGCCTGGTGTGACAAAAAAACATGGTAGAAGCCTATAGTTGCTCTTATATTTTAGCCATTGGGATGGTTGATGTCGTGACATTCTGCAAATATTTTTATGACTCTGTTTTTATTTTACAGAGAACATTGTATACATGCTTGTAAATGTGGTCGTTATCATAATGTGAAATTAGCTTAGGAGTAAAAATACTGAGGTAGTAATTAACAAATATGAAAACGTCACGACATAGAAAATTCACTGAGGAACACAATGCAAAAAACCACATGAAAATCCGTCAAGCCATAGTCATGCAAGCATCGTGGCAAGCTGGACAGTCGGGTCAAAACACATTTCTGAGAAAACTGGCGTTAAAGTTGAACAGTCAGTAAAGGTCCATCAAAATGTCCCGGGACTGTAATACTTTGTGTCTTTGCTTGCGAGGGTCTTCTTACGTCCTTTCTCTTTCATTTTTTCTGCACTGCGTGCTTTTCGTTTTCTTTGCTGGTCTTTTTCTTCAGCTCTTTGAAGGGCGAGGCTAGCAGGTTTGATGCCCACGGACTTGCACATTTCAGTGTAGGCTCGCAAATTTCCAAAATTGTAGCGTGCAACTGCTTCATGTACTGTTGTCTCCACTGCGAACAATGAAGCGTGTTGGTCCTTTGAAGTCAGTGACCAAATAACTGAATGCAAGCTTTCCGCCGCATTCTGAGTTTTGTTGCCTTTGCATCGCTCCAACAGTTGCGGGTCAGAGAGACGTTGGTATACAGGCAGCAGAGCCTCCGCTACACGTTTCGACAGGTTATACCTGTGAGGTGGTGCTGGCTCCATTTTGGCCTGTGCTGAACGATGTTTGCACCAGCTATCAGGGCCAGGTGGGCAGAGCTCATGGTGAGGCTCGTCGTCGGTGGATGTGACGTGATAAAAAGTGGCCATCACGGCCCTTTGCATGTCAGGGACACTTGTGTGTTTTCGCAAGGCTAACCCGTAGTAGCTGGTCAGTTTTTTAATCAACTCCTACGTCAGTCCACCTCTCCCACCCAATGGCTCCCCTTTCTTAGCTCTTGTCACCAGTGTGCGGAGAGCGGTGCCCATTCTCTTCTGCACATGGTTCACGCAGTCTTCTTTGGTCAGTGGTATGAAGCCGTACACCTCATCTTTGCACAGAGCAAGATAGGTTCGGCTGTCACCATCACATATAATGTTGGTGTAGCGGAGGCCATACCTGCTGACAGAGCGCCTGAAAAGTGTCAGAGCAGCCTCCACTTCCATCTGTCCGGAGCCAACATCAGTATTCTTCTGACATTGATGTTTCTCAGCCCAAGTGACGAAGTTGGGGTCGCTCTCTGCTGGTTGTTGACAACACCCAAGACAGAAGTTGGAAAGGACTGTGCAATCCAGCACAAGCCCCGTGTAAAACTCAATAATACATCCTACCCTAATGTGTGAGCTGTGGCCTCTTGTAAGCCACGTGCCGTCATACACAACTGTGATGTTGTTTGGGCTTGATGGCTGCATCTTACTGTACACGTCTTTTACCGCAAGCACAGCATCTGCAAAGATGTTTTGTGCAGCTTCCTCTGCTCCTGGTTTGAATGTTTTTTTAGGTGTTCCTGATAGGTTTTTTGATGAATGCCCCGATGAGAGACATTCATTGTAGCCCAGAAGTCATTCAGGGCAGTGGGCCCTTTTCCAATGGACTTATTGCTTGCATGGCTCTTAGGTTGACTTCAAAAGCCCTTCCTTCGGATTTTCTACTGGATGACCAAGGTGAATGAATAGGGCCACAGGAAGCACACAAAAGTACCAGTTTTACTGCCAGGCCCAATTTTGTCCCATGCTGCACTGACAAAGTCTTCTTACAACATTTTGGGCAGAGTGCAGGTCCTATTAGGGAATTCATGGCAGAAACCTGAATTAGGGTGAAGTCATCCTCTTTTGTTGCCGATGTTTGCTCCGTTTGCTGCGCGAACCCGAACTTCCGCTCCGTTGCCGACACCTCGCAAAGTGCATCGCGGACACTGCTGGCTTGCTTCTCGGCGCTTTCCGAGGACACGAAACGAGGTTCCAGGTGTATTTGAACGGTGCGCTTCCGCTGAGGCAAACGATCGCCGACATCCTGGACAGCTGGCACCACGTCGTCGTCCGCCGCCGCGAAAACGAAACTTTTCTCGCGTTCACACCGCAGCGTGATGCCGCGGCTAGTTGATGGCCCCGGGTCTTCAGTGTCACTGCCAGGCGTCGATTCACCGTCACTTTGAACAGCCGGCACTGCATCGTCACCCGCCGCAGCGAAAACGAAACTTCTTTCGCGTTCGGGCCGCACCGCAACGTCGCGGCTAGTTGACGGCCCTGCGTCATAGGCCTCACTGCCGAGCATCGGCAGCGAGCAGGTGTCGGCTTCCGACGACACGTAGCTTGGTGGCGACGCGGTACTCGGTTCGTCTGATTCAATCGCTGCTGACTGCTTCGTTTTCCCAACAGGAGGCTTGCGTTTACGCTTCCCGTAAGCGTACTTCGTCCGGTACTTCGTCCTGCGCTTCCGGTCCACGCGACGATCCATTGCGGGCGCTAAGCCTCGCGCTAGAGAAGAGTTGGCGTATCGGGGTATCGGCAGGGGATTCGCAAACTATAGTGCGCCAGCGTGTGCGTAGCAGACGTGCGTGCGCGGAGCAGACGACCAGCGCAAGCAAGTGCGTCCCAGCAGCCACTCACAGAGCGCGCTCAGTACCACGTGACAGGAGCGACCAATGGGTGCGCGTCTAAGGCATCGCGGATGCCTTCGCATTTTTTCTGTTTGTGCGTTTATCTTAGCTCGTAGAGTCGTGGTTTCACCGGGAGAAGTACGGCGGTGAAGCAAGCTTTCCAGTGACACCAAGCTTTCCGCGAGCGGCGGCGAAGACGCGGAAGTATCGCGCTCGGAAATGGGCCATTTTCGCGCAGATTTCAGCCAGCTTTTTGCGATCCGCGGTCAGAAAAACATTTTTTAAGCTTACTTTGAGATCGTTTTCGGCGGAAATATTTTTAGATATGATAGAAATGGTGATGCAGAATCCAAATCTGCCCTTATCCAAAATTCGTTTTTTTTGCGAGAATTTCGCGATTTGATCCCCGCGTCCCCCCTTAAGTGCAATTCCATTGAAGTAGTAAACACTATTAAAAGAATATTCAAAATTCCGCATATTCGCTCACCCCTAGCGAAAACATTTTTCTCTCTTGTATCCCTCTAAAGTTGTTGTGCCACACAAGCATGCAATTTGCACTAATTTTTTACTGTGTTGTAGCTTTGCAATGACAAGTGGGATGAAGCTGGGCACATTTAGCTCTTCTTGTTGTGACATCTACAGACGCAGTCCCTGCTGGAACTTGTTCCATTGCTGCTGCAAATGGCACATGGAAAATCCTTGTCCGTTGTGCCATCAGCATCAACTATTGTCAGCGAAACATCTGGAGCGACTTCGAGCGAAGAGGCAGCCCTGAACCGGCAAACGGCACTGTTATCACTCAAGCTTCTCATCCGTACATTGGGCGCTGAACACCGGGATGCTTTCGCTGAGGTGAGGACTTAGAGTGGATTGCCGAGAGTGTTAAGGAGTTGTAATTGATACAGCCCTTTAGTCTTTTCTCAGAAACATGGCAGTAGAAAACAATGGTCAAATGAAAAGAGGAGAGTAATTTCTAAAAATAAATGTTTAACACTGAGAAGGCAAGCGCCTGGGGGGTTCTTCTTTAAAATCTTCAACTGTAAACAACCTTCCGAGATATAGAATGAGCCAAGACAACATTCATTAATTTATTCCTTGATTCATTCATCAATACTATTACCTACTCAGAGTTTAACGCTTTCAGTGCCACGTATAAATTCTTGTATCATACAATCACATAACATTCATACAAGCACGTCGCATTTCTAGTACCCCTTCACATAAAAAAAAAGACAATGAATGCAGCTCATGTTCTTATAGGATCACATACAACATTCTAAAGATCTGGGAATTTCCCAAACCACATTAGGTCAAGTTTCAGAAATCACTAGCAGCATGGTCTGTTCACAGTGCTTTTTTTTTTTCCCTCACAGGTGTACGACTTGGCACACCAGCTGCTCTCTGACAGCATTTGAATCCACTACTGATGAGTAGCGCACTGCTGTGCTTTGCGGAATTGTGCCACAGCCTGCCGACGCCCACCATTGCTCATTTCGGCCGTCTCATGCCACCCTTCCTCGGCATCCTGCAGAACAGGGCAAGGAGAGGTCAGCACATGTTTTCATCTTTTGTCCTCTTCGTTGGCTGAATCAAGCAATCAATGGTTTCTAGGCTTTGCGAATAGTGAATTTTAGGTTCGAAGCAAAATCGAAGTGAATAATGATTTTGGTCGAATACCGTAGTTTCCAATTGAATTCGAATGGTATATATCGCATATTTTAAAGAAAAGGGGGCTTATTTGTCATAACCTAATCAACCTGCACAATATTTTTTTGAATATTGAAACAAGGCCTGTTTAAATCAATGTTTTCTTTAATTTCAAAGTAAGTAGAAGCAACTGTGAATGATAGCAGGATATTACTCTCGGTAGAATGCAGCGATAAGCCTGTAAAATATTATACGTTTTAAAAATTATTGCACTTGGGGCATATAAGCCGGTATAACAAGCTTATCAACTTAATTAAAAAGTGAATCGATGTGAAGGTAATATGTTCATTTAAGATTGAAGTGGGGCTTTGCGGCCAGTGCAAATTTCTCGGGATAGGTGTTTCACTGCTCAGCATTTTTTTGTGGCAATGAAATTATATTTAAAGGAGATTACATGCAAACTAATATACAGCAAACCTTCGTTACAACGAAGCTGCTTTATTCGAATCATGGCTTTTATCGAAGTGTCACACAGTCCTTACCCCTATACGTGTATTTTAGACTGGATCACTCGAAGCACGTCTATAGCTTGCTCCGCTTAGACTCAGGTAACAAGTTGCAGATCTATATTGCGAATATTACTGCTGATGGACCAAGGCATTATTGAGACAGCACAAAAGTTATTCCGGAAAAGTCTTTTACAATGGGTGCTTGTTGCGTATGATACCAACAAGCGATACAGCATCGACTTACTTGGAGCAGTGCATTTACCATGCCATTCATGAAAAGAACTAGCACCTGCAAAGATTGCGAACTGCTTTACACATGCCGGATTTTTCTGGTTGCACGCCAAAGACGCTGATGATGACTGCGAGTACTGCGACGATCTTGACAAAGCTGTTCACAGCTTTGCCGGAGATCTGGAAGGCAACTTCGAATTATTCGTGATGGCTGACCAGTGTACCCATCGGTGCTCCAGTTACGGATGCCAAAATAGCCGACTTGCTTGGAGGCCCCAATGAGGAATATGAGCCGTTGGACGAAAGCCTCGTGAAAAACCAACTGTGGCACAAACGCAGGAGAGCCTCTGCCTGTTGCGAAATAGAGTGGAGTGGGTGGGAAGCTACTACGACCTTATAATTTGCCTAAACAGACTGGAGCAGGCACTCCTCGTGCCCAGCCAAAGCACCCGACAAAGCCAGCTGATTGACTTTTTTGTGCGTGAATAAAGTAAAGGTTTGTTTGACTGAATACCACTTCTGCAAAGTTGTCATAGCTACCGTAAAAACCAGAATGTAGTCGAATTAAAAAAAAAAATGCAATGGAAAGTCTACTCTCGTTCTATATACTAGTCATTGGCAGAAAAAAAAAAAATGTGGAAGTCTCGCAACATTGGGCAGCTGAAGTCGAAAGTCTCCATTGCCATTGTAAGCATAAGCAGCTGCACGGTTGCGCGAGGCTAGGCAAGGCCGACAGTGTTCTCGCAACGCCATTTTGCCTCAGTTATGGGCTGTCAGTCTGCAATTTTCTCTTTTCTCGTTGCTCTTTGAAAATGAGTGGTAGTCGACGGCAGTTTACGATAGGCTTTAAGAAAAAAAGTTGAGTATGCTGAAGTGCAGTGGCAACCTGGCAGCACGACGGGAATTCAGACAGAAGTGCCCGATACTGGAGAGCCAAAAACAGCCCATTCCATTGTGCAGCAACCAGAAAAAAAAAACATTCGTTTCATGGACGGACTGCAGTGCACCTCAAATTGAAAAAGCTACTAGCCGAATTCGTCCAGGAGCTGCATGCTAGGTCTCTACCCATAACAGCAGAGTGCATCCGTGTGAAAGCTCTCGAGACTAGTACGCGAGTCTGGGCTCACAAGTGGTGCGATTCAAGGGATCTCCATCGTGGGTTCGCTGATTTATATAGCGGAAGGGCTTTCTTTGCGCTAAGGCAGTGACTTCCGTCCTTTCCGCAAACACTGTATCAATAACGCATTGGATGGAATGAAGGACGATGCACTCTTGGACGTTACTAGTGAAAAACAGATGTCTTCGGATTCATGTTCGGACAAGTCTGAGTGACAGCACTTTGTGACCTTGGTTTAACTACATAAGATTAGTGTCCAAATAAAAAGAAATGTCAGCACAGTGCAGCTGGTTGTGTCACGTATTTATCAAGGTAAGGGTGCGCCGTAATACTTTGCGATTTTTTTTTTTCTTTCTCGTAGATTCAAAGTTTGAGGGATCGACCTATATCCCGGTTTTTACGGTAATTTAGCTGTACTTGCTGAGCTCTTATGGGGCAGTCGCGTATATCGAATCACCGCTTATATCAAACTTTCTTGCCTTCCCTCTGACTTCGTCGTAACAAGGGTTTAGTAGATGTCTTCACGGCTTAGCACTGCTTTACAACAGTGAAACCACCTTTGCAGGGGGTTATAAGCGGACTAACTTACATCTGTTCAATTATTTCGAATGCTTTGAAATTTTTAATAATTTAAATTTGAATCGAAGTGAATTCAAATATGCGCACAAGCCTCATGTTTTCATTGCTGTTGCTGGATCTACCGTTTGTTTTCTAACATTTGTTTTTTACCCGTCTTGGAGTGTAGGTGTAGTTGTTGTGGCTTTCAGTGCATCCTAATAGGGACACCTTGGATGTGACTGTGTGCGCATTTGATAAACAAATAATCATTCTTCGCTGCACGCATTTGCTCGATGCTGATTCAAAACATCACGAAACGGGGTGTACGCGGGAGCCTCCGCTTATCACATGCTGATCTGCTTACTGTGCAGGCACCAGATGCTGGCCTTGATATCACACCCTGTACTGTGGTCTTCTTTTTTAACTCTAGCATTCATTTACAATGCTAGAAGCTGTGAGATACTGTGAAATTTTTATGTAACGAAGTACTAAATATAAAACTTGGTCAGCCATGAAGTTCTTTACTGCTATAACGAAATTGAATGTGGGCCATCCAGCTGTAAACTGAAAATAGAACAGGGGCCATCGAACAAGGGCTTGAATAGCAGCTTGTTTGTTCAAATGTTGTCCAGAGTTTGACACGTTGCTTTACCCTTGGGGCATCGCAGGTCGGATGTGGTCACAATGGCACTTATTACAGCATTGCATCGGCTGGTTGAAAGCCTGGCACCATTCTTGAGTGCATACCTTACTACAATCTTGGTTCAGGTAAGTGCGCTCATGCGATTTCGCTCCTCATTACCTCACCTTATAAAACCATCTAACCTCAAACCTCAATATAACGAAATATTGGTTATAACGAAGTGAACGAAAAGTAGTCTTGCAATAGGTTTAGTGTTAGGAATGAATATCGAAGTAAACGAAAAGTAGTTTTGCAATAGGTGTAGTGTTAGGAATAAGCATTTATAACGAATTTCTGTCATAACAAACTCAACTTTGCGTAATATGCAAGTTTTTTTTTAATGAGCTGTGAGTGTATTATTGTTATGTGGCACTTAGGGGTATTCATATTTGCAGCCTTAAAATCTGGTGTGCTCGAGAACCCACAAACATTACTTCTTATCAGTGTGAACCTTGTCTTTTTCTTTCTTTCTTCAAGCTTGCAGCAGTTTTCTAACCACTGTAATTCAAATTTTTCCTTATTGCATAATTCAAACAAGCACTTTAACAATTGCAATGCTTGGCGAGGGCATGGTAAAAAAAAGTCGCTCGGTTCCTCAATTGTTCACTCAGAGTTACTCTAACATGAAATTCATTTCGTTTTTTTATTCTCTGTTCATTATATTGTTTTCTTTCCTCCTTTAACTAAGCAACAGTGCCAAATGATTTATCATCGTGGGACGTCATGTTATTTTTGGCGATCTCTGATGTCTTAAAGACGTCATTAGATGATGATGGTTTTGTTGGATCATTCGAGTTCATAGTGACGATCGCTTTTTATGTTTAATGAAGCATCTGAGGCTTTCACCTGTGTAGACTATTATACACATTGTGTCATGGTCTCTCTCTACCTCCGGAATTTTTTTTATTGTGTTATATTACATTGCATTGTCAGCCGGCAGGGGACCTGTGTACCAGGCCACCTTCTTTATTGTTCTGTGACTCGCATCAGTTGCAGTTATTGCCTTGACTTCGGGAAACCGTTCGGTTGAATTTAAAGTGATGTTTTTTGTGCAATAGTCATGCCCTATGGCTCTCTTTTTCTCTGTTATACTTTGTGCTGTAAATGTTTGTACGTGATGTAGGCCTAGCCTGTGTCACAATTAACCCAATACAATGCCAGTACGTTAGTTGAATGTTTCTCGTTGTCAATCAACTTCTGCCAGGTATGCACAATGCACGTGTCGTGCGCAAAAGAAGGTGCCAGTGGAACCCTGTGCCAGCGGCTGGAGTCTACGTCGACGCACATTGCCCACCACGTGCCAGCTCGCGTCCTCATCCCAGCCATTGAGGAAAGTTTTCACAAGCTCAGCCATTCGGTAAGTGCCAGAGTTTGAGACCAGGCTTTCAAAGGATCGTTGGTTATTCTTGATTTATTCAGGCATGCATAAGTGCACACTAAGGTGTAAACTTCCAACGAACACTCCACAGAGTGCTTAACGAGGCAAAAAAAGAAACGTAAGCATGACTTAAACATTTTGTGCAAAAGCTAATAATGCTATTAAAGGTGACGAAAACAAGTATACAGTAAAACCTCGTTCGTTAATTCGAACTCGGTTATTTTGAAATTCTGCTTAATTCGAAGGATTTCCGCGGTCCCGTATTTTGCAATGTAAGTTTCAGGGGATAACTTGAAGCGGCGGCCGGCACCAGTCCAGTTAATTCGAAAACTTTGGGTGCCGTGTACCAGTTTCAGATCGCGATTTTGCCGCGTATACATGGAAACGATGGCCATTAATTGCCACAAGGCAATGCAACGTATCGATACTAACGATGTGCAGCTGAAGCACCCCAGCCTCGCTACTTCCAGCGCGAAAAAGAAAAGAAAAACGGTCTCATGGTCAACCGAAACATGCGCCTGTGGAAAACGAGCCATGCTTTACTGCAACACAGTGGTGACATTCGGGCAGCTTATTGCATGTTTGTCGCTACGTCAGCTGGTCATGGTTCACCCATCCTTTCTGGGATTGTAAAGAAATTAATAAAGGACAGTTTATCAGAAATTTCAATGTATGCGAACCTCCGATTGCCGGTTTCTTCAGCAATTCGCGTCCTTGCACTGCTGGAGGACTTCTTGCCAGCAACACCTACTTTCAAAACTAAGTTTGAAAGTTTCAAAAATCATTTTCTTTCAGCCAAAACACATCGTGAGCTTCGTCATACTGGCCATTATTAAAGTCATAACAATATTAGAAAGAATGGGCAAATGGTTGCATCATGATGTGCTGATGGAGCGAGGAGTAGGCGACATGCTGCCGCATGCCACTACTGTGTTGCAGTGAAGATGTCTTGTTTTCTGCAGGCTGCATATTTTAGTCGATTACGACTGCGTTTTCTTTGTTTTTTTTCAGGGGTAACAGCGAGGTGCCAGCTTTTCCATCATGTTTGCGGCAAAATAAAGACCAAGTATTGCTGGAAAAGATTACCATTAAAGTCGCAAGCTAGCTGGCACGCCAAACAATGAGCAGTGATTACATTGAATAGTTCTAAGTTTCTTGTACCCACTTCTTGTATGTCTGTTAATTAAAAACCCACTTAATTCAAATCTTTCTCGCAGCCCCGGTGACTTTAAAATAACGGGGTTTTACTGTACAGGAAAAGAGCGCACAGCACGCTCTTTCCTGTACCTCTTTTCTTTGCGTTGCACAGCCATATTACCTTTTGAGCTGTATGAACTGACTAGCTGAGCAACATGTTTTATTAGTGTAGTTAAACATTCTGTTTGTATTCTGTGATTAACATCACTCCGCACTCTAAATAAGCTTCACATGTTACTGCAGTCTCTTGCTGAATGGAATGAGCTAAACAGTGGCAAAATTTCTGTACAGTCAATTCTCGTTAAGTCAGGCCCGAAGGGACCTCTGAATTTTGTTTGAATTTTCAGAAGTTCTCACATATGTGACGGTGGGTGAGGTGACATCACACATCATGATTAGGCATTGATTTTATCAGACTTAATAAAAATGTTTTAAACTATTACAATACCTAACTGCATGCAATAAACAGGAAAGCAGAGGTGTAAGGTCCACAGGTTTGTCGGCCATTTAATGCTGATCAGACCTTTTACAGGAATCATGAATTGCCAACTGCTTCTTTGCTATATGCACCTTCAGCACAAAGCTCTCTGTACCGGTTGAGAAGCATCTAGGTTTACCATGCGAGCGCTTCGTTTCAAACATTTGTTCACTAGCAAAGCCTTTTTCTTCGAAGGCCTGAAGTGCTTATTTTTCATTTTCAGACGTTTAGGATTACATAAGTACGCAAATTTTTAAATTGTAGCACGAAAGCAGCAAACATTTTCTGGTATAAAACCGCAAAAAAAGTGAATTAACCAAGTGGTGGAGTTTGAATTAAGAGGCTTTTAAATACATTGAAAGAATAGAGGGGCAACCAAAAAAATTTAGTTTTGTTTGAGTACCTCGAAAGTATGTATTATCAGAGTTTGAATTTTCACAAGTCTACTGTACTTCCAAAGAAGTAATATGTTTCTGATTCGCTGTAGCAACTAATTTTACCTTATCCTTGCATGTTCTGTTTCTTGTTTCAACTTGTACTGCCTTGGCGAATTTCGTGAGGTGCCCACTGGCCTTACCGAAAATCCTGAATGGCATCTTGCGGTATAAAATGAACAGCGTACTCTGTCCCGAGTTCAAGCAGTCAAGAATGTCGATGCTTTTACATTTAGCTAGCAGATTGTTCGCTACTTGGTGCACCAACCTTTTGTGCTATTGCGTTTGTAGGCAGCTGCCCTGGAGCCCCTGATGTCGTTGCTGGGAGAGTTTATCAGCTCCATCGAGAAGGCTGACCTGAAAGGTCACCTGCCCCAGCTTCAGGAGCTGGTCCTCCATTTGCTGGCCTACCGCCGAGACAATCCGCAGGTGAGCTGGCAACATACGAATAAATGCAATTGTGTGATGACATCCGAATATGAAGGCGCAAAACTGCCTTGTTATTGTTTGTTTTGTATTCTGATCAGCGACACAGGGAAAGACATAGTTTTAAATGATCTTAGCAAAATTACGCGCATGCATTTTGATTTAGAACTGTCTGACATTGGGTTCAAAGTTCGGTGTAGCGCTTCACGCGCTTACGCTCCGGTCTTTCTAGTCTGTGCGCACTTATCGAGCTACGTTGTCTGAAATTGTGTCAGGGTGCTGTGATGGCTGCTGGCCTTTCGGATAGGTAGAAGCTAGTGAGGAGAATGGCGTTTTCATGCATCATTAAGAAGTGCTGTGATTTGATTTTCAGATCACAATATCCTTATATTTATTTTTTGAAAGTTCAAGAAATATTACTACTAATAGAGTTGAAGCCCACAATAAGGGACCCTGATGTAAGAAACACATCGGTATAACCCCTTAAGGCGTGAATATTATGCACTGTCTGCAAATGTGTCAAATTCGCATGCATAATTGTAAGGCACTCAATACATAATACAATCCTCGCTTGCCTTAAATGCGCAATACGCGTGCTGCCTTAAATACGCAATTCTCTCTTGCCTGCCGCATGCTCGCTACACTACCGACTCGTCGGTTCACATGGAATAAACCTGATGTGTGCCTAACGCACACGTTACAACATGTTTGTACATGTTGCCTCTCTCTTGCTTCTCTCTCATCACCGCTCGCAACGCTCGAGCGCACATCGAGTGGTAATACCATATTTACTCGCGTAATCCTCGCACTCCCATAATTCTCGCACACCCCACATCGGCCAAGAAAAATGATTTTTTTTTTCCTCGAGTAATTATCGCACCCCCGAAAACTGCCACAATAATGTAGTCTGCTTGTTCCAGCCACTGATGATGATAGCGTGCGCTATCTGGTGCCATCTCTTAAGCATCAAGCGTACTATTGCATGGAGATTCAATCCAATCCAAGCCAAGCTGAAGTGGCCAGTGCGCGTTGCGGTGTGTTTTGTATGTTGTGTCTGTAATTTTGGCACGTTATGGGGCGATACTGAAGCCACACGGCTGCTTCAAGTTGCAAGTGATAGATTACAGTGAAACCTCGTTAGACCGTAGTTGGCCGGGAATGACGTTTTGGTACGCATTAAGCGATGTACGAATTAACCGTCAGTGCCAGTTTAGCGGCTACTTACCGGTCAGAAAAGAAGGCCACAATCCTCACAAACACGCGCGCGCACACACGCCGGCACGCCAGCTTTATTTATGGACAGGCAGCAAAAAAATCTGTGATCTTCACTTGCCGCCGTGGTGGCCTTGCCTCGACGACGGCATCTTCGAAGTCGGTGAGGCCGCGAGCCAGCCGGTCCATTAGGCCACGCTTCTCGGCGAAGGCTCGCATCACAGTCACAGCACGCGCAGCTTCGGATAACGAGGGGCCGTCGTCCACTTCGACATCGCCCTCCTCCTCACTTTCGCTTGAATCGGGACGAGGTGCGATGGCGGCAACAATGTCGCTGTCGGAAAAGTCCGGGGATGTAAGGACGTCTCCGTCCACATCTCGGAAAGTGCCGAAGTTGAACTTGTCGACTCCCTCTCCTTGCCGCTCGAGCACCTCAACAAGGAGGCTCTCGCAGTCTTCGGTGTCCTCACCATCCTCGTTATCCTCCATGTTCTCGTCGTTGCCTTCTTCTGGCATCTTGAATTGTGCTCGCGCGAAACAGTTCCGTATCGTTGCAGGCTGCACCTGCATCCATGAGTGTGCAAGCAGGTGTATAGCACCCAGGAGGTCTATACTGTACGTTTTGGCACTCTCCATGGCGATCAACATCCGCCGCAAAAGATTTTTGCGGTAAATCTGTTTGACAGAGCGGATGATGCCCTGATCGAGGGGCTGGGCGAGCGCTGTCGTGTTGGGCGGCAAAAACAACAGCTTAATAGCCGACAGGTTACCCACATCGACATGCGCCGACGCATTGTCAAGCACTATCAAAATGCTCCTTTTCTTGGCAGCAAAACGGCGGTCCAGCTGGCGCACGTACTCCTCGAACAGCTGGGCTGTCATCCAGGCTTTTTTGTTGTGCTTGTAAACAACACCGGATGGCAGCCGAGCGCCTTTGAAGCACCGCGGGTTTCCATACTTGCCAATGACCATCAGTGGCAGCTTCTCACTACCGGTCATATTTACGCCAAAAGCGACCGATATGCGATTTTTGGCGTGTTTCCCGCCGGTGCACGTCTCATTTTTAAATGCCAATGTCCTATTTGGAAGAAGGCAATAAAAAAGTGCCGACTCATCAAAATTAAAAATGTCGGCGGCATCGTAGGCTGTCAAGGCTTCCTGCAAAACGGTGTCCTGCCATTCAACAGCGCCTTCTTTGTCTGCTGCAGCAGCCTCACCACAAACAACCTTCCCCACGATGCCGTAGCGGGCTTTAAACCGCGACAACCAGCCGTTGCTGCAGGCAAAACCGGGGCAGTTCAGCTGATCTGCGAAAGTTAGGGCTTTTTCGGTCAGAAGGGGTCCGCTAACCGGCAGGTTCATGCTCCGCGCCTTCTTCAGCCAGAGAAGCAGGGCCTTTTCCACTTCGGGATAAGCTGAGTCTCTCATGCGGCACCTCTTCAAATCGCTGTCTGTGCCTCCCGTCAACTTTTCGCGAGCGTTCCAAATTCCGCATACAGTAGTCAGCGGCAAGTTCTTATCGCGGGCTACCGCAGATTTCTTGGCCCCATTTTCAATAGTGCGAATGATTTCAAGTTTTTCCTTTACGCTCAAGACGTGGTACTTCGGCATAGTAAGAAGTTTTAGTGTGCGAATTTAATCGCACCACTCGCGCACAACACAAGAATAAAAAAAACAACAAAAAAAAAAAACACAACACGCCGCACAAGAACGTAAGTAACGCAACACCACCACACCGCCGCCACGACCAACACTGCGGGAAAGTGAGGACTAACGACCGAATAAAGAAACGAGCTCAGCCTGGCTCGACGCTGTGGAGCCGTTGAGAATACGTACTTGGCTTGGATTGAAAGCGACAGCGAATTTGCACCCCCTACCGGGACCAGCAATCGAGAATTCCTAGGTTACCAAAAACCGATCTTGAAGGCCATGCTCTTGCACAATGGGATCGGCAACAGACGTACGCGCAAAAAATACGTCATCGTGGCCATGTTGTGACGTCACTATCGCTGGTGGTTGTTGTCCGATCGCCACATGGAGTGTATCGACCGTCTGTGCGCACGAAATTTTGCCGATTTTCGGCCTGTGCATGGATAAAGAGAACGAAAATAGTACGTACTAACCGTACATAACACCACAAGCGACTACGGCTTAAGCGGTCAGCCAATACATGGGGTTCAATGGAGATAGGGCGGGGGATTCCTCGCTACTACGTATAAACCGCAGTTACATATTAAGCGGGTACGTATTAAAGAGGTTTGACTGTATGCACTAAACAACGGCTACAGGGCAATCGGTAGGCTCTTCTGAGCCTACGAGTTTTGTGTTCGCTACTGGTGACGGCAGCTGAAAGCCACCAAGACGCGTTGGGCCTGCTGTGTGCCTAAAACTGGGATTGATGGTAAACTTTATTTCTTCAGAAGGAAACTGCGGACGATTCTGTTAAATAGCCATCAGCCCAATAGTGACGTCCTACGCTTACCTTTTGAGGGCTCCTGTTGAGCGTCGACCGCTACTGCTACACCCGCAATGCCCACAAGCTTCGCGTATGGTATTCTAATTCTCGACTATGTGCTTCCACTTTTTGTGTCTCAAATAAATCTTGCCTTGTGTTGAACCTCTGCTTTTATTGTTGAGGTAAGCTCTAATTAGTGCTTCTTAAAGCTTGCTGTAAGTTTCTGGCGTGAGAATCCCGATTTGCGGCCACTTCCTTTTCTTTTTCTCTCTCTGCATTTTCTTGGAAAGTTTTCTCCGTGTAATTCTCGCACCCCCAACTTTGCATCAGTTTTGTGGCAAAAAAAGTGCGAGGATTATGCGAGTAAATACGGTACTCTTTCAGCTCATTTATCTGCAATGAACAGGACGCCGGAAGACGACGCTCCTTCGCCCGCTGAAACTTCCGCCGATACGGTTATGCCTAAACCGGCCGTCACCAGCGTCGCAAGGGTTAGCGAAGCCGTGCTCGGTCGCGAATGATGACATCGTTTACTGAAGTAAACACCACACTGAGTTTCGCTTTAAGCCGTTGTTCCAGCACACGCGTCAACACCCGTTTCAACCCGGTCAGCGCCGTGCGCATCCCAGCTGCTTCGCATCCCATCAGTGTTTCCTTTAGGGAAATAATCCAAGTTTTTTCGAATTATCGATGTATTGAACTATTTCACGATTCCCTTCAAGTTCGATATATCCGGGATTGACTCTAAACTCTAAAACCTCGATATAACAAACTCAGATATAACAAAGTATCGATTATAATGAAGTAAATGAAGGAAGTCTTGCATTAGGTACCGTATTTACTCGCGTAATGCATGCACTTTTTTCTCGAAAAATCTAAGAAAAGTTGGAGGGGGGGGGGGGTATTGTGCGGGGTCAATTTTATGAAAACTTTTTCAGGAGAAAGAAAAAATGTGGTAAGCCAAAAAAAAAAAAAAGTTTGGTTGCTTATCTTTTCGCAATTTACATATGCGTACACTGTTTGGAAACAGCTTCTTTGTTGCCCTTTACTCATCTTCGGTGGTTGATGGCGCTATCTTCTGCGAGCTGGGCCGCCCGCGCAATCATGAAAACGCTTTGGGACTATCTTTTCTCGCAATCGTTTAACCGCGACAGTGGTATGTGCTTGGGATCTCGAGAGGCGCCCAAAAGCGCGCACTCACGTGGAACGGGGAATGAAGGGACAGTTAGAGTGGAGAGAAAAGAAAGCAGGGTAAAAAAAATACGGCATATTCACGGGGTGAATGATGATGAATGGGCGAAGCTCCGGAGGAATTCATCGGTAAACTGTGAATCTTCCGTGTAATTCGCCCAGTCGATCATCATGTAAAGACGTGAGAAACGCTGTGTGTGTATATGCACAAATCAACTTTTATTTGTTCCTAGACGATGGATGGCTTGCGATGTCCCTTGCCTCGCGCGCTCGCACATCGGGATTCTGTCTGCGAGCGCGCGCTGCTGCCGCCTTGCGCTCTCTCCGCTGTGCAGTCTTATCCATCCGGCGACTCCGAGCGCGCGCCAACAGCGAACGGATTTTATTACAACGCTCCCCCTAGCGTACGTCGCCGCACTAAATCGAACGATTGCCTTCAACCAATGACACGCGTCATATGTGACATCATTCCTATTTTATAAGATCTCGCGTCTTTCATCAACTACAAGTACCGCTTTCTAGTTTATAACATCTTGCATCTTTTCATCATCAGCTACAAGTACCAC
Organism: Rhipicephalus microplus; assembly: GCF_013339725.1. Lineage (NCBI taxonomy): Eukaryota > Metazoa > Arthropoda > Arachnida > Ixodida > Ixodidae > Rhipicephalus > Rhipicephalus microplus. The sequence continues at coordinate 130,790,861 of NC_051167.1, read as the reverse complement.
CATCTAGTAAACACTACAAGAACTAAACGAGAGGTGGCTACATACAGGAGACGGTACCGCCATCTAGTGAACACTGCAAGAACTAAACTAGAGGTGGCTACATACAGGGGACGGTACCGCCATCTAGTGAGCACTGCAAGAACTAAACTAGAGGTGGCTACATACAGGCTACAGGGGATGCACAGCCCACGCCCTTAGGGGGGGGCCGCTCGCTGTGTGCTTATCAGCGACGATGTCTCTACAATAGGGAGTTTTAGTGCTGGGTACCCAAGCGACTTGCGTACCCAAGACGTTGGGGCGGTGGCATTGCGCATGCACGAAACCCCAAACAGATCCATCGCAAGATCGCTGGGGTGATGGGGCTATGCGTCCGCGCGGCCATAAACAACGCTGCCACCACTGGCCTCCTAGCGGAGATAAGCTGTCCTGGCGCATCATGTTGCTCGTGACGTCCCCCACCTTCACGGCGAGCAAAGCCGAGACTGGCCAGAGCCACCACCTTGATTTTTAAGTTTTAAGCGCAACTACTATAGTGGCTAGCCACTATACAAATATCATGGCACAGAGGTGCCAAATCTCGGACGGCATGAATCGGCCGCCTTATAAGGTTCACCTTTGCAATAACTCTTGGTATCCGCACTGCAGATACTCGAGCCGTCGAGGTAAAATAAGCCAAAGTGTGAGCACCAGTAGCGATTACATTGTTTCAGGCAGATTATCAAAGCTAGAATGGCCTGGAACCTAGAAACCAAAATATGCCAGCCTTCGGCTAGCTGAATAGGTGGCGCCATTTAGCGCGGCCACAGTAAACCACGCAATCACAACATTGTTATTGCAGAAACATTGTGCATTGTACGTCTGGTGCGAAAACCGTGCAGCGGCGTTCTTACAAATGAGTAACCTTTTTAATTATTTTCACCTCAAAAACATTACGCGTAATCCAACACGTACATGACTGTGGTTGCATGAAGTGTCACAAAATGTCGACACTATCGTTACAGTAGCCTTGTATTTTTCGCTTTTTTGCATATACCAAGATACTGTACATGATAAAAAAGTCTCGTAATTTTGCCGCAACGGTGATTCTATGTAAGTTAAATTCAGTTTAAATGCAGTTAGCATCACCATTTATGGTTTGCGAAAACGTGAAGGCATACGCGTTTAAGTATGTATGGAAACGTTTACGTGTGAGGAGCTCAAACCCTTGTAAGACGTGCATTCCGGTAAGACGGTAAATGCAAACTGGTATCCGGTAACACGTTAACGTAAAGAATTATACGTACAAGCTGAAAGTTACACAGAGGTACACGTTACACCATTGTTCTGTTGTTGCGCTTGCCGGACTACGACCGGCCGTTCGTATTGCTGGCATTGGCGGTACTGGCTTCAGTCGCAACTCGCAACTGCGGCACGTATGGAAAATTTTTTTCTTTAGTGTTAAAAGTTGTCAGAATAATTAAATATGATTTATTGAATATAATTCACTTTATTTATTGGTGTATGCTAAATTTAACACTTTAAATTGTAAAAATAATTAAAATATACTTACGTGACCGGACGCTATGGCGCTGCGAGCGCGTGTGACCTTCGTGCGGCTCGCGTTTGCATGCGCGCAACCATGGCGCCAACTAAAAGGCATTCCGGTTGGGTATGGTTTGGGTATGCAACGCCGCGCGCTCCCAAGCCCACAGTGCCCCAAGAGATTGCGTACCCAGCACTAAAACTCCCTAATCGCACTGCTTGTGAACCCCGCTGTGGCCCACAGATAAGACAGGGTATGTGCTGTGCACGGATAAAAAGAAAAGCAATAGGCATGCGGCAATGAAGGAAGGCAAAGGGGGTGGGGGCGCGAGCCAAGGTAGTTGAAAGGGGTCGGCAAAGTAATAAAAAAACGAAAGAGCCAAGACGTGGGAAGGCGCCAGGTGTCAGTTAGCGGGACTGCAGCGCATGAACGCAGGGGATGCGTAGATAGAAAGGAAACCAATACGGCACAGCACGCGGCAATGGGCGAGGGGGGGGGAGCTGGTTAAAGGGGGTTGGCAAAGTAATCAAAAACGGAAGAGATCCAACGGGTGAGGAGGTGCCAGGTGTCGGTTAGCGGGACTGCAGCGGATGAATGTAGGGGGTGCGTTTATTATGCAAGTGCGTTCATGACGCTAGAAAATAGGGGTGTGTGAATGTCAAAATTTTCTTAATACACATTGAATACGAATACATAGTTTCAAATACGAACCAAATATCGAATAATGAACAGGTGCAATTTTTTTCAGTGATCTTTTAGTCAATCATATATTGAGGTTGGAAACAGTACAATTGTTATTATAGTCAGTTACTGCTTACAAAAATTTTTTAAAAAATTGTCACCATCTGTACTTTCTAGAAAGCAGAAGACTAATAGGTGAGCTTGTGACTGTGATGTTGGGTTCAATTCACATGATGAATGAACCTTTTGTATCTCTTTTTTTGTGTGGTAGCACTTTATTACAAAAAAAAAATGAAAGAAAAGCTTTTATACGTGCCTTGATGACTAGTGAGCATGAGGCCATTGGTTTGATTTTCTAACACATGAAACTCGTGTACATAAGTCTAAGCGATTATTAAAGCAGTCTGGGGGGTCACAATTCATCCAGTTTTAGCTCGAAAGACCCCGATTTTGTAGTTTTCTTTTTAATTTTGTCCTCTGTTCTCATATCCAGTCAAGTCACTAAGGAAAATAGGAGTACTCAGGGCGTTTTTCAACTACACAGCTATACTCGTTATCTCGCTTGTTTCTGTTGCCTTTCTTGAGGACAGGGCTCGTCATTTTACAATCAAGAATGCTGCGTTCTTCTTTGCTCTTTTCTTTTCCTCCTGTTTCAAGAAATGTTTTTTGCACCTCAGTCATCTGCACCAAGGGAATTTTAGGTTCGAAGCGAATAGTGACTTTGGTCGAATAATTTCGTGTCGAATTCGAATAGTATATATGACATATAAAGAAAAATGGGTATATTTATTATGACCTAACTAATCTGCACAATATTTAAAAAAAAAATGAAATAGAGCCTCTATGTATATTTTTTTTTTTCTCATTCAAAAAAAGTCAAAAGAACTTTTGAGTAGTAGCAGGATTTGACTTTCAGCAGGATGCGAGTCATAACCGTTAAAATATGTAACATTTTAAGATTTATTATACTTAGAGCATATAAGCCATCATAACTAGCTTTTAAGCTTAATAAAATAAATTGATTTGATAGTAATATTTGCACTTAAAGGGGTCGTACGACACTTTTTCAAGTAGCCATAGAATGCAATCACTAAAGAAGCTTATTTATTGCCTCGTGAATTAACCGCTGCAAATATTTTTAGAATCCGTCCAGTACAGGCGGAGTTGCAAAGATTTCTGGCATGCTGTTACTGCATTCTCTCTTCTCATCCCGACAAAAGCACTGGAAGCTAAGCAGGGAGGGATGGCACGGGAAAAGAAAATGCGTCACACGTGCTTTCTGAGCTTGTGGAGACATTTGTTGAGAGAAGAGAGCGATTTTTAGCTGACTTTGAGAATTTATTGTGAATCTCACGCGTGGTGCTGCGCTATATTTGACTTGCGTGTCCTCGGTAGCCTCGACTACAGATCGGCAGCGTTTTCTGACAATGCTCAACAAGTGTTACAGGGCCCCTTTAAATTTGAAGGGGGGGCTTTGCGGCAGAGCGAGTTTCTCCTTAATAGATGCTTTTACGGTTCAGCATCACTCTGCTGCAGTAAAACCTTCTTCACAGGCAGTACATTTGAATTAATATGCATCTATTTGTTCCTTGCGAACACTTCGAAATTTTCAATATTCTAAATTTGAACCGAAGCAAATTGTTTGAATATTTGAAGCATTCAAATAATCGCACAATCCTACGAACGAATATTTATGAACATTGAATATTCGAGGAATATTCAAATTAGTTCGAATGTTCTAAGTTTTCAAATATCTTGTTATCGAATCGAATTCGAATCCAATATTCGCACACCCCGAGTATATAATGTAAGCAGTAGTGATCCAGCTGCGCCATTTGCGCCAATTTGCTACAATCATACCTTCCTGCGCCTTACTGCGCAAGTGTTGTTTTGTTTGCGCCAAATGCGCCAAATTGCACGAAAGAACCCGACTTTAGCGGATGTTCATTTTGCAGTTGGCAACAAGTGAATTTTTTTCTAGGTTGGCAACTGTTTATCATGTGCTTTGCAGCTTTGGTATTCGTCGGTGTCGTTCGGGTGTTTTCTGTAGGTTTTCGCGCTCATGCACAGCACGTCGTGTCGTTGCATGTGCGCCATGTGCTTGTGAACAACCAGTCAGCGAATGTTTGTCATCCCCCCGCTGTTGAAATGGACAAAAGTAAGTCGCTTTCTTTTTAAATTTTGTGGCATTTCTTAATAGCGCCCGTGAAATACTTTAGTGAATGCTTAGGCGATCGCGTAGCGCTGCTGGCATTTATTACCGGCCGCACTTTGCTATTGAATCAGTACAGAAGTTGCAACTTGCCTATAGTTCTTCCGATTTCTCGCTACTGATGGTTTTTGTGTTCGGAGTGTCCGAGCGCTGTACGTAGGCTTAGGAATGTGCGCCGTGCCTTGTTTCGTAGTGCGGAATATCCGCATTTGAAACGCGCAGTCGCTCGTACGGCATGCAGCAGTTACACCTCCTACATGCTACCGTTCGGAACATATAATAGTGCGAAACGAACGAGCGAGTGACGCGGAATACACAAAGAATTTCTGCAGGCGGGTCGCTTTTGTTGACGTTAGCAGATCGCTAGATGGGCCGTATGTGCTGCCGGCGCGTCACGGATCGGGCGCCCCACCGTGCGAGCTGCTTGTAGAATAGTCGGAAAAGAGTGATTGAGCGTCGACCATGTCAACACAAGCAAGTCAATAAGCACCGTAATGTTACCGCATTAGCGGCCGCCGATCGTTGGGAATCCGCTATTCGTGACGTGCCGTTCCCAATCAGCTTTTTTAAATATTTAATTTAAGGAAAACATTGCTGTCGATTTATGCTCTGGTCATCGCGCGCCGCGCCGGAAGGAAGCAAACCTCCAACATACATTAGCGCCTTATGCCGCCTTGCCAGCTGGGGCAATGCGTTTGTCTGCGGCCGTCAGACCCACGCGTCATCCGCATGGCAACTTCCTGTAAGTTGGTCGCGAGTTTTAGGTGTGAATGGTCGACAGACAACTGGCATCCCGATTCGCGCCATTTGTCGAGGCTGTACCCAAAATGCTTGCGCAAATATTTGGTGTTGGCGCCTTAGAGTTGGTATTTAGATCTTCCAATGAAGTAAGGTTGGCATTATGTTACGGGCTACCCTAAAAATAAATCTAGTAGTTACGTGCTCTTTTTACTAGCGTGCCTTTGTCGTGGGAAAATTTACAAGAGCGGAACCTTGGGCTAGTTGGTGCGTAGTCACATTTGCAAGTTTTTTATACTGACGCATTGACTAGGCTTGTATTTTGTCATGTTTTTAATCATCCTTTCTTTGGGCATATATATTCTTGCCACTCTGTGATATAAAGTTAGAAGTCAGTGCTCTTTCTGTCTACCCTGTTGCTTTTACCTATATTCACGCTCTGAAAAAAAACTTGGCAAAGTTTACTGTCATAAAGTTCGTTTCGCTCATGTTTTCAGATCGCAACACCAAGTTCAACGCCTCTGTACTCAACGAGGTGGACTCCAATAATGATCCGATCAGTCGGTGGTGCAAGAGTGGAACCCGAAATACAGATGCATTTTGTATTCTTTGCAACTGCACCATTTCTTGCGCACAGCATGGAGCGGCAGCAGTGAAGCGTCATGCTGGGATGAAGAAACATATTGATGCAGCTGCTAGACACAGAGACAAGGACGGGAATCTTCTTCCACCCAAATTGGTGCAAGGCACACTGGACTTCTCCAACGGGTCTGCTAATACATCACTTGAGCACCAAGTCAGCAAGGCAGAAACTACTTTTGCTTTGTCTGTTGTGGCCAAGGGAATTCCTTTTTCATGGGGAGACACGGCAACTTCGATTTATCACTGCATGTTCCCCGACAGTGACATTGCCAAAAAGTTTAGTTGCGGCAGAATAAAGTTGGCCCGCATTGTATCAGATGGACTGGGTCCCTACTTTAAAGGACAAGTGGTGACTGAGCTTTGCCAGCCAAATGTCTATTTTTCCATTATGATTGATGAGACGCCAAAGCCAGAGCTAAGGGTGCAGCAACTAGATGTGCTGGTACGCTATTTTTCCAGCAGCCAACAGGAAGTTGTTGTTGAACATGTCCAGTCATTTGATCTTGGGCGTGCAACCGCTGAAATAATTGTTGGCTGCATAGAAGAAGCAATAGCAGATCTTCCAAAGCAAGGACTTGTTTGCTTTTTCAGTGATGGCCCTAATGTTATGAAGAGCGTAAGAAACAAGCTTCAGAAGCATGTGGCACCAAGTTTGATTGATATTGGCAACTGCAATCTTCATAAGGTTCACAATGCATTTGGCAGAGGCCTGGATGCATTTGGCTTAGATGTAGAAGAAGTAGTGAGAAATATTTACTACTACTTCAAAGGTGCTGTCCGCGCTGAAGCACTCAGAGAATGCCAGGATACTTTGGGAATCTCTTGTCATGTATTTCTGCGCCACGTTTCTAATCGCTGGCTGACGCTACAAGACTCACTTTGCCGAGTTGAGGAACAGTTTGAAGCGCCTCGCACCTATTTCTTTAAGGGCAATTCATCTCGTCAACGACCTGACACCCAAAGCCTACACAACAAGCTTGTGTCGGCATTTTCTGAGAAACAACTTTTGGCCAAAGTGTTGTTCCTTAAGAACTGTGCGCAGCTTTTCAGTGGATTTCAGCTGCTCTTCCAAAAGCAAGAGCCGCTCTTGCACATACTTCACGTTGAACTTATTGTTCTAGTCCAACGAGTCCTCAGTCGGTTTCTTCGTCATGAAGCCTTTGCAGACAAGACCGCTGAACAACTGAAAAGGCTAGATGTGATGGATGCATCCCTTTGGAAATCAAGGCCGGAAGTTGGTACAGATACTGAAAAATCAATGCTTGAGTGGGACTCTAGTGAGAAGAAGCGGTTTTATCTTGGAGCACGTGCTTTTTACTTGGCCTGTGCCAAGGATCTTCTTCAGAAGCTTCCACTCGACAATAGAGTTCTTCAATCTGCTAGCCTCCTCAATTGGCAGTCAACAAATGTTGAATCGGAAGTGCGAGCACTGAAGTACCTTGTGTCTCAGCTTCCACAGGTAATCAAACATGAAGAAGTTTCCTCAGCCATCGATGAGTGGCATATGTTAAAGTGTGACTCAAACAGTGACCTCCTGGCACTTGGAGGTGAAAGAATTGATGTTCGTTGGGGCAAAATATTTGAACTGAAGTCTCCTGGAGGTCAACCAAAGTATCCATTATTGTCGAGGCTTGTCAAGTGTCTGCTGTGCCTGCCACATGGCAACGCAGACTGCGAACGAGGATTTAGCGAAAATAAGCGCTTTTATGAGAACCGCTACTCATTATGCATTGCAAGCATTAACGGGTTGCGCCAGACAAAGACATACCTCCGCAGGTATGATGGAGATGCCACTAAAGTTCCCTTGTCTACAGAGCTTCTGCAAAGTGTAAGGAGATCTAGAGCCCGATACACAGAGAGAACTGCAAGTGCACAGCAGTCAGAAAGCAGGAAAAGGCTTGGAGACCAAGACACTGGTGCTGATGTCGACGAAAAGCGACTTCGTAAGAACTTGGAAGAAAAGGTCACCTCAAGTAGGGCATTGCTGAAACGAGCAGAAGACATAATTTCTTCTGGTCTGCGTTCTAAGAGCCTGGAACAAGTTGAAGCTGGGCAAACTTTATTAGCTGAAGGCAACTCCGCTTTGAGCCAAACCCTCTCACAGCTGGAAGAACTAAGCAAGAAGGTGAGCAAGAGGACGTAAATGCTGCAACATGCACATCTTTCTTCTGTAAATAAATGAAAGTTCAAAACTCTCCTTACAGTTCGGTTTCTGGGAATTTTCGTCGTAGCTTTTAGTGTACTTTAATAAACTAATGCTACACCTGCACTACCTTCATTTCAGTAGTGCATTAAATCTGATGGACTGGTCCATTTCTTGGTGGCTTTTAAAATCGGCATGCACGTGACACTCTAATTAATAATTGAGAATTGAGACAAATACGGTTTTATAGAACTGTGGTTGCTATCACAGCTTTAGTTTCAGCAATAATGAGAGATGTATTTTTGTAAAATAAGTTGCTGCTACAATTGCTGCTCCAAAATCGAGTGCCGATACAAAGGTGCTCCAAAAGAGCATTTTCTCTGCTCCAAAAATTGCTCCAAAAGTTGAAGTGGCTGGATCACCACTGTGTAAGGAATATACCTTTAAAATAAATTTCTCGTTATGACGAACTTATTTTTATGTAAGATGCAACTTTGTTATTATGGGGTTTGAGTGTAGACACGCATCGAACCTTATTTTCGTTGACCTTGGTATTGGAATTTTCAGATGGAGGATGCGGAAGTTGACACGGTCGAGAGCAGCATCGTTAGTGTTGTGACCTCTCTTTCCTTCAAGCTTTCTGAGGTCACGTTTCGTCCATTCTTTTACAAGGTGGGTGACACATATAGAAGCCTGTATTGTTTGTTATTTTGTTTTAAATTATACAGCATCCCATAGGATACCTTGTCTGTTATAGGTGCACAGAATAAGGAGAGTACAGCGAACAGTCTACGAAAAAGTGCAGTCAGATCACTTATAGCCTAAAGAGCCCTTAAAATTATATTGGAGGGAAAAAAGTTTAAAGGACTAGAGTACTCAAAACAATTAGTGATAAAAAGAACTAGAGTACTTAAAACAATTATTGATAATGCTTTTACGCACTGCTGTCAATAGCGTGTTGCTTCTGAAATAGCTTCTGTTTCCACTTTAGTACTTGCTTGGGTGCTTCTGCTAAATTTTTCCTCGAGTGAACCTTTTCAATCCATTCTTTCACAATCCTTGTCCAACACATTATGGGCTATTTACCTGCACCCACTTTCTTCTTACACTTTCATAACTTGAGCCATGTCATTGTGATCACTGTTGCTCAAGATTTAGAGTTTTCTTTTTTATTGAAATGTAAACCTATAGTGAGCGCATTGCAGCACATGATTGTTTGTGCAGAAAGGCACAACTTCTGCATTGGCGATTGCATTGTCAGGTATCACTGCCGGACTGTAGATCTCATCTAGTGCACGTATGCTCATGCAACCGTCTCCGTTGGCTTTCGTTACTTGGAATTCTCACGAAATTCTGAATAATTTACTGCCACATGGCATAGTCACTGCATGAACGCACTAATCTTCACCAACTGTTTTCAGATGTACAACTGGGCTGCTGTGGAAGATCCGGATAAGAACAAAGTCCTCACGTTCTACCACCTCACTGAAAGGTAAAAAACTAAAGTGCACAAACTTGATCTGTGTGCTGTTTGCATTTTACACGTTGTACAACCAAATTTTATTCTCCTTGCTGTCATATGCATAATAAAAACATTAGCTAGTGCACTTACATGGCAGGGCTAGAATGAGAAGATTGTAGGAATAACCTGAGAGTTCTCTTCCAGCACAGTATCTGCTCACACTGTTCTTATCGCTAAATGTAGGGGATGATAAGGACATGTAGCAAAAACGGGCTTTGCATTTCACTGTCTCGTAATTTGTCGATCTTGTCCCGTTATTTTCCTGTTTGACTTTCATTTTGCTGTTGTTTCTTTTTTTGGTCTCCAGGTTATCGGAAATGCTCAAGAGCCTGTTTGTCTTGTTCGCGGGAGTTTTCGTGGAGCACAGCGCGGACTTGTTGGTGACTACAAACACTGTCAAAGCAGGTGCATGCTGCAATGCATTCGGTTTTCTGAGTGCCCACTTCGTGTCTATTGTATGTTGTGTGCTCTGTGTGAGTCCCGACTACCTTATTCAATTGTGTGCTATTTTGGTGTTGTGACCTGTAGACATTAACGAAACTTCCGAGTGGAAAAAAAAATAACGATGTTGCGAATGGGCCCTTTAAATTATACATCCCTGAGAGTCGTGAATTTTGAGGCCCGTGTGCTTAGATTTAGGGGCAGGTTAAAGAACCCTAAGTGGTCGAAATTTCGAGAGCCCTTCACTACAGCGTCTCGCATAATCATATGGCTGTTTTGGGACATCAAACCGCGATAGTTATCATTAAGACAGTCGTAAATTGCACCAGGCCCCGCCTTCTGCCAGTGAGTGTTGCATGAGCATTGTCACAGATAGTCCAGGACTGCCACGAATCAGTAATTTGAAGGGCCCAGTGAAGCAGGCTACACTCAAGCCTCCTTCAAAATAAGTTCGTTATATCAGAAAATTGTCTCAAAGGTATATCCTAACACTATATCTATTGCAAGACTTAGTCTTCATTTACTTTGTCATAACCGATATTTCGTTATATCTAGGTTTTTTTATAAAGTTAAACCTGGATATAACGAAATTGACAAATTCCCAGAAACATTCGTTTTATAAAGATTTCGTTATATCAAAGTTCAGTATGAAAATACGAAAAATAAATGCACAAATTAAACAAGGGGAACTGGAAGCAGGGCTCACTCAAAAAAAAACATATCTAGTAGTAAACAACTTGGTTATTCTTTTGATGGCAATTATATGGACACTCTCAGCGGGTTTTCGCCGTTGCCGTCATAGTCCGTGCAAGTCCAAATTGATAACATGCTCCCACTAACTTTTATGAGCGGGTAGAAGTAAAAGCGCGCGCTACTGAAGCAGAGATCAAATGAGCTGGCCCATCTCTCTCGACTGCAGGGCGCATACAATAGTATCCTTCCGCGTGTTAGAGCTGCCGTCAAATGCTCAAACAGAAAGGAAACCAGTCGTCTTTAACGAGCATGAAAAATGCAGAAGGGGGGAGGTCGCTCAAGTAGCAACGGGGAGCTTGGATTTTAAGGGCATGGTCTCGATCTCGGCAAGCATCAGTGTGCTTTCAACATGGAAGAGACTGTGTGAAACGAGCACTTAACCCTGAAGTGGCCATATTTGCTTACACAAGCGTTTTGTAAGTGTTCCGTGAAATCGAATCCAAAAAAGTTCGCTTCCAGCCTTACTTCGTGGCACATTACAGTTGGTTGCAATTGCATTTGTTGCATTGCATTCAACGTACCGTCATCTTGCCAGAGCTAATCGCGAAGGCTACGGTCTCGCCTACTCGTGGTGCAAGACGGAAGTGCGTGACGAGGCAATCTCTGAAGCTTGTTCGTTGTTACCGTGGTTTGGGAGAGTTTCCATCAGCACCTAATCTGATATTTCCTCGGTAGCCACGACACGGTTGTTTGCACTAAAAGATGCTTGTCGGGAGCCACTCCATGCCTGTGTAGTGAAACCATGCACGCATGCACCATCGAAAACAAAGAGCGAGCGACACGGATACCGCGGAAAACTATTCGCTTAAGCGCTCTCCCTAATGCCCCCGCATGTGCGACGCTGATATCATGGAATTGCCAACCCAAAAGTAGTTCTTTTTTTTTTATTTTGAGGGAGGGGAGGGATCATTCACGCATGCGTCCGCGGCGGCAAAAAGGACGGCAACGAAGGCTCGTGGGGTGCAGGCCTGCCTGCCCGCACACCTGCGCACAAAAGCGCTTGCTCTCCTCTTGGAGTTGCCAGAGCTACAAGCGCGCTGTGCGCGCTGTCACCACTTCACGCATGCTTGTGCCAAATTGACCCAATCCAGGGTGAAATTCTGAGATTGTCCTTAGCGAAAATTTGTTATATAAAGGTTGTATTCCCCTGTTTTTTGGTAAATAGAGGTTGCAAATACATGTGCTTCTATGGAGTAATGGTGGGGAATTGAAAAACTTCGTAATATTCTTTATATGGAGGTTCATTATAGGCAGGTCTAACAGTATTAAGGTTTTCGTTGTGCTTAATGTAGATTTCATGTTTTAAATTTCGCGCTGTACCTAATTAGTGAGGCATTTTATGGTCCACTTTAGAGAATGGTGTGCCAGATGGAATTTTATTCTGACGTGTGCTTATTAATTTGCCAACAGAGGAAAACTACTTTGATGACGAAGCCAAAAGCTGTCGCCTGCTGAACCATGTTCTGGCAACCCTGACTGCTTGCTTCCATCATGGAGGCAAGCAGTTTCTGACAAAAGAGAAGGCTGCATTCTTGCTCAAGCCATTGGTGAACCAGGTATGGGAAAAGTGACATTCAGTTACTAATTGTTTTTGCGTTGTTTAGCAATTAGGGCGACAACGTAAAAAGTAGAAAACTGCTGGAATTTTTCTTGAGAGATTCAAGTATTGGTTAGGTAGCTTTGAGAGTTTTTGTAATCAAAATGTAAAGACTAGGAAGCACAATATAGATGCTTGAATGCTTATGCTCTATGGCAATTGTGTTGAGTTTGAATAACCGTCTGCAAGTTTTCAGTACAGTATTCAATCTTTAAAGAGGGCCTCGATACCACTAATAAAGTAGTTCCCCTTACAATAAATAGACCTCGGCTTGTTGAAAGCTTTTACCGATATGTGCAAGCTAATGGGAAGCTGTCTGGGCAGCTTTGAATAGTGAAACAGCAGTTTTTATACCTGTCTTGTGACTTAACATCACCACTTTCACAATACAATGACACCGAGATAGTATAGTTTGAAAATTTGCAGGTCAGCATTAATCAGAACTTGCAGCAAAATGAATATTCTTCGACTTTGCTCAGGTTCACTAGAAAGCTGATCAGCATGTGGGATGAATCTTTATCGGGAATTGAATTGAATTCAGCTTATTTGCAACAAGGTTACGAGGATGACCGGGCAAAAAGGCTGCATTGTGCTGCTTTAGAAGAACCTGGCCACCTCATACACTGGGCACTTTCACTGTGGTCAAACAGGAGTGCGCCATATACACAGTGCATAAACTTACAAAACGATAAACAACCGCGGCCAAAATTCAGGAATTAGGTTGCGGTGGGAACACTTGACAAATAAAGGAAAAAAATAGCCATGGTGATAAAGACAAAAAAAAAACAAAAAAACAGATGAATCCATGGTAGCACAAGCAATCACATACCGTATTTACAGTCGAGCCCGACTATATTGAACCCAATTATATCAAATTATTTCGTATATCGAACAATTCCTAAACACTGTAAGTTTACATTGAGAATATATAGCAAAAGTTACTGTTTTATAGAACGAAAATAGCAACGACAACTGATATATGAAACTCCATGTGCCTCAAAAGTGCCCCAGCCAGTTGGCTTTTCCTCGCGGTGGCGGGGAAAACTGCCGGCGCCACCCCAGAAAAGGTTGGTTAGACCCGGTTGTGCGCGGGCAAACACCCCCCTCCAAGAAATGATCCTGGCCCGCTCGCAGCGCTTACAGCCAATCAGAGGCCGTCGTGCTTTCTCAGAGGCACGGAGGCGGTAGAAATGAGCGCCATTTTTTTTTTCTTTATGCTTGTGTGCCGGCTGCTGCTGATTCAGCGTGGTCTGTGGTGTTGCCTGTTGGTGCTCTGTGAACTGTATTGGCGCGCTGTCATCATGGCTTGCGCAAAGAGGCAAAATTTGCCGTTCGCCGCGAAACTCGAAATCATCAATCGGGTTGAGCGCGGTAAAAAGAAGTCCGACGTCGCCGCCGCATACAAAATTCCAAGGATCACCTCGAGTACTATCCTGAAGAACAAGGCAGATATCAGGGCTAAATCGGACAAAGGGCAAGGTGCCCGTGGTGCCCAACGTGTGCGCGCTGCTGGGTACGGAGATGTTGAAGTGGCCGTTTACAAGTGGTTTGTGGACGTTCGGTCACGAAACATCCCGGTGTCCGGCCCTATAATCGAGCAGAAATAATGATTTCTAAGGCGGTTCAGGCTGGCTTCAGCTGTTCAAAGAACGGCACTACATAGTTGGCAAAGCTGTTACAGGTGAAAGCAAAGCGGCGTACCTGGACAGCGTAGAAAAATGGCTTGAGGAAAACTGGCGAGATATCGCATCAAGATATCTTCAATGTGGATGAAACCGCTCTATTTTGGCAAATGTTGCCAAACAAGACAAGCGGTGGCAAGGCAAACAAAGCTCGTGTGTCCGTGCTGTTGGCAGCTAATTTAGACGGATCGAAAAAGCTTCGACCTCTGGTTATCGGGAAAAGCACGGCACCGCGGTGTTTTCGGAATGCGCTGTCGTTTCCACTTACGTAGCGAGCAAACTCAAAAGCGTGGATGACCGGGGAGCTTTTCAGCAGATGGCTATCATCGTGGAATGATGATTTGATTGGCGAAAGTCGCAAGGTGTGCCTGCTCGTGGACAATTGTTCATCGCACCACTGCAGTACGAGCTTCAGCAACATCGAGCTGCGTTTTTTGCCATGAACACTACGTCTGTACTGCAACCACTGGATCAAGGCGTTATACGCGCAATGAAAGTTGACTATCAGAAGTGCCTGATGGAGAGGCTGCTGCAGAACCTTCGTGTCAACAGGGAGCTTAAGATCTGCTTGCTCGGAGCTATTTCTATGTTGAGTATATCTTGGGCAGATGTCAAGGAGACGATCCAGAACTGCTTTAGGCATGCCGGCTTCCGCATGCCTGGTGATGACACCCCAAATTCTGACAGCACTGAAGACACCGCAGGTGTTTCCGCCGAAGTTTGGAACGAGCTGGCAGAGTTCCTGGGTGCTATCGACGGATCGACATTCAACGGGTTTGTCGGCGCGGACGATGATGTCCCCATCATGGGTCAATTACAGGATGAGGATTACATTGCAGAGGTTGTGCCGACCACGAGCCAAAGCGACAGCAATATGGAAATCGACGACCGCCCATTGCCTACATCCTCCTAAGTGATTAGTGCACTTGCGTTGGTCCGGCGCCATTGCTTGAATGTGGAAGGTTGCGGCCTCAGCTGCTCCGACTCGAACAGCGTGGAAGCGTGCGTGCTGTCGCAGGCAGCAAAGTCGTTGACACAGAAAAAAATCCTGGACTATTTTGTTCCACAGTAGGGCACGCAAGTAAGCCACCATATTAATAAAGTACTTTTCTTCTAATTTGTTATGTATGTGCCTTTGTGTCAAAACCTATACCGGGCCTGTATCGAATTATGCCATATATCGAACTAATAAACGTTTTTTGGCGAGTTCGATATACCCGGGTTCGACTGTACCTGCGTAATGAACGCACTTGCATAATAAATGCACCCTCAACTTCAGTCATCAAGATTTTGATTTTTTTTTTGTCCCCGCATACTAAGTGCGCCCTCTACATTCATCCGCTGCAGTCCCGCCAACCGACACCTAGAACCTCCTCACCAATTGGATCTCTTCCG
Organism: Rhipicephalus microplus; assembly: GCF_013339725.1. Taxonomy (NCBI): domain Eukaryota; kingdom Metazoa; phylum Arthropoda; class Arachnida; order Ixodida; family Ixodidae; genus Rhipicephalus; species Rhipicephalus microplus. The sequence continues at coordinate 130,775,533 of NC_051167.1, read as the reverse complement.
TTTTTTATTATTATGCCGACCTCCCCCCTCCGCCACCTTGGCTTGCTCCCTCCCCCCTTTCGCCCGTTCCCACGTGCCATATATTTTTTTTTTGTCTGTGCGTGGCAAGTCCCCAGTCTCTTTTATCTGTGCACCACAGCGGGCTTCTCGAACGGTGCGAGTGTAGAGACATTGCAGTTGATAAGCACACAGGGAGCGAAGGTCACGAAACTGCCCGTGCCAACTGACGGTCGCATCTTGGAGAATACGAAACTTTAAAGCCCAACCACGTGCACTAGGTGGACAATGAGTTGGGTGGCATAACTAATGATGTTTCGCTTATTTGCCACTGCTTGGAGAATAAGTTGGGGGGTGTGCCTAACCACGTTTTTCATATTTGCCACTCGTTGGAGAATGAGTTGGGTGGCACACCTAACCATGTTTCGTTTATTTGCCACTAGGTGGAGAATAAGTTGGGTGGTGTGCCTAATCACGTTTCTCTTGTTTGCCACTAGGTGGAGAACGAGTTGGGTGGCATACCTAACCATTTTTGCTTATTTGCCACTAGGTGGAGAATAAGTTGCGTGGCATTCCTAACCATGTTTCGCTTATTTGCTATTACGTAGAAAATAAGTAGGGTGGTGTGCCTAACCACATTTCTCGTATTTGCCACTAGGTAGAGAACGAGTTGGGTGGCGAGGAGGCTACACAGAAGCGAGTGGAGCGGCACCTGGTACCATGCTTGGCCAGCTTTGCCGCTGGCTGTGAAGACGCAACTCGAAAGGAGTGGCACCAGAAGCTCCTCCACCAGATGCGCAACTCCAAAGCACAGGTGCGTCACGAGAAAAGCCATTGCACTCTCTCTTTTAAAAATGCTTTGCTATTGACGATGTGCATGAAAGTTGACGCAGAAATAATGGGGCACGTGCGTGGTGCCTGCGTGTAGCACACAGTTTTAAGTAAAGCTTTTATGGCACACAGATTTAGGCGGCATTTTACGCAGAAAAATTAAGTTTCAATGGGGGTAAAGCTTGTGCAACAGGGTGTAAGATTAAGTTATGTTAAATAAGATTAAATTAAATTATGTTAAATAACCAGCATCAATCAGTGAAACTGGCACAGTTAACCACGTCAAATTGTGGTTGGTGTCAACCACAGTTTCTCGATATTACACTACGCAAAAGAGTCCTCGGTTAAGGCGGGTGACCCTTCTTCCATTGAGGCCACCATTTTTTCAGTTAACCACCAAACCGAGGTTGGCAGGCCTGGTTCCTACTATCGTGGTTGGCGGAATAACCGCGGTTTCGCATATCGTGTAACATAAGTTAACAACGGTTACATTGACCATGGTTTAGGCTGCCTGTGTAACTTGGGTGTAATTGTGTCGGGCAGAGAATAGTGAGTTTGTTGGGTTCGGAGACTGTTTTCTTTGAGTTAACATTGCTGATAACTTGCTTAAGGGGAGACGCTCCTCGAAAGCACTTTTTTTTTGTTATTCAACTTAGAGCTTCAGAAATTGGACCACTGATGCAGTTTTTCCTCCTGATTCCAAATCTGTAATCAGTTTTTACATAAGTGCAATAGTTTGGGAGTTGTGTTTCAAGTAATGGTGAAACTTGATAAGTTTTCCGGGAACTTTCGCGCATACTAAATGTTCATGCAGAGAGTTGTTCAATGGCTCCTTTTGCTCCCTATTAGCCATAGAGTGCCGATATCTAGCTAGAAATTGTGCTCCAACTTTGAAACTATGAAAAAAACATCTGTGTAGCAAACTACTCTTTTTTTTTCCACTCGACCACCATTAAATTTATTAATAGATATTTACAGCTGATAGGTTGTGCTGATTCAAGTAGATATCGGCACCCTACGCACTCTCCTCAATGTGTGTGCCAAATTTCGTCGTCGTATGACCATTCTAAGTGCCCGAAACACTTCCCGCAAAAAATGCAAATTGGCCAAAATTGCGAAATGAGAAAAACGCGTTTGAAAGTTTGAAAGTCTGTATTTACAAAAATGAAAAACGCAGTAGCACGAAACTTGTGCTGAACACATACACACATGTCCAGAGGGAATATCAGTTGTCTAAAACTCTCCAGCACCGTAGGTTTTCCCTTCCCGGCTGGTGCGGCAGGACTCTTCCACCCGGGCCCTCTTGGCTGCACTGCGACGGTGTGCCCTCGCCTCAGCGGTCTGACGCACATTCATCTTGTGCATGCGCATGCTGTCTCGGCGGTCGCTGAGGGTAACCAGGGCCTCCGAAGGAAGCACCCCAAGCTCTTCCAGCACCTTTTCAAAGCTCGCGTGGCCCCGGTTGAACCACAGGACTGCAATGGCTGTGGCTGTTTCCACAGCAGTCCGGGAAGCAAACCGGGTCTTTGGACACAGCAGCCATATTTTGCTGTTCAGGGACTCGGCCGCGTTCTGTGTCTTGCCGTGGAGGCACCGGGCAAGCAGCTTCGCATCTGTGAGACGCTTGTAGATTGGGAGGACTGCCAAACCCTGGGCCTTGGTCAGGAGGGGGGTGTGGCACGGTGCAGGCTGGCCCTGCGCCTCAGCACGTCGGTGCTTGCACCACGAGTCTGGGCCTGCAGGACAGAACTTGTGACTTCCAGCACCGTCTGTTGAGCACGAGTGCAAACATGAGGCCCATATGGCAGTGTACATCTTGTGGACATTTCCCCGATTGTTCACAATGGCCACCTGAAAGTAAGTTTGAAGCTTCTGGATGGTGGTCTCCTTCAGCTTCTCCCCTCGTGGAAGTGGCGTTGGCAGCTTCCGCAGGCCGGTGCCCAGACGTTTCGCCACGTGGTTGGTGCACTCCTTTTTTTCAATTGGAGTGTCAGGGTACACGTTGGCATCACAGACCCCGTTGTAGGCCTTGCTGTCTCCATCGCTTAGGAAGATGGTGAACCGCAGGGGTGTCTCATAGTCCACAGTCCTCTGCCAAATGCGCACTGCAGCTTCGGCCTCCATGGCATGCGAAGAACAGTCGCAATTCTTCTCACAAACGGGATGATGAAACGCCTGCCATGTTTCTTCATCGCCTCCCATGTCGTTATGCAAACTGCACGCCAGGCAGAAGTTGGAAAGCACTTCATAGTCCAGGCACAAACCAGTGTCCAAGGACACTACAGTTCCCACACCATTGTGGCTTTTGTGGCCTCTTTTTTGCCATGTGCCGTCAAACATGACTGGCACGTCACTGTTACCAGCCACCTCTTTGGTGACGCTGCGTGCCCTTTGCATGTTTTCACAGACAGCCTTCACTGCCGCACTGTGAATCTTTTTGCCGATAGCATGGAAGGTCTTATGGTGCATAGGGTTTGGCAATCCAACTACTGCACAAAATCGTGAAAGTTGCTCATGCCCGATACCGACGGCACGCGCTGCAAGCACCACTTTCAGGTTCACGGCAAAGGCGTCACGCGAACTCCCGCTGTCGTAGCTTCTGCTTGCACCGCGGCCGCCATCTGACGCGACCCGCTTCGACGAGTACGCGGACGAAAGGATGCTCTCCGAGCACTCCGCATTCTCGCAGTGTAGCTCCAGAAACGCCGAAAGGCCTTTCCGCTTTTTATTCGGTGCCCGAACTGCGAGTTTACTCTCGTGACAAACGGGGCATGCCGCGCCTGCGACGACGGCCGTCAATGCACCCAACTCGCACAGCACTACGCTTTCGGCACGATCGGCATTCGGCCTGACGTCGTTTTCGAATAACGCGATCTTTTCTGCGATGCACTCACAAAATTCACTGCAGCGTTGATCTCGTCGTCGCAGTTGCCATGGTCGACGTTGCCGTGGTCGATGTTAGGCCTACCGGCCGCTGGCCCGTCGCGGACATTTTCGTTGGCGGTGGCTTTCTTGTACGTCCTCCGCCGCTTCCCTCTGAACTTGTTCTTACTTCTGTATTTCCGATGGTCGGCAACGGCCTTTTTCGGGCTTGCCATCGCACGAAAACAGCGAAAAATAACTCCGGAAAACAGTGAAGCGAACTACGGCAAGAAAACACGGGTGCTGTCAGCCAATGGCGGCCCTGCGTTAGTGGCGCGCGGTTTGAAACGGCGGGAAAAGACTGTTTTTGTTGCTTTTTTTTTAGATTTTTCGTGAACGTACGAGACTTCAAGAACCGGGATCGTGGAGAGTAAGGACAACTCTACACGAGCCAGCGGCCGCAATATGGCGGACAGCTCTCTTCGCGGCCCCGCGAGCACGCGAACAGCAGCCCGTTTTGTGTAAATTTCGTGATGCCGCGCGTCACTGCCGCTCACTCAGACGCGTTTTTCACTGACTTCTGATGCTTATTTCGCTGTGATATTTTCAGATGTCAAAATATAATGTATAAAGATGATAAAGCAACAAAAAACAGAAAAAATGAAATTTGGAAAAAAAAACGCGACTTTTCGACCCGCGTCTCCCCTTAACACTGATAATATACGAGCATTCTCAGTGCGCAAAGGGTTGCTTTGTTTTTTTACCAGATAGCAATTGCTACAACGCCAGCATCCTTTGCAGTCATTCGAAAACCATACACTTACTGATGACTGATGCAGCAGTAAGGGCTACGGTGAAAATGGTATCTTGGAAATGGTTCTGTTCTGTGCAGGTGCGTTACACAACGCTGCTGGCATTCCGCGAGGCAGTGCGTAAACTCGGCGACGACTACCTGTCCTTCCTGCCCGAGGCTGTTCCATTCCTGGCTGAGCTTATGGAAGGTATGAACTGCTTGCATAACCTAGCAAAAAAGTTTCATTTCTGTTTAAGCCGTGTCATGAACGGCTGAATATTTCACCCCTAGCTGCACAGTCAATTGATAGAGTACTGGTTGTTAGAGTAAAAATGTGTACGAATTTTTCTCAAGTGGGGGTCTCAAACGCGTGGCCCATGGTTCGCATGCCGCCTTTCCTTCTGCTAACTGCAGCTTCACAAAGGATTCAGTATCGAAACTGAGCTTAATGGTTGGCTCGTATAATTTTTCGCCTGTCCCAATCGATAACGTTTTGTTTAGGTAAGCTCTTAGGCAGGACTAGATTCAAGCATTGGTTTCTTTTTCTTTTTTTCATGAAGCGTTTAATGTGATTACCATGTCCGTGGAATGAAATTTCCATTTAAGAATCGGTGTGCAGATTGTAATCATTCCAGAGGTCGATATGGATATTTCTCTCGAATCCCTATGCCAAATTGTCTTCACAAATGACCCATATATGAGGCTCAGGAAGGACTCGTGCAACATTCAACGTCAGGTGACATTTTGGTCAACTCCGCGTCCCCTCCCCCCACTTGTTCCAGCCACCTCCTTCGTCCCTGCCCTTGTGGGATCAGGATTCAGTTATTGTTAAAGGTTCACTCACCAGGTTCGAAGATGCGAGGAGGCAATGTCAAAACCCTTGCCGCTCACCCCATGCCGCAAGCCAAATCTCTTCTCTAGCCTATCCGGCGCCCTACCAAGAGGTCACGTGCGCATGACGTGCTTCGAACAGGCTCAACCTCCAAGCACGCGAGCAGCGTTGTTTTGTTGACCAGCGTTATTTGGTGGTCTACTGCCTGGTTCTGTGAGATGGTTTGAAAACGCTGGCTACGTGGCGGTAAAATAGATTACAGTGCTCGAACGCACAGGACCATTAATTTCTTTTCCAGAACTAGGCGTCTGCTTGATCAGCTAACCGCGGGAACACGAACGCATGCGAAATGCAAGTACATTGGCCCCGCATCTTGTTGGAATCCAAGGGGGCGAAAGTTAAAAATACGTGCACATTTCCTTATTGCGTCTCATTATTTATCTGGAATTTTATTAATCGATTCAAGCAACAAATCACATAAAGTACATTGCATGTTAAATAATTTTTGCCGTGTCATGTGCTACTTTTGGCAACGTCAGAGCACAGGCATTTTCGTAGAGGACCAACATCACAGCACTGCCGTGTACCTAGGCCGATTCTTACATGTACATATTGCCCTCATTCTCAGAGCGCAAGCCCGCGAAAGGAAAGGAGAGCAGCGTTCATCTTGAAACTTGACCCATTTTCGCAGTGCGTAGCAGTGCAAATTTCGGCAGACGTGATCGCGAACTGCCCCGTGTACGCATTGCACTTGTCAGCTCAAAATTTTCGAACCTGGTGAGTGACCCTTTAACAATAACTGAATCGTCACCCACAATGTTCTAAACATTAGTGATGGCAGTGCTGGTGGCTTTGACTAAACAGTTATGAATGTAGTTTTGGTCTGATAGTAGCACTGGAGGGCCAGAGAAATTTTTAACAAGGTCTTGCAAAAAAAAAAAAAAAGGACAAGTAAGGGTTACATATGGGTAAATGCTGTAATAATTCAGAGGTATCGGTTTTTCGCTATAATCTATTCTCAGGGAAGGCCCAGGAAAGTTAGTTTTGACAGTAGGTTCAACGCATTCACTCTGCCCTATGTTTCTTGAAGTCTGATACGACTTCTATATTTGAAGTGTGATGACGTTTATTCGAGCAGAGAAGTCGCAACGAGGTCGTGACGGAAAGTGGGCATACGGCAAGTCTGGCAAAGGCGGCACAAACTCTCGCGCAAGCAGAGCACGGGGCTTTTCGTTGTATTCCGAAGGCGCATACGCGTTAGTGCGTGTGCTCCACTACAATACCCCCGGGGTGAAGGGTAGTCATCCTGGCGACTCAGGGAGTAGGCACAATGAGGGGGTCGTAGTAGGGCTTGAGACGGTCGACGTGCACGGTCTCGCGTCCTCGACGGCGCAAATCTGGTGATTTTGTTAATGGCTCGATGATGTAATTCACCGGGGAGGTCGCGTCAATGACACGGTACGGACCGTGGTACCGGGCCAGAAGTTTAGAAGACAGGCCAGGAACGTGCGGGGGCACCCAAAGCCACACAAGGGAGCCAGCACGAAATGTAGGAGCTATGTGGTGAGCGTCGTTGTGTCGAGTCTTTTGTAGACCTTGAGCCTCACTTGTCAGAGACCGAGCCAACTGACGGCAGTCTTCAGCGTATCTGGCGACTTCCGAAAGCGGGGAGCACTCAGATGCATCAGGGCGGTACGGGAGTATAGTGTCGAGTGGGTGGGAAGGTTCGCGGCCGTACAATAGAAAGAACGGGGAAAAACCGGTAGTCGTTTGCGCCGCGGTGTTATAAGTGAAGGTAACAAAGGGCAATACAGCGTCCCAGTTAGTGTGGTCGGAAGAGGTGTACATGCTCAGCATGTCGCCAAGTGTGCGGTTGAACCGCTCAGTAAGACCGTTTGTCTGTGGATGGTATGCGGTAGATTTCCGGTGGATAATGTTGCATTCAGCGAGGATAGCTTGGATGACCTCCGACAGGAACACTCGACCCCTATCACTGAGTAATTCCCGCGGAGCACCATGGCGTAGAATGAAGCTGCGGAGAATGAAGAGTGCAACTTCGTGGGCGGTCGCTGCCGGTAGAGCTGCAGTCTCAGCGTAGCGGGTCAGATGATCGACTCTGACAATAATCCACCGGTTTCTAGAGCTACTATATGGGAGGGGGCCATAGAGGTCTATACCCACGCGGTCGAATGGGCGAGCCGGGCACGGGAGCGGCTATAACATGCCAGTAAGGTGCCGCGAAGGTGTCTTGTTCTGTTGGCAAGTGGTGCAAGACTGAACGTATTTGTGCACAAAGCGATACATTCCTCGCCAGTAATATCGTTCGCGCAGCCTTTCGTAGGTTTTCAGGACACCTGCGTGAGCACTTTAAGGATCTGCATGGAAATTCATGCAGATGTCAGAGCGCATATGAGTTGGGACAGCAAGGAGCCACTTCTGACCACCAGGCATGTAGTTGTGGCGGTACAGAATGTTGTCTCGTAAAGACGACGAAGATGTGTCGGGAAATCAGCTGAAAAGACTACGATGTCATCTAGGTAACACAAGCAAGTTTTCCACTTGTGGGCCCGCAATATGGTATCTATCATGCGCTCAAACGTCGCAGGCGCGTTGCGGAGCCCAAATGGCATGACTTTGAACTCATATAGGCCATCCGGCGTTACAAAGGCTGTTTTAGGGCGATCACATTCAGCCATTGGCACCTGCCAATACCCAGAACGCAGATCCAAGGATGTGAAGTACTCGGCGCCTTGTAAACAGTCAAGAGCATCGTCTATTCATGGTAGCGGGTAGACGTCTTTCTTTGTAATCTTGTGTAAGCGGCAATAGTCCACGCAAAATCGAACGGTGCCATCTTTTTTCTTTACCAGAACCACGGGTGACGACCAAGCGCTTTGAGAAGGCTGTATGACTCCACGTTTAAGCATGTCATCTACTTGCTCCGTAATGACGCAGCGCTCTTCTGCAGAAACGCGGTAAGGACGCTGTCGCAGAGGCGAATGTGAGCCGGTGTCAATAGTATGAGTGACAGTCGGGGTCCGGCCCAAAGCAGGTTTCTGAAAGTCGAAAGAAGAGCGAAACTTGTTAAGGAGAGCAACAAGTTGGCTGCGATGCGAGGGGGGAAGGTCTGCGTCAATAGCATTGTCGAAGGCTGGCGAGCTTGATGGCTCAGACGCCTGAGTGATTGCGGCAATGTGACATGGCGTTTCGTCGGGAAGAATAATATCATTAATATGGTCGACAGGTTGCACATATCCTAACGTTTCACCACGAAGCAACCAATGGGGTAGTTGCAGTGGTTGGTAACCAGCATTACGGTTAAACCAGACGCAATTGTAAGAACGGCAAATGGGAGCACGATGCCCTTGCGTTCAGTAAAAACAGGGGATGGCGTAAACACCACCGTGGCGTCAGGTTGTGCCACACATGAAAGGCTAATAGGGACTGAAGCTTTTGGAGGCAAGGTGATGTTGTCGTCAGTGATGAGTTTTTAGAGCAGTGGTGAATGGTCGGGCGATGGAAATTCACAACTTGGCACTAGGGACACTTCCCCATGGCAACAATCGATGATAGCTTCATGACCTGATAAGAAATCCCAACCCAGGATGAGGCCATGAGAGCAAGATGGCAGTACAAAAATTGGACGATGTACAAAACGTCTTGGATGACCACGCGCGCCGTACACACAGCCGAGGGATGAATGCGTTGCGGGCTAGCCGTGGACAGCACGATGCCACAGAGAGATGTGGTCACTTTCTTCAGTTTGCGACAAAATTTTGCTTTCATCACAGAAACGGCGGCCCCAGTATCAATTAACGCTTGTGTGGCGACTCCCTCAACATTGACATCAACAACATTTTGCGGCGAAAACAGAGGGCTTGGGGATTGCGCACAAGTTGCAGTTCTTGCCTCTGGAACTGCACTGATTAGTTTCCCTCCTCAGGAGGTGGTCGACGACGCATAGGAGATGGCGATCGGCGACGAGGAGATGGGAAACGAGAAGTTGATGGGCGACGATCCGAGTCAGAGTGCCTCTGTTCGTATGCAGACGTGGCGGCCTGCTGCGACGCATAGGTAGGAGTTCCAAAGGAGGCGTACGCAGGTGTGGGATGGCGGCGGCAGTAGTGTGCAGTGTGGCCAGCGATGCCACATGCGAAGCAGATAGGACGGTTGTCATGAGTGTGCCACTCATTCGATGGACGGAAAAAGCGAGCTGAGGGCCTGTAAACCGGACGCGCTGCCGGAGGAGGTGGAGCCGATAAGGATACTGGATGCGGTGGGGGCCGCGCAACCACAGCTGCGTAGCTGAGAGGTGAAGATGGTGGAGGTGGTGCGTAGCTGACAGCTGAGAGATTAGATGCTGCTGAAGTGCATGCATAAGGGGCCTGCACTGTAGGTAGGACATCGCAAATTTCAGTGCATATGGCCTGCTGCAGTGTCGAAGGCAGACTTGCGGTGGGCGCGTTGCTATGCGGCAGCAGGGAGAGCTGTCGGGTGACTTCCTCCCTGATGAAGTCTTTGATCTGGTTGGACAGACTTTCTTGGCGAACGTTGGCATTTGCGAGTGCGACAGCCGAGATCGAATCTGGTGGTGAGACACTCTGTCGGGCGATGGAACGCTGACGGCGTAATTCATCGAAGCTCTGGCACAGGCTTACGAGGATTGCCACCGAGGTCGGGCTTTTCGCTAGCAACATCTGGAATGCGCCATTCTCAATGCCCTTGAGAATCTGCCGAATTTTCTCTTCTTCGGGCATAGATGGGTTAACGCGCCTGCAGAGGTCGAGCACATCCTCAATGTAACTCGTAAACGTTTCGCCAGGCTGCTGGGCTCTGTGGTGCAGATGCTAGTCAGCGCGGAGCTTGCGGACCTCTGGTCGGCCGAACGCTTCAGTTACGAGGGTCTTAAAGGAGGACCAGTTGGCGATGGCGGTTTCGCGGTTGGTAAACCAAAGCTTAGCTACGTCTGCCAAGTAAAAGATAAAGTAGGCGAGCTTAGAGTCGTCGTTTGACTTGTTGCTGGCGCTTACGCGTTCGTACAAGGAGAGCTAGTCTTCGACGTCTTGCTCACCACTTCCGCTGACGATTAGTGGGTCCCGCTGGCGAGTAGCGCCGGGGCAGGTAGACGGGGCAGCCGATGTTGCTGGCTGGGCTGGGACGGGCTGGTTGGCGACTGCGTCAGTCATGTTTCGCGGTTTTCAGGCAACATGCGAGAGCGTAGCTCCAGGTCTGCTTGGGGATCTCAGCAGCCTCCACCAAATGTGATGACGTTTATTCGAAGAGAAGTCGCAACGAGGTCGCGACGGAAAGTGGGCGTACGGCAAGTCTGGCAAAGGCGGCACAAACTCTCGCGCAAGCACAGCACGGGGCTTTTTGTTGTCTTCCGAAGGCGTATACGCGTTGGTGCGTATGCTCCACTACAGAAGCATTACAGTGGTCACCGTTTTGGTCAGAAGTGTGTGGGACGACCAGCATACTCCATGTCATTCCGCAAGGATAATTTCAGGATGAAAGCAATGAATGTTTGGTACCACAAAAGTGTATTGGGCGCCACCTGTTGCTTTTTGTAAACATGAAGTGAACCGCAAAATTAAACTGTGTAGAGTCAGATTTATGCAAGTCTATCTACCATATTAGAATAGGCCATTGTTCTAATCTCACAACCCAAACTTTTCTGACCTGTTATTTTGTAGTCATGGTTGCTGCCATCACAGTTTATACTTGCTGATGCAAACAACAGCTTACTCAGGTTCACGTAATTTCGGGAATGTCAGGAGCTAAAGTTATTGACATGACACGATTTTCCGAAGGTCAGGAGCTCAAGTTGTGTAGATAATTGATCTTTACCTTTTTGGTTCTATTCAGATGAGAGCACTGAAGTGGAAAGCCTATGCCAAGACGTCATCCTGGAAGTGGAGCAGATCCTCGGTGAACCTTTGATGAAATATTTTTAGAGTTTCTCGAGTGCAATAAACCTTATGAACATGAGGCATTGTATTTCACTCTTACGAATACTTTTGCGCTTTCACTAAAAACATATCGGCCGCCTGTAGTTGAAAGCGCCTGATTGTGGACCGAAAGTTCATGAGCACACTAGCCCAAACGAAATATAGCAAAATATTGGTAACAACAAAGTTGACGAAGAATAGTTTTGCAATACATAAAGTGTTCAGGTAAAGGTAAAGGTAAATTACCTTTGTAACAAATTTTCGGATATAACAAACTTGTTTTTCGGTAATATGCAACTTCATTAGAATAAGGTTTGAGAGTGTATAGTGATTAGACATCTTTTTTGGCTACGGAAAGTATTCGCAGTGATGGGTATGATACCGCTATTGCTTCAATGTGCTACATTTCAGCTACATCTTTGCTACAACTGAAAAGAAACGCTACTGCACTGCTCCAAAACTTTAAGAAGCCCACAGAATGGCAAAAACTGCGCCATTCTCCACGTCAGAAGCTACATCTGTGAGAACTAGTAGCTCACAATGTGTAGCTTTTGCCAAAGCTCAGCGGCAGAAGGCTGTCTCAACCCCATTCACAGTGTCCCTCTGCAGTTAAACCTGCTTATAACGAACCTCCATATAACGAATTCCTCAATACAACAATATAACGTTGTTAGTTTGTTGTCGTCCTTTGTATGTTGTTTGCGTGCGTCATTTGTGCGTGAGCATTGTGCTGCACGTTTCGGTCTGCTTGCCGCTCTAAGTGTTACATTTCAAGTTGTTGTTATCGCATTCATTGCTTCGCCCTTGCGGCGAAACTGTGACTTCTTATTTTCGGACAACCATGTCCTCACCACCGAGGGGATGCCAGATTAGGCGCTGATAGAAACTCTCTGAGACCACGGTAACGACGGATCTTCGGAGGTCGACTCGTCACGCGCTTCCGTTTCGCGCCGCGCCACGAGTTCGCAGGCTGGTAGCTTACGCGATTAGCCAATTAGTTCTGGCAACACAGCGGTGCATTCAGATCAATGCAATGTTCACGATAGCGAAAAATTGTAAGTTTATAAGAAGTAAGGCTTGCAGCCAACCATTTTGGATCCGATATAGTGGAACTCCTAAAAGAAAAAAACGTTTGTGTGAGCATACGGCTGCTCCAGGAAAAAGTGCTCTTTTCACACAGTCCCTTTGCGTTGAGGCCGCACTGATACTCGCCGAGATAGCAAGCACGTCAGCGATCGCCACCGCCCTTAATATCTAAGTTCATCATTGCTACTCAAGCGATCCCCGCGTTTCAAGCTCGTTCAAGACGGGTGGTTTACTTTCTGTTTGAGCATTTGATGGCAGTTCTAACTACACGCTGGAGATGATGTGCACTTTTCAGGCAATAGGGATGGGCCGACTCATTTGATCTCTGCTTCTGTAGCGCTTGCGCGCTTTCACCCACCTGTAAAAGTAACGATGCGCGGGGGCATATGTATCATGAATTCGGACTTGTTATTGAACATGGCGGTGAAGGCAAAAACTCGCCGCGAGTGTTCATTTAATTGTTATAGCAATAGTAACGCAACTTTTTACTGTAAAATAAGTGTTTTGGTTTAGCTTTGCCTTTGTTCCCTCTTTTGTTTAATTTGCACGTTTATTTTCTAAATTTTTGTAACGAACCTGCATATAGTGAAATCCTCTTTATAAGGAAATTTTCCAGAAGTTTATCAATTTTGTAATATCCAGATTTAACTATATATAGTACAGTCAAACCACGATATAACGAACGCGGGCATAACAAAATATTGGTTATAACGAAGGAAATGAAAAATACTTTTGCAATAGATATGGTGCTAGGAATAAACCTTTATAACGAATTATGGATATAACAAAGTTATTTACACATAAGATGCAACTTTGTTATAATGAGGTTTGAGTGTAGTCAAATCCAGTGTGCACTAGCAGGCAATTTTTTACGAAGATCTTTCAGTGTTGTAAAGCGTAACTGTATATTTGGACTATATTTAGCATTTTCACTGGACCACGCATTTGTTGAGTTGTATGGGCTGTAAAAATAGTTCAAGACGGCGTAAATCCAAGTGACCGTACCACTGCTGTTGCTTTGGTGGAAGCACAGCAACAACCAATGTCTTCTCAGATTTTCATCGCCATCGACTTTTTGTTATGCGACACCTTGCATCCAATATGTGCAAGGATCAAGCATCACTCCCTGCAGCAGTCACCGTTGAATATTGGCTGAACGGCTAAACAGAAATCTTGTGAGTCTATTTTAACATGGGGCACCCACATGATTACGTGGTAGTTTGGTAGTAATGCCACAGGTAAGTGTGAACTGCTCAGTACATTTGTAATGACACTCAATGTTTTTCCATTCGTAAAGATCCATGAGAATACTTTTACAGAACGAAACACTAAAAGAGAGAGGGGTAACACCTCTAGTTTTATTCATCTAATTACCAAAATGCATGTAGTCCAAGGTGTAATGGGAGTATTGATGCTTGTATATTTTTTCATTCAGTTTAATTTGTAGACCCTAGGGGCTTGAGAATGGGCATTAAATAGGGCGGGGAGGGGGTGATACTTTACAATGAATAAAGGAAACTTATTGAAAAAGCAACTAGCAAAGGAAAAGAAATCATGCAACAAGAAGCAAATGTAATGCCAGCATAGTGTAAAAAAAGAAACAGCACAGTTCAGTATTACAAGGTCGGGTAACGTATAGCAGTTGCGATCAATAAGTACCGTATTTACTCGCGTAATGATCGCACTCGCATAATGATCGCACCCCTAAATTTTGTCGTCTAAATTTGACTTTTTTCCCCCGCGTAATGATCGCATCCTGAACTTGTCACATTGACATGTCGTGTGCCAAGTCTAGCTGAACGCACGTATCATTGTTTCTGTCATCTGAAAGTGGGCATCACTATGCTAATGCCATAAATTTACTGATTTAAATTAAAGCAGTCCTTATTTAGATGGAAGAAACTGTTTTGACGTGCGTGACGTACTCACAACCTCCATAACTGACACAAAGAAGAAAAAAAATGAGGTGGCTTCGCTCCACAGAGTGCTTCGCTCCGTCAGCCGCCATGTTTGTTTTGACATCCCGCACTGTTACAGCAGCGGCCACCTGTTGGTCGACCTGTGTTCATCCCGCAGCAATGTTTTTTTTTTTCCTGGGACCAAGTTTTTGTGTGTGTGTGTGCTTTGTATTGTCTGTTGAAGTGCCGTTTCACCATGGGGCGGTATGCGAGCTTTACTGCCGCGTTCAAGCTTAAGGCGCTTGACTACGCACGCGCTAGAGCACGGCAACCGCGCTGCCAGCAGACATTTGTGGCGTCGACAAAATCTGGATCCAATATTGGAAAAAACAGTGCCACATGCTCATGGCTACTAACAGCACGCGATGGGCTTTCCACGGACCCTAACCTGGCAAGTTCCCTGACATTGAAAAGGCAGTCCTCGAATACGTGAAAGACATGGGCAAGGACGGTTATGCAGTGTCATTAGACATGACACGGACGCAGGCGTGCACAGTTTCCCGGAGGCTGGGAATAGCCACAAAGGACTTTCACGCCAGTTCCGGCTGGACGACATGCTTCATGCGGCTTAATGGACTGTTGCTGGCATTCCCAACGCACTCGACGGAACGGAAGATGACCCTCTGTGGGACAGTGAAGACAGTGCCGGTTCCGACAGGGAATCGTGTGGCGACGACACTGACGCCAGTGATGCTTCGGAGTCTGAATGAACGTTAGGGGATCAGCGAGGTAAAAAATAAAAAGGCAGTGTGTCATGCACGTAGCTCCTGCGTAATGGGAGTATTCTAGTTCAAAGGTAAGCCTTAATTTACTTTTAGGTTTGGTTATGTTCATGATAGCTACCGTAAGAATTCTGATTAGCGACTTTTTTGCGTTTTCGGTGCTCAGAATATTTTTACACGGAAAATTTATCCTGCGTAATGATCGCATCCCGAAGTTGGTGCCAATCTTTCTTTAAACAAAGTGCGATCAATATGCGAGTATATACGGTATACAACAGAATACACTCTAGCGAAAAAATGCATAAAATAAATTCAGTTGGTGCGGTAGGACTGCTTACCGGTGTATGATAGGACTGATTGGAAACTAGTTAATTCTTCATTGTCTGCAGTGGTACTGTTCACAGTAGTATCATTGCAAACTTATTGTTCGCAGGATGGAAACATCTTCAGAGCAGAACACTTGTGGGACCTGGGCTGTCGTATGCTATCATTGCTTCACATAATTCAGGCAAAAACACTATAACATGGAAGAATGCAGGAATGAGCGAGTTGGTACAACATGATTGTAAGTGCAAGTAAGGGCAGTGGAGAGAAGGGGACAGAAGAGGGGCACAGAGCACTGAACTCCCAACCGTTTCTTTCTTTGTTTCTTTGGAAGGGCTTCACTTTTTCACACTTACACACTGTTACGACAGCCATGTGCAGAACACAATGACGTCACAAGTATACTGGCACTCTTGATCCCTCTTCTGTCTCCTCCAATCGGTGCCACTGATTTGAACTCATAATCGCTTATAGCATAGCCATCTGCTGGATATGGAGCTCACACTTGCACTGAGGAGATATCTTTCTCTTGTTTTTCGGGCTCCCTGAGGATGCAATAGGTGTGGAGCACTTTAAGGGCCCGGGCTGTCGTATGCTATTGTCGTACAGCGTAACGCAGACAAAACTGCGTACAGTGAAACTTCACTTGAAGCAACCTTCAAGGAACCCTAGGGAAAAGTTGGTTAAAGTAAAAGTTCGCTGAACCAAAATGTATGCAAACTGTTACAGCTTTATATCGGAAGCTAAAAAAGCATCATTTAAGAAATCCAATTGGAACCCTCGTATTGAGAGTGCTGCTTATTTGAATAAGTTTATGCTTATTTAGCATATTTTGAAGAATGCAGTAATTGTTCACGGTGCTTGGGCACTCAAAACTGCAGTGGTTATGGATGGAATGTCTGTCACCTAACTCCCATAAACCATCTCCAGCACAGCACTGCTAGACTGTGAAGGACTTCACTTTGTGCCAGTACATCAGTGCTCCTTGTGGAAGTACGAGGCGACCGGGAAGGGACGGACGTTCTTCATTGGCGTCGCGCACGTATGTAGACGCTACAGCCGATTCTCCGACATGGTGCAGAAACGACACTCTCGTCAGGTCAACAAGCACGGGTTTATTAACCCAGGATGTAGCACAGCGGGACGATTGCGGGCTTGCGGGCTTGCGGGCTTGCGGGCCGGCAGGGCAACTCCGTAAATACACTAGCCCGCGGCGCCACTGTTACCATACATAGGGGAACCTCCGAAGCATGTGAACGAGAATTCACCCGCAAAGGCAGAACATCCTCGTTGCGGGTATGCGAGCGTCTTCCTAGTTATGTGAGCATCGTTGCAGGTAAGCAAAGCAGGGCAGTTTATGGGTGCATCGGATCTCAGGGTCCGTAGCTGCCGTAGATGGTAGCCCCCCCGCCCCCCCCTTTTTTTTTCTGAAAAAAAAAAATTCACCTTTCTAACGTAAAATAAAAGCATTATTTTAATTGGTGATCATATCTTTTAAGCCCGATTCGCAGTGTGGCTCTCAGCATTGTACTTCTAGTGGGCAGTGACGGAAGTGCTGCTCAAATTGCTCCAAAAGAGAATTATTGCTTCATGCTGCTCCAAACAGTAATTTTTATTAGTAATTGCTCCAAACCTGCCCCGAAATGACAGTGAGAGAATGAGAACGACAAACTTTTGCTGTTTGACCGACTCATAAGTCAAGAAACTGAGAATAATTTGTGTACCAGGATCCCAGTGTATTATGTAGCATTATCGGCTCTGATCACATTTGTGTGACAAGAACTGGGATATTAAGCATATAGTTCTTTTGGCTGTTTTTTTTTTTTCTTAGCTAGACGTATGGGCTAGTGTGGTGAAATGCAAAAATGAGCAGGATTGTTTTATTGCATACCAATTAGCTTCTGCCTATTCGGCAACTGCTATATGGAACTGTGGTTACTTTTAAAATATGGCTCTGACCTTTTTCCGTTTCATTTGGTTTCTGCCACAAATACTAGTATTTTAAATACTGGCTCACTTCACAGCGCATTTTTGACAACTTGCCGATATGCTACACGATGTTTACATTGATTGTTGTCTGTTAATTACATATCATAAGAAATTTTAATATATATGAGATGTTTCAACAATGCTCTCAACTCAAATTAATGTATGGCAAATTTAACGTCTGTTTTTAAAACACCAATAGCTGCTCCTAAACTAGCACTTTTTTTTCCTCCGAAAACAATTTGCGCCTTAGTGAACCTAACGTAAGCGACATTTCTAAAACTTTGCGCAGTTTCTTTATTCAAGCACCCCTCTCTGCGCATTTTTTATAAGGATATCTGTTTTCATACGCCAGCATTACCCGATATGTTATGTGTTACAAAGGGAGCATCCCGAGTGAAGGGTTTCCCTGAAGAGGTGGCTTCACCGCAGAATAGATCAAAACCACTCGAAAAAGTGGAGGCCCTTATCACCTATGATAAGGCCCAACTTTTGTCTGACGTCACACAATGCAGCGAAGGAATAACTTTGTCTGTGTTCCATCTCAAATGTGTCATTTTCATTCCAAAAAATTTTCCCACGGTCTGTGTTGGTGGGAAGCCAACTTCCTGTTGCAAATGGTGCGCCGAGTGTGACGTCAAACAAAAGTTGGACCTTATCATAGGTGATAAGGGCCGCAACTTTTGCGAGTGGTTTTTCACATCTGCTGCTGTGAAGCCAACTCTTCAGGGGAACCCTTCACTCGGGATGCTCTCTTGTAATACAAAACAACTGACAATGCAGCCCACACTAATAATATAGGGGCACAATCAGTTTTTTTGTTTTATTTTCGCCAACATCGTTGTGAATGTGGGGAAGCCTTATAGACCGCAATATTGTGCAGACGTCAAGCGACAGATCAGATTTAATTCACAGAAATGCACACAGAAGCATTCTTTTGTTTTGTTGTTGTATTCAACGTTTCTGAAGCCCATAAAAGGCACACATTTTTTGAAGTGTACTTGCACAGCAAATACTCTGGGCATTTGCAGGTAATTGACTTGATCGAAATGCGTGACCACTTTGCAAAAAAAAAAAACTAAATTGACATGTCGAAGACATTGAAAGCCTGAGTCTGTGTTATTCCTGACATGACAGCGAAGAATTCTTGTTGTTCCAATTTTAAATTTTCGCCACTTTCTACCCTAAATTTCTGATCTAAAATACTTGGCGGTAAAAAATAACGAGTTTTCAAAGGGTTATACTTAGATTTACCTTTCCAATCCGAAAAAGCCCTAAGAATTGATATAAATGAAATGCTCCCACATATTCTGAAATAAGAAACTATGAGTTTTTCAAAGACTTACTTTTCTGATCTAAAAAGTGGCATGAGTTGATATAATTAAAATACGAGCACACCTTCTGAAATATAAAATTACGTGCTTTCCAAAAGCTATAGACTTATCTTTCTGATCGGAAAAGCCTTAGGAGTTGAAATATTTTAAAATACGAGCACATCTTCTGAAATATAAAATTACGTGCTTTCGAAAAGCTATAGACTTATCTTTCTGATCGGAAAAGCCTTAGGAGTTGCAATATTTTAAAATATGAGCACATCTTCGGAAATCTAAAATTACGTGTTTTCCAAAGGCTATATGTATACCTTTCTGATCGGCAAAGCTCAAGGAGTCGATATAAAGGAAATACGACTGCGTCTTCTGAAATCTGAAATTACGAGTTTTCCAAAAGCTATGGACATACCTTTCCAACCGTCAAAGCTGTAGGAGCCGATATAATTAAAATACGACTACATCTTCTGAAATTAGAATTTAGGAGTTTTCTAAAGGCTACAGACTTACCTTTCTGGTGGCGTAAGCGGTAAAAAGCGATTTAATTAAAATATGAGCACATCTTCAGAAATCGAAATTCACGAGTTTTTCAAAGACTTGCCTTCCTGACCGCGAAAGCGGTAGGAGTCGATATAATTAAAATACGACCAAACCTCAAAACGAAACTTAAGAGTTTTTCAAAGCCTACATATATACTTGCCTTTCTTATCGGGAAAGCCCTAGCCGTCGATTTCATTCAAATACGACTACAGTTCGCAAAATTGAGAATCAGACGATTTACAAAAGCCCTTTTCTTGGAAGAAGCCGTAAAAGTGGATTTCATTCACATACGGCATTACTTCAGAAAATTTAAAATTAGGATATTTCGAGATAATCTATTTCTTTAGTGACTCCAGAAAATATTGTGAGCCCCAAGGCAGGGACAAAAAAAAAGTCTTCCAGCAGAATGTGCAAACTGACTTTTAAACCGGCTCCTCAAGCCGTGGCATTAGCTGTGTGGCAAAGTGTGCGTTTCACAATCGGAAGAAGAGTGGTTCGAATCCCGCTGCCACCGTCAATTTCCGACCGTAACTCTTAACGCTTTTCAACTTCTATTTTCTGAAGGTTCGTCCCACATGGATGAAAATGACACCGATTATATTTCGCTGAAATTCCCCCCGCAGAGGTAGCAATATGGTAGAGCGTCTGCTTCCAATGTGGGAGGTGCCGGTATTGGTTTCCGCCCCGGGACCGGCCTGAGGTCCCCAGATTCAGAGGGAAGTAAAGCCCACATCTGGCTCAATCTTTATGTGGTACTTCCCTCGCACGATACCTCCGAATTAAAGGTACGAGCGGGCTTCGCGTTTTTGATACGCCACGGCGATGTTTATATCGCTCGGGGGCGGCGCTTGAGCTACATGGCGGCTTATGAGTGCCCCGGACCTTAGTGACCGCCGCTGCCGTAGATCGTGGCCTCCTTCTTTGGAAAAAAAAGTCACCTTTTTAACGTAAAATAAACGCATTGTCGTGTGATGGTCGTTATTTCAGGCCTATAAACCCAACCCGCAGTGTGGCCCTCGTTATTATACTCCTAGGATGAGAAAGTATACGTGCATTTTAGTTTTGGCACAAGTGTATCAGGATGACTTACTGGTCTTTAATTCGAACCATCAACCTTGTGGTTATGAACTGAACACCATACGCAATCGACTACCGCCATGACACAGTATGCAGTGCTTAGAACTTGGTCTGCTCACTAAACTGCAGTTCAATTAGAAAATAGCCCCGCCGCGGTGGTTTAGTGGCTAAGGTACTCGGCTGCTGACCCGCAGGTCGCGGGTTCGAATCCCAGCTGCGGCGGCTGCATTTCCGATGGAGGCGGAAATGTTGTAGGCCCGTGTGCTCAGATTTGGGTGCACGTTAAAGAACCCCAGGTGGTCGAAATTTCCGGAGCCCTCCACTACGGCGTCTCTCATAATCATATAGTGGTTTTGGGACGTTAAACCCCACATATCGATCAATTAGAAAATAAACAATAAATTTCAGCGTATCAGTGGCCTTAACCACAACGCTTTGCTTTTTTTTTCACGACTACTGGCACCGCTATTTAACCAGTGACCTCTCGGTTTCGAGCCAACCACCTTACCGACTCAGCAACTGCCGCGGCTTGATAAAACGATTTAACAGTTGGTCTGTACGCCATGCAGCTGTTTCTTCAATAATAAATGGTGCAGTCGTGGGTCCGAGCCTTGGTGAAATCAGTTCTCTGGCCTCCTTGATGGAAGAGGTAAATTCATATTTCTGCGAAATATACTCTTAAGGCTTTTCTGGTCAGAAAGATGAGCCTTTGGGAAACTCGTAATGTTCGTATTCTAAGGTAGGCTGTACTTCTATGAAATGTACTACTAAGGCTCTTGGAATCAGAAAGGTAAGCCTTTTTACAAAGGAGGGGCTACAGAGTAGGGAACTACCCAGGGCTTGAGGGGCTTCGCTTACAAGTAAAGTGCGGAGAGGACATGACGAGCGTACACACTGTCATGTGTATACACCGCCGTGTGTGGCTATAACATCAAGCATGGGTATCAGAAATCAGAAACGTAAGCCTTCTTACAAAGGAGGGGCTACAGAGTATGGAACTACCCTGGGCTTGAGGAGCTTCGCCCACAAGTAAAGTGCGGAGAGGACATGACGAGCGTACACACTGTCATGTGTATACACCGCCGTGTGTGGCTATTACATCAAGCGTGGGTATCAGAAATCAGAAACGTAAGCCTTTTTACAGAGAAGGGGCTACAGAGTAGGGAACTACCCTGGGCTTGAGGAGCTTCGCCCACAAGTAAAGTGTGGAGAGGACATCACGAGCGTAAACACTGTCGTCTGTATACACCGCCGTGTGTGGCTATTATATCAAGCATGGGTATGAGTCACGAGAGAAGATGAACAGTACAGAGTGCCTTTTTGAAGCTTGCTCTTGGCCACGGGAGTGTTTACGAAGCCGTATGCAATTTACGACGCGATACCAAACAAGTTGGGTGCTAAGGTTAAAACGAAATATCAAAAAGTAGCCCACATGTCACACACCAAGTGTGTGACCCCACCCTAGGAGATTCTCTCGTGCCGTGGAGAATCTCGATGCTTGTGCGTTTGTCGATTTGTGGGGTTTGACGTCCCAAAACCACCATAGGATTATGAGAGACGCCGTAGTGGAGGGCTCCGGAAGTTTCGACCACCTGGGGTTCTTTCACGCGCACCCAAATCTGAGTACACGGGCCTACAACATTTCCGCCTCCATCGGAAATGCAGCGGCCACAGCCGGGAGATGATTCCGCCACCTGCGGGTCAGCAGCGGAGTACCTTAGCCACTAGACCACTGTGGCGAAACATTTTGTGATTGTTAATTAAAAATCAAGTATTGCGCATATCTGGCACACCATAACAACACCTTGATGTTTTGTATGTGTGCCTTTATACCAGAGAAGGCACACACAAGTAATTTTAAGGACCGTAGCGTTTATCACGCTGCGCTGACAGTGCAACGCTATGCTCAAAAAGGCAAGTGTTTCCAACGCTTTACTAAGACGACACGTTTAGAGTGTACTAAAAGTTCTTCTACACTGTAACACGATGGTGGCACCTGCCCATCGTTTTGCGTTCTACACCTTACCGCCTCTTATACAGGCGCGCATCTTTCTCTGCGGGCGGACGCCTTCCTTTGTTCTCGAAGATAACTGCCAGATGGCGCTCGTGTCTAACGTGCTTCGATGCACTCATTCGCCTTTGCTGCACGGATCGAGACTCTCTAACGCAGAGCATCCAAAATACAATTCATCAATTTTCTCGCGCAGAACATGAAATAAACGTTTTGTGCACTCTCTCCACACGAGAGATTATCGTCTTTCGACGACATTTGCTTTGGAGCATGCAGATACGGGCCATTTTGTTTTTCAGTGAGCAAGTCCGCGAAGTTTGAATACTCAGTAGACTGCTTTCTGCCCAGCAAGACGCTTGGCCGGGAGAGGCTGCCGGATGGGATTGTCTGAAAAGGTCTTTGGCGTGGCAGGTGGTTTAGTGCAAAGTTATTACGACGCTACCGTGTCGTATCTTGGGTCGAAACCTGCAGAGCTACAACAAAACCACCTGTTGATTTGGCGTCACAGCGCTGTTTCGTACGGCCTCCAACGCCACTGCGACATCACGCTTCGTCGCCAAATTTTCTTCAGATTTGACCCTTCCATTAGATTCGGTTAAGGCAAACAGTAGCGTCATCCGAAATTTTGTGCGAATCCCCCCACCTCGCTCTAAGCTACTTCATTGAATTGCCTGATCACCCCCTCTCGCCCTTTTCTCTATATAGACCTTTCTCTAGTATCTCTTTTGTCTAGTGTATTTTTTTCTCTAGTGTCTCAATTGCCTCTTCGCATGTGCCGACTTGTCATAATTCCTTTTCTACCGCCCAACTGCTCAGCAACCCAGATTCCACCTTCTCTCTTCGCTTTCCATCACCACCTGGCTCGACTAAATCGGCACCGGCGGATAATATATAGCGTCAACCGGCCGCACAGGTTGTCGAAATGCTCGTCCATTCGCTTGCGGCTGAAACACTACTACTACTACTACTACTACTACTACTGCTACTACTACTGCTATACTACTACTAACTACTAACTACTAACTACTACTACTACTAACTACTACTACTACTACTACTACTACTACTACTACTACTACTACTACTAACTACTAACTACTAACTACTACTACTACTACTACTACTACTACTACTACTACTACTACTACTACTACTACTACTACTCTGTCGTGGTTCTTGAGTGAGGGACTACTTTTCGTCACCACGGTACCGCTAGCAGATGTGCATTTGACAGCTCCGCTGTAGGAGCTCACGTGAAGCAGACATTGAGCGCTGCACATATCATGAAAATAAAGCCATTGTGAAAATGTTCATTTCACTGGACAGGTCATGAGAGGCACCATAGCCGCCGCTATTATACGCGATGCCCGAGTCTCGTCCGGAACGTGGTGGCTTAAACTCTTCAGGCACTCTTACTTAACTTATTGACCATTACGTGGTATACTTTTGTTTTAAAACTTATACCTTTAAAAGCTGTTAAGACGCCCCAGCCTTGCTGTAGATCCGGCACCGTCGACTAGGCAGCGATTATCTGAAGATTGATTTAGCTTCGAGAAAATCCACCTAGTAAGGTTATGCGGACCATTTGAACCGCCGATCAAGTCGCCCGCTCAGCCCACACGGAAGATCATAAACTACGACTACCACTTTCTAGGACAGATGCTGCACGAAAGCTTCGCAGGCTTGCTCGCCAGCAAACCACATCACAATTGAATGAGCCACACTTCAAGCATGCCCGACTGTACTCGCTTGACCCTACGCTAAGTCTTCAAGTCCCGTCGAGGCTTTGCCGAGCAGACCAGACCCTGTTATGTAGGCTGTGGTTGGGCGTTGCGTTTACCAACGCCTACGCTTTCCGCATTGGGATGGCCGACACCGCAGCCTGTGGCCACTGTGGCAAAGAAGAAACGATCCAACATATTCTTTGTGACTGCCTAGAGTATAGTAAACAATGACTATGCCTTCGCAAGGAACTCGGCAAATTAGATAATCAACCTCTGTCGGAGCAAGGAATTCTACAATATCGACAAGATGCAACTTCACAGAAGGCCCTGAAAGCACTACTACACTTTTTGCGATCGACCGGCCTTACTGAACGGTTGTAGCTAGGACGCCTTTCCTGTGTGTGTTTTTGTTTTCACATGAGTGCGCGTGCGGTTTTTTTTTCTATCTACCCCCTCTTTCTTGCCCCTATTTCCCCGCCCCCAGCGCTGGGTAGCAAACCAGATGCCAATATCTGGTTAACCTCCCGGCCTTTCCTTTCTCTTTCTCTCTCTCTCTTGAACCACCGTTTTAGGCATCGCGCCACTTTGCCAAGGACATTTAGAACTTCTCTCGTTTCCATCTCTCCTTGGGGATTTCGCACTACCTATTGAGACTGACCGCTACTAACTAGAATGGTCAAATTGCCCATTAAGAATAATTTAGTACATATACTGCGGGTGTAAATAGAAAATTGTGCGTGTGGACGTTTGCTTGCAGTGTGAACTCCCTGCAAGCAAACTGTATATTGCCATGTTCATTCAACTTGTTTCAGCGTGCTGTTTTTTTTTTTTTTCGCTGAATCAATTTTGGGGGACCATTATTTCTTTTGCTGCAGAACCTATGTGGATGGAGTAGCCGAGGTAATCTAGACCTCTCCATAGGAAGAATGTTAAAACAGAACACTTCTTGACTTAAAGGAAGGACAGCTCCGGTGGAGAATTTCCGCTTGATTGACATGCGACGAAATGCGTTCTTGCTTTCCTTGTTGCTGGCAGACCGAAGTTCCAGGTGACGTTTGTGTTGAGGAGTGCGTTCGATGGTTGGCCACTGTTTTTGCAGCGAGAGTCCAGAAATATTTTGATCTCGCGGGACTTAAATTTATGGCCGAGGTTCAGCTGTGCGTCCTGTAGCAAGCACGTTGCTTTTCCAGTGCAGAAATAAACCACTCTGACCATTTCAAAAACGCGATAGCCAAATACAACACGTTGCACCATGCCTTGTAGATTTTATTGGTCATATGCCGTCGAAAAGGACAGCAACAAAACCATCTTTGAAAAGTGCCGTTTAGGCCATGATTTACATAGTTTATTTCACTTTCGATAATTAGGAAACAGCTATTAGCTTACGGACACAAAATGTGTTAGCTGCATTACTGGCTGCTTAGAGAGCTCATGTGATTATACATCACTGATCAACTGAACCAGGGAGTTCTTCAGGCAATTTAGGCGAACGGAAGCACTTTCATGTACAAGCAGCTGATATAAAAAGTGTAATGATCCATTCTGTACCCCTTCCATCGTCATAGCAATATGATAATCCAAAGTCTCAGTATCTTACGTCTATGACTGCAAGAAAATTGTGTAAGGTTCAGTGGTACAACGTTCTCGCCATGTACAGTAACATTTACAAATAAACTTAGTAAATGTAAAAAGCTATGCGCAACAAAGCACGTCAAAGGAGATGCGCATGCACTGTGCTCTTGGAATTAATCGTGTCATCAAAAACAACCAGCATGCACAATTATTCCAGCTAATGCAATTACCTAGCTGCAAGACGGACCACTGGAAGGTGATGTTGGCACCGGTGCAAGCGTACAAGGCAATAATATGCCAATATGACCAGATAAACACGATTGAAGAAAAGTCTACGCATCACTTCGTTCCAAACTGGCGCCTTCTATTGCACGAGCGCTGTACCACATCATTCCATTCATCCTTCATATCAGTCAGGTACATATCATAGGTAACACCCACCATTTTGCGTACTTTTGTAGCAGCGTGATCATATTACGAATTGTAGATTGTCGACATGAAGAAACAGCCTGTGCCTGAAATCTCTCTGCAGGCAGCCGGAAAAGTGGATGATTAAAACTAACACTCCTAGATCAGCCAAAGTTGAAACCGGCACATCAATTCCACACAAAGCATGACTTTGTAGAAAATGCGTTAAAACGAATGATTCCATTTCTCAACCTTTGCGGTAACCGCTCAAACGCCATAACCACTGCACCACCGTGGCGGGTACCCTCCGGCCGAATGACCTCTACAAACGGAACAAATTTTGGACAATTAAGTCACTTCCATAATAGATATGATCCTCACGACTTCAGCACTAAAAGTATCTAGGTGTCTATTGATATAACTTTTGAAGAATTCGCTCGTCAGAAAAAACACCAAATCAAACTCGGAACAAAGCCTAACGGATTTCTGCCGACAGGACGCTATGGCGAATATTGAAAAAAAATTCGTTGAAATATAAATATGATCACCCCATATCCGAACCGCCAACAAATCCAGATGGGTACAGGGTACTTTTTAACAAAGCAGCTTAATGTCTGAAGTAATCACTCGGAGATCAAACCATGGCACAAACCAGAACGTGTACTGGAAAGCGATGAGTTTTGGACAAATCCGTTCATAGATTGGAACCACCAACTCGAGATCAGCCTTCAGGTGTAAGTCAAACGAGCTTTTCCCTTATACAATCTGACGACAAATTTGAAACAAATGTCTTTTAACAAATCACCCCGAGTCTAAACCTCGGAACAAGGTCAAGCCTACCAGTGCCCATAAAACACGGCCAATATTCTGAGTAGACGTGTTAAATGAATGAAATAATTCACACTCTTTGGTGAAAATCAAATTAGTGTTGCCACTGATTTGAAAGTGGGAGACAGTGGACTATAGGATCACGATCACGTCGGCACCTCAAAGCTTTGATTTGATCTGTGGGGTTTAACGTCCCAAAACCACCATATGATTATGAGAGACGCCGTAGTGGAGGGATCCGGAAATTTTGACCACCTGGGGTCCTTTAACGTGCACCCAAATCAGAGCACACGGGCCTACGACATTTCCGCCTCCATCGGAAATGCAGCCGCCGCAGCCGCACTTTAAAGTTAGTAGCCAGCTAAATAATTCGGAAACCTCGCGAGGGCATTTGCCAGAATCTGTGATTGCGCCAGCAACGAGTCGTCACCATTACGAAAAATAATGCCCTAAACTGATGTGTACAAAGATCACGAAGTGCACAAGACTGCAGGAAATCTCGAGTTTGAACCTACGTACTCACATTCAAAGCAGGACGTGCAGAAGAAAATGAGCAAATCAATGCCGCACAAATAACCACTAGCGCTACCAATGTGGTAATAAAAAATCGCGTAGTACGAATGAACGTCCGTACCCTCACAACCACGTATTTAGAGATAAGCTAATAAAAATACCGGCTCATTATTATTATTATTATTTAAAAATACCTTACAGGCTCTATTACGGAGCATAGAGTAAGGGGGGTACATAGCAAAAAATGCTAGTGGGTGATACTTCTGCCACAATACAAAGCAACTACAGAGCAACTAATAACTAATAAAAATACAAAGCAAGTCTGCAAGCATGACGTCTGTTCACCAAACTACGCACTTTTTATTTTGCCCTTTGGCTTCGTAGTATTTCAACTGCTATAGTCGGATACAACTTTAACGAAGAGATTTCGTTCTTGAAGGCGAATGAGCATAACTACGTACCAATGAGGGCACACTCCAGGAGGACATCAAGAGCCGGACTGGAGAACACTGCGATTTTGCGAGAACATTGCCGAGTGCATTGGTGGCACTTATTGGCGGAAACGGTCAGATACTTTGCCTCGGTCTTCTGGGTGGAGAACCTCCGGATTTTTCAAGTGGTACCCCACCATAGGTATCTCATAATTAAATGAGCAATGCGGAACTCACAAGGCAGGTCAGCTCGCTACGGAGTACTAGTTTTTCATAAGCTAAAGCGAAAAAGTGCAGCGTAACATCCACTGGATAGATGAAGCAAACGACGACAGTTTTCTCAGAGAACATCTTCCCGCAGTCGAGATTACAGCACGAACAATGCACAGGCAACTTGACTGGTTCAGACTACAATGTAGCAGGGCCAAGTAACGCAGTCGCTCTTGTGGAAATGCAAGCAGAGTTACTTATATCTCCCGTGTGCCTAGATGGTGCCATCAGCAGCGCAGAGCAAAGGTAGGTACAGGCTTTGCCAGGACATGAGTGGGGCGCGAGATGGTTTCAGGAACGAGGACATTACAGTCGATGAGCAGGAGCCAGCTAGGTATCTTCGTCCTAAGCCGCAATAGCACAAAGACGTTGGGAGCCTGCAACAAAGCACGGCGGAATCAGCAGACATGGAAACAGAAAAAAAACTAAGTTTATATTGTGTCGTGACGGTGAATGGTGAATTGTCAGGCATGGTGTCGAAACTGGACAGCGACTCACCACCACGCTGAGGTTGTCGAGTCAGAGAGCGTTGCTTCTTCAACTCGTCGTAGCTCTGACATAAGCTGACGACTTCAGAAACTGTGCTCGGATTTCTAGCCAAGAGCATTTGAAATGCGCCATCGTCGATGCCCTTCAGGATGTGTTTGACCTTGTCCGACTCGGGCATGGTGTCATTCGCGCGTCGACAAAGGTCGACGACATCCTCAATATAGCTGGTGAAATTTTCGCCAGTCTGCTGAGAGCGGACGCGCAAGCGCTGTTCTGCCCGCTGCTTGCGGACAGCCGGCCGACCAAACACTTCAGCACATGACATCTTGAAGACGCTCCATGTGGGGATGTTGTGTTTGTGGTTGTTAAACCACAATTGTGCGACGCCAGTGCGATAAAATATGACATGGCCGAGCTTGTCGGCTTCATCCCACTTGTTATTGGCGCTCACCAGCTCGTAGTGCTCAAGCCAGTCTTCCACGTCGGTCCCATCCGCACCGCTGAAGACCTTCGGGTCCCGTAGCCTAGGATGGCCGGGGTAGTTGAACTGGGGCGACGATGCCGATGGGTTGGCGTTGTCAGTCATGACGGGCGGTAGCGTGCGGCTTCGCAGTTCCAGGGTGTAGCGACGGGGATGAACAGCACTCTCCACCAAATGTGACGAGGTTTATTAGTCGATAACGACAACGGCAAGACAGCGGGAAGAACCGTCCAGCAGAGATCAGCACAGCAGCGAGCCGAAGCACGAGCCGAGAGAGCCGGGCGTTGGCGATGCTGCTCGCCGCAGGCACATCTTCTTCTTCACAGTGTGAATAATGCTTACGAACAGTAGGGTGGACTCAGCAGCGATAATTCGTGTGCCTGGATGGTGGAATCAGTATAGGAGTGCAAATACAGGACAAAGTTCCGTCATTAGAGGAGTCGATCAGCAGTAGTCAGCTCGATATCCTTATCATACGCTGCGATAGCAGAAACACGTTGGGAAGCTGCAAAGAAGTGGGCGGGCAGTCAGACACATAGAAAAAATGAAACTATTTATTGTGTGTATGTTATACTTGCGAATACAGGGAAGTATTAGCAGTGACCATCCGTGTTCATAAATGGTGCCATCATTAGAGGAGTACAAAGATAGGAACTGGTTCCATCGTGAGAGGAGCGAGTGGTGCTCAAGTGAACTCATGAACGAGGTCATTAGAGTCGATCAGCAGTAGTCAGCTCAATATCCTCGCCATAGGCCCAGATAGCAAAATGACGTTGGGAAGCTGTAAGGAAGCACGGCGGGATTGTCAGACACATAAAAACAGACAGAACTAAGTTTATATTTAGTGTATGTTACACTTACGAACAGTACAGAAGTATCTTCAGTGATCATCCATGTGCCTTGTGGGGGAAATCAGTAGAGGAGTGCAAAGGCAAAGACACGTTATGCTGTAGGACGACCGAGGATCTAGGACATTAGAGTATCAGCAGGAGTGAGCTCTATCTCTTTGTGACCGGTGGCAATAGCAGAAAGACAGTAGAAATTTTCAACAAAACTTGGTGGAATTATCAGACACACTAAAACACAAAAAACTAATGTTGTATAGAAGTCACGTCATACTTACGAACAGTACAGCAGTAGCAGCGATCATCCGTGTGACTTGTTGGTGCAATTAGCAGAGGAGTGCAAACAACGGAACAAGTAATGCCATAGAACCAGTGAGGTTCTAGGTTGTTTTGGGAACGAGGCCTTTAGAGCAGAACCTTAGGAGCGGGCTGTATATTCTTAGCATAAGCCGTGATAGCAGCAAGGCGATGCAAAGCTGAAACAAGACACTGCGGGATTGTCAGACACGTGAACACAGAGATCTTAGTTTGTGTAGAGGGAATCTTATACTTACGAACACTATAGAAGCTTTCGCAGCGATCGTCCGTGTGTGTTGCTGGCGAAATCAGAAGAGAAGTGAAAAGGATAAAACACAATCCGCCGCAAGACGAGCAGGGTTCAAGGTGGTGTAAGGAACGAGGCCATTAGAGCCAATGGGCAGGAGTGAGCTTTATATCCTTGTCATCGGCCGCGATAGCTGAAACGCGTCGCGAGCTGCAACAAAAGTCGGCGAGATTGTCAGGCGAGCGAAAACACAGAAACGAAGGTTGTATAGAGGGTATGGTATACTTGCAAATAGTACAGCATGTAGCAGTGATCATCCGTGTGTCTAGATGATGCCATCAGTAGAGGAGTGCGAAGGCAAACACAGGTTCTGCCGCAGGATGAGCAGGGCTTATGGTGGTTTTAGGAACGTAGTCATTACAGTCGATCAGCAGGAGTGAGCTTGATATCCTTGACATCGGCCGCGATTGATGAAATGAGTTGGGAAACTGCAACAAAACAGGCGGGATTTTCCAGGCGCGCGAGACTCCAAAAGACGAAAGCTTTGTAGCTGGTATGTTATACCTACGGACAGTGCAGCAGTAGCAGCGATCATCCACCCATGTTTCTTGTTGGTGCAATTAGCAGAGGAAATCAAAGAGCTGAACAACTAATGCCATAGGACCAGTGGGGTTCTAGGTGGTCTTTAAGAATGAGGTCATTAAGTCAACCAGGAGGAGTCAGCCCAATTATTTTTGTTATAGGCTGGAATAGCAGAAAGGCGTTTGGAAGCTGCAAAGAAACCCGGCGGGATTGTCAGTTGCGCTACTGAAGAAATAGATTCCGTATCTCGATCATTTTTGAGCTGTGTATTTGTTTCAAGCTCAATCAACAAGCGACAAGAGTTTTGTTGACAATGCATCGCAGTGATTGTTAACTGCACTTTTCTACGCAAGCCCATTCTATTTTTTCACCGATGTATGTACACTATACTTCTCTATTAAGTAATTGTTGAACGTCCACGCTCTTTTTTATCTGTTTATTGCTTCCGTAGTTACGATGTAACTATTTCTAGGTTGTGTTGTTTGTATAGTCAGCTCGATATCCTTCACAACGGCCGCGATAACAAAAAGGCGATGGAAAGCTGCAACGAGACATGGCAGGATAGTAAGCACGCGAATACATAGAGAACTAAGTTTTCATAGAGGGAATTTTATACATATGAGCAGTAGAGCAGGATTAACGGTGATAATCGGTGTACCTTATTGAGGCAATCAGCAGAAGAACGCAAAGGCAGCAACACGTTCTGCCGTAGGACGAGTAGGGTTCAAGGTCTTAGGAACGAGGTCAATAGACTCGATCAGCAGGAGTGAGCTCAATACCCTTGATATCGGCCGCGAGTGCTGAAAGACGTTGTAAAGCTGGAATGAAACTATGCGGGATGGTCATACGCGCAAAAACAGAGAAAACAAAGATTGTATAGAGTGTATGTTATACTTACGGTAAGAACAGCACCAGCAGCGATCATCCGCGTTCCTTGTCGGGACAGTCAGCAGAGGAGAGCAAAGGCAGGAACGCGTTAGGTGGCAGGACGAGTGAATATCTAGGTTGTTTTAAGAACGATGTCATTAGGGTCTATCAGCAGGAGTGAAGATTATGTCCTTGTGATCAGCGGCGATAGCAGAATTTCGATGGGACGTTGCGATAAAGCTCGGCAGGATTGCAAGACACACAAATACACAGAGAAGCAAGATTGTTTCGAGGGTATGCTGTACTTCCGGAAAGTAGAGCAGGATTAGCAGTGATCATCGGTGTGCCTTGCCGGGCTAATCAGCAGAGGAGTGCAAAGGCAGAAAAACGTTTTGTCGTAGGACCAGTGTAGTTATATGTGGTTATAGGAACGAAGTCATAAGAGTCGATAAGTTCTATAAACTTTTCATCAGCTGCGATAGCAGAAAAAGATGGGAAGCTGGAACCATTCATGGTGGGATTATCAGAAACGCGAATACACAGCAGGTTATCTTACACTTACCAACAGTAGAGGATCATTAGCAGCGATCATCCGTTTGCCTTGTCAGGGCAATCGGCAGAGGAGTACAAAGGCAAGAACACGTGCTGCCGTAGGACGCATCGGATTCTTAGAGGCTTTAAGAACGAGGTTATTAGCGTCGATCAGAGTGAGCTCGATATGCTTGATGTCGGCCGCGATAGCAGAAAGACGATGGGAAGCTGCTACGAGACATGGTGGGATTGTTAGCCACGCGAATATAGAGAGAACTAAGTTTGTATAGAGGGAATGTTATACTTTCGAACAGTAGAACATCATTGGCAGTGATCATCCGTGTGCCGGCCTCGTCAGGGAAATTCGCAGATGAGTGCAAAGGCAGCAACTCGTTACTCTGCTGGACGAGTCAACTTCTAGGTGGTTTTGGGAACGAGGTGATTTGAATATCGGCAGGCGTCAGCTCTATGACTGTCGTCGGCGGCAACAGCAGAGACACGATGGGAAGCTGCAATGAATCTCGGCCGTAATATCATACACTGATAACACAGAAATAAGTTTGTATAGGTGGTATATTATACTTCTAAACAGCAGAAATACGATGGGAAGCTGCAACGAGACACGGCGGAATTGTTAGACACGCGAATATAAAGAGAACTAAGTTTGCATAGAGGGGATGTTATACTTACGAACTTATGATCTGCAGTAATCATCCGTGTCTCTCGTTGGCGCAGTCCACGGAGGATTGCAAAGGATAAAACACGTCCTGCTGTAGCACGAGTAGCGTTCAATGTAGTTTCAGGAACGAGGTCATTAGGATTCATCAGCAGGAGAGCGCTCAATATTGTTGAGATCGGCCGCGATAGCTGAAAGGCGTTAGGAAGCTGCAAATAAACTGGCTGTGATTGTCAGACGTGGGAAAACACAGAAAACGAGGCTTTTTATATGGGGCATGTTGTACTTATGAAAAGTACCGCACAGGCATCGATTATCCGTGTGTCTGGATGGTGCCATTAGTAGAGGAATGCAAAGGCAGGAACACGTTTCGCTATAAGACGAGTAGTGTTCCAGGTGGTTTCAGGAACGAGGTAATAAGACTCGATAAAAATGAGTCAGTCCTACATGCTTCTCATCGTCCACGATAGCATGAAGGCCTTGAAAGGCTGCAAGGAACCTCGGCAGGATTGTTATACACGCGATAACAGAGAACAAAGTTTCTAGACGGTATGTTATACTTACGAAAAGTACAGCAGAAGCAGCATTCGTCCATGTGCCTTGTCGGGGTAATCAGTGGAGGAGTGCAAAGGCCGGAACATGTTCCACCGTAGGACCAGTAGTGTTATAGGTGGTTTGAGGAACGAAGTCAATAGGGTCGATCAGGAGGAGTTAGCTCTATATCCTCGTCCTCAGCGGTGATAGCAGGAAGGCGTTGGGAAGCTGCAACAAAACTCGGCGGGACTGTCAGACACACGACAACGCCAAAAACTAAGTTTGTATAGAGAGCATGTTATACTTAACAGTAGAGCAGCTTTTGCCGCTATCATTCATGTTCCTTATCGGGGCAATCAGCAGAGACCTGCCAAGGCAGGAAGACGTAATGTCATGAGACTAGTGCGGATTTGGGTTGTTTTAGGAACGCGATTATCAGCGTATCAGGAGGGGTGAGCTTATGTCCTTGTGATCGGTGGCGATAACAGAAATTCAGTGGTAGGCTGCAATGAAACTCGCCAGGATTGTCATACACGCGAGTACACAGAAATAATAAGTTTGTAAACTTACGCGCAGTAGGGCAGCCTCACCAGACATCATCCATGCCTCTCGTTGGTGCAGCTCTTAGAGCTGCGCGAAGGATAAAACACCTTCCGCGGTAGGATGAGTAGCGTTCAAAGTGGTCTCAGGAACAAGTTCATTAGAATCAATCAGCAGGAGTAAGCTTGATATCCTTGACGTCGGCCGCGATAGCTGAAAGACTAGGAAGCTGTAAAAAAACACGGTGGTATGGTAAGACGCGTGAAAACAAAACGAAGGTCGTATAGAGAGTATGCTACACTTACGAACAGTGCAGCACTAGCAGCGATCATTCGTCTGTCTGGATGGTGTTATCATTAGAGCAGTGCAAAACCAGAAACACGCTCTGCCTAGGACGAGCAGGGCTAAAGGTGGTTTTAGGAACGAAGTCACTAGAGTCGATGAGCAGGAGGGAGCACAATGTCTTTGACATCGGGTGCGATAGCTTTAAGACATTGGGAAGCTGCATTGGAAGCGCGACGCGATTGCCAGACGCATAAAAACGCAGAAAGCGAAGGTTGTATAGAGGTTATGTTCTACTTACGAACATTAGAGGAGTAGCAGCGACCGTTAGTGTGTGCTGGTGCAATCAGCAGAGGACCGTAAAGTACGGAACACACAATGCCATAGGACCAGTGGGGATCTTGATTGTTTTATGAACGAGATCATTAGAGTGTAAGCAGGAGTGAGCTTTATGTCTTTGTGATCGGCAGCGATAATAGAAAGATGATGTAAATCTGCAATAAAACTCGGAAGGATGGTCACACACATGCGGTTACTCAGATAACTAAGTTTTTATAAAGGGTATGTTATACTTTCGCACAGCACAGCAGCATTAC
The DNA here is from genome assembly GCF_013339725.1 of Rhipicephalus microplus. Lineage (NCBI taxonomy): Eukaryota > Metazoa > Arthropoda > Arachnida > Ixodida > Ixodidae > Rhipicephalus > Rhipicephalus microplus. The sequence goes on along the minus strand of NC_051167.1, from coordinate 130,740,525 downwards.
CAGTCATCCGTGCCTCCCGTTGGTGCGATTCACAGCGACTATTAGTGTGTGAAAACACACTAATGTGCAAAGGATGAAACACGTTCCGCTGTAGTACGAGTATACCGTTCAGTGCGGTTTCAGGAACGAGGTCATTAGGATCAATCGGCAGGAGTGAGCTCAATGTCCTTGACATCGACTGCGATAACTCAAAGACATTGAGAAGCTGCAACGAAACTGAACGGGATCGTCCGACGCGCGAGAACACACACACAAAAAAACGAAGGTTGTATAGAGGGGGGCATGCTATACTTACGAAGAGCACAAGAGTAGCAGCGATGATCTGTTTGTCGGTACGGAGCCACCAGTAGAGGAGTGCAAGGGCAGGAACACGTTCTGCCTTACGATGAGTAGCGTTCAATGTGGTTTCAGGAACGAGGTCATTAGAATCAATCCTCCGGAATTAGCTCGATGCCCTTGACATCGGCTGCGAAATATAGCTCAAAAACATTGGGAAGCTGCAACGAAACTAGGCGGGATCGTCAGACGTGCGAGAATACAAAAAACAAAGGTTGTATAGAGGGTATTTTATACTTACGAAAGCACAAGAGTAGCAGCAATCATCTGTCTGTCTGGACGGAGCCATCCGTAGAGAAGTGCAACGACAGGAACACGTTTTGCCTTATGATGAGTAGCGTTAAATGTGGTTTCAGAAACGAGCTCATTAAAATCAATCCTCAGGAGTGAGCTCGATACCCTTGAAATCAGCTGCGATAGCTCAAAGACGTTGGGAAGCTGCAACCAAACTCGGCGGGATCGTCAGATGCGCGAGAACACAAAAAACGAAGGTTGTATAGAGGGTATGCTATACTTGCTTACAGCACGGGAGTAGCAGCGATCACTTGTCTGTCTGGAGCCATCAGCAAAGGAGTGCAAGGGCAGTAACACGTTCTGCGTTACGATTAGTAGGGTTCTAAGTAGTTTTATGAACGGGGTCATTGGCGTCCATCAGCAGGAGTTCGCTCGATATCCTTACCATCGGCTGTGATAGCTGAAAGACGTTGGATAGCCTGAACTCTGCGGGATTCTCAGACGCACGAAAACACAGAAAACGGAGGTTGTATAGAGGTTAGTTATAATTACGAACTGTAGAGGGGTATCAGCGATCATCCGTGTGTGTTTTTGCAATCATAAAAGGACTGCAAAAACGGAAAGCGTATAAAGAGGCCCAGTGGGGTTCTCGGCTGTTTTAGGAACGAGATCATTAGAGTATCAGCAGGAGTGAACTCTGTCGTTGTCATCGGCAGTGATAGCAGAAAGACGATGGAAAGCTGTAATGCAACTTGGCAGGATTGCCAAACACGCGAATACACAGAAAACTAAGTTTGTGTAGAGGATATGGCATGCTTACAAACAATAAAGCAGCATTAGCCGTGATCACCCGTGTGTCCTGGTGCAGTCAGCAGGGGAGTACAAAGGTTAAAACACGCTCCGCCGTAGCATGAGCAGCTTTCAAAGTGGCTCCAGAAACGAGGTCATCAGAATCAATCAGAAGGAGGGAGCTCATATACTTGACATCGGCCGCGATAGCAAAAAGATGTTGGGAAGCTGAAAATAAACTCGGCACGATTGTCAGACATGCAAAAACAGAAAACGAAGCTTGCATAGATGGTATGTTATACCACAGTCCCTTAATACCGTTCTGGTCACGAAACTTCTCCGTCACTCTATGGGAGAGCTTGATATGGTGCCAAGAGCGGCCGCTACGCGGCGCAAGCCGTCCTAGGGGGGCCATCGCCCCGCTGCGCCCGGCGGAACGCACTGGCCGCGGCGGCATCCCGAAGGCGTTGTGTGGTGGCAGCTCGCGGTTTCTGCATCAGCGAAACGCGAACTTCATGTGCCAGTGCACCGTGCTCAAGGTGGACGGCATGAAAATTCGGATGAACAATGCCTAAGACGTGCTGTGTGACGGGTTGCAGCTCCGGATACCGAAGCAACAAAGAAAAGGCGTCGCTCTTCTGTTTCCAAAGTAGCACCGAACTCCGAGAGAAATGGAAGCGAGCTATACCGCGGTTGGAAGCTGGTGGTTTCAGCTTCGAAAGTAAGAACGTTCGGGTGTGCGAAAAGCATTTTGATGCTAGCGACGTTGTGAGAACTGACGAGCACATCGTGAACGGGGTGGTCGTGTCGTTTCAGCGAGTGCAACTCGCTGAAGCGACATTAACAGCTGCACTCTGCTGAGGCAGAGTGCAGCTGTTAATGAAACGAAATACACATTGTACAGTAGAGTCACAGATTGTGTAACATTGCTCAGAACAGCTGCAATAGTTTCTAGTGCTTTTCTTCTCCAAAGTGTTGTTCTCAGTGTATTTTGTGTAAATAAATGTTTTCCAACTTTCTCCCCATTACATGCACCATATGTGAATCTCCCAATTATAAATACACACCTGACTACTAGGCGGCGTATCATTAGCATCAAGTTTAAGATTTATTGCATGTCTTAAATCATAACCGCCCTTCCCCCCTCCAGCCCAAAAAATAAAAACAAATGTGTGATGAGGTACCTCGGTGGTGGCAGAGGCGGCCAAGCGGCTAGCACTGGCATCAAAAGGAACTTCCAGATTAGGCTGCTGTACTTCCGTTCCCGGAGAAATCATGGGTTGTCGGCCGGTAAATAATAATGCCCTAAACAGTAAACACAAGGAAACGTCAAGCGGCGGGTGTCCCGTGTAAACTGCGTGGAAAGAAATGATCAATCAAATGCTGGGCACGTTTAGAGCGGTCGCGAAAGCCCTCGGCATCGAAAGTCCCCGCGTCAAAAAAGCGATCGGCGCTCACAAACGTGTGTCCAAAACAACTGCGCATTTGGGTATAAACTCAATTGAAAGGTCTGGAATAAAACTTCTGGCTCAACCATTCAGTTCATTTGAATACTTGGGTAGTAGCGCGCGAGAAGCGAGCCGGATATAAACCAATGTGATTGATCCTGTACTACCCAGTCGTGTTTCATTTCGTTCACCTTCCTCCCCCTATTAGCGGCCCTACTAGAATATAAAGCTCACCTACCACATAAACATAATCGCCCTTTGGCTGGGCGCAAATACAAACATGTTGTCGAGCAGATCAAGCAGTAGCTGCTCGCATCAAGAGCATGGAGCATAAGCATTGTCTTTCAACACTTGCGAGCTATAGCTCGCAAGTACCGCTTCGAGGCATCGTAAGTATGCATATAATTGGGCTATGAGACAATACTTGACACAATGCGTTATTGCGCGGTGTGAGAACACTTTTAATGCGCTGCTGTTTATAAGGTGGGCCCGCACTTCCAAGTAAACTACGCGTGCGTTCCAGAGTAAACAGCTCTCATTCGTCGTCGACACTGGATCCCGTTTCAACTTATTTATCTGGTGGCATTGATGCGTTCAGAGACGTTTAAAAAAAGGTAACAGGAAGAACAGCACGCACATAATCGCGTCGAAACGTCGGCCGCAGTGCGCATACAAGCCCAGCAGTGGCGGCGGCTTGTGGCCCCCATACGACGGGTGGCGCCTCTAGCGACAGATTTTGTCCCTATATCAACCTTCGGGCGGAGTTTCGTGACCAGAAAAGCATTGAAGGACTCTGGTTATACTTACGAATAGTACAGCAGTAGCAGCTATCATCCGTGTGTCTTCTTGGTTCAATCGGCAGGGGAGTGTAAAGGCCGGAACACGTAATGCCATATAACGTGTAAGATATCAGGTGGTTTTACGAACGAGCTCTTTAGAGTCGATCAGCAGGAGTGAGCTCTATATACTTGACACGAGCCGCGATAGCAGAAAGGCATAGGGAAGCTGCAGCGAAACGGAGGAATTGTCAGACACGCGAAGACACAGAACTAAATTTGGGCAGAGCCAAATTTGTACTTATATTTTGTACTTACTAACAGCAGAACAGCAACAGAAGCGATAGTTCGTGTGCCTGTTTGGTGCAATTAAGAGAGGAGTGGAAAGGCCTGCAGAAACACGATCTGCCGTAGGACAAGTGGGGTTCAAGGTGGATTCAGGAACGAGGTCATTAGTGTCGACCAGTTGAAACCCCCTTGGCATCCTTGTCATGGGTTCTCATGTGTAGCGAGATGTTCCGAAGCTGCAACGAAACGTGGTTGAATTGTTAAACACATAAAAATACATCAGCACTAAATATGCATTATGCGTGACCTACTAACACGGCAGGAGTGTCATCGATCGCTTGTGTTCGAGTCATTTGGCGAGTTGGGCTCAAGGTGGTCAAGGAACTAGAGATGGCTTGGTGGAAAGATTCAACAGGGTCTTGAAATCGTATATACAACTAGCTCTCCTACAGCAGCGACCAATCAAGACCACAGTTATAGAGTACCTGGGTATTTACCGAGCCACACCCCACAGCGCCACTGGCATCTCTCCAGCAGTGTTGCTTCATGGCCGCCACATGAGGACATCATTAGATGTTGTTGGCCAGCCATCAGCGGATTTCGGCACCCATCCCGCACGTGAACTGCGTAGACTTCGGCGTCGTGTCTGCGAATACCAACAAAGAAATAAGGCGTATGCAGAGAAGCGAAGAGCAGCCCGGAGCCCAAATTTAAAGTGGGGGCCTACGTGCGGGTGAAACGCCCGGTACCTGGAATAAAAAGCACCCCTAGTTTTGGGGCTCCACTCAAAATACTGAGGCGGGTCGGACGATGGTCATTCCACTTGGAGGTCGGCCGTACCTGGAATGCCTCCCAACTGTCGGCTGTACCCCATGAAGCTGTTCACGAAGAAACGGGGGCAAGACAAGAACCGCTGTGGGCGGACATGGAGACAGACGAGTCGGCAGGAAACGCCACAGCACGAAAACCATCCTCGAAGGCAAAGAGCCACGCGACCCGAAATATCCCAATACAGGAAGCTGCACAGTCTTCGGGGGGGGGGGGGGGGGGGGGGGGGTCAGCACTGCCTCCTCATACGCCAAGTCCACCACGGCCTCCACCAACGGGGAACACGACCGCAGGACTGGGTGCTGATCGTGCCGACGAACCAGAGGTCGTCCATCAGCCAGAAGAGCAGCCGGTGCCCCTCCGTCGCTCTACACGGGAGTGAAGACCACCAGAGAGACTCGGGGACTATGTGCAGTGACTTGTTTACAGTGGAGACTTACTATAGTTTTCTGTCACGGGTAGTGACTGTTTCTTTTCTATGCACATAATCTGTATTCTGTTATCAAGGGAGGGGGTAGATGTAGCGTGTGTTTACACCAGATGGCCTTCTGAGTCATTGGATTCACAATAGATGGCGCCACTGCGCTCGTGTGTATATAAACGATACTCGCTGATTAAACTGGGTTATTGTCATGGATCGTACTGTGGTGTAGCGTGGTTACTTTCACGTGTCGCCGTGCCGGCTACACGACATTCTGGCGACGAGGATGGCTTCCACGGGCCTTTTGCCACCTCCTCTTTTTCTGGCCACCCCCGGCACGCCCGATGTGCCATGGGCCCGATGGTTACGACTGTTCGAAAGGTTTCTGCTGGCGTCCGGAGCGAACGAGCTACCCGCACCCCGTCGCCGAGCCCTCCTGCTGCACTGTCTTGGGACGGAAGGACAGCGCATTTTCGACGCGCTTCCACCTAGTACGACGCAAACCAAGGCAGAGACAACGAGTGCTGCACCCGGTGTCACGGCCACGCCAGATGCCGCCGCTGGAATCATCGGAACCACAGCACCTACTGGAACGCAAGGCATGACCACGGAAGCCCTACGCCCACCCGACGAGTACGAAGTAGCCGTTGAGATGCTTTCGAAGCATTTCGCCGCTCCTTGCAAGGTCCGCCTTCAACGCCATCGATTCCGGGAGCGTCGTCAACTGCAGGGTAAGCCCATCACTGATTTCGCCGTAGCGCTTCGGGAGTTAGCAGCTCTTTGCAATTTCGCCACTCAAGCGGACGAAAACCTGTGTGAACAGTTCGTAGCAGGCGTCACGAGCCCGCGGCTACGAGAGCGATTGCTGCTGGAGGGCGATAACCTTACGTTCGATCATGCTGTCGAGGTAGCACGGCTCCGTGAGCAAACCCAGCGTGAATCCGAAGCCTTCGCCAATCCTGTCCAGCGCATTCAGCAGCAGTTGCGAGACAGCTCAGCCAGGCACGATCGACGAGATAACGGCGATAATGGCACACGCCTCCCGGGCCGTCGCCACTTCAGCTGCTCACGCGGGTGCAGCGCACCTTCACCTGATATGAATGCCGCCGCCGCTGCTGTCCCCGGGCCTAGAAATGTAAATGCCTGCGGAAACTGCGGCGCAGCACGGTGTTCGCCTACGGAATATCCCGCGCGCGGTCGCACATGTTTTGCCGGCGGACGCCGCGGCCATTTTAAGAGAGCATGTCGCAGCTACCGTCACGGCCGAGAAGGGTATTCTGCAGAGGTCCAGGAAATCGTTCCGGAAGAGGATGCTACCAGTGTCATTAGCATCTTGGCGGTCCGTACTGATAAGAGCACAGGCGTCTACGAGGATGTCAATGTCGCGTCAGTTACCGCGACGACACGGGTGCATACCATGAACTTTTTGGTGGACACAGGTTCGGCCTTGTCTATTATGGGTGAGCACCAATTCCAAGACTTGTTCGCAAACGCAGTACAACTGACAAGTTCCCATCTTACATTGCTGGATTTTTCGCGCAGGAAGATTCCCGTTCTCGGGTCATTTCGCGCCATAGTCACATACAAGGGGAAAGAAGCCATTGTAACTTTTCATGTTACGCCATGTGGTACATCTCTCCTTGGCCTGGATGCTGTTCAAGCCCTTGGCCTTCGCATCATGGGAGAGGAATTGCGCTGCCTGCAAATGTCCACGCAGGAATGCCGAGAGCTTTCAGCAATGAGTTCAGGCCTTCCCAAAGCCCCAGGCATGAAAAACCCCTTGGCCCTCCCAAGTTTGGAATGCCGCCAACACTGTGGACCAAGTTTGGCCACTTGTTTTTGCCTGGCCTGGGACTTGTAAGAGGTGTGCAACACAAAGTTAAGATGAAAACTTCCATCGCGCTAGTCGCACAGAAGCTGAGACCCCTACCATTTTCAGACCGCCAGCTGGTCTTTGACGAGATTGAGAAGCTACTTGCTGCTGATGTCATTGAGAGAGTCAATGCTTCCGAGTGGATATCTCCTACTGCAGCAGCCCACAAAGCAGATGGTAGCATTCGACTGTGTGTCGATCTCCGGGAACCCAACAAAGCTATAGTAGCAGACAACTTCCCTTTGCCTCATATGGAGGAGCTGCTTCATGCCCTCAATGGAGCCCGCTGCTTTTCCAAGGTGGACCTGGCATCGGCCTACTACCAGGTTGTGCTGCACCCAGACAGCAGGGACCTAACTTCATTTATAACCCACGATGGCCTCTTTAGATTCAAGAGGGTCTGCTTCGGGTTGGCATCAGCACCAGCTGCGTTTCAACAGATCATGACGAAAATTCTTGGAGGTTGCAAAGGGGTCTTATGCTACTTGGATGACATAATCATTTTTGGCAAGATGGAGAGCGAACACAAGCAAAACCTGGAGCAAGTGCTGGAACGAATAGCAGAAGCTGGGCTCAAGCTCAACGAAAAATGCGTCTTCAACACGTCGGAGCTGTCGTTCTTAGGACATCGCGTCAGCGCAGAGGGTATAGCACCGCTCCAGACCAAGATTGATGCAATCATCAATGCTCCTGCGCCTAGAGATGCAGCCACGCTACGCTCCTTTTTGGGGCTAGTTGAATACTATTCCAAATTCGTGCCGTGACTGGCAGAGCAAGTAGAGCCAATGCGTCGTCTACTTCGCAAAGACGTGCACTTCGACTGGGATGACACTGCGAAAGAGAGCTTCGCGGGAGTAAAAAGACTTCTAGCATCCCACAAGGTCCTCCGAATGTTTGACCCAACGCTACCTGTCATTGTCGCAACAGATGCCTCTGCGTACGGTTTCGGTGCCGTACTGCAGCAAGTGGAGGGGTCCCATGTGCGTACTGTGGCATTTGCATCGCGGAGATTAACAGAGACAGAACGAAAATACTCGGCCGGAGAGCGTGAGGCCCTTGCCTGTCTGTGGGCCTGCGAGAAGTGGCACGTTTACCGCTGGGGCAGATCATTTACTCTACTGACGGATCACCAGGCTTTGGTGGCACTGCTCTCATCCCGTAGCACAGGACAGCGGCCACTTCGTATTTCAAGGTGGACCGCACGACTGCTGCGCTACAACTTCAAAATACAGTACCGCAGCGGAGCCCACAACCAGGTAGCAGATGCCTTGTCCAGACTGCCCGTGCCAGACACAGAAGGGGGCTTTTATGTTGATGAAGAGGTTGTGTCCTTGGTTACATCGTCTGTACATCGGGAGAATCTTCAGGTTGCTACCGCGGAGGATGACATACTACGGCAGGTAATGCAACTTATCCAGTCATCATGGCCAACAAGGAAAATACTTGCCGCAGAACTGACTCCGTACTACGAAATACGAGAGGAGCTCTCGGTAGTAGATGGGTTGCTTCTGCGCACAGAACGTGTTGTAGTGCCTGCCAAGCTAAGGAATACATTCATCCAGTTAGCTCATGAGTCACACCCGGGTATTGTGAAGACTAAGCAGCGCATCAGGGAGAAGTACTGGTGGCCTTGCCTTGACAAGCATGTAAAGGCCGCCGTCCGGAGTTGCAGCACCTGTCAAGCCTCGGACAAGAGTGTCAAGAACTGGCAAGACCCACTACAGCCGGTCCCGCTTCCCGACAGGCCTTGGCACAAAATATCAAGACATCATGAACCCCTTTGAACGTGCACCGGCCGACTGTCGATTTGTCATCGTGGCAGTGGACTACTTCTCCAGATGGCCAGAGATTGCGTTCTGCAGTGACATCACTTCTCGCACGGTGATCAACTTTCTGCTTGCTGTCTTTGCGCGAGAGGGTTACCCGACTGAACTAGTCTCAGATCACGGCCGACCGTTTACGTCGAGTGAATTCGAGTGCTTCCTTGCAGACAGGGGCATCAAGCATTTCTTCTCGGCAGTTTACCACCCTCAAGCCAATGGCTTAGTGGAAAGATTTAACAGGGTCTTGAAATCGTATATACAACTAGCTCTCCTGGAGCAGCGACCAATCAAGACCACAGTTATAGAGTACCTGGGTATTTACCGAGCCACACCCCACAGCGCCACTGGCATCTCTCCAGCAGTGTTGCTTCATGGCCGCCACATGAGGACATCATTAGATGTTGTTGGCCAGCCATCAGCGGATTTCGGCACCCATCCCGCACGTGAACTGCGTAGACTTCGGCGTCGTGTCTGCGAATACCAACAAAGAAATAAGGCGTATGCAGACAAGCGAAGAGCAGCCCGGGAGCCCAAATTTAAAGTGGGGGCCTACGTGCGGGTGAGACGCCCGGTACCTGGAATAAAAGGCACCCCTAGTTTTGGGGCTCGACTCAAAATACTGAGGCGGGTCGGACGATGGTCATTCCACTTGGAGGACGGCCGTACCTGGAATGCCTCCCAACTGTCGGCTGTACCCCATGAAGCTGTTCACGAAGAAACGGGGGCAAGACAAGAACCGCTGTGGGCGGACATGGAGACAGACGGGTCGGCAGGAAACGCCACAGCACGAAAGCCGTCCTCGAAGGCAAAGAGCCACACGACCCAAAATATCCCATACAGGAAGCTGCACAGTCTCCGGGGGGGGGGGGGGGTCAGCACTGCCTCCTCATACGCCAAGCCCACCACGGCCTCCACCAACGGGGAACACGACCGCAGGACTGGGTGCTGATCGTGCCGACGAACCAGAGGTCGTCCATCAGTCAGAAGAGCAGCCGGTGCCCCTCCGTCGCTCTACACGGGAGCGAAGACCACCAGAGAGACTCGGGGACTATGTGCAGTGACTTGTTTACAGTGGAGACTTACTATAGTTTTCTGTCACGGGTAGTGACTGTTTCTTTTCTATGCACATAATCTGTGTTCTATTATCAAGGGAGGGGGTAGATGTAGTGTTGTGCGTTTACACCAGATGACCTTCTGAGTCATTGGACTCACAATAGATGGCGCCATTGCGCTCGTGTGTATATAAACGATACTCGCTGATTAAACTGGGTTATTGTCATGGATCGTACTGTGGTGTAGCGTGGTTACTTTCACGTGTCGCCGTGCCGGCTACACGACAGTCATTACAGTAATTCAGCAGGAGATCGATATCCTTTTCATAGGGCCACAGCGGGGGAGACGTTGGAGAGCTGAAACGAAACAGGGAGGAACCGCTTAACATTGTAAAATACAGCTACGCTAAGAGTTTTGTATGCGTGATATTTACCAAAACTAGCTCAAATAGTTTTTGAAGTCGTATACTCTTACCGTGATTGAGTGTAGAAGAGCTTGCGACACAGCCAGAGGAGTTACGTTGAACGACGGAAGCTACCGGTGGACTCTGGAAGCGAGGCCTTCAATGCATAGCTCGTAGAAAAGCTGCACGTCTGCAGGACTCGATGAATGCTTGTGAATTTGCACGAAGGCCGCTTTGTAGATACTGAAGAAAAAAATAGAACAAACGCCTCTACTCATCACGTCAAGGCAAGCTTGTGTGTCGCTTCATTCATGGACGCGAATATCGAGGGTAAGTGGATAGGCAAGCCCGGAAGTGAACTTCACAACATACTGGGCATGACTTTGAATGGCAAGGTATGCAAGAAACCTACTACAAGCAAGGACAGCAATAACATTTGCAATCAACTTGCACTGCATCTAAGGCAGGTGAGGCAGTTTGCTTCAGCCAAAGTTCTCGCTCGATAGTACAACACCTTTCGGAACGAGTATATGTCCCAGATATATTCGAAAAAGTACAAATGCCAGCTGTCGTCCGGCCTATTTCGTAAGAAAAGAAGACTGCTATTGGCTACCCTGCGTAGTATGAGCTAACTTGCCTAACTGCGGTGTAAGCCTAAAGTTATATGGGCCGCCAAACCATCTACGTGGTCCGTCCTGTCCCAATTACATCACGGCAAACTCCCGTCACGGCTGCAGCAGGCCCACAAAAATTCTGGCTTAATTTTACGATGCAACTAACTTCATGTTGGTGCTTTAAGCTTTACCATACGCCTATTCAAAGCCAATTCAGTAAACTTTATTCACAGGTAGATTCTCTGAGCTGCCTGTCACCCTCGCCAGCTTGGAGAATCTCTATCTTACTTGTTACCGATGACGGAGCACTCCGTGAAAAAGAGGTTCTCCCGCAGGTCCTCTGAGAATAGTCTAAAATGAATCAAAGTTCGTTTCTCAGGTAACGCTGACGGTCGGCGAACAGCTACAACGAAAAAGGAGTCCACGGCAGACATGACTTGCTACTTGTAAGCATACACTTCTCTAGCCTAACTGTAGAGCCATTGGCGTAAGACCGACGAAAACGTCCCAAGGCTTCAAATATTTACGCGCCAAGCATCACATGAGCTGTCATAGCAGGCGGGAAGAGTCATGGGGAAGAAACTTGAGGGCAGAAATAAATGTCCGTGACGGGGCGGTAACCATCTCTTGCACGTGTCGACCAGAGGGCTGTCTCCGAGAACAATCGAAACAGATTGGCTACTGCGGTACTGCACTTGTCGGCAGGCATGATTGGAACAGACATTCGTCACATATTCGAAGTTCATAGGTTGAAGCCAGCTCTTTAAAAGACCGTGTAGAAGGCGCACGGGAAATACGCCTAGCGTACAATGTAGTCAAGCACAGCCGCTCTCGCTGCACAAGTGGGACAGCAGTCACGCCGAGCACAGCAGACGCAACGCCCACCAACGTCGAGTGGCCCCGCCGCGGTGGTCTAGTGGCTAAGGTACTCGGCTGCTGACCCGCAGGGCGCGGGTTCGAATCCCGGCTGCGGCGGCTGCATTTCCGATGGAGGCGGAAATGTTGTAGGCCCGTGTGCTCAGATTTGGGTGCACGTTAAAGAACCCCAGGTGGTCTAAACTTCCGGAGCCCTCCACTACGGCGTCTCCCATAATCATATAGTGGTTTTGGGACGTTAAACCCCACATATCAATCAATCAATCAATCAACGTCAAGTGAAAAACGTGGAATGGCGGGTACTCCGTGCTCCTCGATTACCATGGCCGAGAAGCACGTGTCAAGGTGCTTGGCGCATGCATCGATGCGAACGGCCAATTTTGCTATTTCGTGCATTGGTCAGTTTTGCAACACGTCACAGCCTCTCACAGTGCCGCGACGCCGTTCTTATCACCGCGCTCAACACTATACTCGTGATGCGTCAGATAAAAGATAAAAAGAAAAAAGCGCATGAACACCCCGTTGCCTAGCTTGGAACGTTCTAGAAGGATTCTCTTGAGTTTTCGACAGCAACTTCGTAGTTAGCGCCTTTCGCCTTCGTTTTATCGCTTTAAAAAGTGCGCTCGCGAGAACGTCGCAATGTAGCAAACATGTACAGCTTGCATATATAGATGTTATCAACAAATCATTTCCGGCGCCGCACACACCAAGACCGAGCCAACCGGGCTGTGATCATAAGCATGCCGTAACAAAAGGCTCCTGATATGTCGATCACCGAGGGGGGGGGGGAGGGGGTCTTTAACGCACAATCACATGACACAGTGCACGGTTCTTTACAACTTCTCGCCTCCATCAAAATGCGACCACCGCGGCAGGAACTGAACCAGCGACTTCTGTTCAGCAGCCGAGCCCCGTAATCGATGTCACCACAGAGGCGACATGAACGCTATCTTCTCGGTACTAGCTCTCGATGTCTCGTTCGAATATTCTGTACTGGAGCTGAAGGTGATGAAACAGCCAGCGGTCTTCGTTTTGGTTTACGACTGTAAACTGGGGTGAAGTCATCGTCGGAATCGTCACTGCTCCCCGAATACAGTTCTGCGGACTCACTGTTGACGTCGCCGAGTTCGCTGTCCCTCTTCCTCGAGGTGGCCACCGATGGCGGCGAAATCAAAAACCGTTGACTATACGCGAGGAATATAAAAAAAAATCAGCGAAATCTGTCACCCGGTCGAGAAAGCGCTGTGCAAAAGGTACACTTTCAATTAACCGATACAACATATATGATGAAGATGTGGGTAAATCTGGACGTATGGACACTTTAAAGAAGACTCACTTGGCAATTCATACGTGAATGTTAGCCCAGAAACAAACTTGTGTGAACTTAAGAGCTATATATACCACGTTAAGCGAATTCATACCTTTGCATGATACTGAAAGCAAAAAGGAATCATCCGCATATCGAAAGCAACGACCTTGCAATTTTTGAAGAGTAGGCTACTTTCCTTGGCTTTGTAGCTTTCTCTCTTCTTCTGTAATGAATTGTGCTTCACCAGCACAGGTGGCTAAATGTTTAGATAACGCGAATGTTTTCAGTGCAATACATTTCAATGCTCGTAGCCTTAAAAAGAACTGTAACAAGATTTCCACACTACTTCATACTTTGAACCATCATTTCTCCATCATCTGCTTCTCCGAAACCTGGCTTACTTGTGAAGATCGCGATATGTATGGCTTTGCCGACTATGGTTGCGAATACGATCATCGTAGTGGTAGCCCTTACGGAGGCTCTGCCATTTTCGTTTCAAACCAGCTCTCGTATTGTCGACGCAAAGATCTAAGCATAAATGTTCCCAAATGCGAATCTCTCTGGGTTGAACTCGATCCAATTGATTCTTCAAATGTTAATAGGACAGTCTTTGGCTCCGTTTACCGCTCTCCTTCATCTAATGCAGCTGATTTCTGCGATGCACTTTTTCTTGTGCTTGATAAGTTGTCTTTCGAAAACAAAAATGTGTTTATCATGGGTGACTTTAACATCAATCTTCTTGATTCTGCGAATCCTATCACTTCGATCTACACTAGTGCCTTTTGTAGCTACGGTTATGAGTCACTGATAAAAACGCCTACACGTGTTGTAGATCATTCTTCCCATTCCCTCCTTGGCCATATTTTTTCTAATCATGATTCCCCAATAGAAGCTGGCACTATTGACTGCGATATTACCGATCACTTCCCCGTGTTTTTTTACTTGCACAAGCAGGAAAAAAACAAAACTGAAACCTTCAAGCATTCTATATTTGATCGTGAAAATTTTTTAAACCTTGTATCAGAAATAGACTGGTCCAGCATATTCAATGTCTCGAATCCTGATATCGCTTTACAGCAATTTTCTGATGCAATGATCAATGCTGTCGGTGACTGTACAACTATAATAACTTCCAATAGGCGTTACACTGCCCCTCGGTGCCCTTGGCTTTCAAATTCCCTTCTTCTTGCCTTGCGTAAAAAAGATAATCTATACAAAAAGATGAAGCGCAAACCTTTAAATTCTAATCTCCGAGCACGTTATAAACGCTACTCTCAAGTTCTGTGTTCGCTCCTTAAAGCCGCCAAGCGCCGCTACTACGACAATGAATTCAATAGGTGCGGTAACAACATAAAGAAAAAAATGGAAGTTGGTTAAGGAATTCCTGAATAACGCTACTCAGCACAAGCCCATCAAATCCATTGTTCAGGGCGACTCATCATTTACTGAACCTGCAGACATTGCTAATGCATTTAGCAATCATTTTTCGGGTGTATGCTCACAACTTCCCTCGTGCCCTTATGATTCTGACCTTTTGCGTTGCCCCCAATCGTTTTTTCTATTTCCTACTTGTTCCGACGAAATCGAAGCTACCATTGCAGGATTAAAGACTACCGGACCTGGCTTAGATGGTATTCATGGGTTCCATTTGAAACTTGTACGTCGACTTGTTGCGCCACTACTTTGCTATATATTCAACTTAATTTTTAAAACCGGATTATTTCCACAGTCCCTGAAAATAGCAAAAATTGTTCCTGTACTCAAAAAAAGGTGACGCGCGCTTTATGGATAATTATCGACCCATTTCTATTCTTTCCTTCTTAGATAAGGTTCTAGAAAAACTTATTGAGACCCGTCTTTCCCGTTACCTTAAAAAATTCAACTTACTCACCCCCTCTCAGTTTGGTTTTCGTGCTGCCCTATCAACTAATATTGCGACTGCATGTCTAACAGATAAAATTAAGTCTTTCATTGATCACGGCGACGTTGCTGCTGCTGTTTTCATAGATTTTTCAAAAGCATTTGACACTATTGACCATGACATTCTTTTCACTAAACTGGAGCGTTATGGCATTACGGGTCCTGCTCTAACTTTTTTACGCAGCTTTCTTTTAAACAGGCAACAAATAGTTTCTGTTTCCACAGCAACATCACCCCCGGTCACAGTTAACAGAGGCGTTCCACAAGGCTCAATCTTGGGCCCACTTCTTTTTTTAATTTACATTAATGACCTTCCTCGCTGTTTAACCTCTTCACAATGCGTACTATATGCTGACGACACTACCATCTTTAACTCCCACCGAAACATGTGTACCTTAACGCAAATGCTCCAAGCTGACCTATTTTCCCTCGAGCGATGGTGTCTCTTCAACAAGTTATCTATTAACGTTCTTAAAACTTGCTTTCTGCTTTTTAGTTCCCCGCAAAGAAAAATTTCCGAGTTCCCTTCCCTGTATATTTCCGGTATTAACATTGAACTTCGTCGTAGCACTAATTTTCTTGGCGTAATAGTCGATTCTCACCTTAAATTTCATGAGCACGTAATCTTCATTTCAAAGAAAGTTATGTTCGGCATAAGAGTTTTGATTAGAGCTAGACCATACTTCAACTTGAAAACTCTCCTAACTTTGTATTACGCTTTTGTCCACAGTCACCTAAATTACTGCATTTCTTCCTGGGGTGGTACGTATCATACCCACATCGCCCCATTAATAACACTGCAGAAACAAGCGTTACGCATCATTACATTTTCCCATCGACAAGCAAAATCTTCCCCGCTGTTCTATCAGCTGCGTGTTTTGCCCCTTTATCATCTGTTTAGGTACAGCATTGGTATTTTATTTTTTAACGTTTTGCACGATCACCTTGTCTTAGATATTCTCCCTCATTGCATCACTAATAATCTCAATTCAACGCGCTTTGCCTCACGCTATAACCTCTTACTTCCGTGTATACATACTAACTACGGCAAACAAACGATTCTATTCCCGGCCATTTCGCTCTGGAATTCACTAACCTCTGATAATAAATCTTCTAAATCACTTTGCATTTTTAAATCCAAACTAAAGACTTTCTTGTTAGGCCCTTCTGCTTGATTGAATTGTAACTGTATTATCATGTCTTTTTTTGTTGTGGTATTCATATCCACTTTTTTTTTTTAGATTGACGATGTATTCCCTGTTTTTTAGTGTTCCTGCTTATTATTCTAATGGTTTTTTTTGTTTTCTTTTCTTTTATTTTGTTTTTTATTCATCTTTCTCTTTTTTATGCTGTGTTTATTTGCTGACAATGTATTTCAGTGTTGCTTGATGATTACCTTTTCTTTTTTTTTCATCATGGGAGGTCCCGCCTGCGGTTCTTACCTTGGGACCTGCCAGTGAATCTGTACCCATGCACTTTTCCATGTTCACGCTTGATGAATAAAATTCAAAAATTAAAAAAAGCCTTCCAATGCATTCGATTCAAAAGCAGCGTGAAAGGTCTACATGCCTATGCCACAAAAAGATCGCATATCAAAGCCGCTAAACAGGAGCCGATACATATTCTGTCTCGCTGCGCCCACACAACACTGTCGTATTGGAACAAAAGTGATTGCGGTTAGCGTTTTAAATAAAACAATGCGCCATACTTCTACATTTCTTGTCAAAATTCATTTCACCAAACGAATTGATGCACTCTTTAACGGCTTGAGTGGCAGCCGGTTGTTGATTGATTGATTTATTTGTGGAGTTTAACGTCCCAAAACCACCATATAATTATGAGAGACGCCGTAGTGGAGGACTCCGGCAATTTTGACCACCTGGGGTTCTTTAACGTGCACCCAAATCTGAATGGCAGCCGGTTATGATTATATTGTAAAATATAAGCTCGTTTCGCAGAAATTGCGGCGTTGGTTTCGGTGTCGTTGGTTGTGAGCGAAAAATCGTCATCTCACGAATGACCAAAAAGTGGAGAACGATGCAAATAAAATAAATTATTTAAAAAATTCTGGTTCATAGTGGGGACCGCACTCTGTACCACACGGCCACGCGTCTGCTTGTGAATGCAATGGAAATACCTTCCTCTGCTTGGAAAGGCCGTGAGAGTAACTTTCATACTTTACGAACACACGCGTCACGTGTACATGCTTCGCAATACGAGATGAAATATTGCAGCAATGCGTGGTACAAGCACCGATTTCCAGCAGGCGTCAGAAAGTGCGATAATCATAATGACTGTGGTTTAAGGCCGGTCGACCACTACAAAAGGCACACACACACACACACACTACTGCACCTATTCCTTTAAAGGGCCGCTCACCGGGTCCCGTAACAAATTCTAGTTAGACGCTGGCAGTTGTGTGGTCGAGCCTTGTGCCACCAGAATTTTTTCGATCGGTTCATTATGAGGTGAGAAAACCAGTATATTTAGAAGCGGCGCGAAACGCTGATGAGACGAGGCGAGCTCGAAAGCCTCGCCACTCGACCCACGTAGCCTTCGTAAGCCAAATTTATTTCCTGTTTTTCTCCGGCATCTGAATAAACTGTCACGTGCGCATGGCGTCCCCGAGCAAGCGCAACCCCCGAGGTGGCGAGCAGCCTTGTTTTGCTGATCAGCGTTATTGTGTGGTCTACTGCCTGTTTCTGGGAAATGCATGCCTTGGTGCACGTGCCTGTTGATTGATTGATTGATTGATTGATTGATTGATTGATTGATTGATTGATTGATTGATTGATTGATTGATTTGTGGGGTTTGACGTTCCAAAACCACCATGTGATTGTGAGAGACGCCGTAGTGAGGGCTCCGGAAATTTCGAGCACCTGCGGTTCTTTAACGTGCACCCAAATATGAGCACATGGGCCTAGCATTTTCGCCTCCATCGGAAATGCAGCCGCCGCAGCCGGGATTCGATGCCGCGACGTGCGGGTCAGCAGCTGAGTACCTTAGCCACTAGACCACCGTGGCGGGGCATGCGTGCTCGTTTATAAACGCTAGCTTTGACGCGGTACAATATATGAGCATATTGAGTGCTCGAAGGTGCAGGACGATTAATTTTTTTTTTCCACGGCTGGCGTCTGCTCGATGTGCTAACCGCGGAGGCACATGCGAAACGCAGGTACATTAGCCCCGCATCTCGGTGAAATTCACGAATAAAGAAAAATTAAAAGGACGCGCACATTCACTTTTTGTGTCTCATTAATTAGCTCATGTTTTATTGATCTATTCAAGCAACAAATTACACAAATTAGACATGCCATGGGAAATAATTTTCGACTTGTCACGTGCTACTGTTGGCGCCGTCAGAGCACAGTCGTCCACGTAGAGGACCTACATCACAACACTACCATCCACGCAGGGCGATCATCTCTACGTCTACGCCATCCCCTCCTCCTCTGAGCACGCTTCCGCAAAAATAAGGGCAAGCAGTGTCGTTACTCTAGAAATTCGACCCACTTCCGTGGCGCGTTGCAAACTTGGCAGACATGATAGTATGATGTATGCATTGATGTATGCATGAAGTATGCATAGCGCTCGTCAGCTCAAAATTGTCAAATGTGGTCAGTGGCCCTATAAGGCCACGTAGTGGGTACATAGCAATTCCTATAAGGTTTCACGCACTAAGTGTTTCAAGTATACGCACTAGAAATAGGATATCGCTATAGCGTTCAATTCTTAAGGGCAAAGGTATAGGGTCCCCTAATTTTTTACCGTCAAGAGAAAAACACAATACGATTGTTTTTCTTGACGGAGGCAAGCACCATCTCGAATCCACGTAGCATGCATGTGTATTCGATTGGCAGAACAGACAGGTGCGTCTTTATGTACACAGCTATACATTGTTGCCATGTTTTTTTTTTTTGACCTCGACGATCCTTCGAAAGGGGCGGTTTTGTTTTTGAATCTCAATGTTGAAAAAAAAAAGTGGTTAGAGCGAGCTGATTACTTTCAATTACATTCGCCCTTTGCTTGCCAAGGCTGAATCTCTCGTACTTTTCTAGAGCCAACTTTCGGACTTGTTTTAGCTTGCTTTCATGGTAGTCGGTAGCAACGTTGAAATAAGAGCAGTTCACTGATATCTCGGAAAGCCAATACAGATTCGACCATATTGAAGCGGTGTGCCAACTACCGCTTAAGGTGAAATGCCTGATTGACAAAGGACCATAGTTTCCGGTAAAACCCACTATTCAACCGGCGAAGCTGGTTGGCATTCTGCTATTGATTACAAATTAAGTTCCTGAAAAACAATGCCACAATATCGGAAAGCGTGAACTACGTCGTGGAATATAGTAGAGTTCCTTTATGATGGCTGTTGCTCAGGAAATTGTGCTGCGCACCTATTTCCAGATCATGAAGCAGTTGGCACGCAAATAAGGGACGACGAGATATGTGATTTGCGCCTAAATAACAACATCCCACCGTGTCGAGCATTGAGTGACGTTGCTGTTTGAGAAATTGCGTGTAAGAACATCGTGTGGTGCAGCCCCTACCAAGGCCGACATGCAATTGTTCCACGCGTTTCGTTATCGATCGCAACACTCATCCTTGAAGTAGCCGTCGCGCGAGCCACTCATTTTGGGCCGCGCATAATGATAGCCGTGATCATCACTATCAATCACATGCATGCGAGAAATACACGTTCGCGACGCAGATATCTCTTGCGTGGTATAATCCGTACTGTCACAATTTATTGCTCATTTCGTTGTTTTTTCACAGATGTGTTCTCTCTTCTTGGGTCACTGGCGTAAAACCTACTAAAATACGATCGATGAGTGCTTTGCACACTGCCCGCTTGAGGCCTGTGTTCTTATATATCGGTACATGTTGTGGAACCCCAGGTGGTTGATATTTCCGAAACGCTTCCCCTACGACGTCTCTCATATTTATGTGAGAGTTTTTGGACGTTAAACTCTAACGACGACACTCAGTTATTATCATAAACATTGTTATTCATTCTTCTCCGCTTCACCAATGTTCGTGCCTTTGTTTCGCTTTGTTTTCGACACCTGCCATAATGCTCACACCGAAAAAATACAAACTGCGAAAGCTTTCACCGAGGAACCCTTTATTTTGACGCTGAGATTCTGTTATTCACTTGATGACAACAAAACATCTCGCAGAGCCGAGCACGAGAAAGCGCTCCATTGATATTACAGTTTCATTTCCGTACCGCGTCTTCATCATAATTTCCTATTCTTCTTTGTGCTGCACGTTATAATGACCAAGCAGATAGCGTTCCGGGCTCTCGTAAAAGACCGAGTCATTTTCTTTCGCCTTGCCTCAGCCCTTTTCCTTACCTTGGTGGCCTCTTCAGATTTCTCTTTATTCCAAATCGACTGGGCCAGTGAGTGAGTTTTATGCGATGCAAGTGCATCTGTTTTTTTTTTACGATGATTAAGTTCAACCTAAATATTCATCCAATAGGGAGCGGTGCCATAGAGGAAATCCTACGGGGTAGAGTATGTCAGAGGCGCAGTGGTGCTAGGATATTCTTATTCGTTCTCTCCATGATTCGTCGAGTCCCGTCGTTGCCGCAGTATATAGATGACTACGCGATCGATCGACAAATCAGCTGTCAGAGATTATGAGCCTATTTTGCGTCGGAGGTATATAGGGGCTTATCTTTCTAGGTTCATGATCACCATTATCGCCATCGACGCAAGAGAGGCATCGAGCAGGTCGTTGCTGCTGCTGGGACTGGTCTGGCCTACACGGTCGAGTCCCCCAATCACTGTTTTGCCCACCGCACTATACTTAATTATACTTGGTGGATAAGCTCAATCAGTAACACAGTTCAAAACTAGGGATCATGTCGCAAATAATAGAAGCATTACACTAATGTAATAAGGTTTGCGCTGATTGTGGCCACCCGGAAAAGAGAAATGATCATCGCCATTAGACGGCTGTCATTTCTGCCCTTTCTCATCGCTGTGCTGGTCAGAGAAGGTCACGGTGTTTTAAAAGACGACGCACACGAAAGCCTACGATACTTTGTGGAAACACCTACTCCGAAAAGAGTGATAATCGCGGTTGTCTCTTTTCACGAGCAATGGCAGGTAGCAGACAACTCGTTGACGCGGCGTCTGCCATGGCCGAGAACAACATGGTACCTTCAGAAAAGATGGTTTCGGAGCTTACATGTTGAAGAACTCTGCAGCGGACGTGTCCACAGTGGCTATAGTTACAGGCCTCAAGGATGACTGGTTGAAGACATCCCGCCTTCTACGAATAATTTTGAAACGGGCATTTGTTCGTTGGATCATTGCTCCCAATAATTGGACCTACAATGGGGAGCCGGTGTCAGTGCTGCCCAGTTGCTTGGCGGCTGCACCAAAGAAACAGAATGTTCAGCCCAATTTCCAAAATTCTGAACCTCATGGAAGTCATTTGCTCCACGACCATCGGCCACATAAAGAGTTACGCCTGTTCAAACATTCGACAAAAAGAACGTCTTTGATGGGCAAGGTTATGAAGATCAGTTGCTTGCGGTCGAAACAGTTCCCAGACCACGATATTTGCACACTCTACGCCTATCTTTTTGATATTCTGGAGGAGAAGAACGTCTCATTGGTGTACCAGTTTCACTCAGACTGGTCCATGATGTTCTACGACTTGTACTGCGAGAACACTGACATTGTAGTGCTAATCATGCCGTTACATGAGAACATTCTTGCAACTTCAACGTACAGTGAAATTAAGTTTGCGCCTGAAATTTTCTACACCGCAGAGGGCAAGATCGAGGCCCCGTCTCTTCTCGATACAACACTGCGGTCAGCCTTGACTGTCACCGTGACAGCTGCTTCGCTGATAATTTGCGTCGGTCTCCTCCTCGTCGTAGGTGGTAATCGCTTAAAGGAAAGGGTACAAACGGAGACGCTGTTCCTCTTTGCCCTCTTTCTTGCCAGGTCAACGCCATTTCCGAGAGCAAACAGACGGCCGAGAGTCCAGAACGTCGTTTATTTGTTTTGGGCGTTGGCTATGTTCCCACTGTCTCAGTACTTTCAAGGTGAACTGACATCTATGGTGACTGTGGGGCGTCCTGCCGACATTTTGGACACGCACCAGGAACTGGAAGCGGCTTTGGACGCCGGCATCGCGGCACCGTGCGTGACGAGGGAATCAGCCAGCTTGGTCGGCATTCAGTATTGGGACCATCCGACGAAGCTCGGACAAAAGCTGCGCACGTCGCTCATCAAACACCAGGACAAGTTGGTGACTGCCGACTTACGATCCTGCTTCGACTGTGCGACGAGGAGTGGAAGCGTGTGCTACGGACCTCGGATGCCACCTTCGTTTTTGAAAAGAATCCCGCATCGCGTCGTCGCGTTCGGCGAGAACTTCATGACGCGAGCCTTTAGCATGCCTCTTCGTAAGAGTTTCCCGTTACGGGACTCCTACAGAGCCTTTCTGCAGAGACTGACTGAACAAGGCCTGCTCGGTTCTCCATATTGCAAATATGCCACAGTTTGCCAGCATCCTTCCCGCGTGGAGAGTCCTCCTCAGACGGAAAAGCCGCTTTTAGAATTACACGGTTTTGTCCAGTTCTATGCTGTGATGCTTGCCGGTACGGTAGGTGTCTTACTTGCCGAGCTCCTCTTCACACACTTTTTCACAAGCCCGTGTTGTTCTTGTTTGCTTCGTTTTTAGAGTCGTCGTCACCGTTGGGCGAGCAATGCACCCACAGGGTAGGAGAGACTGCCGGATATTCAACACTGAATCTTTAGTTACATTTACTTGGAACGGAAACTAGATGTT
This sequence comes from Rhipicephalus microplus, assembly GCF_013339725.1. Lineage (NCBI taxonomy): Eukaryota > Metazoa > Arthropoda > Arachnida > Ixodida > Ixodidae > Rhipicephalus > Rhipicephalus microplus. The sequence continues at coordinate 130,717,721 of NC_051167.1, read as the reverse complement.
CGATGGCTCACAACGAAGACCATGACACAGCGTGAATGTTCTAAGAAGCGCTGGTGTCTAGCACTTCGAAAGCAACTCTAGGAAATTAGCATTTCAAAATCAAGATTCGTTCGGTTACATGACACCTGATTGCTGATGTTACGCCACTTGGTATTAATGCAACGATGAACTCAGTGCATCCTATCATGTCTTAACATAGGTAATTTGCCAGTTCCACAACAAATGTGAAGCAGGACTGAAATTGCTTTGTTCCTGTTGTCAGTATTAATTCGAATGTAGCACGTTGGTACAATAACATTATCATGCTGAACAAAATGACAACGTCCTGCTTCATTTCAGGCCTAACGGTCTTTTTCATAACAATCTCGTCATGGACGCTGAAACCACTCGGTTTGTACTGATGAATATAGAGTATAGAGACGTGGCACTCGGTTGTTTGTGGGTACTCACCTCGCAAGGTGACTCCATTAGGTTATGAAGAGGCGTCTGGATCCCCTTCAACCAACGACAGCCTTGGTGAAGTTGTCGAGCGCAGCTTCGCGGATGTGGGAGGCAGAAAATCGCTAGGCGCCAGTTACCTGCTCGTAAAACAGGTAAAAACAAAGTTCCAGCTGTGTACTCGGCAGAACGAAGAATGCAGTAGCTTGAGAGGGCGTCTTTCTTGTGGTAAATTGGTAAGATAGAACCACCATACTTGAAAATGAGAACATAGCCATCTGTATCCTAGTAAAGCTTGAGTCATTTGAATTTTAAGGGCGGAGCTCCTCTTAGTCTAACCTTGTCACTTGTCACGCGTAACCGAGAGAAGAACAGGCGAGACAGAAAAGAAGGCAAAAGAAACGGATGATCATTTCTCGTCTCATTTCCTAGATGGCATTACTCCACCGCTTCTCTCCGATTGGCTGCTGCGTGTGCTTCGCCTGATTTCACGGAAAACGAGTGCCTCTCTTCTCCTGTATAGTCACCGTACGTGGCGGATCGTTGTTAGGAATGTACGAAGCAGAGTGGTGGGCACTTTGAACACGCTTGCACTCGGCTTTCTTGGCTCGCATCTCGTCGGTGTTACCCGCGCACCTTCTGCTTTCTCGAACGTGATCGGACGCATGCACAGATGGACGGACACACGGACAGACGGACGCTTCGCTCGACTCACCATCATTCACTCCGTGGATATACTGCGATTCTTAGTGATTTTCGCGATTCATTACTGACATTCTGACATTATTTTGTCTCCAAACGTCGTCGTTGTGGCATATTTTCTACAACGTGTGTGTGCCAGGAGTGAGAAGGAATTGCCATGGACACCAACATACTGCGTTTCGTGGACTCGTGCTGAGAAAACCGCAGTAGACGGAAAATTCAGGCAAGAGTAATCGATTGAATGATTTGTGGGGTTTGACGTCCCAAAACCACCATATGATTATGAGAGACACCGTAGTGGAGGGCTCCGGAAATTTCGACCACCTGGGGTTCTTTAACGTGCACCCAAAATGAGTCACCGAGCGGCAAATCTCCCTGAGTGGCTTGGTGTCAATGATCCCAATATCATCATCATTCTCATAATCATTATTATGATCAGCATCATCAGCATCATCGAAAAGCCCTGTAGGTCATCCCGGTCCTTGAAGAGGGCCACTAGCACCGAAGCAAGTCGTTTGGGTCCCGAACAGGAATCCGAGCAGAACGGTCGAGCGGAAGCATCGGCGCGGAGACGCAAGCGAGGTGAGTACTGGTTACAGAGGAACACCAGAGTCCAATATTTTGGACTATTCTCTTTGCAAGTCATATCGTTATCTCAGAAAATTGGGAAGCATTGTTGTGATTGTTTTCCCATAGGATACGGCTGTGCCGCTTCTTTCACTTGTGGGTGTAAATACATGGGTTAAGTTTTCGTAAGCCTATATGCTACCTACTTTATGTTGAGTGCAAGACGGTAGCCTCTCTCGAAAGTTTCCCGTCACTCCTGTGGTGAGCTACGTTTTCTGGCAACGTGTCATGATCTTAAGCTCGACGTCCACGGTAAATCATTGCGGCGGAGTTAGCCATGCTACTTCATGCCGTTGTGACCCCGCGAATCGAGGAGTGTTCAGCTTTGTCTTGATATTCTGTGGTACAGCAGCGCTTATGCAATACCCATACTAGCAACCTTTACAAGTGCGTATATTAAGCGATAGTTTACAGTTACTTATATTTTAGATTAAAATTTTGCGAGAGTTATATTGTATGATGTTATAATACTATATGGTTCACTGTATACACCCTTAGGCTATTTCTTTTTACCATTCGGGCAAAATTGTAACTTACTCAAAAGAAATACTACAGGTAACACGGGAATAGAGTCTTCTAGCGTGTATACATCTATATCGTACCCTAACTATGGCGGCACTATTGAGTCGCTGTCGCAACGTAGGTATATTTAGGAGACCAGTGATAGCTGTTCTCAGCCTATCACCACGCAGCACCACATGCACAGAACAAATAGTGCAATTAAAACATTTCTGGACCATTGTGCTGGCACGGAACAGCGATACAATAGCGCAGACGTCGTGGTGCTATGGGTACTACTAAGATGTTGTAAAGCCCAGAAACTTTATGACTGGTTACCACAAGCTCTGTTTCACTTCCCTCCCTCTAGCCGAAAAGGTCGAGACCGTCCTCCGTAAACTGTTCATGGATCAATCACGGAAAGACGGAAGTCGCCTACGGAAGCGAAGCTAACGACGTGCCGCCCGTAGGAACTGCGGCCACGTCGCTGACGAACGCAGTTGTTCCGTCAGCGTCAAGCAGGCGGACAGAATGGACTTCATCTTTCACGGAGCCACTTGCAACAGATTTGCAGACCAGAAGTATCAGGCCACGAATACGCGTACTGATTGCTCGGTAGTGGGAATAACAGTTTTTGAGTGGCTTTGTGTTATAGGACAGATGTACAAAAAAATAGTTCGGTACTTGCACTGAGGTGCGCAAAGCTCTAGAAGCAGTTATCTGATTGGTATCACGCATATTTATTGCTGTATACAGGCAGAACTTGGCTGTAACCTTGCAGAACTTCTGCGTTAACTTGAACTTGGCTGAAATGGGGTAGAACATTGCCGTTGTGGCGTCATCAGTTTCGCTATGCATCGATCTTATTGGAAGCTTTCAGTAATTTTTTTAAGCAGAGTCATAAGCTGTCGGCTTAAAACGTACTCATACGCCAGCTCTTGGACTCGGTTATGCAATTGCGTACGCCCTACTGTAAGATATTTAGCGCAACCTCGACTTTCGCAAACACTCACACAATCACTCACACAACCACCCGAGTAACACACACAGCTTACAGCGCTAAACGCTAAATATCTTACAATATGACTAATAACCAACTAGCCCAAAAACAAGTTTTATTGAGCCTACGCCCTATGCATGTTTGTGTCAATTTTGTGTGCACAGTCTCAGGCCACATCGAAAACCCGTCGTTTCCTACAGCTGGCACAACAATCGGTGGAGCTCGACGTGTGAACCTCTGAAGATATTTCTAATGACGGGAGAGCACATTACAAGCATGGTAGGTGCTCCCCCGCTAACGCGAGTTTTCGGTTCGTGGGAGAGGGAACAATTCGCTGAAAAGCTTCGCTGTTAAAACAAAACTTTGCGACGAGGGTGCAGCAGATGATTGCGATAGCAACAAACTAAAATTCTATACGAAGTAAGGCTAGAAGCGAACTCTTTTCGGGTTATATCTCGCATAACATTACAACCCGCTGGCGTAGAGGAATGCGGCCACTGCAGGGCGCGAAGCAGTTTTGGTAAAGGATGCTTATGCGATACCCGCGTAGCCATCATGTGGCTCCAGAAGATAGCATAATTGTTCAGTCGCCATTTGAGGCCATGCACGAGCGACAAAATGTATTTTAAATGTTTCACACTGTCCACGCGGGTAGTTGGTTGATTCCCGTCTCTGCGCAGCGCATTGCCACCTTGGGTGACATTGGATGGATGAATGGATTGATATGGCTGTACCCTTTAGAACAGGCGGTGGCTAACGCCACCAAGCAGTAATACTTAGTGAACCAAAAACTACATTTATCTTCTTTTTTCCTTGAAATAGTGAGGTTGAGGACTGGTACTTTGCAGCGAAGGGTTTAATTTTCACTCGTGCCTTGACTTTAGCCACCAATTAGATAACCTTCTTTTAGTTAATTCTACCCGCTTAAAGTCCATTTTGCCCTCCCTGTCCCTAAACCCCAGTGCTTTGAAAAATTCTGCCCCATCATTCTGAACTATTGGGTGAAGCCCTTTACAGAACATTATCAAGTGTTCGGCACTTTCCTCTTCTTCTCCACACGCACTGCATACCGTGTCTGCCCCTTCGTATTTGGCCCGATATGTCTTGGTTCGCAATACTCCCGTCCTGGCCTCAAACAGTTAAGAACTACCCCGAGTATCATCATAGATCTTTTCCTATGCAATTTTCTGCTTAAAAGTTCGATAGATCTCTAGTGCGGACTTCTTAATCATTCCAATTCTTCACATGTCGGTCTCCGTTTCCTTCACCTTCTTCTTAACCGATAGTTCTTTTTGGTTTGGCCCCCTGCTGTTTTCTAAGTATTTACCCGTCAATTTTCTGGTTCGCTTTCTTCATTTTGTATCGACATCCTTCATGTATAAGTAGCTGAAAACCTTTCTAACCCAACGCTTCTCCCCCATTTCTCTGAGTCGCTTCTCTAATTTTATCTTGCTGCTAGCTTTCCTGCCCTCAAATGATGTCCATCCCATATCACCTTGTACTCCCTGATTTGGTGTATTCCTGTGAGCTCCTAAAGCAAGCCTACTTATTCCACGTTGCTTAATTTCTAATCTTGCTTGAACTTCCGTCCTCATGCACAAGACCGCATTGCCGAACGTCAGATCAGGAACCATGACCCCTTTCCATATTCCTCTCACAACATCATACCTATTGTGATTCCACAGTGCCCTGTTTTTCATCACCGCTGCATTCCTGTTACCATTAGTCCTTACGTATATTTCGTGTTCCCTTGGGCACTCGGCCCCACTGCTTATCCATACGTCCAGATATTTGTATCTATCTGTTATCTCTAGCGTGACCTCCTGTATTCTAAGCTCACTACCTTCATTGTCATTAAAAATCATGACTGCTGATTTTTCCTAACTGCTAACGTTGCTAACGTGTGCGAACGCCACCTGGTGGCTTCCTCCAAAGGCGCTACGCGCTAGCCGGCGCGTTCATCACACTTCCCTACTCTAGCCACTGTAGTTTTGGTGTGGCTGTCGTTTCGAGGTGAAGTAAGCGGTGAGAACACCATGTGCACGGGAAGGAGTTGTCTACCCATGTATGTCTAAATAACGCGCACGCAAGTGCACATGACCGTGCAATCTTGATCTATGTTCACATTTACTGGTTAGAACATTGGACCTCTCCCAGTGGGAAGCCACTTCCAGCACAGCCTTGACGACATACGGCCAGCTTCATTGCAGCAGCAAATCTAAATTCGGACTTAGGCCCCCACCGTCTGTAACTATAGGCCAGAATACTGAGCCTTTCCAGAAAGCAGCCATTTTCTTGCGATGGTGGCGCCGCGATGCGAGCGTTGGCTGTGGACTGCGGTGCATCTCTACGAGCATGCTGTGTTGACCGTTTATATCTGTCATTGTTAAACTGACCAGGTGGAGCATGCATGTTCAGTGAGTGTTGGAAGAAGCATTTCTGCACCGGGAATCACTGCGGTAGCTGAAGTGAGCATGATGACAAGGGCTTGTCGTTTAGGTGGACCACGGGCGCTTAACGTTGTTATGTACGTGCTTATGTCACTACTGAATTATGTACACATTACAAAATAAATACAACACGCATTCGATTGAGGCATATATACTTAGCTTTAGCAAACTTTTGTGGTATGATGTTCGCAAAGAGCCCGACGTACTTTCGTTTGCGGAAGAAACGAATTCATTTGCGCTCGTCCTTAGTGAAATATTTGATTATTTCAAGAGTTTTGGCAAGACAAAGCCATGGCTAAAGAATCAGTCAGTAAGCCTGTTCCGGCAGCACACACTATCACGGCGCGCTCTTACAGTGCCTTTGCCGTGACATGGCATTGTGTTGTACCGTACGCTTTATTCCTGCCACAAGTAATGGCAAATGTAACGCTACATTTATTCGCTCCTCGACAAGCTCATTTAAAAATGGTCGCGGTTTTTAAAATGTCTTCAATCTATTGTTTATAGGATCATAATTAGGGGTCCGACGGAACTAAGTAAATTGCCGCGAAGCTTTGTTTTTGTATATCTTCTTTGTTTGCTAGTCCCATTGTCTTGTTGGCTACGCTATCCGTGACAAAAGTGCATGTGTACTGCACGTAAGAGTTGAACTGTCCTCCTCGACGACTAATTCGTGTTCTAACACGAAAGTGCTTTACGCCGGGGTTCACCACAGCTCCGCTGACGTATTCACGTCAAGGATATGATGAACACGCAAGCGACGACCACAATCTGATAGAACTGCATCGCCGTGCCATTGACGCGGTCAGTGTCGTGTGCGTCTTTTCATTTTACATCCACATCTTTTTACTTGCTTGCAGTGGGCCAAGCGCCTACATGTAGCGTATTGCGCTAGGCGTTGCGAACATTTTTGAATCCATGACGCTCTGAATTCGACGGGAGCGTGGTGGCGGCGAAATGGACATGGCTCGCTTCACAGACAACGCAGTTTAACGCGCAAGTGTTAAAAGCTCCTTTCGCTGGAATTCCGGTGTCCGTATCTAGGAGTACGTAAGCGTCATTGGGAAAAAAATCAGCGTTGTCTGCTAGTGAGAAAACAGTATTCTTGTAAATAAATAAATAAATAAAGAATATGGGTCCTCGTGGGGATCGAACCAGCGCCTTCTGCGTGGCAAGAAGGTGTTCGATGTTACACGCACAAGCGTTATTTTCCCCCCGGGCACGTGCAAGGAAGACAAGTAATGATGTGTGTGGGGCCGGTTCGCCACTGACACAAGAGATGCTATCTCTTTAATCAGGGCATAGCGAGCCACATTCACTGCCCCGCCACCGTGATCCCGTCGAATCGAGCGCGTCACGAGTCGAAGAAAGAAAGCGACGCCTAGCGCAAAACGCTACATGTAATCACTTGGTACGAGTAAGACAATGTGGATGTGAGACAGCAATGTGAGACAGTAATCACGAGTAAGACAATGTGGATGTGAAAACGAAAGGACGCGCAAGTGCACTCACCACGTCAGATATCGCGGCGATGCAGTTTCATGAGATTGCAGTCGTCGCTCGCACGTGCCAACTTATTTTGCCGACGGGTTGCCGACGTTGAAACGACGTTAGTTTGCCGACGTTGAAAAGCATGCTAACGGCAAGCCATTTATACACACCATATACCATTTGGCGGTCCTCAGAGCTTCGTAACTTCAGCGTGTTTTTGCAATCAGTAGCCAGATGGCGCGAAGGTCTCACGTAGGGCGCGATTTTAAGGTCGTCGCTTTCGGCGTTTCGATCAGTGCTGCCTCCACGGAGCGTGGTCTTCCCTGCGCGCGCTTATCAGACGCGTGAGTCGGGAGGGTAAGATGGTCACCTCGCTCGCTGCCACAGCCGGGCGTACGAAAGGAGCACGCTGCTCACACACGAAGAAGTAATCATTGTGACAGTGGCTCGCACTTCTCCTGTATATGCGTTCGTTTGGCGAGTCTTTCTGCTTACTGTGACAGTTGCTAATCCGCGCACGTCTTTTATACGCTCATTTCATGCGTGCTTCTTGCATGGCATGTGCGCTGCAAGTTTCAAGCTGGTTGTCATTCTTAACGTGACTTTTGCGATTTGTTCCTGTTACTGAAACAATGCACAATAAACGCCCAACTTCCATTGTAAAGACAAGTTTCACTTTCTTCTTATTCCGATTTCTATATAGGGGGATCAGCCACGTTTCTTCTTCCACTTCTCTATCTAAATGTCACCTTTCCAACAAAGCATCTTTGGTGCGCCAGGGCAAGACGCTGAACTGCATAAATCGCTGTCATTTTAGCCAGAAAAGGGTGCGACATTGAAAAACATGTTTTCCCCGTTTCTCACGACGTTCCGAGTGCAGCTTGTCACTTGGCACGATGTTTCCTTTGTGAGAACTTAAAGGTCAGAAGTACTTGAAATGATGCACCTGCAGGGATCAACATGTCGGATCCGAGAACGGAAATACCGTGTCGTCACCTTTGGCACGTAGTTCCTTTTTTTTTTTTCAATTTGCAAGACTCCTTTTTAACTTTATTCTTTTGCCGGAGAGCTTTTGCGAGTAGCAAATGCCATAATTTTTTTATAAGCACAGTTCTACTGGCTTGACGCTGCGCTGCGAAAAAAAAAACACAGTGACTCTGGCAGCATAGTGGCTAGAAATAAAGGTACGGCATTGTTTTTGCCCAAAGATACCGCTCTCGAATTAAGCGGGAAACGCCGGTGGGCAGTGACAAAGCACAGGCGGCTGACGACTGTGCCACTGTCTTGTGAGTGTCGTAGATATGCATAATACTACCTGAGTCATGAATCGGAGACTGGTACTATGCCTTCCGCTTAATCAATGCTGACGCTGCAAGGATGTAAGTGCATTAGTTACCCATAAAAATTTAAAATTTCATATCACCACCATTGGAAAGTTTTAGAAGCTTGCTTCGTTGCTCTCGGTTTGTCCATCGGTGGTGGCTAGCATGTAGTATGAGCGTGAAATGAAACCCGAACAGCGACAAGCTTTCGCGATGCTATAGTGCCCACCGTCCACTTATCACTACGAACAGGCACGAATATAGTCGGAAAGCTGCCGAACAGGTTGCGCGCGGCTGTCAATTATGATAACGCACTACACTTCACAAAGGCTTGCCGCTGTTCTGGTTTCATTTGACGCTGATAGTACACCAGTGTTGTAAGTGTGTACACTTCTACGGTCGCCGCTCAAGGTCGCCTTTCTGGTGAATGCAACAATACTCACTATATGGCGCGCCGCCATCCAAGGCGTGTTCGAACTGGCACAGTGGATGGACGTATTATGCGAGGGCTCCCGATTAACTGAGCAGAAAAGTGTTTTTACATATTTCAAGCTTGCTTTTATAATTCATAAGACAGCAGTATAAACCATTACAGCGCCTATTGCATTGTACGGCTTTGGGGGGGGGGGTCTGTCACCTGGCATTGAAACAATCACTTGGCATTGTCACCTAGCATTGTCACCTGAAACAAGTAAATTCTAGGTCTGTCAGCTGGAATTTACTTGTTTGTGTGTGTGCTTTTTTTTCTCCTGCGACTCTGTGGTGGTAGTGCATGTACACGAAACACGCAAACTTGCCTAGTAGAGCTTAGAGTTGTTTTTTTTTTACTTAAGGGAGGGTTTGTCGTAGGCCGCACTTTATAATTATGGAGTGGGACAGTACAGCAAGACACTTAATATCAAAAAGACAAGATAACTGATATGTGGGGTTTAACGTCCCAAAACCACCATATGATTATGAGAGACGCCGTAGTGGAGGGCTCCGGAAATTTCGACCACCCGGGGTTCTTTAACGTGCACCCAAATCTGAGCACACGGGCCTACAACATTTCCGCCTCCATCGGAAATGCAGCCGCCGCAGCCGGGATTCAAACCCGCAACCTGCGGGTCAGCAGCCGAGTACCTTAGCCACTAGACCACCACGGCGGGCCTCAAAAAGACAAGATTAAAAAAACTGAAATGTTCCGGATGCGGGGTGGGTTTGAAAACAGAGGCTAGTGCGAACGCGCATACAGAGGAGGCTGACACCAATTGTAAGCAGTGTGAAGTCGAGGAAAAAAAAATGAAGGAAATGATGGTTGCCCAGAGTGAACTGCTGATAAGAATCACCGAGCTGGAGACTGCGTTGGCGACAGCGCAAGAAAAAATGAGAACTATGGGAGAAAGGCTTAGGTCAGCTGAGGGAGCACTAGCGAAGGTGAACAAAGCGGCCGACGTAGAGAACGATAGGGCAGCGGCACCGGTAACGGCGGGGCAGAAAGGGAAAATAGGTTCGGAAAAAACAGGTTCAACCGGTTCAATAATCACAACACCCAGCTTCAGTAAAAGCGTGGTGGGGGTGGGAGGGGACAAAGCATCCAGCGGTACAAGTGCAAGTAACCTCCAGGTGCGGGCAGAAAAGTCGGAGCATGTAATAATCGCCGGGGACTCAAATTTAAATTGATGCGCAGAAGCAGAGGCGACAAAAGGGTTTCAGTAGGGACGTTTCCAGGACATAAGCTGGAAGCAGTCATGAGGCAAGCGAGCGTAAAACACACCACTAAAGCGAATGGACGAAACCTCGTGACATTGCGGGCGGTCTAAACGATGTCTAAACGAAGGGTTTTGGAAAGGTGTCATGGTACCGGGCTTTACGTTCGGCAATGCGGTCTTGTGCATGAGATGATAGGTTCAAGCAAGATTGGAAATGAAATAACGTGGAATATGTAGACTCGCTTTGGGAGCACACGGGAGCACCCCAAATCAGGGGGTACAGGGTGACACGGGATAGACATCGTTCGAGTGCAGGGAAGCTAGCAGCAAAATAGAATTCGATGAGCGATTGAGAAAAATGGGAGAGGGGCGTTGGACCAGAAATGTTTTCAGCAACTTGTACAAGACAAAGAAGACGGAGACGAAAAATAAGAAGAAGAAGGTATTTATTCAGGAGGAGGAGGAGAGGTCGGCCTAGAAAGCGGGTGTCTAGCTTGCTACTTCTCACGGGGGTAAGGGAAAAGGGAAAGAAAACTACAGAGGGCATGATGAGGGGGACTTTGATATAGCACAATAATTCACTGCACCCAATGTCTCGTTCGGTGTAGGACACTAAATGAAGGAAGCAAACTCGAAAATTGTCAAGCGAGTATCTAGACAACAGCTGAATACCGAGCCTAAAAGATAAATCGGTTATGAAGAAGGTGAAGGAAACAAAGAGGGGCATGTGGAATATTGGAATGCTCACGATATCGTCACTGGAAACATACCAAACTTTCAAGCAGCAAGTAGCAAAAGAAAAGATCAACGATAGTTCCCGGGGTAGTTCTTTGCTGTTCGATGCCAGAACGGGAGTATTGCTGACCAAGACGTACCGAGCCAAATACGAAGGCACATACACGTTATATATGCAGTGCGTGTGAAGGGAAAGAGGAAATGACTGAACATTTGATAATGTTCTGTAAAGGGGTCCACCCCATCATCCAAAATCATCATCATCATCATCATCATCATCATCATCATCATCAGCCTGACTACGTCCACTGCAGGACAAAGGCCTCTCCCATGTTCCGCCAGTTAACCCGGTTCTGTGCTTGCTGCTGCCAATTTATACCCGCAAACTTCTTAATCTCGTCTGCCCACCTAACCTTCTGTCTCCCCCTAACCCGCTTCCGTTATCTGGGAATCCAGTTAGTTACCCTTAATGACCAGTGGTTATCCTGTCTACGCGCTACATGCCCGGCCCATGTCCATTTCCTCTTCTTCATTTCAACTATGATATCCTTAACCCCCGTTTGTCCCCTAATCCACTCTGCTCTCTACTTGTCTCTTAAGGTTACACCTACCATTTTTCTTTCCATTGCTCGCTGCGTCGTCCTCAATTTAAGCTGAACCCTCTTTGTAAGTCTCCAGGTTTCTGCTCCGTAGCTAAGTACCGGCAAGATACAGCTGTTATATACCTTCCTCTTGAGGGATAGTGGATATCTACTTGTCATAATTTGAGAGTGCTTGCCGAATGTGCTCCACCCCATTCTTATTCTTATATTTACTTCAATCTCGTGGTTAGGCTCTGCCGTTATTACCTGCCCTAAGTAGACATAGTCTTTTACAACTTCAAGTGCACTATTACCTATCTCGAAGCGCTGCTTCTTTCCGAGGTTGTTGTACACCACTTTCGTTTTATGAAGATTCATTTTAAGACCCACCTTTCTGCTCTCCTTGTCTAACTCCGTAATCATGAGTTGCAATTCGTCCCCTGAGTTACTCAGCAATGCAATGTCATCGGCGAAGCGCAGGCTACTAAGGTACTCTCCATTAACTCTTATCCCTAACTGTTCCCATTCTAGGCTTCTGAAAACGTCCTGTAAACACGCGGTAAATAGCATTGGGGAGATTGTGTCCCCCTGCCTTACACCCTTCTTGATTGGTATTCTGTTGCTTTCTTTATGAAGCACTACGGTAGCAGTTGATCCCCTGTAGATTTCTTCCAGAATGTTTATGTATACTTCATCTACGCCCTAATTCCGCAGTGTCTGCATGACGGCTGATATTTCTACTGAATCAAACGCCTTTTCGTAATCTATGAAGGCTATGTATAGTGGTTGGTTATACTCTGAGCATTTCTCTATTACCTGATCGATAGTGTGAATGTGGTCAATTGTTGAGTAGCCTGTTCGAAATCCTGCTTGTTCCTTTGGTTGATTGAATTCTAATGTTTTCTTTACTCTGTTAGCAATTACCTTTGTAAATAGCTTGTATGCTACAGAGAGCAAGCTGATCGGCCTGTTTTTCTTCAAGTCCTTGTCATCTCCTTTCTTATGTATTAAGATGATGTTAGCGTTCTTCCAAGACTCTGGTACCCTTCCCGTCAGGAGACACCTCGTAAACAGGGTGGCTAGTTTTTCTAACACAATCTGTCCTCCATCTTTCAGCAGATCTGATGTTACCTGATCCTCACCAGCAGCTTTGCCTCTTTGCATGCTCTCCAAAGCTTTTCTGACTTCTTCTATCATTACTGGTGGGGTGTCATCTGGGTTACTGCTAGTTCTTATAGTATTAAGGTCGTGGTTGTCTCGGCTACTGTACAGATCTCTGTAAAACTCCTCCGCTATTTTAACTATCCTATTCATATTGGTAGTTATTTTGCCTTCTTTGTCCCTTAGTGCATAACATCCGACTTTTGCCTATCCCAAGTTTCCTCTTCACTGCTTTGACGCTTCCTCCTTTTTTCAGAGCATGTTCAATTCTCTCCATGTTATACCTTCTTACATCGCATACTTTACGTCTATTAATCAGCTTCGAAAGCTCTGCCAGTTCTATTTTGTCTGTTGTACTTGACACTTTCATGCTTTTTCGTCCAAAATAACGGCGCGGAATTTTTCGAAGCATTGCGGTTTGGGGACAGTGAAGGCAAAATAGTCTTTAAACGGGTAGAAATAACTAGGAGGAGGCTAACCGATTGGTGGCAACAATCAAGGCGCGTGTGAAATTCAACTCTTCAACACATAGTGATAGTACTTAACTTCATGGCTTGGTGGCGTGAGCCGCTGCCCTATCTAAAGGGAACAGCCGGATACATCTATCCATCCATCTGTCCATCAGTTTTTGATGGCTCGCGCACTCGCCTTCTCGAAGTGGCTTTGAAAGTACGGGAAGTGAAGGGAAAAGTGTGGCGTCATAACTGTATCTACCTCAGGAGGTCACCTCAACAACGCCACACGGGGGATGGGTAGGGTTGAGAGAAAGGAATGTGAAAGAGAGAGGAAAAGAAGAGGGTGTCAGTGGTGTTTGGCCTGGCCACGAGCATACGCGCGCCGCCTCCGAGCTAGGAGCGGAGAAAAAAATGGGCAGATCTCACGTACAGTGGGAATCGATGATATGCGAAGCTCGAATTTGGAAGGTTGATATGTCACTTTCAAATCACCACAACGTTACGAGGTGGACGTAAATTTGTCGTACATGACCTCTTTGTCATGATTATCATGTTTGGACGTGTCATTTACCTTCGTCGTCCATTCGCAACACGTAATACCAAGTTTGGTATATATGAAGCTAGCGAAACGGCCGCGAGCGCATGATGAGCATTGTACGCTGTCACGTTACGTGGCACGCATGTCATGATTGTCATGTTTGCACCAGTCACATACCTTCGTCATTCATTCACGTCCCACAATACTAAATTTGGTGTATGGGAAACTAGCAAAACGGTCATGAGGGCATCATGAGTGTGGCATGTAGTCACGTTCTTACATTACAGCATCTCATGAATATCATGTTTGGACGTGTCATTTACGTTCGTCGTCCGTTCACGTCACGTAATACCAAATTTGGTATGTGCGAAGCTAGCGAAATGGGCGCGAACGCATCATGAATGTGGCATGTAGTCTATCACTGAGTTTTTCACTGAGGTCAAGTCGGCGTATCGGCGTCCATACCCAAACGCGGTAGCCGGGCATGTATTCCACGAAGTTTCGTCGAAGATTGTAACTGCGGCGGTCGGTCGACTGTCGATTTTCGATGCGCAGGCGGGCGAGTTGACGGGCTTCTTAAGCGCACTGAAGATAGATGGTAACGTCGAGGTTTCCTTCGTCAGCGACTTATGGCAACATCGACGTCGAGCCAACGTAGCCGTGATACAACGCCTTGACCCAACCGCAGAGCAAAACGAGGAATAAGCGACTTCGGAGTTCTCATCCACGGCCACAGTGTCACCGCTCTCATCGACACTGAGGACTACTCCGTCATCAGCGGGTCGTTCAACGCCAAGCTGGATGAAGTAAAGACCGCTTGGAGTTGATCCGGAATCCGCGCAGTTCGAGGCCACCTATAATAAGGCCGGTTGGAGGTAGCATAGCAAGAGTATTCCTAAATAAGTGAACATATCCTGCGAGCTTTGTAGTTTTACAACAGTGCTCCAGGAATGTCATGCTTGGTATGGACTTTCTGTGTCACAATACGGCGCTGTCATTAACTCGAAGTCTGAGCCAATAACGCCACCCACAGAAAAAGCAGCTATACCGCTGCACACGCCGTCAGGAAGGCACGCCTTCAATGTGCCGGAAGACCAAATCACCTATTCTTCCTCGATCCAGCGTCACCATTTCCGTCGGCCCTCAAGAGTCAACAGATATGCTATGTATCGTTGAAGGCGACCAGCACCTGTTGATCAACCGCAAAAGTTGCGTCGCCAGAGGAATAGCCGAGCTTCGAACGCAAGAGTGATGATCACGAACTCCAGCAACGAGTACAATCACGTAAAGACATTGGAGCGAGCCGACCCTTACAATCGAGGGCGATGGTCTTGTGGAAGAAGACCTGACGGCACCGATAGCGGCGAATAGAACGTCGGCCGTCGATCGTCTGACAAGTGGCGAAGCGCGTCGGCATTTATACACGTGCCATCCAATACTCCAGCCTTACCACTGGTCGTCGCGCAAGCTCTGGAATAATGTCGAGTGTTCGCATTTTGCGCGCACTCTTAACAGAACGATAAACAATAATCGCGAACCTTCTCAAACATACTCCCGTATTCTAGAACGCCCCTTCACTCAACGCTCCACATTCACTTGAGAAAGCCGATGGGAGTGCCATCTCTAGGCAGGCCAAGTCACTGCATATAAGTGATGATTTGCTTCTATTCTTGAGTAGCGCCGCTGCTCGTCATTTTCAGCCGAGCAGCGGCGCAGTGCTCAACTCTGTCAAGTGAAGGGTGAAAGTCGAGTCGAAGAGTGTTTGTGAATACGGGGGATAGAGGCACAGTTTGCCCTGAGCATTCCTGACAGGCTTTGCAGGCCAATATGTAAGGACGATACATTGCGAAAGACGAGAAAAGTTCGTCTGTATTCGACCTCTAACGCTGCAATTCAAACAGTCATTGAAACGTCCTCAAACCATTCTGAGTTCCGAAGCGAGCGATCTCATGTTTCCGCCTCGCTTTCACTTCCTCACCTATGGCGCCCTAAAAACCATGTGCAATAACTATAACGTGAAAAATCTTCACATTTAGCGTTAACAATTATTCTTTCTACTCATCGAGTTAACGCTGCCGATGACAGTTATTTTTTCTTCACGCTCTCGCTTCAATACTTCCAATGTGCGTCCCCGCCATTTCTTAGTAGACAGCTGTGAGTGACCTGTGGCGCATACTAGCATACCATGGTACACAGGTATGTTCTACACATGTCTGAAGGAAAGATCTTGATGACGTACGCCAAAAGATTGTGACGTTATTCATTTCGTGGACATTGATTTATATGTGGAGTGTAACGTTCCAAAACCACCATATGATTATGATAGACGCCGTAGTGGAGGGCTCCGGTAATTTCGACTACCTGGCGTTATTTAACGTGCACCCAGATTTGAGCACATGGGCCTGCAGCATTTTCGCCTCCATCAAAAATGCAGCCGCCACCGCTGCCGCCGGGATTTGATCCCGCGACCCGGCGGGTCAGCGGCCGAGTAGGCCTTAGCCACTAGACCACCACATATATCACGCAACAAGAGCCGTAAAGACAAGACAGGAACAGTGGGGCAGAAAGACACCACGAGCGTGTATCTTCAAACGAAGTGCTAACACATACTTCTTTGTTCTCTTTGCCCTTTTCGGCTGGCTAGAGCTTGCCGGCTCACAACTCTAGGTGGCATTATTCCCCCTTCCATTAGAGCATCGACTCGATGCTCATACCCAAGGGGACAGTAGGGCCCAAAAGAAAACAAAAAGAAGAAACGATACTTATAGTGCAAAGCTAGGGCATATGCAGGTGGGAAAAAAATGTCTGTGGTTGGTTATAAGAAAAAAAAACTAACACAGTTCGCAGTTCATTTGAGACTCAACAGACAACGTAAAAAAATGTTTGCTGCCCGGGCCCAATATGCGAATATCACCGCGTAAAATAAGATTTTAGGCGGACGACATGCACAATCTCTGTTCGTGGTAAGTGGCGCTGGGTCGTTGCCGAGCCTCCGTCTGGAATAACTTTATAGTTGACCTCGTTCAACCGCCGTAATACTTCATAGCGTCCGAAGTACCTGCTCAGGAGTTTCTCGCTGAGACCTCGCCGTCTAACAGGAGTCCAAATTCACACTTGGTCGCCAGGATTGATAGGTGACTTGTCGATGGTGGATACTGTACCTTCAGGCGTCTTCACATTGCTGCGATCTTATGTGTACGCGATCTAGTTGACGTGCTTCGTCTGCACGCTGAATGTATTCCTCGACATCAGGAGGTAGCAGCTCATGCTGGTCGATGTCACAAGGAATCATGACGGTCCTAGGATGGTTTGCATGTATCGATCCGTAAACGAGGCAGGAAGGGTGCGAACCTTGTCGTATAAGCTAAATGACGGCAACGTACGGGAAGTTGACGAGGAACAGACGCGGTGCTGCCTTCTAAATGATCGATGAAGGGCCTTAACTCCGGGTTCGCTCGTTGCTTATTGAGTAGGTCCGTCCCAACCTGGTGAAATGGCATACGAGGTGGTCGATGGGTTGTAGGAGGCTTGCAGGCTTTACAGGTGGTGACTCGCGACGCATGACATTCGAGGCATCCTTTCACGTAGCGTTTGACACAAAGCTGCGAGTTTTGGCCAGAAATATAGCTGTCGTACCCGGTCGAGCGTCCGTGAGTATCCCAGATGTGAGTATCACCCCGCGCATGACGTACCGTACCTTCTTTTCTTCTGGCATGCTGGGGTCAGCTCGGTGGAAAAAGACGCATCATGTCCTCGACATACATCGCAACTCCTTCGTTCGGCAGTTGTATGAGGGACTGCAGATCGCGCTCAGCTCTCTCCCGACGGTCAGAGCTGGCATATGTCCAAAGAAGTCGGCGTTTGAAGTCTTTCCATGATGTGAGAATACCTGCCCGGTTCTCACACCATACACGTGCGCCGTCCAAAAGACTGAAATAAACGTGCCGCAGTTTGTCTGCGTCGTCCCACTGGTTGTGCACGGCAACGAACTCGTAATGAACAAGCCAATCTTCGACATCCTCAAGTGCAGTGCCGTGAAAGAAATTTGGCGTTCGCGGTGTGAGTAAGGTGCAATGAAGCAGCGCTGTGCCGTCTGTATTGATTGTGTTGGTGTCGGTAGGGCTAGTCGGAGCTGCCATGTTGTCTGCGAGCAGTCCAAACTTAGGGGATTGCCCTCGAATTCTTCAGATGGCGTGGTGCACAGGAGTGACCACTGGTACGACGCTTGATTTCTTGCTATGTGGAGGGGCATGGTGCACAGATTACCCAGCACCTCCACCAGTTCGTCACGCACCAAGAGCCGTAGAGACAAGACAGGAACAGCGGGGCAGAAAGACACGAGCGTGTATCTTCAAACGAAGCGCAAACACACACTTCTTCGTTCTCTTTGCCCTTTTCGGCTGGCTAGGGCTTGCCGGCTCACAACTCTAGGTGGCAATATATATATATATATATATATATATATATATATATATATATATATATATATATATATATATATATATATATATATATATTGCCACAGGCATGGAACGAGGTTTAGCCATGCCAATGCGAGTATGTGCCATGGTGTGAAAGAAGAAGAGGACGGTTGGTGTGTGCTCGTGCTCTAACGTTCAGTTCGGCTCGACGTCCAGTGCTGCTCCTGCGAACAGACGTTGTGGTCGTTCTGTGATCACGTGACATTTTCTGGTGGAGGTGCTGGGTAGTGTTGTATGCACTGCAATCAGCAGCAAGGTCCCGACACTAGCTGCGACTTGGAAGAACCAGCTTACCTACGGCGTAGCAGGCGACAACTAGGCCTACCTCCTGAATTCGGACCATTTCCTCAACTCGGCAGTACTATGGCTAGTGCGGGAACGCAAACCCAAGAAACATCAACGCTGCCTCCTCCATGGTTCTTCAACGTCCCGCGTACTCCGAAGCCGTTCCACGGTGACCCTTATGAGGACGTCGACGACTGGCTCGACGACTACAACCGTTGCGGCAGCGTCAACGAGTGGAACGAGCAGCGAAAGCTTCGGTACGTCTACTTTTATCTCGAGGACTCTGCGCGCACTTGGTTCGAAAACCATGAAGCCACTATGACAACCTGGCCAGAGTTTTGCAACCAGTTGCGAAATACTTTCCGAAGCTCTGACCGAAAGGAGCAAGCGGAACGGCTTCTCCATTCCCGAAACCAGCGTCCGAACGAGAGTGTTGCCATGTTCGTTGAGGACATGACGCGGCTGTTCAGGCGAGCCGACTCTTCAATGACGGAAGAAAAGAAGGTGCGCCTCCTAATGCGGGGAGTGAAGGAGCAGCTGTTCGCGGGACTAGTGCGGAACCCTCCCGGCACTGTAGAGGATTTCCTTCGCGAAGCCACGACAATGGAGAGAATGCTAAGGCAGCGTTCGTACCAGTATGAACGTCCTGGCAGTCTTTCGTCAGTGTCTTCGGCCCTACAAACACCTGACGTCACGACTGTAAAAGACCTGACGGAGCTCGTGCGCAGTATTGTGCGCGAGGAGCTGCAAAAGCTGCACGTGGTGTCTTCTCCGCCCCATGTTGCTGCTTTAACGGATGTCGTTCGCGAAGAGGTCCGGCAGCTGGTGCACCCCATGACGACTCTGCGTGCAGCCGAAGTCCAACCCATGACGGCCCCGCGTCCAGCCGAAGCTCCGCTATTAACGTACGCGGAAGCACTGCGTACTCCTGCACCGGCTGTTGGCTATCCGTCCCGTCCGTCCACCCTGCAGACGGCACCGTCGTTCTACTCGGGACCACCGCAGTACGGCAACCCACCCCTTACACGGAAATCCAGTGTATGGCGTGCTCCCGACAACCGGCCTCTATGTTATCACTGTGGTGAACCAGGTCACATCTACCGTGGGGGCGCCTACAGGCACATGGGTCTTCCCGGCTTTCGTCCGGATGCTCGTCGACCCAGAGATGGCGAGTGGCCCCGTGCTATCGCCGAATACTTGGCAAGCCAACGATCTTCAACCCTTCCGCGTCGCCAATCCCGCTCACCATCTCCACGGCGTTCCACGTCACCTGGCCAACAATCAACCTTTGCGGACGTCCTTGCAGGAAGATCACCTAGATCCACAAGCCCGCGCCGGGGAAACTAAGAACAGCGACCTCTGGGGGTGAGGCCGCTGTTGATCGACCGTTACAAGACCCTCCCCCGATTTGCCTGCCGACATCCGACGACATTCTTTCACCGACGTGTGCCATCGACGACAAACAGGTCTCTGCTCGTATCTCTGTTTTTGTCGACAACCACCCGCTGACCGCTCTGGTAGATACGGGTGCCGATTATTCTGTTATAAGCGCTGACCTCGCTGCACAGCTAAGAAAGGTAACGACACCTTGGGGACATAGAACCAACCTCCGGACTGCGGGAGATCACCTATTGACACCGCTAGGAATGTGCACTGCCCGCCTCCGAATTCGTGAGTCGACGTACATTGTTTCCTTCGTTGTATTGCGCGAATGCTCCCAAAACCTGATTCTCGGAATGGATTTTCTCCGCGAGCATGGAGCCATTATTAACCTTCGCGACCTGCACATAACGTTATCTAACGACCATACAGCCCTACGAAAGGATGCAGTTGCGCCTACCACAACACGTCGAATTGCTGACGACACCATCGCACTGCCGCCGCGAGCCAGTATATTGGTAACGGTGGAGAGCGACTGTGACAACAAGAGTAGTGGCATCGCGGAAACTAACCTCTCGGTGCTCTTGGCTCGGCAGATTTGTGTCGCGCGTGCTATCGTCAAATTGAAACATCGGAGGACTCAGCTTTTGATCACGAATTTTGGCGGCCAGTACCAACACTTGGCAAAGCGAACAGCGATCGCGAACTTTGAAGCCATCGATGACGTAGAATATTCCAATATCGCTCCGATTGCCACTGCTGCCGAAGGTAACACTGATATAGCCAGTACGGTTGACGTGAATTGCCAGCTATCCTGTGCGCAGCAACAGCAGATACGCATGATTTTACGTACGTATAGTGATTGCTTTGCGTCCACCTCCAAAATCAAGCAGACCCCAACCGTGAAGCACCGCATTATAACGGACCCTACCGAACGGCCTGTACGACAGCACGCCTACCGCGTGTCGCAAAAAGAACAAGAGGCAATACGTTTTCAAGTGAAACAGATGCTCGACGACGACGTCATCCAACCCTCGAACAGCCCATGGGCGTCACCCGTCGTACTTGTTAAAAAGAAAGACGGCACTCTTCGATTTTGCGTCGATTACCGGAAGCTCAACAAAGTGACGAAGAGAGACGTCTACCCTCTCCCACGCATAGATGACTCACTGGATCGACTTCGACATGCCCGATATTTTTCCTCAATGGATTTACGCAGCGGCTACTGGCAGATCGAGGTCGATGAACGTGACAGGGAAAAAACAGCATTCATAACTCCCCATGGCCTCTACGAGTTCAAAGTGTTACCATTTGGATTGTGCTCTGCACCGGCAACGTTCCAAAGGATGATGGACACCGTCCTGTCCGGTCTGAAGTGGGAATCCTGCCTCGTGTACTTAGACGACGTCGTTGTTTTTTCCAAAACATTTGAGCAACATTTACAACGACTTCAGTCCGTCTTCGTCGCTATTCGATCCGCGGGCCTATCTCTAAAACCGGAGAAGTGTCATTTCGGCTACGAAGAACTAAAGTTCCTCGGCCACCTTATCAGTCACGATGGCATTAGACCAGACCCAGAAAAAACCATGGCTGTTGCTGCATTTCCTCCACCTTCGAACAAACGGGATTTGCGCCGGTTTTTGGGTCTCTGCGCCTACTACAGGCGTTTTGTCCAGAGCTTTGCCAACATCGCTGAACCCCTTACCCGTTTAACAAAGGAGGATACTCCTTTTGTGTGGGGTCCAGAGCAGAGAGCCACTTTTTCCCAGCTTCAGCAGTGCTTTCAGAGTGAACCCTTACTAGGGCACTTTGATGAAGATGCCACCACCGAACTTCACACTGACGCAAGCAACATCGGTCTTGGTGCAGTACTCGTCCAGTGGCAAGACGGCGCTGAACGTCCCATCGCTTATGCTAGCCGCATTTTGTCATCTGCGGAAACTAACTACTCGACCACGGAGAAGGAATGTCTTGCTGTTATTTGGGCGATAACAAAGTTCCGACCGTATCTGTATGGCCGTCAATTCAGAGTAGTTACGGACCATCATGCCCTCTGTTGGCTGGCCAATCTCAAGGACCCTTCAGGGCGCCTCGCGAGGTGGAGCTTACGCCTTCAAGAATTTGAGGTTACAGTCGTCTACAAGTCGGGCCGCAGGCACACTGATGCTGATTGCCTTTCGCGCGCACCCCTCGCGACGACATCGAGGAACGATGATACCGATGGCCATTTTCTTTGTGCAGTCAGTGAATCTGACTTGGCCCAACAACAGTGGAATGATTCAGAGATCCAACAACTTATCAAATACCTTCAAGGTCGCAGCTCGAGTCCACCATCGGCATTTGCACGTTCAGGGTCATTTTGTCTCCGCAACGACATCGTCTACAAAAAGAACTTCGAACCTTATGCGACTGAGTACCTCCTCGTCGTTCCACCAGGGCTACGTGCTGACATTTTATCTGCCTGCCACGACGAGCCTTCCTCCGGCCACCTAGGATTCGCACGTACCCTTGCCCGGATTCGGACTCGCTACTACTGGCCAAAGCTCACCCAGGATGTCAAGCATTACGTTAAAACATGCAATCATTGCCAGCGCCGTAAAGCCCCACCTGTGCGCCCTGCTGGTTTATTACAGCCTGTTGCACCCCCGTCACAACCGTTTGAACGAATCGGCATGGACTTGCTTGGGCCCTTCCCGAAGTCACATGATGGCAACCGCTGGATTGTAGTCGCTACTGACTATTTAACGAGGTACTGCGAAACGAAAGCCCTACAACGAGGCACCGCCAATGAGGTTGCGTATTTTTTTATCAACAACATCGTCCTCCGCCATGGAGCGCCAACAGTTCTTATCACTGACCGTGGAACAGCCTTTACAGCCCAATTGATGCAAGACGTCACGAGACTTAGTGGAACAGCTCATCGCAAAACAACCGCATACCATCCACAAACCAACGGTCTGACGAAGAGATTAAACAAGACGCTCGCTGACATGCTATCTATGTACGTCGACCGTAATCACAAGAACTGGGATGCAATTTTGCCATACGTAACGTTCGCTTACAACACTGCGGTTCAAGAGACTACGGGTTTCACTCCATTCCGGTTGCTTCACGGCCGAGAAGCAATTACGATGCTTGATGCCATGCTGTTGCCTGACACGACCGATATTACTACTGATGCGAACGACTTTCTCTGACTCGCCGACGCGGCCCGCCAGCTTGCACTCAAGCGGATCCGAAAACAACAACGAATCGACTCGCAGAGGTACAACTCCCGTCATCGCCATGTCATTTACCAACCCGGTGATCTGGTCTGGCTGTGGATCCCCGTTCGCAAAAGGGGCCACTCGGAAAAGTTACTTCACCGCTACTTCGGTCCCTATAGAGTACTACGGCGCCTCACAGATGTCAACTACGAAATTCTACTTGAAGACACAGCTCAGCGATCTCGATGTTCCCAGCAGCCCGACATTGTTCATGTGTCACGGATGAAGCCACACTACCCCCGAGCCACCTGACACTGCTTCTTCACGCGTATTTGTCCGTGTACGCGACTACTTTAACTTTTAATCGGCATTGGTCATCGGGGTGGTACTTTTTTTTCGAAGGGGGGGGGGGGGGTAATGCCACAGGCATAGAACGAGGTTTAGCCATGCCAATGGGAGTATGTGCCATGGTGCGAAAGAAGAAGAGGACGGTTGGTGTGTGCTCGTGCTCTAACGTTCGGTTCGGCTCGACGTCCAGTGCTGCTCCTGGGAACAGACGTTGTGGTCGTTCTGTGATCACGTGACAATATATATATATATATATATATATATATACGCAACAAAAAACAAAATTCTTCGCAATTAGAAGAAGTGCATCACGAATGAGCCACGCCAGTGTTGTGCTATTTCCTGCGCATTCATTTCTTTCTATTCTGAAGAAAAATGACTTTTCGAGACACCTTGTTTGCTGGTAAAACAATACTTCCTTGAAGAACAATGCCTTCTAATTGCTTTCTAGCTGTACTCGCCACTTGAAGAAAAAAACAAGCCACCTTGCTTTTGGGCGTACTACGTTAAAACATGCACGGAAGACTTCGTTGTTGACATAAGCGAATATATTTCTTTACGAAGAAGTGTGTAGTGTAATAATTAAAAATTATCGCGCAGTGCAGTTCATCTCGGTGCCACGCCAACTTGGCTGTAAATCAATACAGCGCACGTACAAAGTGTATGCGTTTCATTAATTAGACATCCTGTCGTGCCAAGAGGGGCGTGTTTTTTTTTTCTTTGTAAGCACTGCATATACTGAGCGACGCACTTCACAACCAGAAAGACAACTATTCCGCGTGTGTCCTTTTCCGAGACGCCGAACTCACTGTGAAACAAGTCACCCAGACAGCGCGTAGAGGACATCATGAGGCCCATCATCAAGCCGGCTTTACCTGTGCCCATTGCTATCGCCATTCTAGTGAGTAAAGCAGCGAGTGTCTTCACAGAAGGCGGCGTACATCAGACAAGCCTAGAGGACATTGTGGAGATGTTAACGCCTACAAAGGTGAACGTGGTGGTGGTCTCTTTCGATGAGCACTGGAGGGACGTCGACAACTCGTTGATGCGTCATCTACCCTGGCCGACAACGACATGGATTTTCAAGAAAGGGGAACTTCTGAGGTACGTCTTGGAGAACGGCGCTGGCGACAGGTTGACCGTGGCGATCATTCCGAGTCTGAGCGTTCACTGGCGAGACATAGTAGACGAAGTCAAAGTTATATTTGAGCATACATTCGTGCGTTGGATCGTTACTGGCAATAATCTAACGCTTTCCCACACCATGACGCCAGCGTGGGTGCTTCCTTCTTGCACTGTGGGCACCTCGCAAGGAAGTCACATTAATCTCGGCGTTGCCAATGTTGATACGTTGGTCTACGACTATCGGCCACAGGAGGAGTTGCGCGTCCTCATACGTTCGACCAAAAAAAACGTCCCTCAAGGGCAAGGCGATGAAGATTGGATGCGTTCGGTATAAACAGTCTGTAGGTCGGTACTCTTGTTCTCTTTATTCTTACCTGTTTGACATGCTCAGTATTGGGAACATATCGTTGGAGTACAAACTGACTTCTGCCTGGTTGGAAACCATGGAAGACTTGTACTGCGAAAGTATCGACATGGCAGTCCTCCTCATGCCTTCAAACGAGGACTTACTTGCAATGGCGACATACGACGAGATTCAGCATGGTGCCCGAAACGTTCTACGCCCTGGAGAGCAAGACCCAAGCTACGTCTCTATACTATAATACGTTCCAGTCTGCTTTCACTGTCGCCGTTACAGCTGCATCACTGATAATTTGCGCAGGTCTCCTTGTCTTCATAGGTTGCTCTCACATACGTGAAAGGGTTCAATCGGAGACACTGTTTCTCTTAGCCCTCGTTTTTGCCAGGTCGAGTCCATTTCCGAAAGCGACCAGATGGCCGAGAGCGCAGAATGTTGTTTACTTGTTTTGGGCCGTAGCGATGCTGCCGCTGTCTCAGTACTTTCAGTCAGAGTTGACGGCACAAGTGACACTTGGGCGTCCTGCTAGCAGCTTAGACACTTTAGAAGAACTGGAAGTCGCTCTGGACAACGGTGCCGTGACACCGTGAGTTACGAATGAATCGGCCAGTCTTACCAACCTCCGGGACTTCAATCACTCCACAACGCTGGGGAAGAAGCTGCGGCAGTTGCTCCTGAAATACCCTGACCGCTTGTTAAAGGAGAGCCTCTACTCCTGCTTCGACTGCGCCACGAAAGCCGATCACGTGTGTTACTCGCCCCGCATACCCACGTCCATGCTGAAAAGACTCTCTGATGACATTATCGCGTTCGATGAGAATTTCATCGCACTACCTTCCACCTTACCCATTCGCAAGGCATTCCCGCTGAAGGAAGCTTTCAGGGCCTTCCTACAGAGGGTGCGAGAAGGCGGTTTGCTCTCTTCACACCAGTGCAGAGGAGAAATGATTTGCAAACGTTTTTCAAGCACGCAGATCACTTCCGAGACGCAGGCAGCCACTGTTCGAGTTGCACGGCTTCTTCGCGTTCTATGCCGGGCTGATATCATGTACGGTAGGCGCCTTCAGTTGCCGAAATAGTTTTCGCCCGTTTTTCCAAGCACCCCTCGTTTCGTTCCCGCAGGCGGTGTTGGCAATCGGTGGGCAACACTCACAGTCCACCTAAATGGCGGAAAGCTTTGCTACGGCAGCCCTAATACTGTTTCTGTGTTTCTCTAAAAGTTAAAGTAGAAATCAGTCATCAGAAATTACAACTAGGGCGTCGAGTTAATGGTCGATTAGTGTCGATTAGTAATGGTGATTTGGTCGTCATTTAACACAATTTCAGGGACAACTATTGGATGCTGTAGACAGGACTCGGTCACTCTCCATACATCCAGAGCAAATGAACCAGATCGGTCACTGCGAAATACCTCTGCTCCATCAGATTTGATTGGAACTGAGTAATACACTAACCACCAATACTACCTTTCCTCGGGAATCCTTTCTCATAAATTAGTGTTCTGGGCGTGTTGGTACGTCATGCTGTAGTTTTCTAGCGCACTAAAAAAACGTGGACAGATGAAAACGGGACAGGTGCTAACTTGCAACAATGTTTATCCCAGAAAAAGGTATACTATATATATATATATATATATATATATATATATATATATATATATATATATATATATATATATATATATATATTGGCCACATTGCGTTTCAATCATCATATTCAGACGCACTTTACAAATTCGCATATTTTCCCGTAGACAGGCCACCTCCTTACACGATAGGGCAATTGGCAGTTTAGAAATACATTTATCTGCCAGGCCTTTTCCATAAGAACTCGAAATGTCAGCGTCAACATGTAATTGCTTGTCTACGCGTCACCAGGTGGCAGGTACACTGCGCAGAACAACCACAATAATCCTCAATGCTGCAAATCAAGTACAACTACTCGGAAGACACCGCGTAGAACTGGAAGACTACGCGACCTCCTCGAAATTCGCTGAACTTTTTGCCATCGCTTTCTGTAATGACTACATTAGTGATATTGCGCTGGCACATTTATCTACAGTAATACTAAGTGAACGTTAAACAAACTGCTTACCTACATATCTGAACGAGGGGTTTTCGCAGTGATACAAATCAACAAAAGAAGTAGCTGCAAGATTGTGCCTTTGCCGAGTGTACCATTGAGCTCTCTAGTTTTCCACGTGTTTGCCTTTACTTCACAAAGCTCGCATAACTAGAACACTGAGGCTTTAGAGTACTTGAGACTAAAGGATAAACAAACAACACAGAAGACAAGATCTGGCGAAGATGCGATGACTGGAGCAATATACGAACGTCGCCAGCTCCACACACCCTCAGGGTCACATCAACGAAAGACAGCTGACCCTAAACATACTGTTCGTTGTCAGCTTGCCTTAAAGGATAAAGCCCGTCTTTCTCTTTCGCACTGTGCCATTTCAGGTTATTCCAGAAGCTTCTCAATCATTGTTGTTTGCCAGTATTGCGGGTCCAGGTTTTTGTAAATAATCATATGAGTTGCCTGTCACTACTTATCATCGCACGTTTCTTTCTCTGCATGCATTCCGGGACATTAACTCTATCACTGTTTCTGTTACCCAGCTTCAGATTATTTTGTTATAATACTCACTGTTGTACTATGGACCGTGCTCGCCTTTGCATCAATAATTGCGGTTAATACCTGACACCACGTCAGATGTACAGCTCTTCTTTCTTACCCATGGTGATTCTAGCAGAGACCCAAAAAAACGAGCGATGTTGCAATGTGGCATCATGACACTCTATTCATAAGTGTGGCGATTACGACACGTCTTCACTTTAAAATGTTTTCTGGCTCGTGAAGATTCGAGAATGACTGAAATCCAAAAAAGTTTTCGTTTCTCTAGCGCAGAGGGCTCGAACAAGCGTCACACAGATCTCTCGTTAACGGCCCAGCCAGGACATTGCTGGTCATTGGGCCATTTTGTTTTATTTTCTTAAGTCATCATGACCCCTCATTCAACATTGAACAGCTGTCGCACCTGACAGGAACATATTTATTTACTGAAGAATTGATCCACATTAGAAATATGGGAATACCTTTGTTCTATTGCCAACATTAGTGCATATTTCGGTCGAATTCCACTCTCCCCACCCGACCCCTTTCTTTGACCTTCATTTTCCCAGCCCTCGCGGAAATGTCTTCAGTGCGACCCGCTAGATGAGGCAAGTTTGAGACCCGTAGTTTATGGCGACTGAGGCTGAGGACACGAATTCTTGGGGCCCCGTGCAGAAAACTGGAACAATAACCGTGTCTTAACGACGTGTCGCTATAATCTCGAGGGTAAAGGCTTATCAGTAACAGAAGGCTAGCGGCGCAAGTTGCACGTGAGACTAGCGAACGCTGTACAAATTCTTACAAGGGCTGGAAGGCGAGATGGGTTGCGCATGCTAAACGTAACATGGCAGTCGATTCGCGAATTTCATGGCTGAGCGGTACCGAACACTAGTTACTTTGCGCAGCACATCCGCTTCGGCGACCGACTTACGGCTTAGATTAAGAAACCGGATAAGTATAGGGTAATTTCAGTTAAGGTTACTGATAGATTCGATATAAAAGTTGAGATAATTTCAAGTATAGCGGGAAATGTGCCAGGAGAAATTGTAGCAAAATTATCTTTTTTTTTTTTTCAAACGCAAAGCAATGAATGGGTTAGCAACAAGTTGTATCGCTATACGAATTAAGGCTAAAAGCTGACTCCTTTGGATCTGATCTTGCCTAACTCTGCTGGATGGCAACGCGGCTGCTCCAGGGAGGAAAGCGATTTTTCAGCACAGCTCTAAGGCACCCAATTTCACGGCGAGCGGCTTCAGCATCGTCCTAACCATTATAGTGAACGAGGATGGAATAAATGTGAGCATATGGAGCGCACCACGCAGATGATGAAAAACGGCGATGACAAAGACAGCGTTAGGAGAATAAATGACACAGGCTACACGATAGGCTACATGTGTATGTCAACAAGTACTCGAGGGGGGGTCAGCTACCCTGGCTGAGAACGACAAAAAAAAGCCGTATCCTAAGGTATGTTTTCAAGAATGAAGCTACCGACAGGTTGGATGTGGTGATCGTCGCCTTGTCACGGTGGTTCAGTGGACTTATGACGCTCGACTTCTGTATGCACAAACATGCCCGTTATGACACACAAATCTTCCCGCCAAAATGTTTTCTGGCACGCTTGGCGTCTAATAGCTGGAATTCAGACACAGTTTCATTTCTCTAGAGCGCACGACTCGAACAAGCGTTTCGCAGGTCTCTCGTTCCCGGCCGGTCATGAGCAGGCGTCTCGCAGACCTATCGTTTCCGGCTGCGGCGGCTACATTTTCGGTGGAGGCAATTTACATTTTAACTGTGCGGTAAGTTAACGGCAGCGAAATAACTTTCGTTGCAAAAGTAAATAGCATCCTGTTTAAAGTCGGGTGTGCCTATCCTCCCGGCAACCGGGATAATTGTTCAAAAAAATTTCTCCCGGCAGTCGCCTCCCATTGGCTCTCATAAGTGCCACGGAGAGAAGAGAAAAAAAAAACTGACTGCTGCGGGACCGTCTGGGCATACGTAGCCCATAGCGGGCGTTAGGTTAGGTTAGGTTAGGCTGCGAGACAGACTGGACAGACGTGGCTTATAGCGTGCGTTGGGTTAGGTTACATTAGGTAATGTTGAATAGGTTTGGCTAAGTTCTACCGGTTGCCGGAGAATCATACAATATGTATCCCGGCAGTTAGTCACGTGACTTATGAAAGCCAATGGAAGGCGACTGCCGGGAGAAATGTTTTTGATCAATTACCTCGGTTGCCGGGAGAATAGACACACTCTTTAAAGTCAGACGCACAATACGTCAAGTCGACGTAGACCCTCCCTTATGAAATACGCTTTGAAGTGAGTCGACCGTATTTTACTGCATTCATAGTTGTGCCACCATGTCGGGCACTAAAGCTTCCGCTCAATATTCCTACACAAGGCGCATCAAATTCAGATAGGTAACAACGCTTTATCTGCTACACTGAATACACACAAAGTTTATAACCCAGCGGAAAACTTCAGTCGCAACGACGACATGCGTACATGCGATTCGGTGACTAGCCTGTAGCTTCGTCTCGCTGTGAGCCAGTTCTTTACATGTAGCAAGTAACGGTCAACGTGATAACAGCGAAATGCCGGCAACGTGTACATGCCTTTACGGGTTCGTCTGACATTTTCATGCTCCGATTGCACGTTTTCAAGACAAGTACACTGTCGTTACTTTACGAAAGGGAACACGCGAGCGCGTGGCCTGCTGCTCTGCGGCTGGCTGCCTACAGCACCATCAACCGACAAGTTAAAAAAGGCTCGTTCGCTTTTGGCGTCATCTTTTGGCGCCAAGCAAGATAACGAGTCATGGCAGGTAGACAAGCGCTGCTAGATTACGTTCTCCTCACCGTTCGCGCGGCGAGTGATTATCGGGCGACTACTGCAGCCTGCGTCGTGGTCGCGCACAACGTTTGATATGTTGGCAGTGGACCACGCACTGCAGGCCTGAGCAGAAAGGTAGTGCAATCTAGCAGCGCTTGTCTACCAACCATAACTAATTATTTTTTTTTCGTAACAGATGACGCTGAAAGCGAACGTGTTTCCTTTTGCTGTCGGTTGATGGTGCTGTACGCAGCCGGCGCAGAACGCAGGCCACGCGTTCGCGTGTTCCCTTTCTCAAAGGACGACAGTGTACAACCGACAAGTTACAGCAGCGACATCAACACGATTCGCACACAAGCCTCCAACATGGCGCGGAATCGGCAGCTTCGTCAAACCTCCGACCGATAGCAGCAATATTGCATAAGATATATTAAGAGATGACGAGACACATGCCTCTCTAAAGACGTGGAACTCTCGAAATGAACCCAAAACATTCTAATGCACTCGTATTAATGCGATAGTGTTAAAGGCTCGTTTCCCGGAAATTCCTTCCTCGGCGAGGGCATGGTTGTTTGTGAGAAAAGCTAACTCCTTTGGATCTGATCTTGCGTAACTCTGCTGGATGTCAACGCGGCTGCTCCAGGGAGGAAAGCGATTTTTCAGCACAGCTCTAAGGCACCCAATTTCACGGCGAGCGGCTTCAGCATCGTCGTAACCATTATAGTGAACGAGGCTGGAATAAATGTGAGCGTATGGAGCGCACCATGCAGATGATAAAAGAACAAAATGGGGGACCTTTAAGCTTCGCCTTTAAAAGTTGAACGCGATAGCGATATTCTGTTCCCTGCGTACTTCAGACACATAGTGTAGGAGATCTTTTCGAACTTGCTATGCACCCACTACGTCGATTTAAAGGTGCAGGAGTGTGTGTGTCTTTTGTAGAAGGTTACTGGCTTTAAACTATGAAGTCGTCATGATAATCCCATGTTCTGATTGATTGATATGTGGGGTTTAACGTCCCAAAACCACCATTTGATTATGAAAGACGCCGTAGTGGAGGGCTCCGGAAATTTCGACCACCTGTTCCCATGTTCTCATGACCAATAGCAATGTAATCTTGTACCACGCATTACTAAGGCAATAATTCATGAACAAATTCACAATCAAACGATTCCTTTTGCCCTCTAGTATGTCTTGTACTCGCTTCACGGGTACGCTGGATGACAGTGACCGCGCGGCGCGAGCAGACAATCGAGAATGTGACGGGCATGCTGGCATATTTAGTGCTTCAGTGCATGACGTCATCACAACTCGCCAGACTGTTGCACGACGTCACCCGGAAAGTTCTATGTCAAGTTGGTGTCGATGTCGGTTGGTGCGCCACGAGAAAATCGACTCGAAGAAAAAAGAGGTGTCAGTACCCCTTTAAAACTTGCGAAGACGTGCGTGATTGGCGACGATTCCTGCTGCAGGGACAAGCCCGTACAGCGAAACTGTAATTAATGCGCAGATGTATGTATAGGCTTACTTTAGTTTTGGAGCACGCCATTGAGAAGTAATAAGTTACCTTTGGAATCGTTATCATTTCAAAGTGGATAAACTACGAACACCCACAGTATATTGTCACATGGCCGTGATGTTAAGAAAGCAGCAGTCAGCATGTCGAAGATTAAACTCTTTATTTGGCCAAACTTGTGGCCGGGAAACAAAGTCAAATTACAGCAAGCAATGCACGCTGTACAATGATATGGGCGAACAGAGAGTCGACCGTCGAAGAACTGACAAGCGGTGACGCGCGTCGGTGTCTATAAATAAGTGTTATCAAATATTCTAGCGTTATCGCTATATAGCGGCCGCGTAAGCTCTAGAGTGAGCTGTAATGCTCACGTTATGTGCGCAATATTATCAGAAGGTTCTACGATTACCTGGATGGTGCCTAGTCATACGGCATGGTACGCAAGGCATGCAGCGGAATACGCGTAATGGTACCGAAACTTAGAAAATTAAAAGAAAAGAGCGCGCGGGGCAATATTTGGTTGCATGACGTATGATAATGATTACGTATGATAATGATGTGGGTTTTAACGTCCCAAAACCACCAAATGATTATGAGGTATGCCGTAGTGGAGGGCTCCCGAAATGTCTACTACTTGGCGTTCTTTAACGTGCGCCCAAATCTGAGCCCATGGGCACAACATTTCCACCTTCATCGGAAATTCAGCCGTGGTAGCCGGTATTCCATCCCCAGACCTGCGGGTCAGCAGCCGAGTACCTTAGCCACTGATCCACCGCGGCGGGGCAACGCGCGACGCATAGAAATACTGCGAGATTACTAGCTTCCCTTCCCGCTCCCGCCCCTGTCTGCAAACAGCCAGTTATTCAAAGTGTCTCATCTCCACCGACACGCGAAAGTGAAATATACTGTGTGTTTTAACGGATATATGTACGACGTCGTGTGACATGAACAATAACCGAAAGACTCTCAGGATATGTGGTTATATCGAGAACATCGTGAAGCTCGATTATGGTGGTCTTACGCGTAGGACATTTCTCTGCACACGTATTCTCTGTGACACGAGACCATTAGCAGGCATTTCGAAGAGATGACGAGACGCTTAGCTCTGTAAAGGCGGAGAACTTCGTTAAGGCAGCTAATGCTTTGCTAGACATTAACATATACCATTTATGCAGCGTGCGTTGCCTTGAAGCAGGCATGACGGACGCCGATTCACTTAGAAGGGACAGTAAAGGCAAATATTAAGTCGACGTTGATTGCTGAAATAGCAACCCAGAAACATCGGAGTGCTACTTTTGTAACTTAGAAGTGTGGCAGTTTTAGGCTAGTTGGAATGACTTGACTATAGTAATAGCGCGAGAACAGAACGACGACAAAGAGACAAGCACTCGTGTCCTTCTTGCCTCCTGGTCGTCATTCTGTTTCCGCGCTATAACTATCGTCATGGCTACTTGTGTATCAAGAAAGTGATTATTTTGAATTAGAATCACGTTTTTGTGGTCCGCATCTTGTTAGAGCACTTCAAATCGCCCGCTTGAAAGCGGTCCGTTTCACGTCACTGTTGCCGTGCCCAATGTTGCCCGCCTTTACTGCACAGCCTACCAATACTAGTAGCAGCAGCGTGAAAGTAACGGGAGCCGCAGCAGCAATAACGGCCATTGAACAATTTTCTGTTATGACCTCGGAGAAAGGGGGGGGGGGCGGCGTGTTTTGCTTGGTTCAATTGATAGTACTAAGGGTTGCAGCACAAGCACGAAAGTGCTGGAAGAAAAGCGTACGGAAGGCTAGGAACAGAAGGCAAAGAGGAACGACACTAACGACACGGTTCAATTTAGCCCCGCTAGACGACACCGTCTATCAGACGGAATTTCGAACCACTCGCGTCGTTCCCCATAGTAACGCCAGGGGGTTCTTTTTTATACCAGTCGAACAGAAACGGACAAGCAACACTTTTTTACGTCTCTTCATGCGCAATTTTTTTTTTATTTATTACAGCTAGTTTGATTACTAGTGATTAATTGTAGACGGACGCTCTCACTTCGTTCGGATCATTCCAAACTATCCCACACGTGGGGTTCTTCATGTGGTACATTTAGCTTAATTATTTCTCGGTAAGTAGGGCACTGCTGCCGTTTTAGACTGTCATACATTCAGCAATTGTTATTTGTCTTTAGTGTCCCTTTAAGTCGACACACACTGCGACATCATAGGTTCTTCGTGAGGCCAGTATATTGCCACACGGCCAGTTTCACAAATACGAGAGGGTAATTCCGCGAGAGATCAACAGGGGTTGAACAACTGATAGCTTAGATTTGGTTACCTGTAATTTTTGCAGCCATATCAATGCTGCCAAGTATATGAAGTGGCCAAGTTACAACAAGGGCGTAGGCTGAATTTTTCGTGGGTGGAGAGTGGGTGGCAGGGGCGTAGCCTGGGGGTGACACACCGGGCACGTGCACCCCCTTCTCAAAATTTTTTTCGCCATGGCATAGAAAGGAAAAATGGCCATTTCACGGGGGTGCCTCTCCCGAAACCAAGGTGAAGGCTCCCTCCCCCCCCCCCCCCCGCAAAAAAAAATCACAGCATATCCACAGAGTGAAAGATGATGAGTGGGGCGAAGCGTCCGTCAGCCCGTCCGGGCTTCCATCCATCCATTCGTTCTTGCTTCCGTTCGTCTGCGCGACCATCCGTGCATCCATCCATGCGTCTATCCGTCTGTCCATGCGTCCGTCCGCGAGTCCGTCCATCCATCTGTCTGCCGGTCTGTTCGTGCGTCCATCCGTCCGTACGTGCGCGCGTCTATCCATCCGTGCGTCTGTGTGCTAGTCTATCTGTCCATCCGTCCATGCGTCCATCTAGTGGACACTCCAAGTACCGCCATCTCACATCTCGCATCACATGTGGCATCCCCTGTGGTGACACATACTCGCTTTAGAGCGGGTATGTGTCACCGGAGGCTGCGTATTACTACATACATATTAGGGATGGACAGACCCACGCCTTAAGGAGCTTCGCCCCTAAAATGTTTCTGGCTACGCGCCTGGTGGAGGGCACTTGTTTGATTTCGGGGGGAGGGAACATACGTTGAAAATGGACGTTTTTGGCTCCGTATGTCATGCCGAAAAATGTTTTAGGTTGGAGGGGTACACAGGCCCGGTGTGCCAACCCCTAGTCACGCCACTGGGCTACATTGGTGCCACACCGCTGGACAAGCGCCTTCATCGCGTGGATTACAAGTATTATTTTTAAATGCGAAGCATTTTTAGCGCACTGCAGGCACTTATGACGCGTCCATCCATCCATCCATTCAACCACCCACTTACCACTTACTAACACATTTCACGAAATATACGCATTCCCAATATTCATGTCGCACCATATGGTCGAAGTTCCAGAAGCCCTCCACTAAAGCGTGCCTCAATATTTCGTGTTTCTGACACATGTAACCTTGATATTATAAATAAGTAGTTACCATCAACACCACTCAGCATTTCTGCGTAGCCGTATGTGAATTTCTTGGCGACAAAAAAAAAAGGATTTCGTGCTAATTCATTTTATTAAACTTTACATTTCAACCTTTCTCTGATTAGCCGGCTGCGTACCACTGTATTGTCTTATAATTACTGAATTGTCATATAAAATAATCATCTAAAATTATGTTTCTCTGTCAACTGAATATTTTTGGTTTACGTTTCTTCCTCTCAAGCGTATACGTTATCCTTATAAAGAACCGGTTCCATGGCCAATTACCCGAAGTGGATATGAGCTACATTACAAGGACCAAACAAGCAAGCAAGCAAGCATATCGAGGCCTCGTGGTGAGAAAAACTCCAGAAGAAAGAAAATAAGAAACGCAAGCGTCATGGTGTCGGCCAAAGAGCCCCGAAGCCCGTCCAGATCTTCAGGAACGAGCCGTCAGCACCCAGGCACGTCGTTCAAGTCCTCAGCTATCAAGCGGGAGGCTCTTGCACCGGAGTCCCGAACAGGAATCCGAACGGGATCGAGCGAATATGCGACCCGAGCCCCGACGAGCTGACGCGGAGGAGGCGAGAACCAGTCCTAGAGGAACACAAGAAGACAACCTCCCGGACCGTATCCTTTGTAAGTGAATATCGTCATCTTTGCCAATTGGGAACGTTTGTTGTGAATGCTTCTCCGAAGACTATGGCTGTGCCTTTTCTTTCGCCTGAGAGCGTAAATGCGTGGGTTGATGAATCGTCATCAGGCTATGATGTCCTGTGCAAGACAGTAGCCTCTTTCAGGAGTTTCCAGTGACCCTTGTCCTGAGCTACCATGGTAGCTTGCAGGGAACATGTCGTGCTCCGAAGCTCGAGAGCCACGGGCAGTTATCGTGGTTCAGTGAACTTCGTTCTTTAGTGCCCACGGAAACACGTGGCATCGGACGTGTCTAAACTTTTCTTTAGAGGAGTACTCACCCTTCTGAGGCATCGCAAAAGGGGCATATTTAGTTTCCTTATCATGCATTGTTATCGCGCTCTGCACACAACAAACCACGCTACCGTAATTCGCGCCTCAATTGGGTACATTGCTTGGAAAGTCCTGTATTAGACAGTAATCACCACTAGCTCAGCTTTGTGGACGCTGCCTTCTACAGAGGACGTCAGGCTTCCACAATTATAAGCGTCTGTTCAGAACAACAAATTACTAATGCTGCCTCGGTCCGCACCAGGCACTCAAACTGCCCGAACCGATGGCAATCGCACTAGCTTTACTCGATGACACACGAGGCGCTTTTTATAGCGACTCGATATCATCAGCCCGAGCATTTGAAAAAGGCGTTATTTCCAAGCAAGTCCTTCCTGCTTCTAGATGGTAAAGAAATCACACGCCACTTCATTCGTTGGTTGCCGACACATCATGTCATGTCCAGATAGAGGGTGTTCCCCCCAACCTCTATATGAGTCGGGTCATGGGGCTGCGCGCAACCTAACCTACCGCGCTTCCGCCGAATAGCTTGGAGACGACTCTACCGAAAATAGGGATAGCCCTTCGACCTATACTTTTGCACCATACTACACAATGATTTTGTCTCACAAGCAGAATTTACTCTATTCTCCATCCGTGGCTCAACAAAGCTCAGTCCCTAACACTTAAGCTTTTGCGACGAATGCATATCCTAGCTCGTACCTCTTACACACGATCTATCCACATACACATATCGACAGTTGTTGCCCCTCATGCCAAGCAATACGCATGTTAAAACCCATGCCCCGGTGGTGTGCCCTATCACACTCTGATGTTGGTAACAACTCGGCAAGGTGAGGTGCGGCCCTCCGTAGCCCCTTTTTGGCCGACCAGCTTTGGACTGTCCAGCAGGCCCACGATGCGGCCCAGAGGCTTGGTCTTCCGGTCCTCTCATGAGAACGGCCCGCTGCATGTTGAAACACGGTCTACTGGACATTATTAAAGTTTTCCATGCCATACCATATTAGTCGTCTGATAACGATGTACCATGCACGCATCGGGACACTCGAGCTGCTAAAAGATTCACGCTATCCCGAAACAGTGACGCCATAGCCTATACGATACGCTATCACCGGCAATGTTAAGATATCTTGCACGGAAAACGCTTGTGAACGGTTACCAACAGCTCTGTTGCACTTCCCTGCCTCTATCCAGAAACTCCAAAAACATCCTCCATAAACTGTCAGCTGAACCGCCATCGAAAGCCGCCTTCAGAAGTAGAACTAGCGACGTGTCGCCTGCACCGACTGCGATCATATCACCGAGCTCAACAAATACTCCCTCAGCGTCAACCATTAGGACGGGATGGCATTCATCTTCCACCGGCCCACCTCGAGCACCTACGCTTACCAGGAGCTCTGGGTGAGGAATAGATTGATATGTGGGATTTAACGTCCAAAAACCAACACGTCATTATGAGAGACGCCGTAGTGAAGGGCTCCGGAAATTTTGACCACCTGAGGTTCTTTAATGTGCACCCAAATCTGAGCACACGCGCCTATAATCATTCCGCCTCCATCGGAAATGCAGCCTGCCACAGCCGGGATTCGATCCCGCGACCTGCGGGTCAGCAGCCGAGTACCTTAGCTACTAGACCACCGCGGTGAGGCCTGGGTGAAGAATATGCATACATCTTATTCGTAAATGTAAATGGCAGTTTTACATGCGAAGCAGCTCGTGGTCGGGGCTTGTTCTCTGTCTGTCGTCGTAGTCACGCTAGCACTGAGAGTGCCTACTAGATGGCTCTGCGGCATAGCGCTCGCTCCACTCCAGCGCGTGCTCTGGTGTGAGTGGAGACAGCTAGTGGCGCTGCGCTTCTCTGCGTGTAGGCGCTTTCTCCTCTCACTCACACAGAGCGTAGTAGTATGAATAAAGACGTTTGCATGAGTGTGGTGGAGGCGAGAGATTGCAAAGCGCTTGTGTTCACAATAATGAACGTCTACAGCAATAAATGAAAAACGTCTCTTTACAGAACCTTGAGTCGGCCCATGGCTGCTTTGCATGCTACTCATGGTTCACATTACGAAGAGTTGTTTTTTTTTTTGTTTTTACCACCTTTGCGGTAAAGCTCAATTGTAGTAGTAATTCAAGAACGAACGCAAAGTGTAGTCCCAGTGAGGGTAGACATTGTGTTGCGTCAAAAGTCTCTGCCACCTCCCCGCTGACGTCAGTTGTCGAGACGTTAGAATTACGTCGGGCCCGGACTCCTTTTGATAGCGTGGTGGGGAAATGATGCTAGGAAATGACGCTCCGGATTGGGTAAATGATGCTAGCAAGTTGGGACAACAAAAAACGAACTGGTTTACTGACAGTTTTTGTTCAACCATTTACGTAACGAAAATGTAAGATTACCGCAAGCCACGAGCAAGGTGGATGAGTCGTTGACTCCACGCCAAGGGCTTCTTTTTCCACTTAGTACCGTCGTTTCAGCATTCGCGTTGAATGACGCATCTAAAGCTTTTGCCTTAATAAATAGATGTAGTATATTGCATTAGCAGCAGGAATAGAAGGAACTTCGTGTGTGCCCTGTCAAGTTATTTTTCTTCATTCCTGCTGCTGTGCATTCATAGAATCTACTGTATGCTGTATCAACTGGCGCGGCATGTACCACCTCTAATTAGCACGTCTTACACGGCAAGATTCATGATTACATCTTTTACAATGCAAATAATTTTTGATGTTCCACATAAGTATCTTCCCATTGGTTTGTGCCGTAGCTTGCTCGTTGAAATACGCCATTATCATAATTACACCATTTATTTTACTGCAACGTCACCAAACACAAGCCCGCGCATGATTAATTTAGATTCAGCTGTGGATGTACCCACTCACGGTGATATCGTTACAATAGCGTGCAATTTTAGCTCAGTACAAGACTCATTCCGGGCTTTTTCGCAGCCCAGGCACTGCTGCGTATGTCGCTGCACGGCCGGTGACCATAGGCGAGCAGATGATCACGTCTCCCCGGACACCACATTCGACGAGGTCGACGTCAAACTCAGTACGCACCCTGCGGTGAATTGCAGGACACCACGTCACGCCTGCGAAAACGATGACATTGACCCTATAGCGTGGAAGGAAGACCACCGTGCCCCAACGGGTATCAGGGTAAGGTCTGCCGAAAGCAGTTCCTAAGAGCGTGACTTTCGAGATAGCGCGCCGGCACGGAAACTGGGCGCGCAGTCTCAGAGACCATGCTCAAACGTAAGACATTTATATTTCATGCAGCCTTGAAGACAATGTAAACGTTCATTCAGGCTCAGTTTTATTTACGCGTGCTCTTGTTTTAAAGGCACCATCGGTCTGTAGGAACAATACCCTTCCTAATGATCTTGCTTGCGGACGCCTTACAGACGAACGACAAAAACATACTGCCTCATCTCAGCGTTTTCGCCGCCGAAGTTTTACGGTTGATTACGTACTCAAGCTATGGTCGTGATTGCTACCAGAGAAGACCTACCGGGATAATGTCTAAGTAAATTATGGTACAGCGTGCCAACAAAAGCGGGCACATGGTCGTACAAACGTTTCTGTATGTATCTCTACAGAAGTGACCGAGCGCGCAAGGCGTAAAGGCACCAGGACATCTGCCCGCTCTCGCTGAATCAGGAAACCCTCGTCTTCAAGCTTGGCTTCCGAGTGCCAGAGGCCCGACTGCTCGCCGTTCGCTAGCGTCAACACCGGTTTGTACCCGTATCTCTAGTTCTCTGTCTTACCAATAGGGTTGATTTATATCGCCCTATTTGGAGTTCCTCAGCGTTCCCATAACGAAGAAAGAACATACAGCACCTGTCACGCGATGGCATAAGAACCTTAGGCGATGTACTACAGCCAAAAGACGAAGCATAAAAAGGACACGCCAGTTATGCCAGTTAGTTTCACCTGTTTCAAGTGGTGTGAAAGGGGTCGACTATTTCATGGGAGGGCGACTGAATTGAACGGTTACCGTGGAGGAACAGAATGCTAAGCAAACAATCTAATAACATGGTCATATACCAGTTTTAATACTGACGTTACTTACCGAACTCTGCCGTACTATCTCCAGCCCATTTAATAGCTAAACCTAAGGTACGGCCCAGAGCCATGCTCCCCTGAAACAAAGGTTCATTTCATTCATTTTACTCCTGTCACAGGAATCCTCCATTAATTGACATTCACCCCGTCGAGAAGTCTTACCGGATCGTAGCATTGACTGTGGTCGTGGCAACGGCCACGGCCGTCATCCTTAGCATGTAGGCCTACGCGCTCTTCACTAGGCCTGCACCAGAGGCGAACGTGATAGACAGGCTTTTCTGCCACACCGATGACTGCGAAAAGCAGGCGCACATACTCCAACGCGTTACGTTCTCCAGACAGCGTTACGTTCTCTACCAAGGCGTCCCTAAAAGCTCTGAACAGCATATTCCTCCACCACAACAACACTGCCCTCTTGAAGGGCTTGTCCTGGACACTTTGGCAGCGGCAGCGGATCTGCGCACAGCCTACTGAACCATTGCATATTGTTTTTACAGGTCAGTACTATCGTTGTTTCTTTCCTTAGTGTTCTGTTGCTTTCTGCTGCTGCTGCTGCTGCTGCCATAGTGTTTTTAGTGTTTTTTGATGTCGCCAGCCGAAATGGAAAAACATTTTAAAGAGTTGAAACAAGAGTTTCGCGAAATGCGGACTGCCCTGGAGAGAGAGCTGCGTAAGGAAATACGTGATGTGAAAACAAGTCTAGACTTTTTTAATAAGCAGTTTGAAGAAATTTCGGCTCTGTGCTCGCGGCTTGAAAAAGAAAACGGTGAGCTAAAGGCTCAAAATGATGTTCTGAAGACTGATTGCAGTCAGCTGAAGCAGGTCGTTCTCAACAATGAACGTAGGACTACCGCCCTAGAACAGTACTCGCGAAACCGAAATATTGAAGTGAAAAATGTTCCTTTCGTGGAGGGTGAACGGTTGACCAGGGTCGTTCAGAAGATTGGTGAAGCTGTCGGCGAATCAGTGAAAGAAGATGACATAGAAATTTGCCATCGCGTGACTGCTAAGGATGCATCTTGCCCTCATATTGTTGTGCAGTTCAACAACCGGTCTAAGCGAGACGCAGTTCTGGAAAAGGCGAAAAAGTTGCGCTTAACGACAGCTGATATTGGTTTCCCAGGAAAGACATTTGTCTACGTCAATGAACACCTATGCTCACAGTTAAAAAAACTACTGGGACAAACTGTAGCGCGCAAGAAGGAAGCCGAATGGCGATTTGCCTGGACGAAAGGCGGCAAAATTTTTGCGCGAAAGGATGAGAAGTCGAGGGTGCTTCAGATAACTACTGAGAGCGATCTCGAAAAGATTGTTTAAATTTGTTGAGCTTCATCCTTTAGCAAAAAAAGCTAGAAGAAAAACAGGGCAAAAAGAAAATGGCTGCAGACTGCTTAACGCCACACCAGTTGAGCCTATTGGTATCTGGTAGAAAACACCACATTTCCTACCTTCATATAAATGCGCAATCAGCCAGAAACAAGGCAGATGAGATAGCAATACTACTTGAATCGTTTGAGTTCTCCTTTGACGTCATCATGGTTACTGAAACCTGGTATCGCCATGAATCCGACGTTCTTCGTATACCTAGCTATGCCACGTATTTCTTGAACCGCAGTGATAAATTAGGTGGTGGTGTTATGCTCCTGGTCAAAGATGTGTTTGAGTGTGAAATACTCGAGGCTTTTTCTGTGGTTACTGACGATTACGAGATTATGACTGTAAAATGTTCTTCGGGTATTTTTTCTGTGGTATACCGCCCCCCCAAATGTAACATGTGCAACTTTTTTACGTTTTTAGACACTTTCCTGTCGTGGGTCAATGAAAATGGTTACAATCTTACTATCGGGGGTGACCTAAACATTGATATGCTAACTTCCAGCCCCCAACGTCTTGAACTTTGCAATATCATGGAATCAAACGCATTTAAAAATGTTATAAAACACCCCACTCGATTTCATGCCCAATCCTGCACACTTATCGACGTCATTATAACAAATAGCACAAGTGCACCTCTTTGCTCGGGTGTCCTTAAGACACATATTAGCGACCATTTGCCTGTTTACTCAATTTTAAGTCAAAAGAAGCTTCAACTTAGGGATGCAAAGCCACCGCCTACCCCATTCCGGTACATATGTCCTAGCACAATTGATATGTTCGCTGCATATATATCCAAGATAAAATGGGACGCTGTTTTCCGTGAAACTGATGCAGACACAGCGTATAATGTTTTCATCGAACGTTTTAGTGAAGCCTACAACAAGTGCTTTCCGCTCAAAGCAAAACGCAGACCACGCAAGGCAAGAAAGCCTTGGATTACTTCGGAATGCCTTCAAGCTATAAAAGTAAAAAATGCACTTTACCAGAAATTTCTAATATCTAGAGACAAAGAAGACTTGAAGACATTTAGAAAACATAGAAATACTACAAACTCCTTATTAAGGAAAAGCAAACTTGAATATTTTAGCAACCTTTTCAGCCCTGAAAAAACCAAAACGTCCGAAGCCATCTGGAAAAAGTTAAACATGTTGCTCCACCCACACTCGGATGATAGCACATACCCGACTAAACTCATTGTAGACAACCGCGTTCTAACTGGTGATGACCTTGCTGAAGCTTTCAATAAATTCTTTACCTCTATTGGAGAGAGCTCACACGACAATAATTTTGCGCGATTCATGGGTTCGCAAGTAGGCGAAAGTGCATTTCTATTTCCAGTGACTACACAGGAGGTTACGGCAGATTTCATGTCACTAAAGAATAGCAGGTGTTGTGACGTAGACGGCCTGGAAATCCGTCCAGTTAAGCATGTTATTCATGTCATATCTCCTATTTTAGAATACATCATTAACTTAATCTTCTCATTGGGCACGTTTCCTAGTCGTCTTCAGATAGCCAAAGTTTCTATTATTTTCAAAGGTGGTGACAAAAATAGCATGACCAATTACAGACCAATTTCTATTTTACCTGTATTTTCTAAAGTAATTGAAAAGTTGTTACATAAACGAATAGTGTCATTCTTAACCAAGCACCACATTATGACGCCTTTTCAATTTGGTTTCACAAAGCAGCGCTCAACAGAAACTGCCCTACTAATGCAAAAAGAAATCATACTCGATGCATTTGAAAAGGAAATATATACACTTGGAATTTTTGTAGATTTCTCAAAAGCATTTGACAGAATCAACCACATTACATTAATTAAAAAACTAGAACACTACGGTTTTCGGGGGAACTTTATAAGTGTCATAAAAACCTATTTGAAATACCGACAGCAAAAAGTAGATATAAATGGCTACGCATCTAGTTTTAAAAAACTGTCACATGGCGTGCCCCAAGGAAGTATTCTGG
Source organism: Rhipicephalus microplus (assembly GCF_013339725.1). Taxonomy (NCBI): domain Eukaryota; kingdom Metazoa; phylum Arthropoda; class Arachnida; order Ixodida; family Ixodidae; genus Rhipicephalus; species Rhipicephalus microplus. The sequence continues at coordinate 130,674,041 of NC_051167.1, read as the reverse complement.
GTCCCCTGCTTTTTAATCTGTATGTGAACGACTTGACAAACATCGATAACAATACAACATTTATTATTTATGCAGATGATACCAGCTTATTTTTTAAAGACTGCGATTTGCATAAACTAGTTGACAAAGCAAATAGTGTCTTGAAACTGCTGCACATTTGGAGCATAAGAAATTCGCTAATTATAAACACCTCAAAAACAAAATCTGTGCTCTTTCGTCCAATAAATAAGCCCGTAAACTGCGATTTATCATTAGTGATTGGCTCAGAATCTATAAGGATTGAACCGATAGTGAAAACTCTGGGAGTTTTTTTCCACGAAAACATGCTATGGAAGGATCAGGCTGAGTTTGTCCATGCTAAACTTTCTCGTACTGTAGGTATCTTATCGCGCTTACGTTTTCTCTTGCCACAAAAAATTAAACTCTTACTATATAATTCGCTATTTTTATCTACATTAAGCTATTGCTATCTAGTATGGGGCACCACATCGGAAAAGAACTTAGGCCGAATATATAGATTACAGAAAAAGGCTGTGCGCATAATTACAGGTGTTCCTCGCGATGAACATTCCAAACCCATTTTCGAAGCCCTTAATTTACAACCAATGCCTGAGATATACAATACAATTTTAATGAAGCGATATCGTACTTCCTTAAAGAATCACGACTCTTTTCTTACTGATTTAGCGCGTTTGACACCCTATACCTGCCCCTATAGCACACGAGCTACCGATGACTGGAAAATTCCTTACACACGTACTAACTATGGTCGCCAGATGATGAGCTACTTACTGCCACTAACCTTAAACAGTTTCTTACAATAAACCATTTATACTGCTCCGTTCTGTAAATGTTTTTCAACGTGTTAATAAAATGCAAATCGGCATGACCTTGAAGTACATGTTTTGATATTGTATAATAACAGATGATCTCATGCTGCTGTTGCTGTTGCTATGTTGTCAAATGGTGCGAAAGCCTTCGTCAAGCCTTAATGGCTTTTTGCTTTCGCCCCACAGCATCACTGTTGTGACTTTTGTAATGTCTCCTGTGATGTCGGAATAAACTGAATTGAACGCTGGATGAACACGAGCGTAGATCCATGCAGCGACTTTGACCGCTACGTCTGCTCTAAGTGTGTGTACGCCGAGGGTGACGTGCCGTTCACCGGGGTGATGGGCTACGGACTCAAGAAGTGGGAGGACAGTCTCGAAGACAAACTTAGTCATGCGACTCAATACATCAAGTATGCCAGTCATGTACAGGATGTCTACAGAAAGTGCATGGGTGACGTATCAACAGCTGAGTCACGCAAGAGCATCCACCAGCTTAAGAAATTCATGCGCGAACTCCGATTACCCTGGCCCGAAGCGCCGCCAGCTGGAGTGGAACCTCTGGAGGTCGGTCTAGACCTCTCACTCAGCTGGCGTTTGGGGCCATGGTTCGACGTCACCGTGCTGAAGTACGGCGACAAAACTCACAACGCTGTGTTTAACAAGAGCCCTTCAATGGCAGTGGTTTTCCATCAAGCAAGACATGCGAGCTTCGAATGCACACCTCGCTGCTTGGGATGGTCTGTACAGAGAGTTTTCACAGCACAGTCCTCTTCGACCTCGGTCCGAGGTAGAACAGGTCGTACGAACGCACAGCGACATCTACGACGAGTTGAATACCGTGGTCAGAGCAGCACCCACGGGGCCGTTCTAGGTAGATCTTCACGACATCGGGGCACACACCATCAACATTACCACAGAGCGCTGGAGAAAAGCGCTGCAGGCGTCGAGTCCTCAATCATTTCTTCTGTCAGACAGCGTTACGTTCTCTACCAAGGCGTCCCTAAAAGCTCTGAACAGCATATTCCTCCACCACAACAACACTGCCCTCTTGAAGGGCTTGTCCTGGACGTTCATTTTAGTGTTCTGCTCGATCACCGACCGGGACTTTCTGACGCTCAAGTTCGGCACGCTGGAGATTGCCCGCGAGCAGCGACGCTCGTTCTGTGCTACCGAACTGGACGCGGCGTACCGGTGGATCATTGTCTCCCTGCTCGTCACCGCCGACTTCCCGCGGCAGAGTCGAGACGCCATAGACGCTTCGTTTGACGAAATCACGTGTACCGTCGTCTCGCTGCTCAAAAAGGCATTCTCGTCCCGTCCCAACCTCGAAAAGGCCCTGAGCGACAAGGTGAGAAACGTGTCGGTGATCCTATGACCAAGCGAACGCCTCCTGACCAAGGAAGGACTCACCATGTTCCTAAAGGGCTGGTTCTCGAAGGCGAGGACCTTCACTGAGCACTGAATTGCCGCTGTCAGAAACTGGCGCAAGCTGACGCTGTCATGGGAGGATCATCGGTAATTCGTTGAGCACCCTCTAATGTTCCTAGTGTCTTTCCTCCAGTACGATCACTTTGTCAACGCTATTCGCGTGGCACTGGTGTCGTTGTCACGTCCCTGGTACTACGCGAAGGGCACCAAAGCGATGGCTTACGGTTCTCTCGGTTTTTTCTACGCACTCAGCTGGTTAGGAGCTTCGACGCCACAGGAATCCAGATGGCAATACTGCATGGCATATTCATAAATGTAACCTCTTCGCTCAGGCCACTGTGTAAGATATATCTTACAAAATGACCCATGCGCGATGGCAATGGGATGAAGCGGCACACAACGGCGCACCGATGGGTTTTCTGAAGATGCCAGTCGAAATTGAGCTCATGAAAAACGATCGAGGCACCCTAGAAAAATGCATCATTCAGCTATATATATATTGCAGACATGGTTGTATCTATTGTTCCTTCTGTGGCCACAGCTGCATAGAGTACAACTTTATGGTTACTCGTTTCTGCTTTGAGCGCCCTGACGTAAATGTACTTAAAAATGTAAAACCTATAAAAATAATCGCACCAATTTACAAGTGGACAACTCAGAGCACTGTTTCAGTATATTTACAATTCCGCCATATTGCGCGTCGTAGTGTTTAGTTTAATTATAACAGATAATGATGGCTAGGAAAAGTGTAGGGGATGTCACAAGCAGTAATTGTAATATAAATGTCGAGCTTTTAAATGTCGTAAGCCTAACAGAGTAGGTGGTGTGTGCCACCACGCATTTTACTTCCTATCCTTCACCCTTCACGTAACGAGGAGCTGTGGGGCGATGCTCTCCGCTATGGACCTACCGTGGTCTTCCGTCCTATAATACAGTGGGCCCGACCGACTCGTCGCTGGAGTCGTCCTAGGAACCCCGGACTAGGCTTCCTCCCACTCCCTCCTTCTCCATGCCTTTATGAATAAAGACGTTTTCTCTTTCTCTCTCAATCCACATAGACAAAGGCTAAAAACAACTGTGTAGTTACGTTTAGGCGGCTGTTACAAGCGACAAGGTTGTCAAAATCCATATTCTCCTACACCGGCGAGCGCGATAATTCCTATCGTAATTTTGGCACGTGAAAGTCAAGAGTTTAGGTTGAATATTTCCGGCTTCTTGTCAAAATCGTCTTTATGAATGCAATCAACAACTCGCAGAGTGGCTCCGGCGGAGATATATATGGCCACATGCTTTCTGGGCTTCTGATTAGAATACTGAAACATTTATGCCATCTGCACTTCCTATCAGTAGAAGAGCATCTACATTTGACTATAAATATGAACATGTCCCTTTTCATAATTTAAAGACAGAGGGCGTAGATTTGTCAACAGCAGCCTTGGGGGTTCTTTAGCGGGGCGGTGGTTGAGGAGTTCAGATTGCCCAAAATGTTTCGATTTTGCTTGCGTATATATACACGCACACATACAGACGCACGCATGAACAAGCTTAAATAATAGTTAACCCGCCCCTCCTCCAAAAAATCGCAGCATATTCACGGAGTGAATCATGAGTGGGGTGAAGCGTGCGTCAGTCGGTACGCGCTTCAGTCCATCCTTGCGTCCGTCTGTGCGTCTGTCCCTGCGTTCATCCGTTCATTCCTGCGTCCGTCTGTGCAACCATCCGTCTGCTTGTCTACCATCTGTCCAGTGAACACTCCAAGTACCGTCATCTCGCATCTTTTCATCTATTCATTATATAGAAGTACCGTCATCTCGCATCTTTTCACCTATTCATTATATGGAAGTACCTCTATCAAGCGGACATTTCAAGGACTAAACGAGAAGTGGCTATACTACTACTACTACTACTACTACTACCACCACTACCGCCGCCGCCGCCGCCGCCGCCGCCGCCGCCACCGCCACCACCACCACCACCACAACAACAACAACAACAACAACAACAACAACAACAACAACAACAACAACAACAACAACATATATTGCGGACACATGACCCACGGTTTAGGGAGCTTCGCCCTTAAAAATGTATGGCTATGCCCCTAAGAGCAGCCGTACTTGTGGACGTCCGGTCTCCCTTGGTGCACATCCTTGTGAAGATGCGTAGTAGAGGGGAGTTGAATTGCCTGATGCGACGTGTTTCATAAGAACCTGGTATCATGAATTGAAATGTTTGTGTGCGACTGCATACAAACATTCCGATTTCGTATTTATTTATATGCTGCCAACAGTTGCTAGCACTGGCTGTAATGATGGCTAAAATTTTGCTCATGTCAGCAACCATGTCGGCTATGTCACCTATAACAGGCCGACCACCTTCATTTTTTTTCTAATTGCCGCGATGATTCGGATATACGTAAACAGAAACTCGAATTGGTTCTGACTGATCTTTTCACGCACTTTTCAGGTGGACCCTCGAGGAAGAATCACAGATTCGTGGCTGCCCGCCGGCACGAAAGCCACACTAGCCGAAAAGGCATCATTCCTCGGGCCCGATTCATGCAACTACAGTGACTTCTTCCCGGAGATGGCCGTCACCCAACACGACCGCTCGATGAAGGTTTTTCCGGCGCTGAGCGAGGACCAACTGTTCTTCGTCGTCGCCTGCATCACCGTGTGCAGCCTGGCCAACGTGTTCCCGGTCGAATTGCGAGTCAGCTGCAACAAGGCTGTTTCCGGCATGCCCACCTTCGCGAAAGCTTTTCGTTGCCCAAAGGGCGGCGCCATGAATGGGGCAAATAAGTGAATGTTCTTTTCGTGATTTGCGTTTACTTCGCGCGAGGACTTCGAATAATCGTCTAACCTTTGTATATCATAAATATGCGTTGATTTACGAGATATTTCAATCATGATGCTCTATTGCGTGATACGTCAGTGTGTTTGAATAGAAATGTGTATGCATGCAGTGCGCATGAACTCTAAGTATCAGCACATTAGTTTGCTCCGCGTACCTTCTTGTGTAACGGATATATAAATACACAGATAACGCGCATGCATTTTTATTGGGGTAGGAGAACAGATGCTTAATGACGATTGCGTTATGTTCTCGCCCAACACACCAACAACCATTTAATCTAGTATTTTCAGTAAACTTTCTATTTGCACAACGTTAAAGGGCTCTCAGAGAGGACTTGCTGCTACTTCCTGCTCTCAAACTACGAATACGTATTCCTGTTGTCGAAGTAACGTCTGTTTAGTCCGCGAGAACCTTCAAGAGAAGGCAACGTCTATACTTCGTCCACGTACGGGACATGTACACAGAGGAGTCAGAACTATAGGACGACCCCGACCGTCTTGCGAATGTCGAAAGACGGCACGAAGATAAGCCGAAGCACGTTTGCCCATACGCAAGCACTCGTAGTGCACGTGCTTCGAACACCTACGCACCAGCGACCCTGCATACGGTACGAGCTCCTTGGAGCCAGAAGACTCCATGGGTCAAGGTCTGTTTTCGAGACCGTGAGATCCGCCTCCTCCCTCGCCCCTAGCCTCTTGCGCAGCCGGGTTTGTTATTCAAGTGACCGGAACCCGGCCATGCAACATGTAGACAATTTCAAAATAAGTTCGAAAACTATGTCCAGCCACCAACGCTTCGTTTTTTCACCGCGCTGGATGAATCGACATGAACAGCTGCGAACGAAACCGGGATGAACGTCGCTCCACGCTCGTTACATGGCCCGATACAATCAACGGCCACCTCGTAGTCCTTTCAGCTTACAAGGTAGAGGGCGCAAGAGCGTGGGCCGGCGTGTGCCCCTTTCATGAGGACGTCCGCCGGGATCCCTCCCCGGCGCACCGTGCAACGTTCTCCGCCGCAATCAAAGGACAGAAGCACGTCGCGATGAGCCGCTAGAAGGTCGCGAATGTAGCGGCGGCGCCGATAAAGAAACCAAGGAAGGCGTGCGTCGCCCAACCAGCGCATTACGTCATCGCTGAGGTCTGTGTTCCGACAACGACCGCTGTAGCGTTCCTGAGCGACCCACTTCAGTGAGCCGACTCCCCCGCACGCTCTTGGGCAGAAGAGTGCCAGCATATTGAAGGCATACCGTATGGATTTACAGAGGAGGATCCCCCTTGTGGAGGTCACTGGCACTGTGATGGAAAGGAGTTATGGTAAAGTAGCAGTATAGGATGATGGAGAAAGTAATGTTGCAAGTACGACATAGTGAACCTCTTAGAATATCTGTCCTTGACAATTCTCGACTATCCGAAACGGTGACAACAGTGCCTACAGCACTTTGGGTTGTCCTGGTGCTGTCAGGGTCAGATAATCGAACAAGTTAGAATACTGCCTCCTCTAAGCTCATTTTCATTCCTCTGTTAAGATAAAGGGTTGCTAATATAAGCGAGCGACGAACTCCGACGGCGCAGCTCAACTCGCCGAGTGCGCCTAAATTACTCGCGGAACGAATTCATTGAAAGAGTAGACTAGTTTGCTTGTGTGTGTGTGTTCTTGGGCATAGACTGTCACTGCAGAGTTATCTAAATGAACCACAAGGTAATGAAACACTACGGGATAGCGCACTCAAGTTCTTAAACGGCGAAGCTGTTCTTGATCGAGCCTTTTATACCAGGATCCGTAGTAGCTTGTGGGTATCACAAGCGGGTATGCACCACAGCAACAGGGTAAATCCAATCCACTGTTAAAATGAAAGCAGCAGTTCGCTCAACCAATGGGTATGTGACACAAATATACGTTTGACTGATCAGAAATTTATTATTATAAACGAGCATCTGTCATAAGAATTGGGTTAATCCCACTGCACACAACTTCCACTAAAGACGAAGAAGGCAACAGTTATATATCCCAACTGTCACGTGGTACGTCGTGGTTTCAAACAAAAATGTGGTGGCTATTCCTTTCACTCACGGTGTGTACAAATGGAGACACACACTTCAATGGCACGTCACGCACCACGTGTTTGATCAAATGACTTGAAACTTGAAAACACATTCGAGCGGGCCTCCTGAGTGGACAACTGGCGATCATTTAACATCAATATACAGGCTGTGTACCGCTGCAGAGGATGACTTTGCTGGATGTACTACATGTTCAGCGATTGTTCGACGTAACGCATTCCAAGACCGAAGTGAAAAGTTTTTTTTTTCCTTCGCTCGGAACAAATGCAGCCATAAAACAAGCTCTATGTATTTCGAGCCTATAGCAGATTCTTTTTATGCAAGTACTGAAGCTGACTGATGGCAGAATAACTAGATAATTATTTACACACTTATTAAACTCAATTACTAAAACTGACACGACACAACGCTTTCATTCATTTTGTTACTTGGAATGTTATACTGAGGGTTTAAAAATTGTGCCACGCGAATTTGACACGTTTCTGACAGCGCATCATAATTCGTGACTGAAGGGGATAATATGCTACCACCTGAAAGCCAAACAAATTGTTTAATAAGGAGCAGTGATGGAAAATAAATGGAAATCTTGCAAAACACAGGAATGTGTTAGCCGCATGTAAAGAAAGTCACCCGCTTCGCTGTTTCATTGGTGTCCTCGAAGCGGAACTGGTTGATTTTTTTAATGTGAAGCATTTTTTGCGTACTGCAAGGTATTTTGGCGTCTGTCCGTCTATCTATCTATCATCTATCATCTATCTATCATCTATCTATCATCTATCAGCTATCTATCAGCTATCTATCATCTATCAGCTATCTATCATCTATCATCTATCTATCTATCTATCATCTATCTATCTATCTATCTTCTATCTATCATCTATCTATCTATCATCTATCTATCATCTATCTATCTATCTATCTCTCTATCTATCTAGTCGCTTACGTCTGGGTGCTCTCATGATCATCCTCCTAACTTTTCGTGAACCAAAATTAGTATGGGAGGGTAAGATGGTTTGACGAATATGACGCACTGGTAAACACTTGAATGTCACAATCCCGTCGCGCACCTCATCAAGCGCTTCCCGCAAGATGGCCCGCGGGTTTGTTCCACAAGTGATTGACGCTTAGTATCCGCCCAGGAACGACGAGAACACATCGGCAATATTAACGCATGCGTGTTGAGAAAAACCCGACATCGGCAGCGTTGACCCGACGAATGTAAAGAATTATAAATGTCAGGGTCCCAGCATGAATCAAACGCAAGCATTCTGCGTGGAAACCAAGCATTCTACCACAGAGCCACGCCAGATGTCAGAACTACTTTTCATATAGACCCTATAAAGTTCGTGAAACGTCAATTATGGTTGCAATGCTGGCTGTCCATTTTTATAAACATTGCGTATGTATTCATATGTATCACGTCGGGTTAACGTCAATGGTAGTTAGGTGCCGTGCGCTGAAGTTCGTTTATGTAGCAGTGCCCAGTGCTACCATCTCGGCGAACACCAGCGCTTCATATCATAAGCTTACCGCTTCTGGTGTTGCTAACACGTTGCGCAAGTGCTGACTACTGGTTATATAAACATCTGGTTTGATTTGATATCTGCGGTTTAACGTCCGAAAACCACTATATGATTATGAGAGACGCCGTAGTAGAGGGCTCCGGAAATTTTGCCCACCTGGGGTTCTTTAACATGCACCCTAATCACACGGGCCTGCAGCATTTTCGCCTCCATCGAAAATGCAGCCGCCGCAGCCGGGATTCCAGCATGATTCCAGCATGTTTCCAGCATAATCATCATTCGTGTTTCCAGCATAATCAGCAAAATGGTGCAATGGTGTTGGTGGTAGTGGTTAGAAGATGAGAAAAAGGCACGTAATTTCTGCAACCCGGGCGGGAGCATGGCGCAGTGCCTGTGCAATGAGCTCGCGTTGCCGCATCGCGCGGCGGCGCGCGCTCTAACCTCTCACGCGTACTTTAACCTCTCACGCGTACTGCGTAATAAGGGTGCGCTCCCTCGCGCACCCTTATCACGCAGTGGGGAGGAACGTACGTCTTGGCTGGCCTCGGGCTTTACCTGGAACGATTCTGTTGTAGTTACCGGGCGCACAAAGGTAACTGCAATTATTGCAGTCTCCGTTTGCGAAAAGCGCACGCTTTTCAGACACAGCGAAGTAACAACTAAGACATTTATTCGCCTGCATCTGTACCTGCGAATACGTTTCGTGTGTCATTGGTGCGTCAGAAACGCTGGGCACGTTTCGATCTGCTTTCCATTCAGCGCGTGACCTTCCAACTTATTGCTACCGCGTTCATTGCTTCGCCTTTGCGGCAAAGCTGTTACGTTTACAGTGAAAGCACCAATGCTCGAACCCGGGTCCGCTGCGTGCCAACCCAATATTCTACCGCTGAGCTACGCCGGTGCTTGTGACTTGTTAACAAACTTGCCAAAGGCAGGCTTGATGATGGGAAAGCAATCACGTTAATACTACTTAAAAAGCGTTTGAAAACAGCGAAAGAACAACCAGTCGTCGCACAATGCGAATAGCGTAACGAGTGCTCCATCCAATGCTCCAACCCATTACAAAAGCTTGTTTTTGTTCACCTGTGGCGCATACCCACTTCAGCCATAATTCCTCATCGTCGTCAGCCACTGCATGAACAATTGACGCAAAATTTCTTGCAAGTGTTCAGCGGCACAAGAATGACGATAAATAGCATAGCGAATGCCAGCCTACTACCCAAAAAATTTCTTATTAATGCCCTAGTGGTTATCAAGCAAGTGTGCACGCTTGCAGTAGTTACTCTATGAGCGTTTTGAAAAGGTTCTGAAAGGCCACTCTTCTAGCTTTCACTGAGAGCTGCCGCGCCTTAATTCCGCGCAGGCCTGGCATGTTTTTTTTTTTTAAGAGGACGTTGATGTTTAACACTGTATCGCTAGGACATGAATCCCTGTGCAGAAACTACACGTGCCGCTGTTCTCAGAGGCACGTGAATATCTGTGTTTGTTGAGACTAAAGTGAGCTAACGAGACCCGCGCGAGCCAATACTAAGTCTCGCGTGCATGGTCTCGCCAGTAAAAGCAGTATTAGCCAAGTATTCAAAAGAAAAGCTGTCACAGTAAAATGGTTGCTTGACCTGTGCGATGTTCTGTAATCTCTTCAGTCATAAATACAAATTTCGTGTGCGTGTTGCTCAGATAAAAAGAAAAAATCGCAGCGTACACACGAGGTGAATGGTGACGAGTGGGGCGAAGCGGACGGAGGGACGGATGGACGAACATGGGCTTTGCCCCACTCATCATCATAAACTCCTTGGATATGCTTTGACACCATTTATATTGTCATGAAATGCAACTGGCTACCACGACGACTATGACGACACGGGACATAAGACCCACGGTGTAAGTAGCTTCGCCTCTAAGAACAAATGAGACCATTTTCACTTTACTATGAAAATGGAAGCCAGCGAAGCTGTGACTGTGGTGGGGCTGGTATAGCAAATATCGCTATAAATAGTAAGCGTTATAATTATTGCGAATATTCAGTGTATAAAGACAAATTCCAAGTTCCAGATGTTTCCTTTGTGCATGACGTATGTTATATCGTAAGCGGCGGTCTCAGAACGAAACACTGTAGTGCAGAGTATACTCTTGAGAGTATACGAAATGGCATGACGGTCGTTCCTTATGCACGTGGCCTTGTCTTAAAGCAACTTAAATTGAGAATGAGTAGCACTATGGCTTGCACAGAAAACAAGCATATGCGAAAAATGCAGTCAGAAACGTAACGCAACAAATTTCTTAAAGTGCTTGCTTATATAAAGTATAGTGTACTCCATGCTTAGAGAGGCCCGAATGTTGATAAGAATGCCCACACGCTAAATAATGGTGTACTCACTGAGGAGAATTAAGTCGTTGCGAGCGAATTGATCAGATCAAACTACCGTAGTGTCCATCACCTTATTTCCCATGCGTAAGTTTCTGATTTGCGCCGTTCTCCGTTGCGCGACGTCCGCATCCTTCGGGAAGTGATAGAACTATACGTTCGATCTTTCCATCGTGATCCCACGCATTCCGGCACACTTCAACGGCCTTTTAAAATCACTGCGGCACACACCGCAGCCCGCGAATGCGTCAACTGGGCATTCCCGTACGAGATCCGAGGCACCTCGCCACTCTACAACAGAAGCAGAGGCAAGAGAACCCGTACCACTAACATATCATGCATTACTGCAACATTATCGGCTCGAGCGCAGGTCATACCCTCCGTCACATCTAAAACTCACAAGAGACGAAGGCACTGACTACAGGCGTCTTTAAAGCAACGCGTTCACCCATGGATGGCGTACTATTGCACCATATGAGGCCGACGTTGCACAGCTACATCTGTCCTCACTGCAATGTGGCAGACACTCTGGGCACACCTCCTACTGCAGTGCAAAGTGAGCGTCCCAAGGCTACAAGTAGCAGCAGCAGATGCGGACCAAGACCTCCTCAGTGAAGCGTGGGAGGCGGCTATCTCCCAGCAGGACCTGGTCGAACAGCGTCAACTCGTCGCTCGAGCACGGCAGGCTGTCCAGGCCAGACAGTTCCTGGAATAAGGTACCCTCCCACCTTTCACTGACAAGCTTAACTCAATAAATGTTTTCTCTCTCTCTCTTTCTTTCTTCTTTTTCCGGCGCGCTGCTTGCCGCATAGCGAAAATAAGGGAACTTTATGCGGCCGCTTATGAACGCGCTGAACTTGGTAACGTATCCCTTTTCAAGGTTGACCCTGCTACGCCGTTTTCAGGCGCGGCCGCTGGGTGGCGACCACTCAGTTGGAATCGCGAGTATGCCACTTTTATTTAACGAAAAAAAATTGCTGCTTTAGTCGAGCTAATCAGTTCACCGAAGAATGTCCTACAGGTCTTTTGCCAGTGGTAAAGATTCGCCGAAACCGAGCCATATGTAGCTTCGGTGTAAAAATTAAGCAGATCCGCACTAGTGGTACTAAGCCTGAAGAAAATGTGGGGCTGGACAGCCGTCCTTGTCGCTCTTCGGTTTCGTCTTTCTTGCCTCCTCTCATCCTTTTCTTTTCAGACTTTTCTGTCTTGTTTTTCTCCTTATTTCTATTTCTTTCTTTATCTTTCAATCCTTTTCTTCTCTCTCTATTTCACGCTTGCTTTCTACTTTTTTTTCTATACTTTCATACCTAGTTTTCCCTGCGTTTTGCCAAGCGATGACAGCATACGGAAGCCCAACCACTTAAAATGCTCCGCACTTGACAGTAAGCTTTAGTGTAGCGTATAAGCTAAGATAGCGTTCATTGCGGTCGTCCACCATTTCCGTCAGCAGGGGCCCGCAAAAGGTTAACGCAAGATGCAGCAGGAACAAAGCAGCAGGGATGCAGCTAACGTAAAGCTTTGCGTACTCTATTCTAAAACTGCCTAATATCATCATGAAGGCACTCGAAGAACAAGAAGAAGACTTCTTGGTGCAAGTGCGTGCACAATATGCTACAGATGAATATGACACATGTGGTTTTACCTGTGTTATTCCAAGCGATGACCGCTTACGACAGCATACGATAGCATGGCGTATTGCACTTGAAAAAAATTACGAATAAGCAACGAATCGGCAAGAGTTTGCAGTTTCGCACTTTATAACAGCCGGAAAGAGAAAGAAGGCAGAATATCCCTATAGTCAACGAGTAGTGTGCACACAGTGTAGGGCTCAACTACATACTTCCGACGACTCCAGTGGCACGGACAACTTGCCTTTTCGGGCCCAGAAGAGCCATTAGCGCTTCTCAGTCATGCTAGGCGAGTGGCGCAAGAACGTGGGGCCCTGTATTTGGGGCCGCAACCAACATGCTCCCGTATTCCCCTTCCCTTAAAATATTTAAGTTTTGTTCTCCACCGCTTGTATTCAAAAGACCCGACCATGCGCTATATCAGCACGCCATCGCCGCTTCCAGATGACGCTTCGAGCGGCAAGTCCAGAAAGCAGGCCCACGAAGAAGGCCACGTGCTTGAGCCGTCAGCTCCGAACGAGTACGCCCCCATCCGCCACTGCGCGCCTCGCGCATGTCTACGAGCGCGCGGAATCTTCGCGTTCGCTTTCACCGGAATACGCACGCCCCTTCTACACCGTGGCGGCACAGCGAGGCGCGCAATTAGCGGTGCATCCCGGCGACCGCAAGAAAACAAAGCTCGCCGCGCGGCGGTGGCCGCTCTCCCTTGGCCCCGTTCCGGCCCGGTGCTTCTTTTGTAGCGCGGGCCGCCTTAAAAACACCGGCGCCGGACCGCGCGCCCACTCGGGGCGCGTAGAGAGAAGCATCCACGTGAACGGAGTTGCCGAGCGAGTCTCAAGCTTGTCACCATGGACACTCGGCGGAGGCCCAGTATTCCGCCACGGACAGGCACGGTGAGGACCCGGGCGGCGACGGAATGGGATTGCTCCTGACATCTCCTACTTTTATTTACTGGAAGTGATACGCGCCAGCACTTGTTGGGGACGTGGATGCGCCGGTGACGAAGAGTGCAGTTCCATTTACAGTCACAGAAGAAGCTATGTTGTCCACAAGAAGTAGCCTTAGCGGCTCGACAAGCCGTAGAGATACGAGGCGCTGATTTGCAGCTGTTAACAAGAGTGGTACTTAATTAGAACATTAAAGGGGGGGACGCATTTTTGTGCGACGTCCTGTAAGATTATGTCCGGTTGCTAGACGTAACATGTTGTTGCAAATACCATAGTTCTCGTCACGTAAAAAAAAAAAAGTATACAGTGCAGCCTTTATTTCTTTTGCGGAGCTGTGGTACACTTATCCTTTTTCGCGTCAAATTAACAGTACCATCGATTGCTTCAGGTTCAGTTCCATCTATCCACTTGCTCCTTGATGCAAATGTAAATATCACGCATACGCCGCTACACGATTACAATATCCCCCGCGTAGGCGCAGTTGATGCCAGCAACGGCCGGTGCCCTCTGCCTGGCGCTGTTCTGGACCACCACTACGGTTTTGGGCTCCGAGTTCCCGCACCACCATGGTTCTGGCGGCGCAAGCGGAGTGGTGGTCCTGTACCACAAGGAACCTCCGTTCTCCAGTGACAGGCGCTTCTCCAAGGGAAAGACGTCTCTTGTGCCGGCGGCATCTATCATTCCGTCCGGCTTCGTGCACGGCAGGCCCTCTTGCGCAAGGGACCTGGACCTGTGCGTGTTCAACCACGACTACCCAATGTGAGTGCATTGGAACATACAGCCGCATGTGCCGTACTGGCAATCGTACGTTTTGTGTGTGTTTGTGAGTGTGCGTGCGTGTGTATACACACACAGACATGGATACTTTCAGCAAAGGGGATAATCCTTCCCCACTCTAGCCGCGCCAAGGGTTGATAGGGGAGACAAAATACAGCAGCAGTTTATTTGTACGCTCATGTTGTATTTTCGGCAAGGAAGCAACCAGTACATGTAGACAGGTGTGCATTCGAGACGTATGAGCCGCCCCCTTTGGCTGTGAAAAGAATGTTTCCATTTTTTTTCTTTATATTGTGACGCGAAACTAACGAGGTCACGAAATGCCGAATGCACCAAATAAAGCGCTTCTATGCGTGTGCGCTTACGACTGCAGTGTTCGTTTAGTCGTTTAAGAAACATGAAGGCAAAGTCGACTGCCCAATATAGCAGCACACTATAGAAACCAATTTGAAAGGCAGTCTAGCGTATACCACATCATGCTTAAGCTGACACTATTTCCGTTTTTTTTTGTTCCTAGATCGCCCGACGTTCGTACTCAGTGGGTTAAACACTTATCGCATGTTATCAATTGCTTTCGAACCCGCGCAGTGTGTCGTGTAATCAGTGGCGTAACTAGATAGGACGGCGCCCAGGGCAAATATATTTCCGCGCCCCTCATTATGCCCGTGATAATGTTTGTTATTATTATTATTATTATTATTATTATTATATAATAATAATAATAATATTAATTATAATAATAATAATAATATTAATAATATTAATAATAATAATAATATTAAATAATATTATTATTATTATTATATTATTATTATTATTAGCGCTAATGTAGGCTTCCGCGATTGCCTACTGGCGCGCGGCGGGCCATTTCGGAGGCCAAGGGCCACCAGTTCTGATTTCGATGAGCTACGCCCGCGTTTTTGTATAGTATTTTTCTTTTTTTATTCAAACTTCCGGAAGTCCCTTACCCGTCATTGTTCTCTTCCAGTCCACACTGCAAAAATCTTGACGGCACGGGCGCTTCCCAGGCCCAAGTTTCTCGTACCTAAGCTTTCGCGCTATTTGTGCATCCCAAGGAATGCAGGGTGAGTACAAAACAAAGCAACCAGCTAGACACCGCGCCCTCGGGTCTGGTATGGGGGTTAAACTGGTCGGAGTGTTCTGCCGTTTCGCTCCGTTCGCTGTTCCATTGATGGAGGTCATCCTTGTGCGGCCGCATTCTTTCAGGGAAGTTCTTGGTTTCTCCAACGTACGAAGCGGGGCAGTCGGCACATGCTGTCGGGTACACTACGCTCTGCGCTTTTTTCGCAGGTGCGTGTTCTTTGGGCCAAAGGATGAACCTGCCCATGGCGGTGGATGGCATGTGGGAAACGTTGACCCCCGCCCTTCTATTGCTTTGCTGGCGCCCGCGATGCAGGGAATCAACAAACGTCGCCGTCGTGTCACGCTTTCTCCGTCTTTCCTCCAGAGAACTCTGCGAATAAACGCCTTTGTTTAGCCTTTGGTGCCGAGGTCACGGATTATATTCGCCCTTCCTTCCGCCGCTGCGTGGACGATTAGTCGTTGGACGATCGGCTATTTCGTTGGAGTTTTCTGTTCTTACTCAAAAAAGGTGCATTCGAACTTTTTATTTTATTTTGTTTACGTACGTGGTTGGTTTCAGGGAAGCTTTCAGTAAGTGGTTTGGGAGGCTGGTGGGGTTCGCTGAAACTCATCTAACCCAGTGCTGCGGAGCACAAAACAAAGCTTAGCCGAGGGTCATGGGAAGGCACGGAGGTAGCGCAGCAAAATGAAAATAGAGGATCCTTTTCCCGATGCAAAAGCCATTGCGGCAACCCTTTCCTTCACCACCATCCCCACTTCCAGTCGTACATTACAACCTCGCCCCTCCCCCCTTCCAGGCGGTTTTACGGAAAAAAACATTGACAACCTTTCCAGGGGGCGCCAACCCGAGGACTCGGCTTGGCGCCCCCTCCCTAGTGGCGCCCGGGGCACTTGTACCCCCTTGCCCCCCCCTAGTTACGCCACTGCGTGTAATCAACGACAGCCTAGTAATTGTCTAACAATTGAGCAGAAAGAGCTAGTGGACTTATGCGACTGATAAGCTGAACTTAGGAACAAAATTAATTCCTTATTAGGCTTCTTGGGCCGAAGGAAACATTAAGCGGCACTAATTTTGCTCACTAGTCAATGTACAGAGAACCTGGGCATGCGTCCAGATATATTTACCGCTTATCAGGCATGTATATGAACGAAGATCTTATGGATGTCAGTTAATGTCATCTACAAAGCCACTGATATAAACAAAAAAAAAGATATAGCTTCGAGAGTATCGTCTTTGAACATCTATGGTGACGTGATGCTCAAGCCGACATGCCTGTCCCGTTGCAGCGAGAAAGTGCAAGCGGTCGTGGACCGGTACTACAACCACATGTACGACCTGTACCACACGCTGTACAAGACGCCTCCGCACGAAGTCCAGTGGGTGGAGAACTACACGCTGGCGTTCGCCGCCGAGAAGCAGCACGGCAGCTTCGTGTGCCGCTCGGAGGCCGTGTACCTGCGCATCGGCTGGGCCAAGAACTGGAAGGGCCTCTGGATGACCGTCGTCAACACCGAGCGCTTCCCGCAAGTCACGCGCGTCGAGAAGTGCAAGTACGTATGTGCACGCGCGAACGCAAAAGTGTCCTTTCCACATTCTATCAAAAACGCAATGACGAAGCTTCCTGTTAAAGAGTGCTTACCAGAGCAAACTACAGGGCAGGAGGGAACAGGAGACAGGAGAAGTCTCTTCTCCTGTCCTGGTAAGCACTCTTTATCTTGTTATACCAACACGCCCAATCCTACTGTCTCTTGAGAAGCTGCCTGTAGCCGTCCCATTGGCGCATCTCCCAGCCGCAGTGAATATTCCCGCGAAAGTATCTCTTTCAGGTCGCACTTTTCGTGGCGTGTGACGTAAGTGTGCTTTTCCGTATTCTAAAACACGCAACAGGCGCTTTTAGCCGAGTGTCGCTTACACATGGCGCCGTGCAGATGTGGCGTCCCGAAGCAGTGCGGGCAACTGTACACAAAGACTTCGCGTTTTTGACGAGCGCGTCTTCTCGACACGCGCTCAACTTGGCCGCCAAATGACGGCGAAACGATAGTCGCACGCTCTGCTCAATCGAAAGCGCAAGCGGAACGAAAGATGCGTTCTACGTTCCGCTGCTTTCACGATCGTTCCGCGCAGGTGTTCTAGAGTTACTTCAACACGTTTATGAAAATTGGCTTGTATATTCTCGTTCAGTCAGTCTCGGTCATCTGCCTTTGCTGCTTCTTGGTCGTCGCGTCTGTTTTCGTGACGCCATGCGTACATAAATTGAAGTGCTCTTTGCAGGGACGGCGCCAGGATTTTATCACAGGACGGGGGAGGGGGGGACACCCACGACAAGGGCAAGGCTGAAAATATAAGTGTTGTGTTTTGACTATGCTTTCTCTTGGGGAGGCAGAGAGGGGTCTGGCAGAAATTTTGAAAGGCTCCAGCCCCCCGATACCCACCACTAGCACCGCTCCTGGCTCTTTGGCGGCTTAATTCATAAGCGGTCAAAGGCGTACGCTCGAAAGAGGAACTGTCCGCGTTCACGAAGCCAAACGTCAAATTTCTTTTTTGGCCCACGATACGCGAAGTTAAAAGATAAACTGAAAGCGCCTGCTTACCTGCAATGTATTTTCCCTGCCGCTGACACGATGCAATGTCGGCTCGGTTCCGTGACGCGATGAAGTCATCACTTGTGGCGTGTTTCTGCTGTCTCGCAGGTACCGGAACAAGCCGTGCGACTACATGGTGCCCTGCTACAAATCGTCGTGCAAGCAGCGCGAGATGCTCTTCCCGCTTATTGCAGTCAATCCTTACGATCCGGGGCAGAAGCCCCTCATTGACCTGTTTCCCATTCCCAGCGGATGCGTCTGCTACGTAGACGACTACCGATTTCACTAGATGCCGCTAGGGGACATCACGAACCTTGTTTTGTTATAGTGCCTCGATGTGAGCATCGAGGCACGCATCGAGGCACCCTATGTTTTGTTAGAGATATTGTATATGCTACCTTTAGGTAGGGAGCATATACAGTGCCTCGATGTTTTGTTATTTGTGACATGCAGCTTGCAAAGCATGCGTCGAATCAAGAATTAAGCAGATCATTGAGCGAGAAGGAGGCGTGACACTTACCGTTCTATGATCAAGTGATCAACTGAATAGTGCATCTGATATGCTCGAATGGCAATGATTTCAAAGTGGTTCTGCTATCTTAAACAGTTCAGAAGGTGAACCGCTTCGTATCACGCGTGTGATTCGACAAAATCACTGTTTCACTGACGCAAGTGCAATCGTAGCCAAGCACGCGGGGGCAAAACTAACTTGTTCACGTTTCAAAGCGGTGTATCATAACACCCCACGTGCTGTTTGTTGTGAATGTGTGGCTCGCTGTGGAATGTTCATTCGTAAAGAAGTACTAACATATTTCTAACGATTCATTTACTGTGTTTAATTAAGGTAAAGACCTCAAGACCATGTAAAGACACCTGAAGCCTGTGGTCCACTTAAGCGATTCGATGTCATAGCTCTTCCACATTTAGTTTTGGTTACGTTTCCCGGATTCTGCGTCGTGAGATCGTGATGACGATTCTGGGCACGTATGAGCAGCACGCTGCAACGTGTTTCTGCTCGCTCGATCGTTTCCTAGGCGGCGTTTACAAGCTTAGCAGCATAAGTGGTCGAGCGAGAGTCACAGCGAAGCATTGTTTTTCTCCTATACGTGACCAGATCAGAGAATACCTATAGGCAACCAGATTTTGTAACAATGACCGCACGCAGCGAAACTTTCTGGAAACGAAAATGAAGGTAAGGTTGTTTCGAGCGCTTTCAGACACCATAGTATTATTTACATGGTTTTGAGGTCCCACGCTTTCATCGACGTAAAATAAACATGATATGAAATAAAAAAGTAAAAAAAAAACTTTTCAGTACTCTGAAATTCATAGCTTGGGATGCACTCATATATCTTTGCTGCATTACAGCGAACGTGAGGGTCATAGTGAAGACGCAAGTCAAAACAACCTCACACTGTTGTCTGCGCAATGCGCTAAGCATTGCTTTGTCAAGGAACAATACATAACCAGAACTTCACGTGTGAGAGATGTTACATGGGCTCTGGTCAAGCTCTATGTTTATCAAAAAAAAAAAAGAAATGACAAACCATTATTACCAACTTCATTAGTTCTTGTGAATCACAGTGCAGATGATTTCATAATAGTTACGTATCTTTCTTCTTTTTTTTTTACAAGATGCGACTTCTAATAGTGCTCATGTTCAAATGTTCTCTGTATGCCCCGTTGGTAGTGGACTGGTACCTGCGTAATGCATTGTTTTGCATTTATCGACAGTAATGTGCCGCTCAATGATACCACAAAGATTGGTGCAATGACTTGTTCTGCTTCCGGCCAGATGAAAGCTTTTTTCCACCATTCACAACAACAAAAACACAGTTTCGCCGCAAGGGCGATGCAATGAATGCGACAGCAATGAATCAGAATGTAAAAATAAAAAAAAAGAAAAGCTGTCTATCAACCCACTCCTTTAGGAAACGTGGCCACGCCGCAGCTGTGAGTGAAGTGACCGTACTTTCTATGGCTCCAGCGCAAACTTAGCATTCAAAACACAACACGCAGGAGGCTATGAGCCAGCTGCTGATCCCTTATAAAAGATACGCGAGCGACTACGCCCGGCCGGTTGATAATAGTAACGCATTTCCTGCATGCACGCCCCCCCCCCCTCCCCTCCTCCGCCTGTTACCTTCTCCATGCACCCCTCGCGCAAGGCACATTATATATACACTTGAGCAGTTCGTTTATAGGGCGCCTGTGCTTTCACTCGCACACAGAACATACCACACGCGGGGAAATGCTGTCGATTTGGACTTAATACTGCACATGGCGGCAATTGCAATGGCAAGAAATGCACCTGGAATGCTCACAATTATAAAAAAAAGTTTGTTCTCTATTACACACTGCTGTCTCCCAGTAAAAGCCTAATAATTTATGCAGTATGTAAATAACCAACACGGAAAAATATCACTGCAGTCTGTGGGGTAACAGTCATGCAGTAACAGTGGCAATATACAAATGAGGACACATTCTACCACACAATATTCTAGTTGCCCACAAACCACCACAAAAAGAAAGAACTAAGTGCCATGAAGGGATCTATTAAACTACATCTGACATTCTATCATTAAAACATGCTAGGCAATATGAAGACAAAAAAAGTTCACCTAAACTCAAGTGCAGGATTACATCAATATTACTCAGATCACTGCACGTTGTAAAGAGACCAACTTATTTGCACAAGTATTACACCAGTTACGTTAGTTGAACCCCGACGTATTAAATCAGAAAAGGAAAATAAGATTGTTCAACACATAAAGTCAATACGGTACACGAGATATGAGCCTGCAAGTACATCAACATAGTATGCTTTACAGCACTACACAACTGTGCTTCAATGATGCTTACTAAAGAAAATCGACAATAAAGAGGCCCTGCAGCACGCTTCTAAGTGGCCATGGAATGGATTGACTAAAGGAGCTTATTGGCCCCGCCGCGGTGGTCTAGTGGCTAAGGTACTCGGCTGCTGACCCGCAGGTCGCTGGATCAAATCCCGGCTGTGACGGCTGCATTTTCGCTGGAGGCGAAAATGCTGTAGGCCCGTTTGCTCAGACTTGGGTGCACGTTAAAATATCCCCAGATAGTCAAAATCTTCAGCGCCCTTCACTACGGCGTCTCTCATAATTATATGCTTGTTTTCGTATGTTAAAACCCACACGTCAATCAAAAGAGCTTATTACCTCACGAATTCACCGCTGCAAAAGCTTTCGGAATTCCCGTTCAGTATGAGCGGAGTTACAAAGATTTATCACATGCTGCAAACGCATTCCTTGTCTCGTACGGACGAAAGCGCTAGAATTAGGCTAAGCAGAGACGGATGACGTGGAGGAAGGAAATGCGTCCCGAACGCCTCGTAACCTACAGTACTTTTCTCTCTCTCTCTTTGCTTCTTCGAACACGTGGCTTTCCAATGTGATCGCAA
Source organism: Rhipicephalus microplus (assembly GCF_013339725.1). NCBI lineage: Eukaryota > Metazoa > Arthropoda > Arachnida > Ixodida > Ixodidae > Rhipicephalus > Rhipicephalus microplus. Next base: position 130,652,498 of record NC_051167.1, on the reverse strand, counting down.
GCGCACGCCGAGGACTAGACGTGGCTTCCAGCGGTTAACGACCCAGCGCGCCATGCTCAAATAAGCCAATGGCTGATACTAGGCCTGGGACGTAGTAATTTTGAGCCAGTAGTACCTTCTGCAACACTACCTGTCGCGTCATTTGTCGAGAGGAGGAAGCGAGTTTTAGCTGACTTTGAACATTTATTGTAAATTCCACGCCGCGCACTGCGCTATAATATTTGATATACGCGTGTTCTCTGGAGCCTCGACTACCGATCGACGGCGTTTTCTCACCGTGCTTAAAAAAAGTCACAGCATTGCCGGAAAGGCAAAGCAATGAATGTGATAGCAACAAATTGTAGTGTCACGCGAAGAATGGCAAGCAGAAAGAAAAGTGTACCGCGTTGCTCGCGCACAAATAACGCACGCAACTTACTCACTGGTACAGATTAACTAGAATAAGTGTCTGAGTTGTTACTTACTTCGCTGTGTCTGAAAAGTGCGCCCGCCCTTTTCCCGAACGGAGACTGTGCAGCGAGTGCAGTGGCCTTTGTGCACCCGGTAATTATAACAGAATCGTTCCGGTGAAAGCCCAAGACGTACGTACGATTCTCCCCACAGCGAGATAAGCACGCGCACGCATAGGCGTCTACCCCCCCTCCTCCCCCACGGGTCAAAGTACCCGTGGGAGATTAACGCTTCAGCGCACGTCACCGCGTCTTGACGATCTGTTTAGATGGATGGACGGATGTATCCAACTGTGCCCTTTAGATCAGGCGGCTCATGCCACCTAGCCATAAAGTTAAGTACTATAACTATGTGTTGAAGGAATGAATTTCACTCGCATCTTGAATCTAGCCACCAATCAATTAACCTCCTCCTGGTTATTTCTATCCGTTTAAAGTCTGTTTTGCCTTTACTGTCCCTAAACTCCAATGCTTTGAAAAATTGCACGCCTATATCTTGAACTATAGGGCGGAGCCCTCTACAGAACATTGTCAAATGTTCAGCCATTTCCTCCTCCTCTCCACACGCACTACATAACGTGCCTGTGCCTTCGTATTTGGCTCGGTATGTCTTCGTCCGCAATACTCCCGTTCTGACCTCGAATAGCAGGAAACTACCCCGAGAATCATCGTAGATCTTTTCTTTTGTGATTTCCTGCTTGAAAGTTCGGTAGGTCTTCAGTGATGATTTCGTAAGCACTCCAATCTTCCAAGTGTCCTTCTCAGTTTCCCTCACCTTCTTCTTAACCGATGTTTCCTTTCGGCTTGGTATTTTGCTGTTGTCTGAATACTTGCTTGGCAATTTTCGACTTCACTTCCTCCATTTAGTATGAACATCCTTCGCGTACAAGTAGCTCATTGCGACGCGCACTGATTGCGCCATCTCGATGGTAATACTAAAAACACGATAGCTACCCCGAGTTCGGTATCGGTAAGTGGACGATATAAATCGCTTGCCGTTTCAACGTTGAATGAGGTGCTCCTTCGTGGCTCAGTGGCTAACGCCACGCACTCACACGCAAGACGTGGCTGGGAGGATAGCCGCCGTGGTAGCTTAGTGGTTCGAAGCTTAGTGGTAGCTTAGTGGTTCGAACGCGTTATTCGAAGGTCGCAGGTTCGGTTCCTGCCCACGGCAAGTTATCTTTTCACCCACTTTTCTTTCTTCAAATTTACCTTACGATTCGGTCTAATTACCTCCCCTATAGACGGTTTCGCCAGAGCCTGCCGGTCTCTGGCAACATTGTGCGTTCACCGGGAAACCCCTCTGGAAACATCCGGTTAAGCTTGTTTTTGCGTGGTTTCAGTGTTTGTTGCTGGCCGCGGCTGCTTGTGTTCCATTGTTTTCTGCGGATAAAATGATTTCGATGAAGCGCTGGCAACTCGAGCACAGCTGTGTCAAGCCAGGATGCAGTCTACATGCCTGAATTAATTTTATATGCTAGTCAAAACTTTCCGTTGTCTGACCGATGACGATAGAAAGAGTGCCTGCATTGCAGCAATCACGCGAGAAAGCTGGATTCCCACCAAGAGCGCGTAGGTTTGTTCTGCCGATTTCATCAATGTTACGGTAAAGCTCAGCTCAGACTAATGGCACATAGGTGATACTCAGATATTGGACTAGTTGAAGGCCCCGTTACCGGGAAGACATCAGTCACTCTCGTCTTCCATCCGTGGCAGATAAGTATACTGACGCGGAAAATGGGTAGCAAAACGTGGAAGCTAACACTGAAAATGCATCGCAAAGGTGTCTATTTTATAGTTTGCGCTATATCGATGATGCGTTCTGTTCGAAACAAACCAGACATAATGTAGCCGCGCTTAACATTAATCGCCGCACAGTGTACGCCACAGTGTCCTCGTTTCGTTGTCGTCCCATTTGCTTTTTCGAAAGCGACGTCGGCGAGTCGGCTGTCATCTGTGCGAGCAAATGACTCATCGTGCCGCGACTGAAAATCACCGCATTCAAGCTCATTTATATTTTGGGTGTGAAGATGAACTGCCGGCTTAGGTAGGTTCAACTTGAAATTTTGGTTCATGAATAGCTTGCTCGTGAGTAAAACATAATAGTTCGCGTGACACTGCAGCCGTAGTTTACCTCATCACATCAGTAAATTTTATAATTTCTCAGTCACACGGACACTTCAAATTGCAAGCGATTCCGATCGCCGCTGATTTCTTTAAAATGTGCCTGGTGTGACATAGGTGCAGAAATAGGCGTTTTCTCCTGAGGTTGTGTGCTTAGACGAAAATACAAATATGTTCGGTGTTCAACAGGAGAAAGGTTTTCAGTTCTAGTCGAAAAGCTGAATTGAACAACTTCACTACTCTCCTACACATCGACGATGTGGGTGCGCTTTGAAGACGTGGACAGGAAAAAGACAGGTGTGTGTTGTCAATTCCCGGTCCGCGTCTTTAAAGCGCATTCACATCGTTGACATGCAGAACCAACTGGCCCAATTACGTTCGCTGAAAAATGTGTTCTGCAATCTATGCATTTTCTGTTTGTATAGGCACGGCCACTATCAAAGGTAAAATGGAGCAGGGGGCCTCGATCAACGGAAGACGGATATCTTGCGCGGCACCCGTCGGCCACGCGAGCCGCGTTACCTGCAGCAGTGGCCGCACCTGTGCCTGCCGTATGCTACGTCGAGCCGCTTCATGTAGCCGCTAGACGTTGCTCCAAACACATCCCAAGGAATGTGCCAGAAATAATAGAGCCAAAAATTCAAACACACCGCGAAGACACCGCCGGAACCATTGAGAAAGCATTGCCGGAAGTGCCGTACCGGAAGTCAAGTGGGTTAGGCCGTTCGGCGCGAGCCGGTTTGTTTACAGACACCGAAACCGTCTATACTTTCCTTGGCATTATTGTCTGTTATATTTCAATAATTTATTGTCAAAACACGGAAAAACAAGCCCTTAAGTATACACTTCTTTGCCTTATTCATTAACGAGAATCTCGTACTGGCAGACTTAGTGCCTTAGGTTGTATACGAGGGACTATTGGTCAGCTGCCAGATCGTCATAAGTTCACGTGTTACGTGACGCCACACAGGCTCATAAAAGAGTGTGCCACATTTGCCGCCATGGCTACAGATGGCGCTGACTGACATTCCCACGTTTAAATTCACATATATACCCATCAAAGTGGCTGGGAGGATAGCCGCCGTGATAGCTCAGTGGTAGAACATCGAACGCGTTATTCGAAAATCACAGGTTCGGTTCCTGCCCACGGCAAGTTATCTTTTCACCCACTTTTCTTTCTTCACGTTTACCTTACAATTCGGTCTAATATACGTATCCTATGCTTTCCTTGGCATTATTGTCTGTTACATTTCATTAATATTGTGTCCAAACACGGGAAAACGAGCCCTTAAGTATACACTTCTTTCCCTTATATATAGATACGTATACATATATGGTGAATGACGGCGGTCACCGACGCCGGCAGCAAAATACAGCCGAGAGTGTCCATATGATTGCTATCCCAATAAAAGCACTGCAAGGCCCCGGAGCACAATTAAGACTGATGCTGCATGAATCACCAATTTCTGAAGACATATTACAATGGCGTGCGACGCATGTCGCAAATGCGCGACTCGTAAGACCCACTTATCAGCATTTCGGACTTCGTAGCGAAGATCACCGCGAGACTTGCGGTCGAGCATCGCGTACTTCAAAACGTCAGGAAATGCGGCCATGCACAGCGCGACTGCTCGGAGTCGTGGCTAAGCCTAACTCCGCTCACGGTGCTGATCAGCGTACGAGATCTACGAATCCGAACATCGTGCTATCAGACATGCGAAAGCGAAGACCCCGCAGTGTGCTTCATCTGAAGCAGGTAATTGCATCACCCAATGGCTTCTCGGAACCGCAGTTGCCCGTTTCACGCAAGCTCGTCGCGCAGCGATCGCTCGGAACGCCGGTGGAAGCGGCTAGCAGTTTCTCATGTCGGCGCTCCCAAACGCACGATTAAGATGCTGCACGCCAATTTTGTTTTCATTTATCAACCGTTTTTACGGAAATTTCCTGTGCCAATCGAATCGAATAGCGAACACTATTCGAAATATATTCTAAAGTTCGAATACTCGCACGCGACTAATTCTTTCTTCTTAAGGAAGCTGTAGGTCTCAATCCTTCGACATTGAAGCATTTGACTACATCGGTGTGACGAGCTCAAAATGCTTGCAATTGCAGAGTTGGTGTGATTTTGTTCAACACGCTACCAATGAGTGTAGCCACATCAGTTTTATCAGATGAAGAAAAACCTACCAGAATGTGACGCTTTACAGAGCAAGTCAAGCAGGAGAAACTGATTGTTTCTAGTGCAGCCGATTGCTATCTCCAGTGAATAGAAGGACGGAAAAATGCAGACGGGGATAGCAGAAGATTAGGTGGGAATAGAGTTAATGTATACTGACACGGGATCGTGACGTGGCCGAAAGCAGGAGACTGGATGTCCATGTCAAACTGTTTTATTTGGACGAAGCTGAGCCCGGTAAAAGGAAAGTTGGATTACAGTATAGCAGGCTTGCACTGATAGCGGCGAACGGAGCGTCGGCCGTCGATCAACTGGCAAGCGGTGAAGCTCGTCGGCATTTTACACGTGTGGTCGAATATTCTAGCGTTATCGCTAGTGGCCAAGTAGGTTCCAGAATAATCTGTAATGTTCGCGAAGTGGGCGTGATCCTAACGAAATGATCTACCACAGGCCCTGATTCTCGAACACTGCAGGCCTGATTTGCGCTAAGAATTACGTACAGTGTAACAGCGCGATAACAAAACTGAGGAAGGAACGTGGCAATATGCTCCATTGTCTTAAGGTAGCATATACAGTAACTCTATAGGTGCAACAAAACTAAAAAAAATTCCGCCATATGCACGAAGTGAATGATGATGAGTGGGCGAAGCTCCGGAGGTAAACCTGGTAAACCATGAATCCTCTGTACATTTTGCCCACTCGATTTTATTACATCGCTCCCCCTAGCGTACGTCGCCACACTAAATCGAACGATTGCCTTCAACCAATGACACGCGCCATATGTGACATCATTCCTATTTTATAAGATCTCGCGTCTTTCATCAACTACAAGTACCGCTTTCTAGTTTATAACATCTTGCATCTTTTCATCATCAGCTACAAGTACCACCATCTAGTAAACACTACAAGAACTAAACGAGAGGTGGCTACATACAGGAGAGGGTACCGCCATCTAGTGAACACTGCAAGAACTAAACTAGAGGTGGCTACATACAGGGTACGGTACCGCCATCTAGTGAACACTGCAAGAACTAAACTAGAGGTGGCTACATACAGGCTACAGGGGACGCACAGCCCACGCCCTAAGGAGCTTCGCCCCTAAAAAATTGCAGGCTTAGAATGTAAGCTGCTTGCGAAAGTAAAGTCGAAGGTAATTAGAAAAGAAATATACCATCTTGCGCTAAAGGGAACCATCTGTAGGTCCGAAGCAGCGGGCGCTAACGCTTACACTGGCGACGGCGTTGACGCTGTCGCTCATCATGGCTTTACACAGGAGAGAAACCTGGGGAGGCGCAAAGCTCGCAGTGATGGACCGGTGTTTCCTACTGGAATATGTCAATTGTTGCTCATGGACAATACGAGACAGAAGACTCCGATTGCACAGCGAGACACACAGTCCGCTCTTAGTTAATGCAGTCGCTGCAAATTTTTGTTGTTCAACAATGCACAGGAGAAATCACCCACCAGCACTACCGTGGGGCCAGTGAACGGTTGTGCAGCGCGAGCAGTCAGTTTTCCCAATAGAGAAACTCGCCAGCAGACGCTGCCTACGCCGGCGTTGCGAAACACGAAAGGAGGGGATGGAAGCCGCATGCTCAAAGGGATACCTAGAAGAGAGAGAGAGAGAGGAGAGAGCGAGCAGACGCTACCTGCGTTATGTTTTGCGAGGCGAGAGAGGGGGAGCATAGGAGAGGAGGGGCGCGCATGCGCAATAGTCGTGTAAACACCGCGGGGGGAAGTATGCCTAGAGGAGAGGAGAGAGCGAACGTTGGCTAGCAGACGTTGCCTGCATGGGTGTTGCGAGGCGAGAGAGTGATGGCGACGCGCATGCGTAGTAAGGGTGGTCACGCCGCACACCGGATTGAGCTCGATCTCAAGAAGCTTCGCATCTTCAAGCCTTGAGCTTGAATTGTAGCCCTATTGAAACATTCCTTATGCATTCAAATAATTACAGCTGTTGTCACTAAGACTCCTTAGGAAACTTTATAAAACTTTCATGCAATATGCATGTACTTCGTAAAAATAGCACAAAAGTACAGAATCACTGGAATGAGATACGGAACATTATCATTGAGAAGCCTGCTCAACTAGACTCCTCGGATTTTTCACACCCACACCTCCCCTCATTCGTTAGGCTTGAAAAATCCCACTCGAATTCAGATTTGATTGATTTATTGATATGTGGGGTTTAACGTCCCAAAACCACCATATGATTATGAGAGACACTGTAGTGGAGGACTCCGGAAATTTCGACCACCTTGGGTTCTTTAACGTGCACCCAAATCTGAGCACACAAGCCTACAACATTTTCAGCTCCATTGGAAATGCAGCCGCCGCAGCCGGGATTCAATCCCGTGATCTGCAGGTCAGCAGCCGAGTACCTTAGCCACTGGACTACCGCGGCTGGGCCCACTCGAATTCAGTTTCCTTTGACTCATACCTGTTGTAGAAAGAAATATGTTCGCACGGTCCAGGCATAGTGCAAGGCCTTTGATGCTTTCTGTCGTCACTGCTGCTCAGTAGAGCTCAGGCCCATAGCCAGAATTGTTTTTTTGGAAGGGGTACTCGTTAAAGGCCCTAAAAAACACCCATTTTAAACACCCGCCTGGCTACAAGCCTGATAGAGCTATAAGTTTGTGGCGGACACTCTCAGGAAGACATTGTGGTATAAATGCTAAGCCCCATGGTTTGGACCATCTTATTCCAGCAGAGCAGGCTTCAAATAAACATACAATTGCATGAAGTGTTGAAGACACAATATTCCTGCTGACGCTAACACGACTGTTTAAGGACACATCTTTATGACAATGCTGCATCAAATAAACTCACAGTGATGTGTTCGCTAAAACTGAATAATAATAATTGTTGGAGTTTAAGGACCCAAGACCACCATATAATTATGAGACGCCGTAGCAAGGGCTTTGGAAATTTCGGCCACCTGGGGTTTTTTAACATGCACCTAAATTTAAGCACATTGCCCTCAAGCATTGTCGCCTCCATCTAAAATAGAGTCTTAAGGGCCAGGATTCAATTATGCACCCTGCAAGTCAGTAGCCGGGTGCCTTAGTCACTAGACCACCAGTATGGTTCCACTAAACCTGAATGATAACAATGTTCATACTGTTAGATTCCACTTCACACCCAAAGCCAAGCTGCATTTACTGTGTCTTTTGAATTGGTTAAGCTGAAAGGTGTTCGAATTGGTCATTAAACATCAAGCTCTCAATGATAAACCCATTGTAGCACTATGATCAACATGCCAACACAATAGCACAACAATAACAGTGCTTTGTCACTGATTGGCTACAGTAAATTCAACTTTATTGTAAAACACGTTCCTTAGCTTTTTCCAACTTCTACCGCAGCTTTGTCCTCACGTGGTATTTCTGGTGTGATGCTCGATTTTTGCCACGTGACCGAAGAGAGTGCCCTGTCGAGCAGGTGTTGATATGGAGTTTCATCGGGCGCCATAATAAAGGACCGCACTGCCTTGCAGTACCTTGGGAGCATTTTCGAACAGAGCTCCTTGTACGTAAGCCACGCAAAGTCATCTGCCTTTGTTAGCTTCTTCAAATCGCCAACAGACAAGGTGCCATTTCTGAGTTGTGCCTTGAAGAAGAATACCTGGTGGGGAGATAGAATGAAATACGCATGTCTAGCCAAGGGTCAACTCCATACTCAAGTTCTGCAACACAGGCACACCTCAGAGGTGCAAATTAAAGCTGACTTTAATGTGGATGAAAGGGCACCTTTGCTGTGAATGGGATCGGGCTCCACCGACAACAAAGGTGTTGTTCTGTGCACTTTAATTTGTTTCTTTTCACATCGTAATTACTACACGACAGTTAAAAAGTTACACCTTCTCCCATTAAAGGGAATAATAAGTAGCACGCAAAGCAGCGCATGGGTCAACATAAAGTTCCACTTATCACGGGCACCTTGCCTGATGTTAAAGCGTCCTTGCAAATGGGCATCATGAATTTTTTGTAGTTTCTGTTGCTGTTACTCGTTCCGAACTCTTGTTAGAGCACGCCACGTGGGAGCACGCAGGTTCATCGCACCTCCGAGGAATCTCGTTCCCTAATGCCATCACGTGATTGCTGAGAGAGTGTAAGGGGGAGAGGTCAAAGCCTCTTAGACAGCCATTTACCCAGGCCTGAACACACTAGTGCGGGCCAGCATGTTCTGACTAGGATACAACACATTGGTTCATCATGCGTTGACAGAATATTGCTACCCGGCGCCATTAAATCATTGCTGAGAGAATGTAAGTGGGAGAGGCCAGGGCGTCTTGCCGGGACGTGCCAGCATGTTCTAGCAGTGCTTGGGCCAGCTTCTGCACATGTGCAGTAAAAGTGGTCATGCCGCACACCGGATTGAACTCCACCATAAGCTGCCTTCTCATTTAAAAAACTACGAATAATACCGTGAACGTTATCCAAGGCTTAATTGTCTGTTGGCTTCATTAGGTTGTGACAAAAAAAAATGAGCTACCGAAACATTCCCCTTCCGTTTTTATCGCTTTTTATGAGCAGGGTAGCATGTTTTCCTTACTTGAACAACATTTACTTCAATGTAGGCACACTGGCGTCTCTTATGCCCAATTGTCTTTTTTAATATCAGTGTGCTGTTATCATGGAGTTCCAAACACTAAAACATGTTGCTTGCATGATGCACTACAATACCAAGACTTGCAGTATTATTCATAGCCTAGTTTACCTGTGGGCTTGCAGACTTCTCTAACCTGCCTTCAAGAACAAACATATAAATAATTCCATTCAGCTATAGTAGCATTACTTAGTGTGACACTATCCTTGCTAGCTGCACATTTGAGTGGCGGAAATATACGTATGCTAAATGAGCAAATAATTTGAACTGGCATCGCGCATCAAGAAAAAAAAAAGACACAGCCAAGCAGACTAGCTAAAGCACTGTAACAATCAAGTTCACCCAATCACCATTTGCGAGTAAAGGAGCTGAAGACTGTATGTACTGATAACTACCAGCAAAACACCGTACTTGAGGATAGAAGCGCGACATGCATACGGAACACACAAAGATTAGTGAACTCTGAAACTCATACTAGCACATTTCATTTATAAACTATAGGCTTGTACTTTATTTACTCACAAGCTTTCTTGCCTTAGTAAACTTGTTCATACATTGAAAAAAAAAAACTCCATTTTCTTGTCACTTGCTAATGTGTTCATAAAGATTCTAAGTGACAATTCTTAAAAACCTGAACGCGTACTGAATCAGAGCACATCCAAGTCACTAGCATGAAGGAATGTAATTAACATATACTTAAAAACCTTTTGCGTGCTCTAGTACATGTATACCATAGAAAGAATAGCTACGTTCTACTTGCCTTGGCACCTTGGACACCATTCTTTTGGAATTCAGGTGGATAGTTGTAACTGTAGTACCCTGATGGCGCATTTCCAAGAAAGAAGGCCTCTAGGGCGGGCCCGCAGACATCGATCAGCGCACGTTCAGCCGTCTATGTTAAGAAGAGATATGTATGCAGTTTAAGTTTCTGTCACCTCACAATGTGCAGTGTGTTTCAAACGCAAGCGATTAGTCTCCATTGTTACAGAAGGTACTCCTACTGCTCGAAGGAACATTCTAACAATATGGTGGCCAGGTCATGTAATACAGTCAAATATACTTCACTTGATACATTAAGTGCTTCCGAGGCTAGTGAGATTTGTTACAGCAGATTCGTTCGCACCGAAAAAATATTGCAACGATTTTACAACTTGTATTGTGATTTTTTTTTCTTTTTCGTTTTTAGACATAGTAATATTAATGAACGTGTTTTGTGCTTCATAAATAGACAAACCCTGATATACGGTTGAGAAATAAGTTGCTCTAGATTGCTTAGCACCTCTTCGTTTATGGTGTTCCATTTGTTGCTTGCCACAACGCATTGCATGCCGATTACTGCTTCGCTCGCTTGAGCATTTAACGAGAAAAGAAGAAGTGAACCACACAAAGTTACACATTTTTCTGATCCAACTTCTTGCATAGCTACCGCAGTGTTGCACCGAATGTATAAAACGGTGTATAGCAACTTTTGCCGTGCTACAACCAATGTAAATATTCCAGCAGTACTAGAACAAGCAACCTTATTGGCCAAACACAATGCGAAAGTCTAGCAAAGCGGTTACCGTGATTGGCTGCTAACCCGTAGGCTGGGGGTTTGATTCTGGTTGTGATGGTCGCATTGTGATAGAGGCGAAATTGCATATACCAGGCTCTTTTAAAGTAGTGGGGTTCTCACATGCACACACTCAGGGGCGTAGCCAGGGTGTGGCACACCGAGCCCGTACCCCCCCCTCCCCAAATTTGTTTCGCCAAGGCATGGAGAGCGAAAAGGTGCCCTCCCCGAAATCGAGGAGGTGCCCCCCTACCCTCCTGAAATAAATTTCCGGCTCCGTGCCTACGGACACTCAAGGTGCAGGTATGTGCCGCAAACAAGGGGGATAGACAACACAAGAGCCTTCTTCATTTACTTCACCTCCACATGACAATTATTCACCGAAAGGTTCAGCAGAAATCAGAACCAACAGAAAACAAACAAGAAAAGTATTGTGGACATTATTTATTGTAATTATAATATAAACGTGAAAAAATTAAAGCAGGCAGAAAGAAGACTTCTTGACAGCAGGAAATAAACCTGCAGTTGTCCTTTTTTCCGCTTCAATTCCTTCAAACTTGTATCACATTTACCACAACTACTACGATCTTCAGTATTTTCCTTTGTTTTATTGTCTATTAATTCTCACTAATGAGTTTAGCAAGGGATTCTTGTAAGAAGCAAGCTGGTTACCTGTCGCATGGTTTCCCCATGAGCATGGACTGCCTGTGGCAGAATCCAGCGATGGCCCTTGCCCAACTGCTGGTTCACAACAAGCAGGAGTGGCTGGTCGAGGCACCGATGCGTGGTCCGTGTGTCGCCCTTCCTGTCGGCCTCTGAGGAGAAAGCTTCCTCTTACGAGAGTGCGGCGAGACAACCAGTGGTACAACACTACACAACCATAATCATACTCTGCTGAACTACGGCCATTCTACGGCAAGGGAATCTCCCAATATCCCACAGTTAGCCCAGTCCTGCGCTTGCTGTGGCCATGTTAACCATGCAAACATCATGATCTCATCTACCCACCAAACTGCCTTACCAATGTTAAGGCAAAAGGAGAGCAGAGTGGGTCACGAAACATACGTGTGCAAATCTTGGTAAAAATAAAGAAGGAATGAACACTATAATAGTATGTAGTCAGAATTCAAGACCACGGCTGAACAAGAAAATAAGAATTGATCAAGGGCTATTATCTCTTTTTTTTTTACACAATTATGAAAACCAACAGACAAATAATTCAAGGAGTGCACAGGGGGTGCTACTTGTGGTCTATTCCCTGTATAAAATTATGACAAAAATAAATATAAATGATAATATAATTGCTACGAAGCAGTAAAATGAGTAGAAATAATGTCCCCTACACCTTCCTTAGTTTCACTGTCTATCAGTTTTCATTAAGATAACAGCTGGTCATTAAAAAATTGGGGGACCCTTAAGCTTCGCCTTTAAGAGTTGAACGTGATAGCGAAATCCGGCCCCTAGTGTGCCCTTCAACCGCTAAGTGCATACTTATTAATATGTTTTGTTGCATACACACACATGCATGCACACAGTAGATCCCACCAGCGCACGCACGCGAATAGTACATACAGGTTTTTGATCTAAAGCAAGAGTCACATGGCCTCCAAGATACACGCCACGCGCTCGCCAACTCGGAGGCTATAAAAAGTCTCACAATGCCTCACAGATAGCAGCACATTATCTAGCACTTGCTGTTTGCTTGAAAAACGCCTCTAGAAAGGCGTGATATGTTTTCCGCTAGGTAGATATAGTTGTCCATTTTTAGAGCTCCTTGAAACTTCCTGTGTGTTTTTAGCAGTGATGGCTGCACTATCCTGGCCTTTTTCGACGTAGTTTGAGGCTTCCCAAATGCGTCTACAAATCGCCAAATGGGCTCGTTTTTGTCATGACACCTGTCAAACAAAACGCGTTAAAGGGGTCCTGAAACCCTTTTTCAAGTAACCATGGAATGATTTCACTAGAAGAGCTTATTGACTCACTAATTCAGTGCCTCAAAAATTTTAGAATCCGTCCAGTGCAAGTGGAGTTACAAAGGTTTGTCGCATGCTGCAATTGCACTATCTCTTCTCTCGTCCTAACGAAAGCGCTGGAAGCTAAGCAGGGTGGCAGGGGCAAAGAAACTACCGTGCCTCGAGACCTTGAGCACTTGCTTTTTTTGTTCGAATGTGAGGCTTTTTAAGTGTGATCGCATGCGCACGCGTGGAAAAGTAATGGCCTTCCGCGGCGATCTCTGTAATTTGCTTTTTCGCTCACAACCAACGGGGCCAACGCAAACGGCGGGATTTCTGTGACACAAGCTCTCTAATGCCATGGCGTTAAAAGTGACAAACTCGACTGAGAACCCATGCGTGGCCACAACCATAGCTGTGTATGCAAGGAGGTGCATAGGAAAGGACAATTATTCTCACTTCCTTGCCATGTCTCTGTATTTTTGCCTCATTTTACACCCTAACATGATAAGTAGTAAGCAGCTAATGGGTGGCATAAGGATAAGAAGGGCGCTGTGTAAGGTTCAGCATTTTAATTCGAGCATCGCATACAAGGAGGGCACTCTTGTCTACACCCACAGCCGAAACTGTCGTGATGGTGACCTCTCTTATCAAAATTTAAAGGTTGTCTAGCAAAGTATCTCTTGGAAGGAGAGTAGCCACCATAGAAACCACATAAGAGATAAAATTCTTGGTGGCCTCACCAGCACCTTGGTCGTTATCTCAGTGGTGCTGAGATAACAGCCAAATACAAGGATGGGCTGGGTTAGAGCATTCTAGTAAAAAAAGCACTATGCTGTGAAACTTGCTACTGCTTCATTAACATGTTTTACACAACAAGAAGCATGACACTGATATCTGTCAGCATAACGCAGGTGGTAATGTTTGGTATAAACAAAAGTGCCTCAACGCTTTAGTGAGCTGTACACATCCAGCTGAGTTGTATACTGAAAGTAAATCCTGCGTCAAGCTGCTGAATAAGGTTCTCAGCTGTTTAATGTCATTCGTTGGAGTATGACACTCGATGTAGTGTGGCTTGAATCCCTGCATTCACATTCCTTGCTCTTTTGCCGAAGTACAAAAAACAAGTCAGCTCATGGCAAGCTCATGAAACGAAGCCATGGTCTTACCAGTCAGCCTTGGGGCGGGCTTGAACTCCTTAGCCTTTCTGGTCCACTCATCTTCGATGTCCTGCGCTGTTTGGACAGTGATGGCAACTCCTTCCTCTGGGTCGGCCCTCCTTTTTTTGTCCCTGAGTGAAAAGATGAAAAACATGAAAGTGAAAAGTTCTGCCCCTATTCTGCATAGAGCCCATCCAATGCCCTCAGTACTGCCTCTGTAACTCTGACAGAAATTCATGACATTCCCATTACAAAACAAAAATTCAGCACTTGTGGCACAGTAGAAAGCTTAGGGTGTATTGGCGATCTCTCGAACAGTTTTGCAAATGCCTACCATAAAAGTGTTCTTACCTCAAAGTGGCCTCCTCTGCCAGGTTCAGTTTTCATGTCTGTCTTCTGCCTTAGCTAGAACGTTTTGAGAGTAAGAGAAACTTTCACATGGGTAATTTGCTAGAACTTGCGCATGATTACATAGACTGAGGTTCTTAAGCTACTGTCTTCCAACAAGGCTGCTGTGATGACATCGAGGCAGGGTAAGCCCGACACGTTCAACCAGCTTCAATGCCATACGTGGCAGAATCTCGATCAGCTTCTATGCATAAATGACGAAAGAACGAACATAAGACGAACCGACAGCATTAACATGACATCATAAACTTCACGTGCCCTCATGCTGGTCGGCATGGGGGAAGCTTTAGCTCAAGGCGTACTTTAGTTCTGTTATTCAAAGACATTTGAAACACTCAGATGACTTTATTGCAAAACCACTCCTATTAGACCAACTCGAGTATAATATCTTACATTGATACAGCAACATAATAAAGTGCCCATGAGATGGGATATTTTGATTTGAAAACCTCCAAATATTGACATTTATCCAAAAAGAATATTTATGCCCAAGATTACAAGTTCGTAACGATGCAAAAAAAAAAAAAAAGAAGAGGTATTCCAGGTCTGTAAGAAAATTTAAGTATTGTAAAGTAAATCACTATTAAATAACCATACAGCTACTATAAAGTAAATTTTTCTGTAAGTGAAATAAAAGTGCACATATTTGCACCATACCTGCCACATTTGCCAAAGTATTGCGAGAATCCTTCTTACAAATTTTGCAGTATATTTCGGGAAGGTGGGTCATAAAAAAGCCTTGTCGACTTCAGGCGTTTTGTCAACTCCAGAGTTGTAACTTAGAAGTGTGGCAGCTTGGGCTAGTTGGTATGGCATGACGATAGTTATAGCGCGAGAGCAAAACGACTACACAGAGTTGTATGCAATAGGCGAAAACAGTGACTCACTCGAGAAGCTGGAGCTCGTGGTCGCTGAGTAGGCTCCCCTCCACTTCTAAGGCATGCAGAATTTCGAGGTACTTCCTCTCCAGGGCATTCAGCTCCGGCACGATGACAGGCTTGCGCTCGAGGGCAACAGCGCCGACCAAGTCCCAACGGGGTGTCGAAGAAGCTTGCGACGTCGACGAACCGAACCGCGCCAATGCTGCGCGCAAAGCGTTCACCGGCGACCAGGTTCTCAAAACGAATCTACGGAGCTGAGATTCGCTCAAACATTAAGCAAAATAATTGTTTCAACAGAGCGCACCCCACGAGAAGAGGCTTTAAGAGACAGTTTAGCAGGAGACTTTCGCTTTGCAAATGAGTAAATTCAGCGACCTTCTTGGAAATCACTCACGAGTAAAAGCATACCTGCAGCAGCCGACTTCAATGATTTACTAGATGGTGAGAGTGCATTTTTTTTTCGCTGCTTACCTAAATCGTTTCTGTGCCGAGTCTTCAGAAGGCAAGATGCGTTTCGAAGTAACCTGCCCCGTATTCGGGCAGCGAGCGTTACGCTAGGCAGCGCCATGTTTTGCAAAACAGTACCGGCTTCGGCTTTGAATTCGACTGGCTACAAAACGTACTAAAGTCCAACTTGTGACCACTGTGTGGCGCGAACAGCGCGATGGTTTCTAGTTTCGGTTTCTTATGCTCGGAATTTCTCTGACTTTTTTTTTTTTTCATTTATCTTTGGTTTTGGGCGTCGCTCGGTGAAGGCTGTGCTTGTGTGAGAGCGTGTGCGATGCCTGCGTGCAACGTTGTTTCGACCTCGACGGACTGCTCGAGATCGCAATGATCTCAGTTGAAATGATTTCTTCGCGACTATTAGTAGGAGTGCCGACATACGCCGCGGCTGCGTTGCTTTACTGGAGAAGCTAACCCGATCGACTCTTCGTGGTGTGACTCATCGATTGGCGATTCGCGCGGATGCGATGAATCCCATGACGATCGCTCTGTCTCTTCTCGTCCTAGCCGGTGAGTTAAACGCACGTTCGTTCGAAAGATCCTGTATAATGCTCAAGCAGTCGCATTTTCCCTGATCTTTATCCTGTTGCCCGCAGCGGTTTGCTCGGCGGACTCGGAGGGGCAGCGGGACTGCTCTTCAAGCGAGTGCGCCGAAGAGGTTGGTTTTATGTTTTGTTCTCGACTAAGCTTCGATTTAGCACTCGAATGGTTTCGATCCCTTGTAGCTGTGAGTACGCACTCTACACCCATGCAAAAGCATCAGCTGGTCGACAGTGCCCGCACGTCTTTGGGAGTACAATAATTTCCGTTACTTTTTGACAGGGTAAGAACTAAACGTCGCTTTGTCGCCAATACGGAAGAAAGAAAGACAGAACTTCAAGCTGAAACGTAACTACGATCGTGCTGTCAATAGTACATATAATAGGTGCTACACAACCCGTACGACGTACGTGCTCATCGCTATCTACTGCGGATACCAACGGACAATGCAGTCCAATTACGGGAGCATATCTTTCACGGTGTAGTGTCCGATAACTGTAAAATTATTCCGTGTAAAGTACGTAACACCTCTGCGTAAATGTTGAACGCGACGTAAGACGATGCCGCCGGCTGACTAAAACCGACTCCGCTTGTAAGGGCATCAGTTGGTAACAAGATCGACCGATTTAACCAACAGGTATAGTTTGCAGGTATGTTCGTTAGTTTGACGGATGTTGTCTGAGCGCGTGATGACTCATTTATAGTCATTAGAGGACGTGTAGATGTGACATGCAGCTACAATCAGCAGCTGTCGTTGACGTTCGCCGTCTATTTTTGGCGCACACAAACTCGGGCACCGTTTTGCATGCAGCGAATAAATAGGCACGCGCGCGTTCGGTAGTGATACATGAACTTGAGTGTGTCTGAGGTGTCCAATAATTAAGTGTTGAGCGTGAATTAATCTTTTTCAATTATCATTTCAGAAACGTGACCTGTCGGCTGGCGAACAAGGTACGTTAGATCACTCTGAAATACTGTTGTTTGAATGAGCTGATCGATGTGTGGCTTAGTTCTTCAATCGCATCAGTCACGAAGATATACAACTGTCCTGACAGTGGAGTGTGCGCATATCTGTCTATGTCTGTTCTACTCAATAGTGTTCCAGACTAATATGTAATGTTGTAGAAATTGGAGCCATTCGTAAGTCACTTCTTCAAAGTGCACCATAGTCACAGTTCACGAATAAGTGAATCAACTAGCTACTAGGCACCGCCGAGCTACAAGATAAGGTGGCGTGGGAACTTTCCAGCTAGGATTTCCACGAAGTTTATTCAGTTTGTGTCAATTCCGGTTTATAAATTCTATTTCGTGGAAAAGATGGCCTTTTTCTGCTTTAGAAGGGCGATGCCGGTCTCATTTTTATTATGTGTCAACAATAAGTAATCAACTCTAGAGTAAAATATAGCAAGATATCATTTTGTGGTCCCAACTCTTTAATGCAAGACTTCGCATTGTTGTCCAGTCTTTATTAAGGAGTAAGAAAATGAATAATTTATTCTTGTTTATAGGGAGGCTAACTGATGTCAATTGCAGCATTAGAATGAAGTTGTTTTGTTGACTGCTGGCAGCTGCAAAACGGCAGCTGTTTGAGAATGAGTGCCGCGTGTTCCTTTTTCTTTAACAGCTGCTTTCTGAAGCTCAAAAGAACTTTACGCTTACACAGTCTTTGCAGCAACTAGCTTCCCCTACCAGTGACACCACTTCTTTTCTTTTTGTCTTTCGTAAGGACTTCGCAAGTATTGGGGCGTAGTGTTGCATTAAACTATTTTTTCTCTGATATATCAAACTGGACGTGCCTGTTGCTGTGTTACCCCAAGTTGTTCTACAAACTGTCAAAGGCTTCTTGTGTGGTTAGAATATTAATTAGTATGAAGGTTCCAGGATCAAAACCCAAATTTAACAGCTAATTTCAGGACTAGGATTCAGATTTCAAAAAGTGAACAACTCTTTTCTTTCCCCTCCACCAGTCAGAGTACGCTTCAGAAACGAAACTTGAGCCTTTATTTTTTCGAACAATGAACCTTATGGTTACAAGACTAAGGATAGCAGAGCTTTTTACTGAATGATTCTGTTTAAAGTGCTTTAATATGTCTGTGTGGCGTCCCTTCAAACCCTGCCATTAAATTAATAAAATGTCCTCCCACTACACGCTAAGTGCTTCCTGCAGGACAAGTTTATTCCATTCCCTCAATGCATAAGATTTTCATGGTGTATTTTGCCCTTATAATGCCTTTTGTATCATATTGTCATGACGTGAAGACAGAGGTCGTATTGAACAGGTAGAGAAAGCAGCAGCAAGACGGTTCTTTTTTATTTACCGGGCCCCAGAGCGGTCTTCGTCTTTCTTGTTACTGCCTTCTGCGTAAAGCGTGTAGATGCCCATCTGCACTGTCGTCTTCATCTTCCTCGCAGCACGCACATGGCATTTGCCTCCCTCCGAAAATGGCATCGTCTCGATGCACAGCTGAGGTGCTGTGCATAGAGATAAAAACGCACGAGAGCTAGCTGAACAGGTAGGGTTTCATTCTGATGACATGCACGATTTCGGTGAATGCTTCCGGCTTCTGGAACTGCAATCGCCACCAGGAATGACTTAATAGTTGACGTCGTTGAAGGGACGGGTGACTCGGTATGTGCCGAAGTATCGTCTTAGCAGCGTCTCTCATAGTCCGCATCAACATATTGCAATCCAGACCCATACCTTGTCACCTGGTGTGTAGGTAACTAAATGTATCGTAGATCATACCGTTTCGCATCTTTCTGTTGCTGGTGACAAATGCGCATGCGGACAGGCTGTCAAGCTTCCTTGGCGTGCTGAGCGAATTCTTCACTGCTGGCATGAGTGTCGTCACACTCGTGCGACAGCTTAGCATCCACCGTTGTAGTGGCTTCGGGACCGTAGATTATACTGAACGGTGTCATTCCAGTAGTTTCTTGCCAAGCAGTATGATAGGGGAAGGTCATATAAGGCAAGATTTTGTCCCAATTTTTATGTTCTGTGTCGACATACATGCAGAGCATGCCTGTGAGGGTCTTGTTAAGGTGCTCTGTTAGTCCGTTTCTTTTGGAGGTGGTATGCAGTTGTTCTCCGGAGAGCTGTACCGCTGAGCCTGAGAACAGACTCTAAGAGTTCTGCCGTGAACGGAGTTCCTCTATCCGTAATGACAACCATTGGAGCACAATGCCGAAGGACCACGTTTTCTATGAATTAATAAGCCGCTTCTATGCCCCTCGGCGTAGCTTTTGTCTCCATGTAGCGAGACAACTAATCGGGGGCGACGACGATCAGTGGTGACAATGGCAACGTGCATGTTGCTAGGAAGACAAAGAGGACAGCGAATACGCGCTCATGGAAATACATTCAGAGTATGGAAAACTGCAGCATAGTCTGCAAAGTGCTGCTTTTGATAAGTAAAAGACAGTTCTCAGTAGTGTATGTTCGGTATATGCATTGCCAATCGCTGCATTAAGCGCTGGATCTGGAGCTTCACCAAGACCTGCAGAAAAACTACATTAGCGCTACATTAACCGCAGAATCGATGCTAGATTAGCGCTGAATTTGCGCAGCATTAGGTGTTGAATTTAGAGTGTCTTGGCTCGCACGGGTTTTCTTTCCACATTCAATCTCCTTAGGCCAAGGTTCAACCAAAGCTTGTCAGGCGAGGGTAGTTCACTACAGAAATAAAACAGACACTCGCCTTGCCCAAAGAGGAACAAACATACATTGGCGTTTTGGGGATACTACCGGTCTCTTGTTTGTGAACAAGAGACCCATAGCAGCCCCGAAACATCAATATACACTCAAGCCTCGTTATAAGAAAGTAAATAAAAAATAGTCTTGTGATAGATAGTGTTACAAATAAGTCTTTATAATGAATTTTCAGGTATAAGGAACTTATTTTCATGTAAGATGCAACTTCGTTATAATGACGTTTTGAGTGCACGTGTGTTTTTTTTTTTGGAAAAGGTGAATGCGTGTTTTATTTTTTCAATTAGTGTTCCTCTAATTTATGTAGTCTCAATTTTCTGCACCATGCAGGATCGAACGCAGCAGTCACGAAGCAGGGCGCCACGCATCGCGCTCCTGCGTCACCTCAGCCAGCCCACGACAGCCACCAACAGGATAGCAGCAGCCAGCTCCTGAAGGTCAACTTCTGGTTGACACTGCTCATATCGGCGCTCGTGGCAGCGCTACTTTCGTGACCTTATTGTCACCTGTAATATACGTACACACACTCGCCGGTAGTATATTTATAAAGTAGTATTGATCTGTTGAAATAAATGACATCCCTACTTATCCACCACTGTCTCCAGAAGCACTTCTTCCTCACTGAGCAAAAGAGGGTTAGGGGGGATTGACGGAGGGCTCATTTCTTATCTAAGCTGTTTATGCTCCAAGAAACCTCATTCATCATTTTAAAAAAATCTTTCATCATCATGAACTGTGCACACTCTCTTTGTCCTCTTCTCTATGTTCTGCTTCACTCACAGAACATGTGTGGTGATTTCCACGGTGTGGGATGCGATAACTCGAATAGGTGGAAGTTTGGATACAGAGAGAGAGAGAAAGGGAAAGCAGCAAAAGTTAGAGAGTGGGTTAGAGAAAGAAACACTCAGAGCGTAGCACACGTATACTATATCTTAAGGTAGTATATCAAGTGAAGAAAAGTAAGGGTAAGGAGAAAAGCGTGAAGCATAGCATGGCCATGTGTACTATAGTACAGTAAGGAGATGGGAAAGGGAAGTATGGTATAGTAAATCAAAGGGAGGGAGAAAATAAGGAGAGGAAAGCATGAAGCATTGAGTAGCCATGTATATTAGAGTACAGTAAGGAGAAAAGATAGCAAACTATAGTATAGTCTATTAAAAAGGAGGGGGGGGGGGGGCATGAGGCTAAGGTTAAGAAGAAAGCGTGAGGCACAGCGTAGCCATGTGTGTTACGGTAAAGCAAGATGGCGAGGTGGAGGAGGGGAAAGCCAACAGCTCCATTTTTATCTCGGTCTCCACACAACCAAAGCGTAGCTGGCCCAATTCTTTAGTTTGACACGACCTAATGAAACCAGTGAACAGTGAAGGTAACTTAGGTAAAGGTGACATTACTTGTACGTTTTCGACTGCAGTACAGTAATTGTGACGTAAAATGAAAAAAAATTACAGTGGGTGGAAAATCGATGCAGGTGGACATCAAAACTAACACGTTCGGAGAATGTTCGAGATGCTCTATCGATTCAGCTACATCAGAATTTGCCTTCCCATCCACTTTAGCGGGCATTTACGTTTTTGTAATCTCGGGAGCATTAAATGGTGTTGCTGGTCGCCATGACAGTGAGTGCGGAACACGTTCTGGCCAGCTGGTGTGACGGCATTTTTTCATCACTGTTAGGTCACTACAATGGCTCTGTGGTTGCGGGGCTTGGCTGCAGACCAAAATAACGCAACTTCAATCTCGGCTGTGGCACTTTTGATGGATTTGAAATGGTAAATACTCATGTACCGCGTGATGTCTGAGTGTATTGAAGGACCCCAGGTCATTGCAGCTATCCACAGCCCTCTTCTACAGCATCTCTCATAGCTGGAACTGGTTTAGAACTCCACAAACAAAACCTATCTTCGTCGTTAAGTGGCGGTGTGCTTACACGTAGGTGATAATACTAGAAGAACAATGCTAACAAACGTTGACATATTTTCATAAATGTAAGTGCATACTGCTCTTATGTTAAAAATGTTCGATGCTGCTTTCTCACTTCTTTAGGGAGAAGTGAAGCTTCTACTCAAACTTACGCATCAGTGCAACATGTCTTATCATAGTAAGTTCTCATCATTTTAGATAAATCACATGGCAATTTAAGAAGCGTTACGAGTCTTGACAGCATGAAACAAAAACTTTCCTCTCATTAAACACAAAGCGGCTTCTTAACAAGCCGTAGAAAACAAAATCGATGTGTTTATTACGCCTTCTAAACTCTCACGAATGCATACGACTGGCAATGCTCTTGTACGTAGCTATAAAGCATGCTTTTCTTTTTTTTTTGCCATTTACCATGTTTCACTCGCTATACCATCAACCTACGTGCAAGTTTGAGGCACATTCTGCAGCAAGCCACCGCTTGCTTTTAGTTCATGCAACAAAGAACGTGTTCCCAGGTCGAAGCTCTGTAAGCCTTCAAGCCACGCAGTTAACCTCGTTTCGAAAAAGACCCTTTAACTACCACCTTCAGTGTCCTGTTGAGGCTGGTGCTGCCGCTGTGAAATTGCGACACTACATGATGGCAACGTACACATACGACTTTTTTTTTATAGACTTTGTATTCAATATACATCTACGAGTTTATGTACACGGGTGCAACGAGGTGAATAAAAGGGAAGTCCTAAATTTGCTTGACGCCCTGACGAAACTTGTCGGTGATGTAGTTCTTCATGTCGGTGTGCTCGACGTCCGGCGTCTCACCTTCTTCGGCGATGCGGTAGGCCCCCACGTAGGAGCTCGAGTACACAGCCTTCAACTTGGCCTCCTCGACGACTCCCTTGGCCTTGAGGTCTCGTTCGACGATGATGCGCATCAACGGCGGCATCTTGAGGTAGCGGGGCAGGACCTTAGGCACGGGGTCCACGACCGGGAGCGACAAAAGTCGCGCCTCCTCGCTCCTGGGCACCAGCTTGTAGTCGGGAACCTGGGGCGACTCCAGCTGGATGACGCCGAGTCGTCGGCCCCGGAACACCGTGTCGGCCCAGACGTCGCCGTACTGGTTGGCATCGTCCATGTGCGGCCGGACCTTTGTGATGATGTAGTACGAGGGCTCCGGGTACCGCTCGAATGAGGTCCGAGTGACGACGCGACCGACGCCGAAGTTCTTGAGGTTTCCCAGCAGCCAGAGCAAGTGCTTGCCAACGTACGGGGACGGGTAGCCGATGTACTTGATGCGAGGCATTGCGAAGAGCGGCTGTCTCTCTCTCTTTTTCTTTTCTACAAGTTGCACCAGCGTGGAGTCGCGAAACGTTAAAGACGAGCTTGACGCGAAAGCACTGAATCAGTTAATTTACCTCTTCAGACGAGGATCAAGCAGTAAAGCACTATAAGCATGCTCACAGCACGGAAAGCGCCATGTTCTTTTTGAATAAGGTCGGATCTCGGATTGACTCGAAACGACCGATTCTATGTAAACATATTTTTAAACATCTTTCTTCAACTTCAGAGACTTCTTTTTTTACGAAAGTGCACAACATAAAAAAAACTAGACGTCTACTTTATTATTTTTTTATAAAGTACTAAGCTTTTTAGAACTGACATATAGAGCATGAACTTAGTTTCGGTTTTGATTACATAGGTGTACCCTAGGAGGATATATATAAAAAAATTGCTGGAGTGGAAGCCGCCTATACTTACCCATAGAGCACAGTGAAGCCGGCGGCGGCCATCTTGTGGTGGGCAGGAAGGCGGCCGCGTAGCATATAGTGCACTTCCGCGGCCGTTTTTTTTTCGCAAATGATTGCTGCTAGAGAAGTAAAAACGTGCTCACATAGTCGCCGATACACTGGCAGTATTTAAAGAGACTACAGAACGGTTCGTTTTTCATGTGTTAAAATTTTATTTGTACAGCTTTCTCAGCCTTTAGCCAACATGAACGTTATGGCAAAGTTGTTTCACTGATTCCTAAAAATGACGAGTCTTGAAAGCAAAGACCTAACTTTGTCTTTCACGAGTTCCCGGCTTCGTTCCTTTGTCATGTGGTGCAGCCTGATCTTGATGTACAGCTCCAATACTTGCTTGCTCAAGTTGTAAATATGGTTGTCCAACACGTCGACGTCAAAAAGATGTTGTTCCAATTGTGAAAACCACCTCTTTTCCAGTGATTGACTCAAAATCTCCAGGACTAGTTGTTTGGTATTGGCATGTATGTTCTTAAGGCATTGAGTGGAAGCCTGCAGTCGACGCAGCCCCTTTTCCGCACAGTGACACAACGTCTTCGGAAGGGTAAAAGAGTCCACCTCGATTTTTTTGTCTCACCAATAGAGATGTATCCGCTCCATGAAGAGCTTCTATGCACAACTCACAGGTGTTTGTAGTAGCGATTTTGCGAGCGACAAAGCCTGCAATGTAAGGCACGACAGAGCAAACGAATGTGGAGAGGCTCTCTGGATAGTCAATTCGGTCTGTGTAATCGTGGTCCTCTGGTTGTAGGATGGCACACCTTCGCGATGTGACCTCAGTGGTTGCACAAAATGTAGTGGCAGAGGCAGATGCACCCAGAATAGAAACAATATCTTGCGAACAGTTGCCTGAGGTGGACGATCTCACTTCTGTCTGGACCAATAGACGCTTGTAAGCTGCCATGATTGGGCAGCTGTAGGGTTGTTGTTGAACCCCCCACGTCCTCGCACACAGCCAAAGAAAGTTTCTGCGTGATCTTGACTCATCTTGTGCGTGAGCAGATAGTTAAGTTGACCTTCATGAACGAGTTCCTTGAAGATACTTTCTGTGCTCTGTATACACACAAGAAAACCCACAAATCCTGTCCTCTTTGTTCCCTGCAAAAGTGGTCGACCGAATGGGTCTTTTTAAAGCACATATGTACTCTCGAGCGTCGGCAAAAAATGGTTTCCAACAAGGCTCATTTTGCTTCGAAGGGGGGCTTTGTATGATTTTGCAAACGCATTTCTGGAGTTTAGCAAATCGAAGAGATGATCAATACCCTCACAAATTTTGCCGTGGCACTAGCACCTCTAAACTGTGGCAGCTTCAGCGTTTGCTCGCAAAATTCAAGAGCGTCTGCGACTGAAGCGCTGAGTGCCTGAACTGCGAGCCGTACCTTCATCTTTTGCTTCTCCCACTGCATATGCACCTTAGTTAGCTTATTGCCAAGGCGGAGCCCTTCCTCGCGCTGTAAAGCCTCCAGTGCCTTTATGTAAGCCCATTTTATGTGTTTCCATCAACATCAGAGATGTAACACATTGTTGCCAGTGAATTTCTAATCAACTTAATCATGTGGCATGGGTCAAGCAGGATATGCACATCCCTTGACTCATCAACTGGGTTTTTAAAGGATGTGGAGAACTCGACAGGATCAGGCTTCAGTTCTGCACCAAGGCATTTTGCCATAGTGAAATTTGATGACGCACCATCAAATGTTAGACTGACAACTTGAACTTTCACAGATTCCAGTCGTTCAATGCATTGTTTTGTTAGTTCAGCCCTCTCAGAACCAGTGAGCGAGTGGATAAGAAAGTAGCCGACTGGAATTTTCAGCCTCATGTTTATGCCAACAACAATATAAACACAAACATTTGTGGCTTCAGGAAGGCTGTCATCATCAAGAGATGCTCCAAAATCAACGTAGCCAACTACCCTGTCTCCGACAAGTTCAACATGTTTCCTAATCGACATATCATCGACAATCAGAGCGCAGTAAAGAGTTTCAGAGCGACCTTGAACCAACTTCTCCAAGAAAGAAAATGCTTCACCTGTAAAGCCTGGTTGGCCATCAACAGACCTATACCATTCTCTGATTGTGCGCTGCGAAGGGAGGGCGTCATTAAACTTTGATCGCACAAATTCGTAGGCTGCTGGTGAGTAGAAATGTAAAGTTAGTGCAAACGTTCGCAGCTCTGGAGGGTATTTACCTCCACTTTCTGTCCGTGCCCGGTGAAGCAGCTGTTGTATGTCAGGAGAAAATGCTGCATCGAACATCTTGGAGCCCTCTTCTGACAAAAGCTTTTGTTCTTCGATGCCTCTAATAATTTCTTCAGCGGTGATTTTCTTTTGTGTCAGCCTTCGTTTGCTCTAATGGACCTAAGAGTGTGATGTGACGAAGCTGCTAACTAATAACATTATGCTCATGTTGCTTTAATTGTGCAACTTTCTTCAAATAAAATAGTCTTGAAGCTAAATTTGTAGAAATAACAGGTAAGTTCATTCAATGGCCTTACTCGCTATAAAATAGAAACACGTGGTGCCAATTTCCAGTTTCGATGCCGGTGGCAGTTTCGTTACTTTTTCCCAAATCCTTTACATTATAGTGAACATGAATTGTGTCCGTCATGTAGCTTGTTTTCCTTTAAATAGTCAACAACAAGCACACTACTTGGCGAAAAATATTCTTTTAGATGGGGAGCATCTAATACTCGAGGCTTGTAGTGCGGCGCCGTCCGCAAGCTTCCTCCTCCTTCTTCCACCATCTCTTTAGATTTAAAGTCTTTCCAATTAGCGTCACTTTTGACATGCAAACGGTGTATAATTCCAAATTGGCAGGATGAAATCAAGTTAACTATCGATCCTCTGTAACAAAAAAAAATATTTCAGGCACCCTTGCCTTCCAGATACATTGTGCGACTCTTCTTTTTCTTGCCTCATCACAATGCATTACTTTTGTTAAATATACAAACTTTCTCAGAAACTCTGAGCACATGTCTACATACCGCCGCGACAAATATAACAACGAAACACACCAAGGAACATGCTTTTACTCCATTCCAACCGTAGCCGTATCTTCTCAAGGACCAGATTCATCTGAAGGACTGTAGTTTCATGAGATCTGAAGTCACATTTATTCTCTCATCTAAATTTATTGAACAAGTGTTCAGTTCCTCCTTGTAACAGAGGCTCAATTTCGCTTTTGGATGTTCTCACAAGCTGAATACAAAACTGTAAACACACCTACCCGAACTGATATACTCAGTTCACTTCAGACCACCCGAAAATTCGCAATACATCAGTAGTAAAGACAGTAATGCGAAGAACCACAATCCAGTGCAGCACACAACAAAAAAAAACACGATATATTTAGCAATCTCGCCAAAAACGGTTACCCAAGATTGTTTATTCAAACCAAAAGCACAATGATGCAATCTCAGAAATGCAGAAACAGTATTTGCCCTATCAACACCAGGACAGAAACATATCACTCTCCGTTGTCCGAGGCACCAGCAAAACCATCGCCCAAACTCAGGCGACGTGCCATTCGTGGAAGGCTGAGTCAGGTGATAGTAAATACGTGAGTGGCCTGACCACTTTTGCTGCGGCCACATGCGCTTGAACTCTGAAACAGGAGGGATAAAGGCCGAGCTACGGCCTGTTCTAAACCGGAAACGATGCTGGGCATGCGTCTTCAAAGTGAAACCACATGTTTGAAGAACTGCTTACGTACTCAGCTACTGTAGAAAAAAGCAAAAAAGTCTTGCTGACTTCTTACAGTCTGAATACGTTGCCCGCCGCCGAGGATGGGGACGGGTGGTTCGTGCCTCCCGTCTTTGAACCCTAAAGATGAACCGTATGAATTCCTAAACGTCGGGACAATGCCCACTCAAAGTTCTAAAGATAAGAAGGTGCTTCAAAAAACATGTTTTCTGTTTTAGATGCGGAAGCATCTTATACTCGCGCCTTGTAGTGCGCCGTCCGCGCCGTCCGCGCCGCTTCTCGAACATTCGACAGCGGACGCGCGCGCATGCGCCGTCGCGCCGTCGCTCACCATCTGTGCCGCGCGCGCTTCTCCTTCTCGAACATTCGACAGCTGACAGCGCATGCGCCGTCGCGCTGTCGCCATCTGTGCCGCGCGCGCGCTTCTCCTTCGAGAACATTCAACAGCTGACAGTGCATGCGCCGTCGTGCTGTATATACTCAAGGTCGGCGCTCGCTCGCTGAGTTGCCGCTCGTCGGTTGGTTTGTACGGCGCGTCGACGTCCAAAGGTCGCGGTGAAATGAATGCCAACGAATCCACAAACACAATGATCGACGTCCCTTCGACCAGCGCCGTCCTTTCGCATACGTGTGTACGTGTTCACTCATTTAACACCCCCTCCTACAACCACGTTAACCAATTTAGCCTTCGACCCAAGTAAGTCGCAATTTAACACCCCATTTCACAACCACGTTAACCAATTTAGCCATCGACCCAAGTAAGTCGCACTTTAACACCCCGTTAACCAATTTTATGCTCCGCATCCTCCTCAGTGTTCCCCCGAGGGAAGCTGCGGGCAATTTTTTTTTCAAGACTTGCGTTTTCTGCAGGCAAATGGTGTCTCCAAAAGGGTGGTCGTGCATTTTCTCCCAGACAGCGGATGTACAATAAACACTGGAGTGGCGAGAAGAAAGGCGACCTTGCACGCGGCTCCTTCATCAAAGCCACCGCAAACCGCGGAGGCTCTGCAGCAGAAGCACATGGCGATATTAGTTTAAGCACATATGTACGCTGTGGTTTCTGAGTAGCGTGTGCACCGCCAGCATAGTCGCCAGCCACCCCGCAGTACCGCACACATGCAGAGACCCCAAGCATGCACGACTTCCGTGCGAAACCTACAGTGGCAAAGAAGGGAGCAGTACGACGCCGTGGTATAATGAAAAAAAAAAATGGCTTTGGGAACTTGCGAAAGGTATATCATCGTATCCAGAAAACAGCACACAAAGAAGACAAAAAAAGAGAGCGAACACACATGTAGCACTTGTGTGTGCTTCTTTTTTTGTTTTCGCCTTGTCTGTGTGTTGTTTGCTTCAAACATATGCCTGAACACGTGAACTTGCACGAAAGATTACATGTCATTATTGGTGATGTATATCAGTATAGCTCAATTTGACATTCTTAGCAGAGTGACTTAGTGGGCGAGTTGGTTCATTCTTAACGTAGCTTATAGCACGAAAAAACACGAGAGGACAAGCTGCAAACTATCAACTAAATTTATTCGGAAAGGCACATTCTTACTTGGATATTCTAAATGTGTCCTAACTGTGGCCGAAATAGAGTGTATACTTTCAGAAGTGCACTTTAGCGAAAGCAACACGATGTGGACAGTAGCTTGTGCCGCACATTAACGAAGACATGCCAGGCCATAATCGGTAGTGGACGTCCTTGTTGGCATGCATTCAGACGAAATCCGGACAAGTAAAGCTCCTACGCCACTCTGTGTTGTGTCTGTTCTCGGCCACAGTTTGTAAATCCTGTCTAGCCTTACATGTAAATTCGCCTGTCTCAGCAGTATCCCAGTGACAATAGTGCAAGCTGAGGCAAATTTTTTTTTTTTCACATCTTGATACAAAAAGATAAAGCTTGCAGCGAGAAATTTGAGAAAAATATTCAGGCAACAGTTACTGATCATCGCACAAAATTTGACATTCTGTTCAGGCGTAGTACCCCTGACAATATATTGATGTTCATGCAGCTAACGGTTGGTGAATTCATGGGCGTAGACAAGAAGTTACCAACCCCTAGCTTGAATGTGCAAGTAGTTTAAGAACTCCCTGCAATGAAAGCAATCGAGGTTGAACCAAGTTCAGCAGAACTCTTTACATGCGCAAGCCAAGGAACGGCAACTGCAAGGTTTTTTAACAAAAGCTATTTATTATATTTTTAACACCTCGCGAATCGCGCGAACTCTATGTTTATAACAAGGCCACAAACATAACGCACAAAAAACCTTCAATAAGTACACAAACAGATGCCTTCTAAATTCGACAAAAAAAAACTTGTCTCGTGTTTTCTTTTAACAGTGGAATTGCTTTCAGTTATCACAGATGGCAGGAACAACAGTATCCCGCCTCAAAGGAGCCTGTGAAGGGTGGGCCAGGCATGACCACATATGTGGCACACTTTCTGCACCGAGATCATTTGACTTCTGGGAAAACTGTGCTCTGTGTATTTAAAAGCTGCCAAAGTGAATACCTAAAGTGGAAACTATCATTATAAATGCGATATTGCACTGTTTTTCTATGGCAACAATTCTTGGCAGTATGGTGTGGGTCTAAATGGAGATCCTTCGGCACATTCAATATAATAGATATAAAGATACATTTTTGAATAGCTAAGAGCTGAGTCGTTCTATCACTGTGCAAAACGGCTGTTAAGATAACTTGATCCAATACTTCGTGAGCCTAACCATAACAAATGTGCATTTATCTAACAGCTATAGGCAGTACTACTAAAGTGCAGCATGTACTTATATCCAGGTTGTCTTTAGTATGCAGCTTTCCTTTCTACAGCTCTTCAAACTAATAACCATAACTAATAACATTGGGCACCTCTTGGTAATACTAAATAAAGAAAACAACGCTGCGCAAAAACACATACACAGCAACACGGTTAACAAGAAAATGTGGGCTTTCGCTAATTCCACTATTCCGCGACACAAACTCGTGCATAGTATAAAACTTGAAGCTGTTTCACCATTTTGGCAATGTCTGTACTCTTGGGCATTTAAAATAGATAACAACATTCAGTGATTATGGTGGCAGGCGTTAGTTCAAATTCAAAATGCGAATGCTGTAGTTATTGGCACCTCGTCGCTCACAAGTTAAACGAAGTGTCAATGGTACAACTGTACAGAAAATTTCAGCATCACAAAGCACACTGATGACTCCCCATTATGCACTATTGTTCAAAAGGCTCAGTTCGTCAAGGACCTTTCAGTCTGCCATATGTTCAACATACATTTGTCATCCGGTAATGTGGATAATTATGTAACAATTCATTATCACTAGTTTAAAAAGCATCAACATCGACAGCAATCTCTCTTGATTTTGGGCTCAACAAATCGAGTAAGTTTGTTCCATAATTCAACATATAAATAGTAAGTCTCAGCAGGATTTGCCAAAACTAGCTGCACCAGCGGTAACTAGTCAACATGCTAATTCGGTGTTTTCGTCATCATGGGGTGATTTGTACATACATCCGTAAGCGGCCAACTCGTGCAGCACGAACAATAAGCATGGAAAATTCGTGGCAGTGAGAAATGCTGGGTGGATTTACTACTGCAAAAGTTATGACAAGAAAGCTAACTGCCATCGACGCGGTCGCCACTGGTGCTACCATAAGATTGCTGCCATTAGCTCACAGCAAGAAATGCTTTCAAAAGTCCCTGCTCATTCAATTCCACTTCTACAAATGGCACAGCAAGAAGCCATCCTCTTGATATGAAACTCTCAAACTGTATTGTAGAACACTGAGACGCTTGTGTGAGTGTGCAAACAATGCTAGCAAAAACAAAAACACGGCTCACATAGTGCAATCAGCAACAGCAGTTAAAACATAGGACCCAGAAGGAAAAGTTATAATATGTATGTCGCAAATACAAGAATGGGAAGATACAGGAGAAACTAAAAATAAACAAAGCAGGTTTCATTACTTAGCGAACTAAGGACCATAGGGGATGACTAGATGACGAGTTTTGAGCAATCGACCACAAATATTATGCCTAACTACTTCAATATGTTACAAACTGCCCGTCATAAGCAAGCATTATGCATGAGATAAATTGAATCTCGTTCCAACAAGGCCACACATAATGCGAAAACATATACAAAATATTTGTTACATGCAGACATTAATCTCTTATATGCCGATACTGGCAAGCAAAATTTGTCTTACTCTATTATCTAACAAAAATTAATTATATTCAGTTTGGCTATATCATTCTTCAACTGTACTTGCATGACTGTAGCACATGAGGTCGGAAGTCATTTGAATAAATTTAAGAGAAAATGAAAGAACAGTACAACACGAGCTAGACGTGGGCATTCACGGCTTCATAATAGGTTTGTAGCAACACCTACTGCTCTTATACTTAGGGCTACCATTTCGCCACATGTGCGCTCTGCTGTATGCAAAACCTGCATTCTAAATGTTTCAAGCAGCATGACTCGTATGCAAGTCACAGCTTAGAAGTTACGATGCAGGGGTAGCAGGTGCGGATGTGACATTGATATCGATGAGCTGATATTGCCCAAATTTTATCACAGTACAGGTTTATTTAAGAACATGAATCTCTCCGCAATAGCCGCCCTCAATGCGATACACTGCAACGTCATTCGGATATCAAAGCTACCTTAAATGGGCGGTGAAACGAATAAAAATTTATTTCAGCACTAAACATGATGAGTCATTCATGTGGACTTTGATCTTTAGAAATCATGTAATCCTATCTTCAAAGGTTTTCGGAGCCCAGGACTTGTGAAAACAGCGATTTTCTTTCCTTTTGATGCACATATATCACGTTTCAAGCTAAAAGGTGCAGCGAATAAATTACCACACAACTTCCATATTCGCTTAAAATGTAGGTTAAATGGCAAAAGCACGAGGGCATTTATGTTTTTACAAATATTGTGTGCCCGACACCTTTGCTGCCATCTATAGCCTCAATCATGCACATGTTTCAAAGCTTTGTACCTTAGACAGTGATGAAGCAATGCAAGAATTGGCACTTTAAATCTGAATATTTCAGAGTGTCAGCCATCACAAAACACCCAAAAATACCCTAAAAAACTTAATGCTTCAACTAAGCTGCTACAGCACAAATCACTGCCGATAATTTCGTTAAAAGCTGCCATTTCAAAGCACAAAGTACTAGCATACTTTAGCAGAGGTTACTGGCTCACACCAAGAATTTTCCAAGTAGTATACACGAAGTTTACAACTTGAATGTGTAATTTACTGTTCACAATGAAGCAACAGCAAACATTAGGCACAGGCATACACAATAAACAATCCATGACTAATGCACATCATCCAGTGCTTCTTAACAACCTACTACCGTCTCACCGTTAATGAATCTATGCATGTACATCACCCAAGCTCAACTTAATGAATTCCTACTTGTAATACAGAACTCTACGAATATTTGCACTTCAACATTAACTCAGTCTCCTTGCTTCAGCACTTGAAGTTACTTCACTGGCAAGTTCTGCACGTAATTTTTTTAAGTGTGCACAAACCATATTCAACATCGGCTGGTGTTCTTTGTAGTTGTTACAAAAAGACGAAGCACAGCCAGCCACAGACACTTATTAGACGGAGGTACCCCAACAAGTTCAGTCTTGCTTTTTAACACATCGCCTACTAATTAAATGAAAATAATTAAATTCATACCAAGCATAAATGTAAGGCTTTCACTGTAAAGAACTGGCCACACTGGCAACCGATCAAACCATTAAACCGCAAATGTAATGGCTCGATCGTTACTAAACTGAAAACTGTGGTCGTAGGGTGGCCGTACTGCATGCACAAGTGATGGACAAATAATGTTTTGCTTTCGTGAGCTTGATGCACACAGCACCTTCACGCTTGACTTTTTGGCACTGTTACATTTTTCTTGTAGTCACATGTCACTGACAATATGGCTTTCCAGCACGGCTCAGTTACCTTGTGGCTGAGCAAGTGATAACCTAAAAGTGAAGTTGGACGAGAGTGGTAGAGGGAATCTGGTGTAACTTTCCCCATGGTTCTAAATATGACAGGATATACATTTCTCAGCTGGGCTCAGCTCCAGAAAAACATAGCATAACTCCATGACATCAGTAATGTGTTCCTTAGGTGTGTTGTATCGGATGTGAATAGAGACATACTACTGCGAATGAAGCAACAAGAAATAAAGCTCAGCCCTGTAGATAAGGACAGTCACAGCTGTAAATTGGCGCATTTCATACTTTTTTGTACTGTTATTATTTGTCTTTTTCAATGCTTTGTACTGAATAATAAAAGAACTCTGAATATTACTGAAACAAACATGCATCTAATATAAAAATAACTTTCCTGCATCAGAAAATTTCTCAGA
Organism: Rhipicephalus microplus; assembly: GCF_013339725.1. NCBI lineage: Eukaryota > Metazoa > Arthropoda > Arachnida > Ixodida > Ixodidae > Rhipicephalus > Rhipicephalus microplus. The sequence continues at coordinate 130,618,615 of NC_051167.1, read as the reverse complement.
CACGTTTCTTCATTAGAGTGTAAACGGAGAAGGACACATTCTTACTTACTCCATTATATTACATAATTCATCATATCAGTGTTTTTTTATATCTCGGCTAAACTATACATGCCAGTTAGTGTCGACCTTCGCAGCGGTTTCATTTAGACAAGATGAACAGTCAGGATAACTGCCATTCGGGCGTAACAAAAGCGCCCGAGTTCTTTCTTTGTCTCTGTTCAAGTTGTGCTATTGAAATTGTCAATGATGGACGGCTTAGCCATTGCCACTGTGGCAGGGAGGGGGGGGGGGGGGTATTTTCCTTGCAGAGTCCTTGCTTACATACACAAACCAATCTTATCCTTATGTTATGTTTTGCTTAAGTTTTTGTACACTCTGCGTGTGTTATGGGGGCACCAAAATGGTAACAGGGTAAAAGATAACAACAAGGTTGGTCTGTGAATACTGTCCTGCTTAGTTTATCAAATGCACAAAAGGTAAAAGATGGATAAGGGAAACGCGAGATAAGGATAAGGCTGGTTTGTGCATATGGGCCTAAGACTCGTCGATGTCCCCAGTCGTAAGACACTGTATGACATTTTGTCGCTGGTGAAAACAGCACTTGCAAAAAAGACACGAACAAAACAATGAGTGTGTTGCCCTCACAAGCAGTAAAATGTCATACAGTAAGTAACACGAACCAAGCCAAAGAGTTATCCTCAGCCATCAGACACCTAAGCTTCTTGAAGAAAGTCACCTTGCCGCTATTGTGATCCCACAACACAAATCTACCTGCGATTGCTCTTGAACTAATCCGTACTCTCGGTCAAACGTCAACCCTATTGCGACTGTCACGCGCTGCGCTGCTGTCCGTGTCGCAGGAACAACTGCAGTCATCTTCGCTGGGCGGAGACTGTGCGGTGAGAGATTCAAGGTGGCCGGCCATGTCGTTCTCAAGTGCACTGGCCTTGAGCATCTCCTCGCGCATCTGCGCCCGTGGCAGCGGAAGACACTGGTTTCGACGCAGCACCACCGGAATGCTGCCCGTAGGATGGAGGAGAAGATAGTAGATCACCTGCACAAACAAACTGCATTGTCTCACACATAGCCTGCACCGAAAATTGAAAAAAGAAAAGAAAGACTGAAAAGTGGGGGTGCGGGTTATCTGCGAATAATCCGAAATAAGAGGTCGGCTTCGCAGCAACGCATGGCCTGCCGTGCAGTCCGCATCCCCATCGGCATCGTTCGGTGCAAAGCCAATAAAAGCCAACACAGGCCATAGATAGACCCCCTCCGTAGCGTGTTTATTTACTTTTCGCATGCTTTGTTTGATTTCGTCAACAGAGTCACAAAAGTGATTTGATAGCGTCTGTCGTTTCTTTGTTTACTAACTGTACCAGTACCCTTAGCGGTATCCTCTGCAGTGTGCTGCACTTGAGGGCGACGCAACTTTGAATGAAAGGACTTATTTCGTTGTTGACGAGCTCCGCCATCTACCAGAATTCTGCCTGTCTAGTATGTAATTTTCCTACAAAGAAATAGTTTTCAGGCAGAACAGTGGAACCGCAATGGGAGCCTCCATAGTCCGTCACAATGGCAAACCTGACCATGGAGCCTATAGAAGGGAAAGCACTGAGCTGCCTTCTAGCTGCGACCCAAGCTCTTTCTTCATTACATGGACGATTCTTTTTGTGTCATGAAGACATCTGAAATTGAAAACTTCAAAAAGCGCTTAAATTTCGTGCACCCAACCATACAATTCACGGCCGAGTGTGAAAGCGGCCAAAGCCTGCCCTTTCTCGATGTCCAGGGGGAAAGAAAGCGCAATGACTTGGAGCTCTCTGTCCATAGGAAGCCTGCGTACACCAGCTGTTACCTTCTATACGATTAACATCATTCGGCCAGCTAGAAGGCCTCGGCTTGTGATCACATTACTTCAGAGAGCCAAGAACATATGTTCCAATGACACGGAATGCGGGAAAGAAGAGGCTCATGTAATTTGCGAACCTCAGAAAAAATGAATACCCTGAAGAACTTCATTCGAATCCGTCACCAGCCGCGCAGAGCAAAAGAGGCTATGCAAACCCCAACCAGCATTGATTGGCAGCTTTCCGAAACACGTGTCGGTTCCATACGTCCAAGAAACCAGCGAGGCTTTGGCTCAAATTTTCAATAAAGAAGGGGTGCACATCGCACACACGCCTATGCCTTTATGCACGCTGGGCTGCTTCCTCCCCCACCCGAAAGACCAGGCCAACAATAGACAGGACTCCCGGCAATTGTTTACAAAATCGCCTCCGCAGGGTGCCCTTCGTATATTAGCAATACGAAAACCTGCCGGAACGACTCAAACAACACAGTGAATGACATCCGGAAGCTGAACAAAGAGCGCAGCGCCGACGCTGAACACTGTGAGACGTTTGACAACTAAGATAAATTTCAACGAAACAACCACACTGGAAAGCGAGACTACCTGGAGGAGAAGACTCCTAATTGAGCCGTGGCACATACAGCGAACAGTCCAAAACATGAATCATTCCCTCGAACCCTTCCCCCAGTGTATGCAAACGGACTACGCTCCGTGGCAAAACGTGGGGTCATTAATCGTCACGTGAGTGCTTTCAAGACGCCGCTCCAGTGTCGCCACAGTCCCCTCCTGAGAAAGGAGCCAAGTCAGTTCCGGCACGTCAATTTTAACGTGTTTTCACATACTTTACTTTGGTTGGAGTTGAGACAGTCTTGCTCAGTTCTCTTGGGTTTGAATGTTTCAGTCTAATGCTACTGTCTAGGACCTTGTTATACTTCAATGCAGCTACACATTCATGATATGTGATGGTAAGTAGTTTAATATACAGTGGCACTTTCTGAATGTAGTATTGCCGGCATAATGAACGCACTCACATAATAAACACACCGCCAACTTCAGTCTTCAATATTTGGATCTTTTTTTTTTCTCTCCTGCGCAATAAATGCACCCCCGACAATCATCCGCAGTAGTTCCGCAAACCGACACCTGGCGCTTTCTTGCCTGATGAATGTTTTCCGTTTTTTATTATGCCGACACCTTCGGCCCCCTCAGCTAGCTTCTTCACCCCCTTTGGGTGCTGCCATGTGCCATTTCGTTTTTATTTTTCTCTGTGCGTGGCACATACTTCGTCTTTTTAATTATACATGCACCACAGCAGGATTCATGAACATTGTGAGTCTAGAGACATCGCAGCAGACAAGCACACAGTGACCAAGGTCATGAAACCGCCAAGCAACGGCTGCTTCCCGCAAATATGAAACTTTAAGGCCTAACAACATTCATGCGATTTTTGAGCCACGACCATAGGATCTCCAGTCGCCATGGCTGTCGTTAAGGGCCATTGATCACCATCATGCCACAGGTTTCTCGAAAACCAGAAAAAAATCACTTTTCACCCAGAAAAACATGGTAGTACCTTTGATTCCAGCTTAAGTTGCAATTAGCTCTTCATGCTTGTCATCTGCGCATACTTCAAGGAATGCAGGATATAGGCTACCTCTTCTACAGTCACTTCTCAGGTGGACAGCGAGGCAGCAGCTATATTTTGCGATTAACCTTGTTATTAATAGTTTGTTTGGATGGTTTGGCAGTCGCTCCCTGCAATGTTGTTTACTTGCTACAGTGTCAACGGTGTCGTGCGAGGTTGCCTGAGGTTTCCACATAGTTGGCAAATTGCGTCGTACTGTGTAGTGCCCGCTTATGGACGCCCCTCGAGATCACAGCAGATACCACTGTTGCAGTTGAATGATTGCGAGAAAAGAAAGCTGCAAAAGGCGGACATGGAGTGCGGGCAGTGTGGGGACAGCTGGCAGATGATAGCGCCATCAACTACCGAAGATGAAGTGAAGTGCAACAAAGAAGCCGTTTCCGAACAGTGTGCATATGTGTCAACTTCAACACTAAGCGGCCAAATTTTTTTTCGCATTAACGCAGTTTTAGCTCATGTCAAAAACGTTTACATGAAATTTGCCCCACATAATAAGCCCACCCTCAACCTTGCTTCGATTTTTCGGAAAAATAAGTGCGTTCATTGCTCGAGTATCTGTGGTAAACATTGCTGGAAGTGGCACTCCATGTGTGTGATTGACTCTCCCTTTGTCCGCATTGTCGTCGCACCTTACACTTTAAGATATGCCGAACCAACACATGCCGACTGATATTCTTCCATTCTAGCAATATTAGTACTATCCAACTTCGATTATGCTACAACAACACACCAAGTTCTCTACCTTATCGTGTGCACACACTTACCATGAAGGTGATGCCAAGGAAAAAGCACAGGGTACCACCAAGCACTGCAGGAACCTTGTACCAGATGTCTGATGGACTGTATACATAGAAGACGCCCAGCAGGATAGTGTTCTCAACAAAGGTGCCCACGTAGAAGGCAGACATGCGAAACCGAGTCGGGGTGTCCACCGGGTTCAGGTAGCAGAAGATGAAGACCACGCCAAGCACCAGGTTGTACACCAGCTCCTCCACTCTGCAATTGAGAAAAGGAATTAAGATTTCTGTACCTTGAGCTGTGACCGACGCTGTAAACAGCTACCGCCGACAGGTACTGACTCACAAAAAAATTATTACCGCACAAACAAATTAAAGAGTATATACCATCGGCTAGCACGGATGACTAGTGTGCCAAGCGAAACATGATTGCTAAAGAAGTTACAAGAGAGTTAAGGCAACTTGAGGTGCCAGGTCTCTTCTCACAAATGGAACCGTGGAAAAAATCTAACCCCTTTAGCTCTGACATTCTCTGTGACTGTGTCACACTTCGGCATAGAAAAAAAAGAAAAATATCATGCAAGGCTGATTCAAGGTTTTCTTCTGCTTATTGAAGCCCTGAACTTTGTTCAGTATGCTATGCTGAATAATAACCCAACCTCTAGAGGCCACTTTCATCAAATTGTCTTTACAATTTCACGAGCTTCCATTAACACATTAACAAAGCTCTTGCAATGTTTGTTGTCCTACTTACTGCTCGATGTTTTCTGCCACCTCAAAGTGGCTGATGATGGTTTTGAACAAAATTACATGCTATGCACTCGCGATCGATACTCGTATTTCTTATAGTTACGCACTTTTAGTTTTGCCTAAGGTTGGATGTTAGACTCACTGATGTGTTATAATAAATGCCACTGGCGAGGCACATACAAGGCAGCACAAAGAGTGACACAAACACAAAGCACTCTGTGTGCATTAAACTTATTTCAGACTATCGCGATCCAAGCTGGAAGCACAAGTTTCACAAAGGCTTGGGTGACACTGGTGTACGCGGCCAATACATCAGTTGTCCCAACCTGTTCTCGTAGAACTGCGTCTTCATCGAGATGATCCACGCAGACATGATGAGCCAGCGGAGGCCACAGACAAGGAACATGTAGAGTGGGAACAGCGAGGCAAACAGCCCCAGTGCCAGCACTCTGGGCACGATGACAAACAGACGCCACAGGAAGTAGACGGCTGCGCCGCGCCACCGCATGTTGGCTTTGTCCTCGATGACCAGCCGCAGCGACTTGTTGTACGAGGCCAGGGACCAGGCCACTGACACCAGAGACGTCACGATGGACACATTCTGTGCCACCACTGACGAAAAGAGAGGGGTCTGCAGTTTATGAGGGTTGCGAGGAACCTATATTCTGTCACGACTTAAAGGAAACATAGGCTCCACCTACAGAAATGCAGCATGCCTGCACTTGACCTGTGAAAGACAGTCGTGCTAGATTGTTCCACTCAAACCACAACTATGTATTCCCGGATAATATAAATACTATGCATATAAAGAGTTAAAGATTCGTTGTTATTACCCAGAAAAGATGAGCAGTGTTGTCAGAGTCCCTGACAGGCCTGTAGCGAGGAACATTAAATGGGAAGCATTTCTTTGCATACTGTAAGCACTTTTGGTATCTATCTGCGTGTTTATCTATCTATCTAGCCACTTACATCTGGGTGCTCTCGTGATCATCCCCTTAACTTGGTGAGAACCAAAATTGGTATGGGAGGGTAAAATAGTATGCCGAATTTGACGCGCTGTTCAACACAGCAAGAATGCCACAATCCCGTTGCATACATCGTCAAACACTTCCCGCCAGACAGTGACAGTTTTTTCTAACGTTCACGCGTTAGAAAAAACATGAGATCGGCAGCATTGACTCGAGGAATGCAAAAAATTAATGTCGGGATCCCAGCAGGAATCAAACCCAAGCATTCTACGTGGCAAACAAGCATTCCACCACAAAGTCACACCAGGCCTCGGAAGTGCTTTTCAAATACACCTTAATGTTCGCGAAACATCAGTTGTAGTTGCAGTGCTGGCTATCTGATTTTATAAAGCTTACATGTGTACACTTTTAATACTGCCGCCACATCGGGTTAATGACAATTGTAGTGGGGTGCCGTGAACTGGAGTTGATTTATATAGCAGTGTGCAGGCTACCATCCTCGCGAGCCCCAGCGCTTCGTAACAGCTTATCGCTTCTAGTGTTGCTGATACTCATGTTCCTGTTGGCATCGTTGCGCAAGTGCAAACAACTGGTTATATAAACATCTGCAATTCTTCTGCTTATGTCTGTATGTGCAATATTTATACATATATTCAACGTCATTTCATGACCTTGTCACTTAATAAAAAATTACAACACAGTTACTTCCCCTCCGCATGCTTTGCATAACGTCGATTCCCAAGGTATGTGGGATCTGCCAAAATTTTTTTTTTGGGGGGGGGAGGGGGAGGAACTTGTTGAAGGCCTTGGAAAACGTCTAGTTTCATTAATTATTTTTAGCAAAACAACCTGATTCATCTGAACTTTAAGGGGAGGAGGGGGGGCTACCTTCTCTTTGGCTATGGGCCTGGTCGCTGATGAGACTTACTGGGACGGAGAAGTTTCCAACTTGAAATCAGCATAATAAAAGCGTGTTTTTGTGGCAAAGTTAGCTGTCTGAAACACTCGAGCAGTGCTTGATGTTATGAAAATGAGCAAGCACTACTGGGTGAAGTATTTATGCAAATTGTTTGAGGCAGGGACGTAGGTGCCTGTGGGCGGAGCCGACATCTTTGCTTAACTTGTAACAGAGTGCAATGTAGAGGTCTGAAAAGTCAGTTTGCTGTCCAAAATGTGAGTCGTTTTACTATTTAGGCACAACATCAATACGACATGGATGCAGAGGAAACCGACATACCCACTTTGTTTCTGTCAACCATATCAATCTTTGCTGTGCTTAAATGAATTTACGCCTGTCAACATGCGAAATATTGTTTTAAACTAGCTCAATGATACACTTAGATTTTAACTGAACAACGAACAGAATGATAAAACAAAAATGACAAATCATTTGATAATGGTGTTAGTGCTCTGTGAAAAAAAAAAACATACATTGCATTTCATACATACTAGAAAGCAATTACCAGTTGAAAGACATCTTTCACAGCTCGTGTCGGATGTCATTACATAGTGTGCCACATTGAAACAAGTATGATTGTTTCGTAATTTTGAAGTTAACATTATGTCTCATATTTTTATATGCAACAAAGTATGGTACGTTCATCACATGGACTGTGTTGCAGGTTTGAATCATTGAATTAGTAGAGCTGCACGTTTTTGTAACGTGTGGAACCTGCAAATTGCTTATGACCAAAACATAATGCGCTGGATATTGAAATCTTACAGCCATACAAATAATATACGATTTGACGTAATTTTACAAACATATATCCCAATATATTTGTCATAAGTGAAGCACCAGCTATTGTACGAAGTAATGCAAATGGATAACAGCACAGAAAACAATGTGCAGAGTATAAAAATGTTCAGTCCTGCCTCCTGATTTATTCTCCTCGGTCGCTGGGTACCCAATTGGGTATTTATTTATTTTTTATTTACAAATACTGCTGTCTCACAGTTCGAGACATTGCAGGAGTGGGTCCATAACAGTGAATACACACTAAACTAACAAAACACATGGTTTGGTAGTTCATTCAAAAAACTATTGGTAGGCAACTTTCGGAGAGAAACATCCAGATTATTCCACAATTCCACTGTGAAAGGAAAAAATGAAAACTTAAAACAATCTAGAAATGGCATGAAGGGTGTGATGTTAATGGGGTTTGACCTCCGAGTGTTTGCAACGGAGTTGGCAAAGGAAAAGGGCATGTCAATGGTGATTATCTTGTTCACGATTTTATGTAAAGTGCCGATACGCTCGCAAGTACGTCTGTGTTCAAGTGATTTGAGTGATAGACGTACAGCGTGTGACGAAGGCGAAAAATTGTGATCATAACGGTGATATATGAATCTTATTGCTTTTTTTTGAACACCTTCCAAGTGTGCTATGTCGCATGCGCAGTGAGGTGACCAGACAACGGAGGCGTATTCAAGAACAGGCCGTATCAGGGATTTGTATGCTGTTAGTTTGCATTCGTGAGTTGCATCTTTTAACGTTCGCTTCAAGAAGCCCAATTTTCGGAGCGCTTTCGAGCAGATTAGGTTTATATGTTTATGCCATTTTAAGTTCGGTGAGAATGTTACGCCAAGGTACTTGTATTCGTTGACATGCTTCATGTTCTGGCCATAGGAAAAACGTAGGGGTTCCTTCTTGTTTGTGAATGTCATGCTTACCGTTTTGTTAAGGTTTAGTGCCATTTGCCACGTTGAGCTCCAGGTACGGAAAGAAGAAAAAACATTATTTAACTGTATTTGGTCACGGGAGGTACTAATACAAGAATAGAGGACACAGTCGTCGGCGTATAGACGGAGTTTGACTTTTGTATTTTTTGTTATTTCGACAACATCGTTGAGATAAATTAGGAAAAGAAGAGGCCCAAGGACCGAGCCCTGCGGCACACCTGATGTGACAGGGAGGGATGACGAATGCGAATTGTTAAACGCGACAAACTGCTGCCTTAAATTTAGGTAATCTGAAAGCCAAGATAAGAAGCAAATGCCGTGAGTGCCGCGCAGAAAGGCTTTTAATTTGAGGAGGAGTTTATTGTGGCAAACAGTATCAAACGCTTTCGAGTAGTCAATAAAAAAAATGGCGTCCACTTGACCGCAATCGTTTAAAGTCGAAGCGATGTCATGCGTAAACCCCAGCAACTGCGTGACTGTTGAAAATCCTGCACGAAAGCCATGTTGATTTTGGGAGAGGAGGTTGTTTTCAGTTAAATATGTGACTACATGTTTGTGAATAATGTGTTCTAGAATTTTACAGCAGGTGCAGATTAATGAAATAGGTCGATAGTTTGGAATTACTTGTTTGTCGCCAGATTTGAACACCGGAACAACTTTTGCATTTTTCCAAATCTGCTGTACAATTCCTGTTCCAAGGGATCTCTGAAAAATGACTGTTAAATACCTCGCGTTCCATTCAGCGTAACGTTTTAAAAATGTGTTAGGGATGTTATCAGCGCCGGCACTCTTATTTGTGTCGATGTTCAGTAGGAGATAGACAACTCCAGCGTAACTAATCTGTAGTTCTGGGAAGGCAGGCAATGTACTGTCAAGACCGAAAGCGGGACTGGTGCCATCATCTGTACTAAACACTGATTTGAAATAACCATTGAACGCTTCCGAGATAGTTAAAGAATCCGAAGAGGGCTGCTCGTTCACAATAAGTAAGGAAGATGTCGGGCCTGCAGGATTAAGAGTTTTCCAGAATTTAGATGGGTCGTTTTTCATAAAGGTTGTTAACGAACTTTCATAGTAGAATTTGCGGGCAGCATGCATTTTTTCTCTTAGCTCTGTTTTCAGAGAGTTCAATAAGTGCTGGTTATTTAGGAGAGTGTTACGATGCCTTCGAAGTCGCTTTATTCGCCGAGTAAGCTGAATAATTTCTCTGTTTAGCCAAGGATGCCGAGGGTTTCGTTTTAGGCACTTCTGTGGGACATATGTGTGTATGCAGTGTTCAACAATCTTATAAAACTGATCAACTAACAAGTCCACATGACATTGGTTGCTATTGAACAAGAAATCGTCAAAAGACGCTGCTAGAAATGCAAGAATTGAATTGTCGTCCGCGTGGGTAAAATCCAGAACCGTTTTGTACGTCGGAAGTTTGGGTTCACAGGCAACATTCAAGCTAAGAAGGACTGCCTTGTGGTCAGATACCCCATTCACTGCTTCACATTCAAATTCATTCTGCTGTACAGCCTCATTCAAGAATACAAGGTCTAAAATTGCATTTTCCCGCGTAGGAACATCGACTACTTGGGTAAGATCAAACGACACAACAAGGTCAACTAAAGCTTCACTGAGTGCCCTATCGCGACCAGTGGGTAAGAGTAAATTCCAGTCAACATGCGGTACATTAAAATCACCACATAAAATCAGTTTAAATTTGTGAAGCCTGTTTTTCAATATATAATCACTAATAGCAGGAAAAACAACGTGGTCAGTACCAGGAGGCCGGTATTATTGCTGTTTTAAGGGCTACACATCATAACGGTTCGATATTGGTGTGTCCAAATTTGTCTTGCCACAATAAAATTGAGTTGCTTTCATGAAGCCTTGATAGGTGACGTCGTGTGTCTAGTCATAATCGAAAAGTGAGCGAACGAAAATGACCGAGTGCTGCACGAGCACTTGGCTGCGTCCTCGTGATTAGTGAAAGCATTTTTTCTTAGCTGTAGCGTGAACGACATCGTCTATAGTGCAATCTTTTAACTGTGGACACCTTGTACATCATATTGAAAGTCATTTCTGTCTGATATTTTTGTTTCACCCAATCTCAGAGATTTCAAAAGATCAAGAGTACGCAAATACGTACCACCACATTTTGAGACAGCCGCTCAATTTTTCGAATTCACAATTTTTCTGCATTTATATTCAAGAGCAGGAAGTCAAATAATGCAGTTTCGCAAAAGCTTTTTACATTGGTGCATTCTCGGGACTGAGGAGGTTATAACCTGATGTTCATACATCACAGTAGGAAGATTGAATGATAAAATATTCTGTCTCCGCATCCTTACACACTGCATGACATACTGTAATATGCTATATAAACGTTTGGCTTTTTCTTTTACAATCTATAGCAGCCTCCACCAACCTAGTAATGTAATGTAACCACAGTATTGTTATGTAACAATATTACACTATATTACTACATTCATCAGCCTGCATGTCATACTGCTATTAGAAGACGAAGCTATGTAAGAATCTGGCATCTGTTCCGGTTTTTGTAAGCACTCAGGACAAATAAATTTCAATTCATTTCAATGAATCCCACATCTCTTGGGAGACAACTGACTTGTCCAAAAGTCTTCCTCTTGGTGAGGGTAGTCCCTGGCCAGAATGCAGATCTGCAGAATCAACTGTGGAGTGGCCTCCATGAAGCATTCAAAGAGACGCAACATGCTGGCGTCGACATCTTCCTCCGCACTCCGTCTGTAGAACTCCCGCTGCTCCGATTTGCTGCGGGCGCTTTTAAGGCCATAGATGAGGGCATCCACATACCTGCATCCACAAATCAACTTTACCTGTGTTGCCTAAACAGCAGACGCTGCCACACATACGAATCATTTGAACCTTACGGCAGGCCTGTCCATGTATTCCAACAAAGAATGCTGGTAAGTATCAAAGTGCAAACGCTAACTAAAAGTTGGATAGCAGACTGTCTGTCAATTGAAATCTTTTGAATAGAATAGCTACTTAAATGAAACTGCCTCTAGGATTATTGCTTTTGAACACAAACTTCATACCCTTGTCCACCTCTCAGTAAATGAAACTCCTGTTCATTGGAACATATCTTCCTATTCCCTTCAGGTTCCATTTAATGAGTATTCCATATTTTTTGTTCATGGTGTGAACAGAAAGCATCAACAACAGCGACAAGGGCTGTCAAGAACTGTTTCAAAAGTACGGGACTAGACTCTAGACTTAAAAGAAAACTATCATATTATATGCTTATTGTACATATGCATCTCTCCTTGTTGTTATCATTACAATTACTGGTTTTGTTCTTTTCTTTTCCTTCCCTGTCGAGAGTAGCAGGTCAGAGAATATTAGCTCAGGCCAACTTCTCTGCCTTCCTCTAAAAATCCATCTTTCTCTCTCGCCCACGTTGCCTACAGCAGAGTCATACATGCTGGAGTATGAACATGCAATGCAATATCTCAGTGAAAACCCTCCATTTTTATATATTTTGTGATGCATTACCACTGCTTAACTAAGCCAGAGTGGGACACTAGAAGCTTGCTAAGAATGTATCTTTAGGCCCATAGACATTACAGTAGAAAATTTGAGAGCACTTTGTCAACTTGACTCTAAACTATGTCTGCCTGATTGTATTTGTGGAAGCTTCACGTTTTGGGAAAGCTTTGAGCCTGACTGCTGGGACGTACATGTATACAAGGTGCCTATATTAGCTGCATAAAGCACACTACAGCTGTAAAAATAGTTTTAGAACATTTGACTCATTTCATTCATCGATAATGACTTTACACTCGTGAATTTACAGCTCTGCATATAGACCGATTTTCACAAAGTCAGTTTGGCCACTGCAAGGAGTTACACATTATTAATAATTGTCAGGGTTTCAGATCCTAAAACCATGTCGATCAAGAAACAAGCGGTACTGGAGGGCTCGGGAAATTTCAACCACTTGGAGTTCTTCGACATGCACCTGAATCCAAACACATGGGCCTCCAGCATTTCACTTCCATATAAATGCATAAATGCAACTGCCGAGAACAGGATTCGATCCAACCACTTTTGAGTCGGCAACCAAGCCCCACGACTGATAGACAGTGGGAGAAAGAGTTCTTAATTGAAAAGCCTCATTGAGGAAAGATGCTGATAACGTTTTCTTGTATTATGCCATGCAGAGAAGCAAAGCAAAACCCATAAAACTATCTTCTTTTCTTGGCTTATCGGGTTCAACATTAGGTGTGCCCAGGATAATCACATGATGTAGGCAATACCGCTTTAATCTCCATTTCCTACCAAACACATGATTCGGCAGAGACTGAGGCTGTTGCGAATGGGAAGGAAAATGAGCTTGCAACTGATTTTATTTAAAGGCCAACTACGGTGATCTCTTTAGGTCAATGGATCTCAATAAAATTCGCTGGGTAGGTTCCTTTGCACATTTCCGTCATTTATGCCAAATTACAGGCTTCAGAAATGCACTGATTGTTTGCAAATTATATTATAGATTGCCTAGAAAACCTCACCTCGCTTGCCAGAATTATTCGCAACACTGTCTGTGTGACGTCGTGTTTGGTATGTCAACAGAAGTGACGCAGCCAATAGCATCGCTACTTTCACCTCTACAGCGTTTATTGAGCTGGCCACAAAGCGACGGCGGCGGTTTTTCGCACGGGTATAGCATGGGAAAGTTTTCTTCCTTCCTCTGCGGTGTTTGGCCGGCGCTTCGCTAGTCTGGCTTTCACAGTTTTCATACTACGTGCCGCCGAGACCAGTATATGACCTCCTGTTCTTACCAAATAGTACGTCATATGCAGACAGGGTGCCCAGTATTACACTTTTTTGCTCATTAAAAATCATTTTTTCGAATTTCCTGAGTATTTCAGCTATTCGGCTCCTGACAAGAGTGCCTAAGGAACATAGAAACACCATTATTTGACACGGTTGAAAAATCGCAGGAGTTGGCCTATAAGTAAGCATGCCTATCCCACCGTTGCAGCTGGGCTGTTTTTTGGCTTGGCAACAGTGGGAGGCACCAATGTTGACTGTTAATAAAACGAACCAGCAGCAAGACAAAAGGCTGAGTGTGCTTCATCCCACTTAATATACGACATAGCTAATCTAAGCAATTGTGTTTAAAACAATACCTATAGAAGCACTTCGACAGAATCATCATTTGGCCATTAGCAATAGAGTTTATATCGATATCTCTACTTCATAAGCAAAATGAATAGGTCACACCATAAAATGTAATCAAGTAGTGCTTTACAAACTGAAGTGACGTGCGATTAGAATCCCTGGTATCTCTTGTGACAGTCCACTGTTATGCATGTTAGCCTATAAATCTATATTTTTCATTGTGCGTGATATTGGGGTTTGAGGCCTTACAAATAAAGCCATAGCTTTTGTGACAGACCACTGTTAGGCACGTAAACCTATCTATATTCCTCATTGTGCCTGAAATGGCGGTTGGTGGCCTTACGGATATATATAGTGCCATATACAGCATTGTTCTGGTGTTGACACATGCAATAACCGAGCGATAAAGATCTGCTCTCAAGTACAAAGCTAGCTAGGGCACACGAAAATGATGTGGTATGCTATGCTCTTCCTTTTTTTTATTACAAAAAAAAACATTTCTATGTGTAAGGAAACACGCCTGAGAAATGGCGGTTGGTGGCCTTACCTCCCGTGACCAAATACAGTTAAATAATGTTTTTTCTTCTTTCCGTACCTGGAGCTCAACGTAGCAAATGGCACTAAACCTTAACAAAACGGTAAGCATGACATTCACAAACAAGAAGGAACCCCTACGTTTTTCCTATGGCCAGAACATGAAGCATGTCAACGAATACAAGTACCTTGGCGTAACATTCTCACCGAACTTAAAATGGCATAAACATATAAACCTAATCTGCTCGAAAGCGCTCCGAAAATTGGGCTTCTTGAAGCGAACGTTAAAAGATGCAACTCACGAATGCAAACTAACAGCATACAAATCCCTGATACGGCCTGTTCTTGAATACGCCTCCGTTGTCTGGTCACCTCACTGCGCATGCGACATAGCACACTTGGAAGGTGTTCAAAAAAAAGCAATAAGATTCATATATCACCGTTATGATCACAATTTTTCGCCTTCGTCACACACTGTACGTCTATCACTCAAATCACTTGAACACAGACGTACTTGCGAGCGTATTGGCACTTTACATAAAATCGTGAACAAGATAATCACCATTGACATGCCCTTTTCCTTTGCCAACTCCGTTGCAAACACTCGCAGGTCAAACCCCATTAATATCACACCCTTCATGCCATTTCTAGATTGTTTTAAGTTTTCATTTTTTCCTTTCACAGTGGAATTGTGGAATAATCTGGATGTTTCTCTCCGAAAGTTGCCTACCAATAGTTTTTTGAATGAACTACCAAACCATGTGTTTTGTTAGTTTAGTGTGTATTCACTGTTATGGACCCACTCCTGCAATGTCTCGAACTGCGAGACAGCAGTATTTGTAAATAAATAAAATAAATAAATAAAAAAATATATTTGCTTGTTTTACTGTTCACAAAATAATTTTAATAATTTAGCGATAACACACTTTTCGAGGGACATTTCTGAAGTGTCCATGCGGACCTTTCTGGAATGACCCTGATGCACTATCAACCTATTATCTTGGAGATAATGCCCAGTAGATCACAATGGGTCGTCCCGGCTGGGATGGCCCAGAAAACGTGAGACCGCGGACAGGTTCAATCATGTTTTCCTCTTCTCATTCTTAGAAAGTGCTAAGCGTTCCTCCAAATTTTTCAATCAGGAGGATAGTTGGAGTAGGGCCACAAAATCGCAACAGGAACGTCCTTGATTGATATGTGGGGTTTAACGTCCCAAAACCACCATATGAAACAGGAACGGCCTTAGAGCGTGCCTTGGATGCATGCGTGGGTCGTCGCTAGGCACGTGGCTTTACCGAACAAACACAATCGTACACTATTCTGGCTTTACGGACTTCAATCAACGTTTCAGCGGCAGCTTCCACTCACCTGACAACTTGCCCCAGCTGTAGCAAGTGGAAGGCAGTTCTCACAAACCACTGCAACTTGGACGGGTGCTTGCCGTGCTGCTTGAGATCGAGTAGATACCATCTAAAGCTAAAGCCCATCATGATGGTCGCGGGCACCATAATAAAGGCGACAGTCAGGCCGAAATACCAGTAACTGCCGTCATTGTAGTGTCGGTAGGCGACCCAGATGTCCGAACCAGTGTCGAAGAGAAAGCTGCCTACCGAGCAAATCACGCACAGACCGTCCAGAATGGTGTACTTGCGCTGCTTGAAAGCCGTGCGCACTGACGGTTTGATCACCTTGGGCGGCTCGCAGTTGCAATTGGAGCCGTTGGCAATCGGGCCGGACGAGACAACGTCCTTCTTTTCCGAAGCTGACATCGCTCCGTGTTTCAGCGATTATTGCCATTAGAACCGCGGCGACGATATAACGCCAATGCAACCAGTTCTTTAATCGTGCCACTCACAAGCGCGACGGAGCGTCAGACCGCACATAATGACCCAGTGGCAAGCACGGGCAAAGGCTCGGCGCTCACAGCGGGTCATCTAACAACAACGCGACACTGTACACCGCACATCAGCAAGCACACACATCCTTTTCGTCCTCGGCTGAGCGTGACGTTTGACCGGAGCAGCTTGTGACGTACCCCCCCAGGGATCCGCAAGAGCCAGCAACAAAGCTGTCCTCTCCCTCTCCGACTGCTTTTTATAACACCGCTCGATCCACGCCTGTTGCGCTGTGGAGAGGCCCTCTCTTTTGTTCTCTTCACGCCTCACTGCCTCAGCGACAGTTGACTGATGGGCCAGGTACGACTCGCCGATCACATTGAACTGCCAGACCGGACCACGGAATGCGAAGTGAGCGGCTGCTGCGACAAGGACGTCTACTTTGGATGTGTGTTTCTCCGTGACAGTTTTTGTTTCGGTTTCTCCGCATTCCGCATCTCTATCCGGCTATCCTAGATACTCGCCGGGCGTGCGCGCTCCACTGATAACAAGCCCCACGCACAGCACGTACTAGTGAAGCTCGGACAAGCTTTCGCAATGCGACAAAACGTGTAGTCGATTTCGCGTCCTAACCACCACACTGCAAAACCCTACATCAGCAGAGCCGGCGGAGGAAAGGAACTGGAGCAAACGGTTGGCCTCCGACACCGGAAGTACAATCACCTTGCACTTCCTCGGCGAGAGATGACCGCTGGCTGGCCGACGCTCATACCGTGGCGACTGCGAGGTAAACAAACCCGTTCGCTCGCGTCCCCGCACCACCCGATTCTTTGATCGGGAGTGGTCGCTCCGATCGGATCGGCACGTCGCTATGCCGGCCGCGACGGCGCCGAGCTCGCCGAACGGCGGTGCGTACTCGCCGCCGGTCGCAGCGGTGAAAATGGACGGCTTCAGGACGATGGACGACGAAGTGGACGCGATCTCAGATTCCCTCCCCTTCAATGCATGGGACAAACTGGTGCTCCTCTTCTCCGTGACGACCGCGATCGTGGACGTCTTCACCGACGCCTGGGTGGCGCACAGGTACTGGCAGCAGGGCCAGCGGGTCTACTTCGGCCTGACGATCGCGCTCATCTTCGTGCCCTCCTGGATCGTCACATGGATTAGCCTCAGGTGGTGCCTCATCCAGAAGCGCCACCCCGAGTACGACGAGTTCAGGCTGCGGACGAAGCTGGCCGTCGTCCTTCACGTCTTCCAGCTCGCCATCGTGTACAGGTATGCAGTACCACAAAGGCATTACAGTAGTACGTACTGCGTGATTCAACACGCGCGTCCCTGGATCGCTGCGCTTACCACAACGCAAGACGCACGTGCGTTCATCTTTTGTACGCCCTTGCAATCTTTTCTACTCACTATTTAAAGTCGACTACGTCTCATCAATTAATACTTGTAATGAGTTGATATTCTATGATTTACAATACAGTGAAGTAACTACTACACCATGCCAGATCCTAGACCGCAATCTTAAAACATTTTACAGTATATATTGAAGTGAATAACATACTGACAACTAACCAGCGTAAGTTTGGACTCGTTGTTCAGAGTCGAATGTCTCATCAGTGCTAGTGATACTTAGTGAACATCTAGTGATCTGCAGTACAGTACAATAGCCAATGGATCGTGAAGGGCCATAGAACATATCATTCTAACAGATCTGACAGGGTTTTGAAGTTAATAACATACTAACATCTAACCAGCGTGGGTTCTGATGTGAGATCACAACAGGTAACACAATTAAACGAAGTTGTCCACAATTACTTTTGGTTAATTGAAAGTTAGACAGATATAAGAAAAGTCTGATTGCAAGCGTCAAAGCAAAACCAGAGGCAATTATTGGCAGGCAATAATTGGCATTGGAAGCATTGCAACTAGCATTAGAAATTTCTTATTCCAGCGTTCACAGTTTGTCTTTCACAAGAAAGCATTATCTTATATTCTTTATACTAACAACTAAAACAAGCCTCATGCTCATGTAAAGTTGCTTTTTTATGTTCTTTGCATCTATTTTTTCTGTTCAATTAGATTCTACTAAGTTAAAAGATTGTTAGCTTTTGAATAGCTATGTTGTATTAGGATGAACAGCTGTTTAAATGTGCGATGCATTGCCTTCTAAACTGTTTTGCACATGTGCATATTTCCTCTTCATGTCAGTCATATAGTGGTTCCTTGAAATGAGCTGTACAATATGTGTATTCACGATATAACAATATGCTCACATGTTAAGGTCAAGGTGTAGATACTGGCAGTATTGAAAGTTAGATGCAATGATCTTCAATAGGTGGAACCGAGCGAAGTTGTTGGTCATCGAATGTGAAAAATCAATAATCTCCAAGTTTCCAAGTTAGCTCACTGCTACTTGTAGCATAATGGCTGGGTTTATACATTGTATTAGTGCTGCTACTCTGGCTTGCTAACTGATATTCACAACACCTGAATTTCTTTGTTCCTTCAATCTGTGAGCATAAACCATGAAATGTAACATACTGCAAATATGTTGTCATTGCAGATATTGCAGTGGCACACGTTTTAGGTCTTGTTTTACACACACACACTCACACACACGCGCACAAAGGATGTTTCAAGAAATGTGTCCAATATTCATTAAAAATTACAGAAAGGAGGTATCTGCGTGCTACTTGCGACATTGCCTTCCTGTGGCAGAAGACATCTTAGGATGGGTATAAACATTAATTGTGGCAGTAATTATATAATTTAACACAATTAACTTTTTAAGCAGTGGTAATAGCCAGTCGAGTGGAATTGGCGAACTCAAGCCCCTTTTTTACGAATAGTCCATAGCCACTTCGAAATTTTGGAAAAGCAGGCACTGGTAATCACCAAGGAGTGATGCGATCTGGCAAACTTAGCTGGCGAAAATGAAATTGACGCACCAATCGGCGCATCTACTATCCACTTCGAAAACGCCCTTGGTGATGACACTGTTTCTCTCGGCGTTATCAACCATCAATTTATGCCGCTTATCCACGCCCGCTTATTCTTCTCCCCCAATGCGAGGGAAACAGTATTGTCTAAGTGAATGGCAGATGCGCTGTTTGGTGCGTCGGTTTAGGTTTCGCCAGCTAAGTTGGCCAGATTGCATCACTCTGCGGTGATTACCACTGGCCACTTTTCCAAAAGTTTAAAGTGGCTATGGACTATTTGTAGGGAGGGTTTTTGTTCGCCCATTTGACTCGACTGGCTATTACCACTGATTAAAAAGTTAATTGTGTTAATTTCTATATTCATTGACATAATTGATGTTTGTACCCTTCTAAAGATGCTTTCTGCCACAGGAAGGCAACACTGCAAGTAGCATGCAGATATCTCCTTGCTGTAAGGAATATTGGACACATTTCTTGTAACACCTTGTGTATGTTTGTGTGTTTATGTGTGTGTGTATATATATCATCATCATCATCATCATCATCATCAGCCTGACTACGTCCACTGCAGGACAAAGGCCTCTCCCATGTTCCGCCAGTTAACCCGGTCCTGTGCTTGCTGCTGCCAATTTATACCCGCAAACTTCTTAATCTCATCTGCCCACCTAACCTTCTGTCTCCCCCTAACCCGCTTCCCTTCTCTGGGAATCCAGTCAGTTACCCTTAATGACCAGCGGTTATCCTGTCTACGCGCTACATGCCCTGCCCATGTCCATTTCTTCATCTTGATTTCAGCTATGATATCCTTAACCCCCGTTTGTTCCCTAATCCACTCTGCTCTCTTCTTGTCTCTTAAGGTTACACCTACCATTTTTCTTTCCATTGCTCGCTGCGTCGTCCTCAATTTAAGCTGAACCCTCTTTGTAAGTCTCCAGGTTTCTGCTCCGTAGCTAAGTACCGGCAAGATACAGCTGTTATATACCTTCCTCTTGAGGGATAGTGGCAATCTACCTGTCATAATTTGAGAGTGCTTGCCGAATGTGCTCCACCCCATTCTTATTCTTCTAGTTACTTCAATCTCGTGGTTCGGCTCTGCGGTTATTACCTGCCCTAAGTAGACATAGTCTGTTACAACTTCAAGTGCACAATTACCTATCTCGAAGCGCTGCTCCTTGCCGAGGTTGTTGTACATTACTTTCGTTTTCTGCAGATTAATTTTAAGACCCACCTTTCTGCTCTCCTTGTCTAACTCCGTAATCATGAGTTGCAATTCGTCCCCCGAGTTACTCAGCAATGCAATGTCATCGGCGAAGCGCAGGTTACTAAGGTATTCTCCATTGACTCTTATCCCTAACTGCTCCCATTCTAGGCTTCTGAAAACCTCGTGTAAGCACGCGGTAAATAGCATTGGGGAAATTGTGTCCCCCTGCCTTACACCCTTCTTGATTGGTATTCTGTTGCTTTCTTTATGAAGCACTATGGTAGCAGCTGATCCCCTGTAGATTTCTTCCAGAATGTTTATATATACTTCATCTACGCCCTGATTCCGCAGTGTTTGCATGACGGCTGATATTTCTACTGAATCAAACGCCTTCTCGTAATCTATGAAGGCTATGTATAGTGGTTGGTTATACTCTGAGCATTTCTCTATTACCTGATTGATAGTATGAATGTGGTCAATTGTTGAGTAGCCTGTTCGAAATCCTGCTTGTTCCTTTGGTTGATTGAATTCTAATGTTTTCTTTACTCTGTTAGCAATTACCTTTGTAAATAGCTTGTATACTACAGAGAGCAAGCTGATCGGCCTGTAATTCTTCAAGTCCTTGTTATCTCCTTTCTTATGTATTAAGATGATGTTAGCGTTCTTCCAAGACTCTGGTACTCTTCCCGTCAGGAGACACCTCGTAAACAGGGTGGCTAGTTTTTCTAACACAATCTGTCCTCCATCTTTCAGCAAATCTGATGTTACCTGATCCTCACCAGCAGCTTTGCCCCTTTGCATGCTCTCCAAAGCTTTTCTGACTTCTTCTATCATTATTGGTGGGGTGTAATCTGGGTTACTGCTAGTTCTTATAGTATTAAGGTCGTGGTTGTCTCGGCTACTGTACAGATCTCTGTAAAACTCCTCCGCTATTTTAACTATCCTATCCATATTGGTAGTTATTTTGCCTTCTTTGTCCCTTAGTGCATACATCCGACTTTTGCCTATCCCAAGTTTCCTCTTCAATGCTTTGACACTTCCTCCGTTTTTCAGAGCGTGTTCAATTCTCTCCATGTTATACCTTCTTACATCGCATACCTTACGTCTATTAATCAACTTCGAAAGCTCTGCCAGTTCTATTTTGTCTATTGTACTTGACACTTTCATGATTTGACGCTTCTTAATTAGGTTCTTCGTTTCTTGGGAAAGCTTGCCAGTGTCCTGTCTAACTACCCGGCCTCCAACTTCCACTGCACACTCCGTAATGATACTCGTCAGATTATCATTCATTGTATCTACGCTAAGGTTGGTTTCCTCACTAAGAGCCGAATACCTGTTCTGCAGCGACACTCTGAATTCCTGTACTTTCCCTCTCAGTGCTAGCTGATTGATTGGCTTCTTGCGTATCAGTTTCTGTCGTTCCTTCTTCAAGTCTAGACGAATTCGAGACCGTACCATTCTATGGTCACTGCATCGTACCTTGCCAATCACTTCCACATCCTTAACGATTCCAGGGTGTGCACTCATTATAAAGTCTATTTCGTTCTTATTTTCGCCATTAGGGCTCCTCCATGTCCACTTGCGGTTTTCTCGTTTTCGGTAGAAGGTATTCAAAATCCGTAAATTATTGCGTTCTGCGAATTCTACTAGTAGCTCTCCTCTGGCGTTTCTAGTACCGATGCCATAATCTCCTACTGCCTGGTCTCCAGCCTGCTTCTTCCCTACCTTTGCATTAAAGTCGCCCATCACCATAGTATACTGTGTTTTTACCTTACTCATTGCCGATTCCACGTCTTCATAGAAGCTTTCAACTGAAGCGTCATCATGGCTGGATGTAGGCGCGTAAGCCTGTACTACCTTCAATTTGTATCTTTTATTCAGTTTAATTACAATACCTGCCACCCTTTCATTAATGCTATAGTATTCCTCTATGTTGCCAGCTATGTTTCTGTGAATTAGGAGCCCCACTCCCAGTTCTCTTCTGTCTGCCAAGCCCCTGTAGCAAAGGACGTGCCCATTCTGTAGCACCGTATAGGCCTCATCTGTCCTCCTAACCTCACTGAGCCCTATTATATCCCATTTAACACCCTCTAGCTCCTCGAATAGTACAGCTAGACTTCCCTGACTAGATAAGGTTCTAGCGTTAAACGTTGCCAAGTTCAGGTTCCAATGGCGGCCTGTCCGAATCCAGAGATTCTTAGCACCCTCTGCTGCGTTGCAGATCTGACCGCCGCCGTGGTCAGTTGCTTCGCAGCTGCTGGGGACTGAGGGCCGTGAGTTATTTGACGTAAGCATGTGGGAGGTAGTGGCCAGATACTGCACCAGGGTGGCCAATCCTTCTCTGGTGAGGGAGTGCGTTCTCCGTGGTGTTTGCCGGTGAGGCCGCACCCCAGGCCTCCTAATGCAGTTCCATCAACACGCGGATTTTTTTTTTGTTTTTTTTTTTAATCCGGTTGGGAACTGCGCGGTACCGGGATTTGAACCACGGACCTCTTGCATGCGAGGCGGATGCTCTAACCACTACGCCATCGCTGCTAACTACTGCTCTAACCACTACGCCATCGCTGCTAACTACCTAACTATATATATATATATATATATATATATATATATATATATATATATATATATATATATATATATATATATATATATATATGAGATATGGCACAACGGGAGCGTTGTCAACAAGGATAAATATATTTATTTCCCAACAGTTTCGGGAGGGGTCCTCCCTTCATCAGGGGATGAGTTATACTGACATGAGCTTCCAAACTTCGTTGCTGCCGCGTCCCTCTTGCCTTGAAAAATGTTTGCGAGAGTGAGAGGGAACTAGAAAAAGGAAAAAAAAAACAAAAAAGGGGGAGAAGAAAGACGAAAAAGAAAGAAAAGAAAGAAAGTAAAAAAGAGGAAGAACCACTGTCAACACTGAGAACGAAGCCAACTGTCCGTCTACATCCACATACGGTTCATATCACGTGCTGTTCAGTTCAGGGAAACGGACGAAGATTAAAGGTAAATAGCCGACCGACCCATTAACGGGAATTCCTTCTTTACGCACGCCGCCCGCCGACCGACCCATTACGGGGAAACCCCTTTCTTTATGCACGCCGTCACGGACCCTCCCGGCATCGCGGCGACAATCTTGGGTGGCCCGACACACGCTAAGAACTGAACAGCACGTGATATCCCCTCACGAAACTGTTGGGAAATAAATATATTTATCCTTGTTGACAACGCTCCCGTTGTGCCATATCTCATACCTTCACGAAGACTAACTGGCCCATTGAATTATTACTCCCACTATATATATATATATATATATATAAACAATAAATGACATCGAAATGAAGCATGGCCAAACTTAGTTTATATTGGTCCATTACAGCTGATGATTCACTAGTCTTCATTATATAGACGCTCAGCTGTACATGTAAACTGCTGGTGCATGTAGTTCAGTAAACGTGCCTTTTTTGTATGCTGTTTGGTTTTTCGTGTAGCTGACAGGCGACAAATATGCAAAGTAGTTTGATAAACGTTTTGCATATACAGTTTATTTCTTCATTACGTGGCAGGTACCTGAGTGCACTGATCTTTGGCTGCAAGAGCCAAGACAAGTCGCGCACAAAGACAGATCGTCGCATCTACTATCAGCTGATGCTGTGGGAGGACAACGATGCTTCCATTCTGCGATTGGTCGAGTCCTTCCTCGAGTCAGTGCCACAGCTCTTGCTCCAGGCCTACGTGCTCCTCACCACACCGGACCAGGCACAGTCGTTGGGTGGGTGTTGTTTTCTTTCTAAATGACTGAGCACGCAAACGCAGACACCAGAGAGAGGTGAAGACACCACAGACGCCAACTAACGGCTGCAATAGGGCACAACGGTGCAAAAGAAAGAAGGCATAAAAGCTCATCTGTACGTGCCCATGCAATAGGCAGACCTATTAGTCCGGCATGCGTGATGGTCTACGTGGGAAATAACTAGTCAGGGACTTGATTGATTGATTATGCAAGTTAGCAGTGGACTTACGTACAGACTACCACTGTTATAGATATGCCATGCCTCAACCATTAGACACGCTTCGTCATTCTGGTGCCTGTACGAAACTGTGCATTAGTCGAATATTGGCGTGTACTTACAATCTTGACAACGTAAAAATAACTTATAAAACAAGTCCCCGTTTAGAGATCTCTGAAGTTCCAATAAACTATAGTTAACACTGCAGCCAGTCTGGCCCATGTAGAAGCGGCTGCAGCTGAAAGGAACGTCATACACCACATCTGCTTGGCAGTCAGCGAATTTGTTGACAAAACAAATGTACTAAAAATTTGCCCACCTTTATAAAAAATTTTCGGATATAACAAACTTACTTTCGTGTAAGATGTAGCTTTGTTATAGTGAGGTTTGAGTTTACCTTACTCTCTACAGCCACACAAATGCCGCCTGAACGCAGCATTTGGTGCGACTGTAGAGAGGAACGTCAAGGCTCAGGAGCAAGGTAAGAGTGTTTGTATTGTAAGAAGGAGGAAGAGAATTGAAAGAGGAAGGACAGGGAGGTTAGCCAGTTCTCAGACCGGCTGGCTACCCTGTATTGTAAGGTCAAGCACAAGGCCAAGGAGGTTGAAAGCGCCACTGGTGTGGTGTACGACATTCTGCTTTCATTCAGTGAGTGCTCACTGCTGACCACTTCCTACGCCTCGCAGTGCTCGCGCAGGTGGTGTCGGTGGGAGTTGGCGTCGGGTCGGTGGCCTGGTCGCTGGTGGCCTACGTGCGAACGCTGCGTTTCTCGCTCGAGGACGCGCCCAACGTCTCCTGGCTCGGCACGCTGGTCATCTGCTGCTGGCGCCTAATGGTGCTCATGCCCCGACTGACCGCCCTCGCCCTGTTCACGTCGGTATTCCAATGGGCGCTGTTCGTCGTCTGTGGCATCCGCTGGCTGCTCATGTATGCCTGGCTCATCAAGTTTGTGCGCATCGGCCAGTACAAAGGCAGGTGAGCAGCCGGGATTTGCACAGCTCGAAGGCACTTCAGCCTTTTAGTGACATAAGATATTCTAGTTCCATCAAGAAAATGCAGTTACTGAGAGGGGGCATTATAGAAATAGTGATGACAGTGGGTGCCCCCCTTTGTCTATTGCCTTCTTCTCCTTCTTTTATGTAGGGTTGACTTGAAGCATGCCAGTGGTATAGACCTTTCCACAAAAGAGAAAAAATTCTGCCATGCTGGGTGGCACATGGAAGCACAACGGCTAATGTCACAGCCTCAACAGTGCATTTTTTGGGGGTCATGTCTATTTAGAACAGCCCAAAGGAGATAAAAGCAGTGCCCTGGGGGTCATCTGTTAAAACGTCTCTATGGATGCTAGCAAAAATGTGCTTCCTTAATAAATAATTCCTCACTAATGGTGCGTGAATAGTATTTGAGCTTTCGAATATTTTTCAAGTAGTGTTTGCTGTTCCATTCGATTCGTCTTGTGGGGTCTAGAATTTGCGAGCGACACGCCACGCTCTTGGAGTGAAAGGACACGGCAGACGCTGTCAGAACAAACCAAAGTACAACACACATTTATTTAACTAATTTAGACGACGGTATCGTCCGCCGAATCAATACATCAATTGTAATTAGCACACTAGGACATCCGCACACAATATTACCATCCACCCTATGACAAACACAATAACACACCCAAGACGGCGTCGCCAAGGCTTGACCTACCACGAGGGCCCCCAACACGCGGTTCGCGGTGCCACGTGCCGAGGACCCACGCTAAAGACAACCGTTCGCAGCAACCGCCGCGCGCAGAAGAGCCTCGCTCAACTCTCGCCTGCCACCAAGGCTCGCCTTCCACCAGGGGTCACTGCCGGCGCTACTACTCTACCAACCATGATGATGATAGTGGTGCTCAACGCGAACACAACGCAATCTATCATCGATGGTTGTACCCCGAAATGCGGCTTTTGGGCGAGACACGTGCGCCGCGCGGCGCAAACTACTTTACAGGGGGTGTCAGCACCCTCACATTTTTTTTACCTTAATTCAAACCATATTAAAAAAAAAAACAGCAAATAAATCAGCTACACAAGCTCTAACAAAAAAATCACAACACATGTGTCTTCATGATGTCCGTGCACCCCGACACCGCCGCCGGTTGACACTGCTGTCACTGTGGGGCTCGACTTCACCTCAGTACCGGTCCCGCAACAGCAACGTTGCCATTGGCGCGACGAACCGTCACTAACGTCGACACGTCTTCCAGTTGCGACCAGCCCTCACGAGGGCGCCGGACTGAGAGCAGTTGCGCAGGTCCCAGGCATTTCCATCGCCCAACCTTACAACCGCATTCCTTGCCAGCGACGCTAACGCCGTGCTGAAGACAGCCGGCCGTGGATTACATCACTCCCGCTTCGTACATTCCAAAACACTCGACAGAAACCATAGAACAGGGCCTCGGGAAAAGAGCTTCGGGCTATTCGCCCACATGGTACGATGGTGATTACTGCTAGCTAATACATCGGGGCGGCCTAGACGCCCATCAAAATAAAACAAAAGTCGCTTTTACTAACTCGTGCATTGCAAGATAAAATGTGAGGGAAGCAGAGTGCGACACCTCGACGGCATGATCTTCCTGGTTGTGCCACGTGCGACAGGCGGCTGTGCAGAGCCATAGGCCTAATGAGTCGCTTGGCAACAACCGTCATCCACCCAGCCTAGGCGCAGAAGAGGCAGCTGCAAGGAGACATCCACTCTGTAAGGTGGCCATATCGCTCGCCGCACACAGCAGCCTACCGAGTGAGCGGTGTCCACTGCCGGAACGGTGTTACGACGCCCCAGCGTCGAGCCGTAATACTAGACAGCAACGACACCTGGCTCCTCGAACCCAAAGAGATTGAAGAAGCTATTTACAGAAAACCGGACCACCCACGAGGCTTGTATACTCGCTCGCTTCGGGCTTGGCCTACAATCTACATCCTCTAAGCCTTGCTCACCCCAGGATGCACACCGCATGGCTCTCATCTCAACTAAACGTTCTTGAAAACCACGACAACAACAAAAAAACATTTGCGAGCAGAAAAAAAAAACTGGAGTGCTGACTAGTTTAGACAACGATATCGTCCGCCGAATCGATACATCAATTGTAATTAGCACGCTAGGACATCCGCACACAACATTACCATTCACTCCATTACAAACACAATATCACGACAAACACAATAACACACCCAAATCGGCGTCGCCAAGGCTTGACCTACCACATGGGCCCCCAACGCGCGGCCCGCTGTGCCACGTGCTGAAGACCCACACTAAAGACAACCGTTCGTGGCAACCGCCGCGCGCAGAAAAGACTCGCTCACCTCTCGCCCGCCACCAAGGCTCGCCTTCCGCCAGGGGTCACCGCTGGCGCTACCACTCTACCAACCATGATGATGATAGTGGTGCTCAACGCGAACACTACGCCATCTATCATCGGTGGTTGTATCCCGAAATGCGGCTTTTGGGCGAGACATGTGTGCCGTGCGGGGCAAACTACATTACAGGGGGTGTCAGCACCTCCACAGTCTGGAATTTCACTATTTGAACTATTCAAACTCTTAGAAAACAAATATAGTGGTTTCATTCTCTGGAAATCAAATCACAACACTGCTAAATAATGGGCTTAAACCCAATTTTTCTCATGAGCGTTGACATGTCAAAAAGTTAATGTCTGTCATCTTATCCTGACTTTCTTTCCGACAAGGTAACTTGATCGCACCACACAAACCAGAAAGAGTGCAACTCAAAAATGCGAAGCATGGCTGCGATTGGAGCGTGCACCCAATGTTCAAAAATTAGTATACTCAGATTTAGTTAACATAATCACTACGAACAAATGGAGCGCAAATAATGCTATAAAGGAGTGGCACTTTTGGCTATGATGTACCAGAGAAAAAAAGAAGTTACGGTTTCGCCACAAGGGCAAAGCAATGAATGCGACAGCAACAACTTGGAAGCTAATGCTGAGATCGGCTAGCAGATCAAAAAGTGCAGCGCACTGCTCACGCACGAATGGTGCAGGAAAATAACACACACAAAACGAGAGCTAGCTAACAACATTTACAACTCAACGCTTAATGCACTGTTTAAACAAAAACGATGCACAAAACGTAATCACAGGTACAGATATGAGTGTGAACTTACGAGTGTTCCAGTTGTTACTTTGCTGTGTTTGAAAAGCACGCACTTTTCATAAACGGAGCCTGCCCGGCGAGCGAAGTGACCTTTGTGACCCAGGCAACTTACACAATCATTCTGGTGAAAGGCCCAAGCACACGATTCTCCCCATCGAAGGATAAGCGTGGGCGCACAAGCACCTACCCCCTGCCCCCTTTATCTGCGGGGCATAGTGCACGTGAGAGATAAACACCCATTGCGCATCGCGACGAGCTGGGTGCAGAGCACGGGCAGCTTTTTCTTTCTTGAGTTTTTATATATATATATATATATATATATATATATATATACACACACACACACACACACACACACACACACACACACACACACATATATACGGTGCATGACAGCAAGAACCAGCCGAGACTGTCCATATAATTGCGATAGCAATAATAGGGGGCTGTTTCCTGAACCGGTCGCTTGTCTGGCAGGCCTTTCTTTCACTGTGGTACTCATAGCGGCTAGCGCTAGGCGGCAGTTTCGTGAACAGAAAAGCTATTGAGGGACTATGGTAGCTCTTAAGCTGCTGCAGTACTAAAGGCTGTTGGCATGACAGTATAAAACCAAAACACCGATCACATGACTTGCAACACACGGCAGTCGTTCTTCTTTCTCTTACTTTTCGAAAAAATGTTCATTTCAGGAGCGACAAGCTTGTCTTCAAAGCGGTGCTGGCGTTTATATACATTTCCTGTTTCATCGACCTGGCTCCTGGAAACCGTCGGTTCCGTTACGCCTTCTTCTACGCGTTCACCTTCGGCGAGAATGCTCTTTTGCTCGGACTGTGGTACTACTACAAGCAGGGAAGCCCCTGGTATGAAACAGTCGCGCTCCTGGGCAGTTTCTGCAGCTTCTGTATGGGCATGGTCTTTCTGGTAAGCTTTGTCGGCTTCGCTGTTGTCTTAATTTAACCACTCTGTATCACTGCTGAGAGCGACCCAGAAGTGTTTCAGTGGGCTGGTAGTTAACACGCTTCGGTGATGTTCGCTTGCAATAATCAATGGAACACCGGATGTCATGCTAAGATTATCATGAAACCCATGCAAGGGCCCCTGTCAGCAAGTCAATATTACCGACAGAGCGGAAGGGTGGGGTTTATTTCTTAGAATGGGCATCAAAAGTCGCGAGGGTTGAAGCAAAGTTTTCATGCCAGAAAATGTGTACCAGTAGGATTGCACAGCAATTTTCTCCCTTAAGAGTTATTTTATTTGTTTTATTTTATTTTATTTTATTTATGAATACTGCAACCCTAACATAGGGTTTTGGCAGGGTGGATATACATTTGATAAGTTTACAAATCGGCAAACAAATAAATATAAAGTTAATAAAAAGAGTTGATAAAAAACAAAAAAAAGTATCATTTGACTGTAGCCTATGGCAATGAAATCAGTGCTGCATATATAGGCTTTTATGCTGATTTCAAATATGCAATTAGTTTCATAGTAAGTTGCACAGTTTTCATTTTGTGCCAGTACAAATTTTATATTATAGTTCATTTTGGGCAAACTTTTTATGCTTCAAAACTTTTATGGTTCTGAGCCATTAATGCTTCATATTGCTCCATATTAACTGTAAAATGCAAATAAGTATCAGGAAAGCGTGTATAAGACATGCTAATGGAAAAGAAAAATTGTAATGTGAGAATTCTTAGAACCCTCAGACCATACTAACTGCTTACTTTAGGTTCCTAATAATTATGCAGGTGATATCAAATTTTAAACAAGATACTTGCACTCTTCACATGTTAAAGAATATGTAGATGAATTTCATCGCAATCAGGCTTTTAGAAGTATTGAAAGCATGGTGTCCAATCTAAAAAAGTTGCCCAAAAACGGATCTTGTGAAAGACGCATTTTAAAGGTACGGGGAAAAGCTCATCTAGGGGAAAAAATAATTTTTTTTTTAAAGATGATTTCATCATTCATGCATACCTGCCAGGTCTCCCAGATTGGCCGAGAGACTCCCAGATTTCGACCGTTTCTTCAGTCTGTACGGTTGTTATGAAAATCTCCCAGAAATCGAAATTTCTGTCCGTGATCTGGCCGCATTGACAAAAAAGCAGCTCAATCCGCTCCAGGCTTTTTGAACCTACCCCATTTTATTATAATGGTACATTCGACTGGTCGTTTCCGAGCGCTCCGGAGGCTCTCAAAAATCTACGTAAAATAGCGACTAAGCACTGCCGCTAAAATATTCGGGCAAACAGACGTTCAGCAACGAAGGGCAGGACTTGCACACCTCTTTATTCTAGTTGTAGAGCCTCAAAACTGCCGAATTCGCCACTACGAAACACGGCCAGAGCACTTGAAAACGACCACCCGAATGTGCCGTAAATGAGTTTAAAAGGTGTTCATCTAAACCAGTGGTTCTCAAATGGGGGTCCGCGAAGCCATTTCTATGATCCGCGAAACCCTCACCGCATTTTTCTTTAGGCGTGAGTGTGCCACGTATTGATGAACTGTCCAAAATGAAGTGACGTGGCGAGTTTATGTGATGTTTTTTTGGTAGCAATAAAAAGTAGGCTTGTGCGAATATCCGAATAATAATGTTCAAATGAATAGTGAGTATTCACTTCAATTCCTTAAACTTAAACCTTAAACTTAATGCATACAAAACTCTAATTATACCATGTTTAGAGTACGCCAATCTCATCTGGAGTCCACATCAAAAGCACCTCATTAATAAAATAGAAAGAATAAAAAAATTGGCAGTTAGATTTGTATATTCAGATTTCTCGAGGCAATTCAGTTCTGCAGGCTTGCTCACAAGGGCAAACTTAAAGCCTCTTTCGCAACGCAGAATTATCTCGCGACTAAAATTTCTTTACCATTTATATCATGGTCAATTCCCCATATCGCGATCTCATTACCTGCCAGACCCGCCCAAACACTCATCACGACTGAACCATTCCAAAACTATCCACCAACCTTTCAGTCGTGTTAACGCTCACAAACATTGCCTTTTTTCGTCAGCTATCCACCATTGGAATTGACTAGACAACAATATTGTGTGCTGTAACACTATTCAATCATTTATGAACTTAATACAGTGTGTCCATTTTGAATTATGAGCTGTTTGACATTATATCTTCTTTTTTGTTCTTCCGGTATGTATTTTCTTTCGATGCTTAGTATGTATCTTCTTGTCTCCACTCCTGCATGGGCCGTGAAAAGCCTGCAGTATGTTCAAATAAAAAAAGTTTAAATTTAAATGATTGAAAATTTTGAAGTATTCGCAATGAACGAATAGGTGTATATTAATCCGCTTGTAACGGCTCGTAAAGGTGGTTTTGCTGCAGTGTTGCAGTGCTAAGCCGTTAACGCTCCTAACCAGGGGAAATGCGCTGTTCGCCGCAAAGCCCCTCTGCAAATTTAAAGGGACCCTGCAACACTTTTTGAGCATAGTCAGAAAACGCTCCCGATCGGTAGTCGAGGCTTCCGAGAACACCCGAGTCAAATATATGGCACAGCACGCGACCTGCGATTCACAGTAAATTCTCAAAGCCAGCTGAAAATTGCTCTCTTCTTTCGGCAAATGAGACCATGAGCTCAAAAATCACTCATCAGAGCTATTGCATCAGCCATTGGCTGGTTTAAGATGGCACGCTCAGTCGTCACTGGAGCCGCAGTGGGAGGCCGCGACATGTTCAGGCCTGCGGGCGCGATCACACTGAAAAGCCGCATATTCTAGGAAAAGAGAAAAAAAAAAAGAGGTGCTCAAGGTCACGAGGTGCGTATGACGTATTTTCTTTTGCCATGCCACTCCTTCCTGCTTAGCTTCCAGTTATTTTATCAGGATGAAAAGAGAGAATTAAATTGCAGCGTGCGACTAATTTTTGGAACTCTGCCGCTCGTACTAGACTGTTTCTAAAAATTTTGCAGCGGTAAATTTGCGAGGCAACAAGCTTCTTTACTGGCCCCATGGCTACTTGAAAAAGGGTTGCAGGGCCCCTTTAAATGAAGATGTTACCCTCAAATCAATTAATCTTTTTATTAAGCTTAAAAGCTTGTTATGACAACTTATATGTTCTAAGTATAATAAAATTTAAGATGTTTACTATTTTACAGGTTATCACTCGCATCCTACCGAAACTAATATCTTGCTACTACTCAAAGTTGTTTCGACTTCCTGTGAACGAAAAAAAAATGACATTTGCATAGAGGCTTTATTTCAATATAAAAATATATTGTGCTGGTTAGTCAGGTCATGATAAATATGCCCATTTTTTTGTATATCATATATGCTATTCAAATTTGATTCAAGATTATTAGACTAAAAGCACTATTCGCTTCGAATTCTTTTCTAACCTAAAATTCACTATTTGCACAAGCCTAATAAAAGGTACCTGTTTCGCGCTCCAGTTGTGTTAATTTACCTACGTACCCCCCCCTTCCTCTTCCTCCGTACGCTCTGCTGCAAGGGGTCTTTCATCACTTCCACCAGTCCCCAAAGGGTCCTCGACACATCATGGGCTGAGAACCACTGATCTAAACGTGCAGTATAATCTCAGTGATGCGAAACCCCGGCAGGTACGAATTCTTGAAATTCCCCAGCCAAATTCCACTATGTTCATTGGGCCTCAATTCAAATATTCTGAACACATTTCCTAATCACAGTGGGTGATACGAACTTTAGTACGGAAACCGTCGAACGAAGGCCAAGAGCAGCGTACTCGAAGCTATAGAGGTACGCATGCGACCGGCGCACGCACTGTCTTCTACAATGCTTGTGATTGTCATTGCCACAACCGCTCTGGACGAAACTGCGGTCGCTCTTGACACAATCATGTATGGCGACGACGTAACTGACAAAACCCCGAGAGTGTGCGCTCAACCAGGCAAAGCAACGCTGCTTTCCGCAAACTCTGCGGACAGAACTGTGGCAGATGCTATCATAGATGGCATAAAACAACTTAGTTTTGAAGGCACATGCGCATCCAAGTGCACGGAGTTTGTAAAATGAACTACCTTTTGCCGCAACCACAGCGCACAAAACTACGATTACAACGACGCGATAGCGATCTACGAGCTCTGAGGGCACGCAGCAGTAGGTTAAACGCAGTAAATACGTAAAAAATGAAAAAAACTTCTAGTTTTGCCACAAGGGTGAAGCAATGAATGCGACAGCAACAACTTGGAATGTAACACTGAGAACGACAAGCAGATCGAAACGTGCAGCGCACTGCTAACACACAAATGACGCACGAAACGCAGGACGAGAGTGAACAAACAACGTTTATTGCTCGACATGTAACGCGCTGTTTAAACAAAAACGATGCACGATACGTAATCACAGGTACAGATGAGTACAAACTAACAAGTGTCCCAGTTGTTATACCTCACTGTGTGCAGAGACCGAAGTGACTTTTGTGGGCCCGGCAACTAACGCAATCGTTTCAATGAAAGCCGAAGGCACACGATTTTCCCCACCAAAGGATAAGGATAAGGAGGTACTGGCGATATGGACCTTACACCAAACAGTTTCGATATCTGGAGGTGACTACAGTACAAAAAAACTCAAATCAGACCTCAAGAAGATGGCCGCGCCTCCACCACGACCATGTTGTCTATCAGCACGAACAACAACGAACCCTGGGAGAGTAACTTCAGAGTCATAAATGTCAGCGCGAAGCCAAGTTTCCGTGACGCCAATAATGTGGGGACAATAAGTTGCAAGCCAGTGTATAAAATCACGAAGTTTATTATTGAGACTTCTGGCATTAATATTCAGGAGGCAGATATTATCTTGTGCCTCATGATGTGGTCATTTCGTACGATTAGATGAAACATTAGAGCTCTCAATAGACTGTTTCGAGGACTTCAGTAGTGAATTGGAAGTGCAATTCATATCGTTCACTATCAACATTTACATGGTCATACCCAAATGTAGAATGGAACCGTTGTTCCTGAAAGAAGCAGTAGCATTCCATAATTTCTGACGAATTAACCGTACATGCTCCGAGAAGCCTTCAGTTATCCGCAGTTTGGAACCCAAAATGTGTCTGGCCCCTTTTTATTACGATAGCAATAAACAGGGGCCAGAAGCGTTTTGGCGTTCCTGTCAAAAGAATCTAGTAGTGAGCAAAGCATTGACCCGAGCTTTTGGGGCAGCCAGCTGCGCTGTCCCGTCCGTTCTCATGTGTCCCAGGAAGACACACACGAGTTGTTTTGGCCTAAATAGATTCTGCTAGTTGTGTCGATCCTTCGAGACTCTCACCTTAGTGAAAAACCCTACCTTCGTGTTCCTCATGCGAAATGCAATGGCAAGCAGCCAGGTTACAATTTACAGGAGACTGTGGACATGAAGCACTTCTTAGTTTTTGTCGCCACCTTTCACCATTAAAAAGTGTTTTTGACCTACTTCGAGCTTAATTACAATCTTCAGTTTCTTGTAATCAAAGTAGAGAAACTAAACTTGTGAAAGTACATAAACACAAAAAATATGTAATTTTAGAAAAAAAGCTTGTTTTTCGACTCGCTGATATCTCACAAATACAAGAAACAAGAAAGTGCGTGACTTGAAAGTGCATAGTAGCGCAAGGCTGGAACCGGCTGTGGAGCTAGTGTTCGAACTAGCAAATTTTTGCTAGTAGTGCCAGGCTTTTGGTGGAGATGCCAGATTTTTGCTAGTACCAGTACTTAGTGTGGCTGTACTTTCCTATTCTTTTCTGTTTTCGATCAAATCACCAAACTGTGCTTGTCATGGTGCAAGTTCTGCATCAATTTCACCACGCTGCACCAAACTGCTTCTGCTACGCCATCCTGCTCCAGAACGCATTATTGCGCCGAAACTGCCCCCACGGGGCCTTTGGTGCCTTCATGTGCTGTCATCGGAGAAGTGGTGAGCCGAAGTGAGCTCCCATCGTCACCATTACCCGATGCGCCATCTGTGACATTGGTGACGGCACAAAACAAGCAGTCTCGCCTCAAGAGCAGAGTGAATGCAACAATTTTGAGTGTTGTATGAAGCAAGGCTATCCGCTAGCTCTTTTGGGTCCGATGTCACGTACCTAAGGTAACAACCATCAGTTAAGTAATTAGATAATACAGTGAATTTTAAGGTATTCCTTTTGAATTTCGCCCGAGCATAAAAGTCAAAGAGACGCGCTGAAATTCAAGTAACTCTTGGGGCTGTAAGGGGAATAAGGCGAGGCGTGTAAGGGAATATGGCTTCTTCATGGAGCGAATCGGTTTTCGTACTCTGTAATCTCAACACAAAGTAAGCGGGCCGTTTGCTGATGTCTGCCAAGGTAGTGCACATGTAAGTGCCAGCAACCACGTCTCTATGGTAAAAGTTCCAAGTTGCTGCTCTAACGACGCAGCCTTTGCCCACGCCTCTTTGCCCAACGAAACACAGGCGGAGCTTTTCCTCTCTGCTTGAAGAGCCATCGACAGCATGCCACGTACATAGGATGACATTATAGCATGCACCTTTCGTGAAACGCAAATGGCCGGCTCATTTTATCTGTCTCTGCCGCGATCGTCACCAGCGATTGCGCGCTCATGCTTCAAAATTTTGACGGCTTAACAGGACTGCCAGAAGCCTCATAGAGCCAATGTATTACATCTGAAGTTTTTTTACGCCGTAAGCCTTACGAGTCTAAACTTTTTATCAAATTGTGAGCCCGAAAATTCATTAACAATACCACCGCCACTCCCACGCTTTAGTGCATTTTGAAAGTCAGCTTTGCTGCAATACTTCAACATCGCTGGTGAAGCATATCGAAAATCCTGGGGTTGTGGGGTCGTGCTAAGGTTGTGGGCGGGAGTTGAGTAGCTCAAATTTCTCATGTTTCTTTTCAAGAATGTTGCGTTCCATTAACTTTTGGCACAGATACCCAACTGCCAAAATTTATTGTTGTAACTGATAATGCGACATGCGGATGTTGTTCTAAATAGGTTATTTCACCATAAAAAACATACAAAAGTTGATGGGGCGCACCTTCACATTGTTATAAGCGATATATTGTTAAAACCGATACCATTATTTGTGGGTCGACTCTGTATACATGTGTGTGCATGTGTGTGTGTGTGTGTAAATATATCTATATATTTTTGGGGGGTTGGGTAAGTGTGGTTGTTTCATTAGTATTGAATATTTACTAAAAACCACTGGAACTTCATGCTTCCCAGAAATAAAAAAAATTGAACTAACAGTTTGTCTGAAGCCAGCAATACACTCCAAAACTAACTTGCATTGCTCCCAAACACACCCTTTGATGCTCCAAAGCTGCTCCAAACCTCCCTTTTACCGCTCCAAAACAGTGCTATACCTGTTCTCAGAGCTGCTCCTGAAACGCTTGAACCTGCTTCCACCCCTGACATGTCATGTGACTAGTTATGTGATGTTATGTCTTTTTGTCACGTGGTGAGGGTTACGTGATGCTACGTGATTTTATGCACAGGATTAGGGTTACGTGATGTTACGTTAGCTTAGCCACGTAACTAGACTATTACATGGTATGTAATAAGAACATGCGATGTGATAGCAGTCACTTGGTTAATAGAAGGAACACGTCACGTGACTGGTATGTTACATAATGTTTAACGATTGCTAGTTGTGCAGTTGTACAAGTAGTTGCGGGATGTTACGTGATATTTAGTTGCATGCCTAAACGTTAACGTAATTTTATGTGATTTTAGTCACGCGACTTGCTCAGAATTTTCCGGTAATCTTAGTAGGTTCAATCTCTCAATGTCCCTTTATCGCAGGTCGTTTACTACCTTCTGCTGCACCCAAATGCTTCAAGCATTGTGCAACCGGAAATGCAAGATGCAAACACCCGCATCGGCTACACATCCGACGGGCTGGAGGACTCACCGGTGGACACGCCAAATGCGGAGCACAGATCACCACCCCGCGTCCGCCTCGCCGATGTTGTTCCCAATGGCGACTCGTCTGAGACGTCTTTCTTCGAAAGCGGGGACTCCCCGTGCTCTGTTCCGGGATTCAAGGTGACAGCTGTCTGACACAGGGCCCAGCCCTCCGAAGGGGGAAGAGGAAGCGACAACTCTGCAATGCCCTCGTACCCGCTGCACATTTCTCATGCGAGCGAGTCCAGTCGAGTGGCAATGAACTTTGCAGACATGCTCTGAAATCGTGAGTTCACGATGTCTGGTGTTGAACGTAGAACAGAAAAGTGTTTCGACTCGCCCGTCAAGTGAGATACAGGTTGAAGCCTTGTGGAACAAGTGAGAAAGTTAAGAAAGCACAGAGGTGCGCCAAGCGAGATGTATTGATATTTGTTGATGAGATTATTGGCTGTGCTCTCAAAACTGGCCTGGGCTAGAGATTGGGATTGCTTGTGAATGAATAAGCTGCGAGTGTAACTCGAATCTAGACATTGAGCCGAGGAAAGAGAGATTCCAGTTAGGTAATATAGAAGGAGAGAACGACACCCACAATGCCTTTGTCATTTGTAAGTTAGTAGTTAGATGCTGCGCTGATCCCTCGCAAACGTGGTTCAAACTGAAGGCCAGCCTTGCCCATTACTTTAATCATTGAAGGTGGTGCAACGAAGAAAAATTGTGAGTACATGGCCTAGTAGCTACGAAGAAGGTTAGAAACTCTGCTCAACTACAAAGTTGTAGGGTTGTCCACCGAGTCAGCAAGCATTAGAAGTGCTAATACTGCACACTGTTTGTGAGACTGCATGGCCACTCACGAGAAACTTTCGCCCGTGCCGATACGTACCAACTGTCAACAGCCAATGTTGACTTGTCAGATTACAGGGAAATAATATAACCAGTGCTGAAAATACAGGCTTGTTCACCTGATGTAGCACTCACTTTGGCTGCAGCCACACTGACGATATAAAAATGATAAGCCTCCATTTCCAGATAATTTTTTATTAACATTGGAGTATTATATTTAGAATCTATGATGGCATCCTGGTAGGAACCGTAGTTAAAGTGGTTTTTCTTGCAAGTTTCTTGCAACCACTCGATTGATTCCAATTCTTGACCTGGGGTTGAGCTCAACCAATTTTATCTAGAAGATCAGGAGGACATCGCTTATCTATTACAAACTTATTTGTGTTGCTACCTGTGATGTGTGGTATAGTTCCAAGGTGACAAGTGCAGAAGTGGACTGGGTTACTTTTTCTTCTGAACTGTGGTTTATACCTAGCTGAAAGTGTTAGTGTGACATATACAGTGTGCTTTCAAGAGTAGTCACAGACTTTGTTATTATATAGCTAAATGGCTCTGCATGCAACATTGGTCTTGTGCGTCAAAAAGGATACCAGGGTACTATTTGCTTGCAAGGATAACAGCGCCAAACAGTTAGATTTAGCTTGGACTGGCAGCTTGATGCGTTTGAGATAAGCGAGATTCTGATAAATCCTACGTTTCTTTTGTGTGTTTATTGTGGCACCTAATGCATTTTGTTGATGCCGAACACTTACGGATGTCCTGCTGCACTTTTCAGCACGGTCGGAAAATCCTGCCAGTTGGCAGTCAAGCCTCCTGAGAACACACGAGCCAAACAGGGTAGCACGGCGTGCAGACTGGATTTTACAATTACTCCTCAAAGTTAGCTAGAAGTCTTTCCCTCTTCTTTCAGCAAATTATGCTACATACCCAAATTGGTGGATGGCCATTGCCTGATTCGAGCTTCACCAGCTGCCTAGTTGCCGGGGCCACCTCATGAAAGCGTCGCTTGCCTGCGAATGCGCTGGGAATCACACTGAGAGTGAGCCGTGTGTTCGAAGGAAGAGAAAAAAGAAAAAGTGCTCGAGGTTATGATGTGCACATGATGTGACCGCACCATCCCTCCCTTGTTAGTGTCGAGCGCATTCGTGAGGACGTGAGAAAGCAGTTACGGCACGCGACAATTCTCTGCTCATACTCAGCGGATTCTAACATTTTTTCTGGCGGTCGATTCGTGAGGCAATAAACACCTTTGATGCAGCCATTCGATGGTTACTTGGAAAAGCGGAAAAGTGTTGTAGGGCCTCTTTGAGCTGGTGCCAACCTTTTGGGGTGCTACAGAATGCATGTCGCATTTTGAGTTGCGGTAACGGCCGGCATAAGCTGGCTCTGATCTAACGCTCGTGGTGCTGATCATCAAGCTTTCAACACGTGTGTTGCAGGGTGCAAATGTTTTGTCAGATTTTAGTAACCCTATATGTCCACCTGAAGGACTGTTTTGAACGAGGATCATTCAAGTACTTTACAAGCGTAAAGCATGTGCGCTTGACATCAAAAGTTTATGCGCCACGGGGCCTTACGTAAAGATGTGCAGGCATGGTATTCATGCCCATCACTGCACATGAAAACTGTGAAGCATCATAGAAAATTTATGAAGAGTAGTTATAAACTGGTCAGAAACAACATTTTATCAGATCCCGTGGCTCGAGTACTCTTAAAGCCAACCATACTTTGATGTGAATTTATAACCAGAACATGCGACATTCTGACCAGTTCTCGGAAGTACCAGAATTTCTCGAGTGCAGGTATTGAGGATGCCCTTCAGAGATGGTGGGCTATCCAATTACAGGATGACTGAATCTTACACGTAATTAACTTACTTGTTTTGTTAGGCAGCTGAAAAACAGCCACTCCTAGCATTAAGCTCATTGGTTAAACTTTCAATCCCTTCAGTTGTATTTCCAACATAATTATCTGATCACTGAGGTCAGGACTGCTTAGGAAAGCTTAAGCTTCAGCTAAATTTGCGTGCATAATTTCTTTACAGCAGTTGCACATCATCGATGAATGATGAAGTGTAAACTGCAGCTTCAAAGATTGCTGCATTTTAGCAGGGCCTGAAAAAATGACTTTGAATCTGCGGGAATGTTATGACTAGCTTCATTTAATGCTCATGATTTCTTGCTAATCATCCTAGCAATCGCTAAACAGATGTGCATCATGTTCATTTGGCCATTTGCTTGCCACTTGTAACAAAAAATTTTCTCATCTTATTCATACATCACTCGAACAAAAATGTCACAATTTTTAAGGTTGCTCAAAATGTATTGTGAATGAGCCAACTAGGACAAAGTAATTTGTAATTTGTCCACTGTTTTCCTGCTTCCTTGAGCTATGACTAGCCTAGTTTAGGTTACGTTAATAAATTGGAAGTCTTCAGCCTCAACTTGCAAAGCAAGCACTAGATATCGTCATTTTTGCATATAGTTTTGCTCATAACTAGGTGGCTATTCTTGACAGTAGTAATAGTCTCGCTTTGTAATTACAACTTTCATTTAGGCTGTGTGGTCATTGTTAGTGTTCTGCATGTAACCACGTTGACCAGCTTATCCTTTGTGGATTCTTGTCGTGACTTTCTAGAGCACGCCGACTGAGGCTGCTGTAGCATGGCTTATTAAAAGCAGCGTACTTTACCATACAGTAATCGTATTGATCATTAAAGGACTAATGCTAATTACACTAAGCCCATAAAAGTTTACTCTAGTTTGTCATTGGTGCTCCTATTCCTGATAATCTGACAGGCATTACAGAAGCGTGTTGTCTATTTTCCGTCTTGATTCGCAAGGCGTATTTCCAATGCTGCTCTATTTTTTTTTTTTTTTTGTCTTGACAAGTTTTTTTTTTTTTTACTTTTATTGTGGACACTGCATGCCTTTTTTGCATGTTCTGTGTTTTAGAAATTTGTTTGTCACTCTTCAGCTTGTCATCACCTTCTACTGCCATTTCTGTCAAAGCTCCAGCCTACCCTTTTTGTGAGCTGCTGTTTGTGCTGGCACATTCCACTATATATTTGAGTGACTGGGTCTCCTGCCAGTTGCGGACATGTTGCAACACTTCCGCAGCATGTTTGTCGTTACCAAATTATTTATTGTTAATGCAGAGTATACTAAGATAATCGAAGCTCTGCTTATCTGCATAATACCTATTATTTCTGTTCACTGTCGCAAAATTTTCCAGGCTTAGTTGCTTGAAGCCTTAGTTGCTTGAGGCTTAGTTGCTTAAATGCAAGTCACTGTGACTATGTCATGTGGGAACTGTATAGAACACATTCTTGTTATGCATTTGCAGTGTTGCTTTGACCCAGCATCCATTTTATGGGTGTGTGACAGTGGTGTTACCATG
This sequence comes from Rhipicephalus microplus, assembly GCF_013339725.1. Lineage (NCBI taxonomy): Eukaryota > Metazoa > Arthropoda > Arachnida > Ixodida > Ixodidae > Rhipicephalus > Rhipicephalus microplus. The sequence goes on along the minus strand of NC_051167.1, from coordinate 130,577,053 downwards.
ACATGCGTGCCCTTCCAGGAATTCAACTTAAATCACCAAAATCCATTCCAGTATAGATTGCCGTTCAGTCACCCAATATTGTTTTTAAATAAAAAATGCCCTCAAGTTTCGCCGTGCACATGATCACATGATCAACATGGTTGTTTCTTCATGTCTGCACAAGCTAGGTTTAGTAAGTTGCTCGACTGATTGTCAAACTAATCTTAGCTGCAGTGGCTCGTGAATGTTAGTCGTACTATCGCTCCATGTTCCTATCCCAGATTGGTGTGATGGCTTCCACATGAACAGCGAGCGCAATGGCGCACATCAGTATAATAACAACAAAAAAAGCAAGGTTACAGAAACTTTCTTAATCGCCAAACATTAAGGTATTCGAACTTGTGGTGCTGTTGCTGGCTCAACAGCGACGCAGGTAAGGCAATGGAGGAAAGATGTTAATGCTGTCAGCATACAAAGGCATCAAGCAAGTAATTCAACATTAGTGCCCACATTTTTTATTCTTAATTCTATATTAAAGCGATCTTCGGCATATGTTGGAGATGGCTTGCACATTGTTTTTCTCAGCTCATAAGCATGTGCACCAGAGTCGCATGACCGCTATGAACAGCATTAGGATCACAACAGGATTCTTGCTAGAGCCTTAGAAATCTCTGATACAAAAGATCAATGCTTTAGAGGTGTCGTACCACTGCATTATTACTTTATGACCATTCTGGCCATGACCTGGAAATTTTTGCGACAGAAAGTACTGTCGGCCACAGAAGTTTGTGGGATCTGCAGCGCGTGGCGGCAGACTGTATCGCTGTGCCACCTACCGTCACACTGCGTGGGGATGAGGCTCTCAGCTATGGCCTTCGTGGCCATCTAGTGGCTAATAGTCTCGACATTTCACTGTGTGATGATAGGTGGTGCAGCAATGCAGTTTCCCGTGGCTTTGCTATGCACTGCAGATCCCGCAAACTTTTTCGGCCAACAGCACGTCTCAGCGTTGTTGAATAAAGCGTTATTACTTGCACGTAAGACAAGCAACGTGCTATTACCGTCGCATGTTGTACGCTTCACTGATGTTCCTTTTACATGTTTTTATGCATAGACCTCCATACGTAATCCATAAAATGTCGCTTTCACCTCTAATTGAAATATTTACCCTCATATTTTATGTCGCAAAATAATATTTTGATTCTTTAGATCAGACATCTGTTGTTTGATTCTGAATCTAGGGTGAATAGCATAGGGGGCGTGCTCTTTTACATGTTTCGCATCTTTTCTCGCAATCGAATTAGTGAGATCATGACACAAATAAATCATTTTTTTTAGCGCCTTGCAGTCAAAGACTGCCAACAAGTGCTACAGAACAAAGTCGTACAAGTGTGTGTATAACTAGGTTAATGTTTTTACATGGTTTGTATATTGCAAGCAGACAAAAAGTTTCTAGTTTAACAGTAACAGTGTGTTAATGGACAAGAGCAAAGAGCTCGTTACACCGCAGTGACTCATACGCCAACATTCATGTGTACGTCTAGTTATTCAATCGTGTATCTTTAGGTTCTGCCTTTGTGTGTGAGTAGCGAACAGATGTGTCGGTCGGTGCTACTGCTTGGCTACCTAAGGAACGGTTGGGCAGAACATAGCTTTGCATGTGTAGGTGTCAATGTACAATGTGATTGTTGGTTGTTGGAAGTCTTTGCTGCTGATGTGTCAGGAACTGTCACTGTTTATGGTTTGCCAAACAATTTGTCATAACAGTGTCACAAAAAAATGTACTATAGTAATACCTTCCGAGTTGTTCAGGAGCCACTCAGCGGCCCTGTTAGCACAGTTGCAAAATGTGATTTCAGTGATAGCTCTTGGGACAGCTATTGAGATCAGCTCAATTCACTTGAGTTGAAGAACATTTCATTTTATAACCTCCTTTGCATCTCATTTATTATTCAGGTAGATGGAATAGTTTCCGTAAACTTTTCTTTTTTTTCTAAAGCTTTAGGAAATATAGCTGCATTGGTCCTCAGCCCCTGCTAAATAACTTTGCATTACACTGGTGTTGTGTGACTATACGAACAAGCACTGGCTAGCTTAATAAAACACGAGTGACATTTCAGAGAGGTTGGTGGTATAGCAGCCAATATCTAGCCAATGTGCTGCCAATACGGTTTCAGGGTATTGACGTGCATTCAAGTACAGAATCACAAATACCTTTCGTAGTGATGTTCTTTACTTCATATGCAGTTTTTAGAGGACAGGGTATTCGGTTAAGGATATGTCTAGTGCCCTTGGGACAAGGATACACAAGGAACAGCGACACATCAAAAGGTGCCAATCGCAGCATACATATTGGTGTGTCTCTCTTTGTAGGGTCAAGTGCTGGTGCACTTGGGATGTGAACACAGGATAGGGCTACACAGCATATACCATAGAGACAGTTGCTCTTTTTCGTGTTCTGCTGCTGTGTCGATGTGTCGCATATTTAGGGAGCAGATGATTAACACACAACAGAGGACCGTAGTTCGCATTTGGTGAATGAGCTAGTTGTCTGTCACCTTGGAGACAGCCTGATTATGTAGCAGAAGCTGCAGGCAGTTTTCAGATTTGTTGCGCAGCAGAATTTCAGCTGTAAGTGGTTTTATTTTTATTTTTTCTTGGTTGCTATGACAGCATGGTCTAACACCTGCTTTGCACCCAAAACATTTCTTTTATCATCATACTTCCTTCATGATTTCTTACCATTATTTTTTTTTAATTGTGACATTATCTGGTTGCCCATGTACGTAGGTGACTTGTGGAAGTTTCTTTCTCCACATATTTATTTTCTCTGAAAGTATTTTTGAGCTTGCTCATTTAGATTATGCTTTATTCAAGAGGGCTACTTCACAGATTTTAATCAAGATGTTTTTATAAAGAACAGTTTCAGTGCTTGGTGTTCTAGCTGTTTCCTTAAAAGCGACATGAGGAACAAAACCGCAATCTTGCTTGCTGTCAAGCAGTATTATATTTGTGCATGGTTCACAATATTGGCATTCTGTCGAAAGAAGCTTGTCCTGTGAAAGTTTTAAAGCACGAGGCCTCCCTATCAGAGACACCATATTCGATACCTTGTTATGTATGAGCAACTGTTGTTTTCAGGTTCATTAAAAAGCCCTCCAGGGGCTCTGCGAATGTGTTATCCTACAGGAGTTTGTTGATTAACGTTCTTTTGGAGAATGTCACATTCGAAATTGTTTGTTCCTATTGATTGAAAGCAAGAAGTCGTGAAACAGTATGACAACAGGAGGCATAAAGTTGCCCAGTGGCCTATGCCAAGTAATCCTTGTGAAATTATGGTATAATGACAGATTAATTTTGGCAAAATATTTTCAGCTGAAAATTTTCCGGTATGGCCCATTCTGTAATGGTGTGAAGGATACCTTTTTAGGAACTCTTGCATCCTTTCCTCTTGTAAATATCTTTTGCCTTTTGAATGATCCAGTCATTTCACCCAGTAGGTATTGTAATCTTCTTTCTTCTAGTCACATGAGCATTTTTTTTTTTTTTTTGCAAATCGAAACCAGAGAGCTGACACTGCGTTTCCTTGCAACAAATGCCTTTCTTCTCATCTCCATTCCAGTAAGGCACAACACATTTTGTAGCAGTGATATCCCTGAAGTGTTATGTGATTTGCATATTGAATGCATGGTAGATACAAATGGAACATAACAAGCCCTTTAGTCGGCAAATTGCTTTGTGACCATTTACACTTAACATTTTCCTGAATTTCTATCAATTGACTTCGTTAAGTGCTTTGTATTGATGCTACAACAAACTCTTGCTCATGTTTAACTCTTGTCATTTATAAGCATTCTGACGGCTTGCGAGCTCAATACAGCCTCATCGCGAAAGCTCATTATTTACTGCGTAAATGCCAAGCTGTGTATATTCAAGGCATTGATGCGAGAGACCCATTTGCACCGACAGACATTCCTTTCAACATATGTTTCTATTATTACATCCTCTGTGATTTCATTACATTCCATTTGGTGATGCAGAGCTGGTTTACAAGCAAATACGCTGGTCCCTGTCGTGCTCAGGTATATCTCACTAGTGTGCATAGTCGTACGTTGTTCTGTCTCTGAGTCTTGTAATGCGTGCCTTGAACGGCACTCATTATGTTCGTACAGCTATTGACAGCGGGCCATCAAAGGTGCATCTGGCTGTCGTGTTTGAGCGAAAAGTTTGATCTGAGTGGTTGACGAAGCACTACGCCGACATCCGCTCATGTAGTCATGCAGCACAACATTCAGTCAGGGTATCTGCTTGATGCTGATGTGGTAGTGTTTTGTATTATTCAGAAGCTTGGTACTTTATTTAGCTGCATATTTTTTCTGTTTTTGTTGTTTTTAGTGCATGTTTTTATTAGGATAACACAGAGGTTTCTAGGTAGATTTCTTTAAAGCGGGAAAACTAGGCTGAGAAAACCGTTAGATAATCCTGCTACTGAAATATAGGTGACATAAACAGAAGTTTGACATTTAGTCAAAGTTTACTGTCAGAATAGTGATCTGGATCTATATTGTTTAATTGTGGGTGTCACACATCTTTTAAGATTACTTTGTCATTACCTGAAAAAATGTCACCCTGGAATGAGTGTGATATGCAGTCGTCTGTCAACATTGACATTTATCATCAAACAGTTTGGGTGTGTTTGGTACTTGAGCTTGGATAGTATCATGCCAACTTTGACATTTATAATGAGTGAATGAAATTCTGTGCTTTTTTGCCAGCATTTCACTCGTATATCTACTTCTGAACTGAACTTTGTTGATTCCTGTTTTCCTACCATCGTGTGTTCCTACTGCCTTTACACTTGTCATGCTAATATTGTTGTGTATCTCATATTGTGCTCGCGGTACTTTGTGTGTTGTTTCCAATGAGCTGTACCATGTGTCGAAAAATTAATAAACCTGTTTAACAGAATGATGCCTTGTGCTTTTTTTGAGAAGAGAGATGTGTCAACCAGCGGCGGTGTGAGTTTCTGTGTTCACCTCTACCACTCACACACAAGAATGAAGATCTAGTGGAACATCTGACCTTAATAAAAGACGCACATCGAGCAAAAAAACAACAAAAAAAGAATGCCACGTGATTACATGTCTTAGTTGTGTTTTGTCCTGTCCGGCATTTCGACGACCTCCTAGACCCACTGATAATCATTAAGAGTGTTCATTATTTAGCCATATCGTTTCTGTGCAGCTTCTCGGCAGACGTTGGAGGAAGCTGTCAAGCTCTCAGGCAGTAAACGTGCCTTTTCTCTATAGCGCTCTGTCGCCACGATATCACGACTGGACTTTGGCTCTACACACATAAATGGATATGTGGGGTTCAACGTCCCAAAACCACCATATGATTATGAGAGACGCCGTAGTGGAGGGCTCCGGAAATTTCGGCCACCTGGGGTTCTTTAACGTGCACCCAAATCTGAGCTCACGGGCCTACAACATTTCCGCCTCCATCGGAAATGCAGCCGCCGCAGCCGGGATTGGATCCCGAGACCTGCGGGTCAGCAGCCGAGTACCTTAGCCACTAGACTACCGCGGCGGGGTCGGCTCTACACACAGCCAGTGATGATGGCGATTGGCGCAAAGTTACGTGACAACCTGTTGTCACTCGCAAGTGCTTTAGGACGGCTAGCTAGACGCAGTGTCTGCTTTCAGATCTCGGGCGATGCGTTCTCGTTGATAACAGCGAACATTTTGTGGCTTCAACTGGAGTCTCCTTGGGGAGACAAGACCTTTGGTGATGGAGAAGTCATTCTCAGCAATTACCTCGTTGGTGGTCAGCATGCAGTCGACTCAAACTACCAAGATCTTGCGGTGGCCGATCTTGCGGAAGACGTGTGAAGACTATTTGCACGCCTTGCCCGCAGTAAACTTTACGAGTTTGGCCAACAAGCAAAAGCTGATTTCAAGATACGTTTTGATAAACTAAGCATAGGAGATAAAAAAATATATCTACGAAGCGGTGTCTGATTCCGTTATCGAACAGAAACCATGACAGGCACGGCTGGCTTCCAAGATTTCCGCCAGAGCGCCCTTATCTGTACCCAAAGACCGCAGCCTTATGGTTACGATTCCGCATCAGTTTTACTTGCGAACGTCAGAAGCTATCTTCCCAAGACGGCAGCTTTTGAGGCCATCTTGGAGGATAATGCCACCGACTTGGCGATACTAACTGAAATATGGCTTCTTCGATTAATGAAGAAGAACTACTACAGGATAACACATCATGCCACGTGTACTGACTTGACCGGACTGGGCGTAGAGATGGAGGTTTCCTAATCTTTGTCAAAAGTGCTTTGCCTTCCTTCCATGTTAATATTGACACTAATCATGAAATTCCTTGCGTAAATATATCCTTTCCTTCTAGTGTAAACATACTTATAGCGTGTTACCGAGCCCCTGACTCCGATATCTTGTTTATTTATGACCTTAATTCCGTCATGATTGATATTTACTGTCGCTTTCCTCGTGTCGATTACCTCATATGTGGCGACTTCAATTTTCCCGACATCGACTGGAATAACCGGTCCTTCCCATCCCGTTATTCCAAAGTTTTTCTGGATTTCGTACTAATGTTAAATTTTACCAAAGCAGCCAATATACCGACACGTGGCAGTAATATTCTTGATTTCGTCCTATCTTCGAAGCCTGATTTCATTCAATCGTTATAGTGCATGAATGGGCTAAGCGACCACAAGACTGTTTTGTTTGACATGCGCATTCCGATTCTTCGTCGGTTACCCTCGATAAAATATATTCAGGATTACAAAAAAGCAAACTTCACTTGCATCAACACTAATCTTAAAAACTTCTACAGCTTTTTTTTTTTAAGGTTTCCGCCTTCCAGAGGACAGTCGAACGAAATTGGCTACTTTACAAACTTGAAATTCAGGAGCTAATTTAAAAGTATGTTCCCCTCATTCGTATTCACGGCAATTCCAATCAACCATGGTATTCTAATGCCTTAAAAAAAAAATTTCGCTACTGGAAGAAACGTCTCTTTCGAGAGGCAGAACGCCGCACCACTGCAGCGAGGTGGTCTAAATATTTCAAGTCTTTTCATGATTACACGCGTCTTCTGTGACGCTTTCAAGAAAAGTTTTATCGCCATTATATGTTAAGCATTTTACGCGTTAGCCCCCGTAAATTCTGGAATCTCCTAACCTCGAAACACAACCACACACATACAATTTATTTGAGAAATTCCGACGGTTCGGAGGTATACCGCTAGACCAACTGTCTGGCATCGTGAATACATTTTTTCTGTCCGTTTTCACCCGTGAAAATAACTTTGATAGCCCCGATTTACTCTTTTAACATTGCTCCCAAATGCTTCCGATTGGCATTACTGCCTCGGGCATCGCTAAACTAATAGAAAAACAAAAAATATCTTGTGCCCCGGGACCAGATAAAATCACAGCTAAAATACTTAAAGGTACACTAACGTGTCCCAGCGAAATAATAGAAATAATATTCACGCAAACGATGAAAGACAGTACGCTTCCGCATGATTGGAAGCTTAGCAGCATATCTCCAATATTTAAAGCGGGTAATCGGTCCGTTCCTTCAAATTATCGTCCGATTACTTTAACGTCTATACCTTGTAAGCTGCTTGAGCACATAATATACTCTAGCGTGGTAAACCATCTTGAAAACAACTTGTTCTTTTTTTAAAAATCAGCATGGCTTTTGCTCAGGTTTTTCCTGTGAAACACAACTTTTTTGAGTTTACAACGAACCTCCACTTAAACATCGATTCTTCATTTCAAACCGATGTCATCTTCCTCGATTTTTCTAAGGCGTTCGATCGTGTTTCTCATCAAAGACTTAGGCTTAAACTTTCCTCCCTTAATCTAGACCCGCTCATACTGTCATAGATACAAGCCTTCCTCACTAATCGATCCCAATACACAGTCATCGGAGGTCACCGTTCCTCAACTACAAATGTAATATCTAGCGTACCTCAAGGTTCCGTCCTTGGCCCTCTCCTCTTTTTAATTTTTATTAATGACCTTCCCTCAAGTGTTACATCTCCGATACGCTTCTTTGCCGACGATTGTGTCGTTTACCGCCGTATATGTGACGGCTCTGATCAACTTGCCCTCCAAAATGATGTAAATGTAATTGAAAATTGGTGTTTTTTGTGGATGATGCAACTTAATATTTCTAAGTGTAAATCAATGCAAGTTTCCCGTAAGCGTTCAAACCTAAATTTTACTTATTCTCTGCAGTCTAACCATCTCGCTCTAGCAGAATCGTACCGATACCTGGGTGTTCTGATCAACAGCAAACTAACATGGACTGACCATATCGCACAGCTTGCTGCCGATGCACCCAAAACATTAGGTTTCATCAGACGATCCCTGTCCTGCTCACCGGCCTCAGTTCGTAAACTCGCCTACGAAACCTGCGTCCGTAGTAAACTCGAGTATGCCTCTCCAATTTGGAATCCACACCAATCTTATTTGATAGAAGCCCTTGAAGCCATTCAAAATCGTGCAGCTCGTTTTATAACCTCCGAATACAATGTCCGCACAAGTGTTACTACTATAAAATCATCACTGTCTCTCACCTCTCTGGATCCGAAAAATAGCACGCCTTTGTTTGTTTCACAAACTGTATTTCAATTATTCTTACTTACATGGCTCCCTGCTTCTCCCACCAATTCAAACTTCGCGCCGTCTCTTAAATTCTTTGAGTGTCCAAACTTTAAAAGGTTCAACCAACGCTTTTAACAAATCTTTTCTCCCGTTAACGTTTGAGGATTGGAATCGGCTTCGAAATGCAATAGCCAACGAACGTAATACTCCGAAGTTTATAACCTTACTCGAAACCCATTTTACAACCGCACCCTCGTAATTTCTGTGTAGCCAGTTGCCTTTCTCTTATTTTTATGCCATTTTAATCATGCTATTAGTTTTAAAACGAGTTCTGTTTTTATTACTGCCCTGTAATTCCAATTATTGAATTGTAACCTACTTTATGTTCTTGGTCTGTAATTGCCTTTGTGTATCCTTGTTCGACCCCCCCCCCCTTATGTAGTACCCTGTCAGGGGCCATTAAGGGAAAATAAATGATAATGATGATGAAACCACAGTATGCCGTTTCAATAAATGTTTATTCCTCTTCCTCTTCCTCGTTTGTCCCGTTCACTTCCCTTTACAGTTTAAATCCGGGTTAAGCAACTAGTGGTCCGCGAAGTAAGGGTTTGTGCAGCAGTTCTTCCCCCGAGTCCGAGCCACATATTAAACGTTGTTTCTTTTGAGCAATGCAAGCAAGAAAATTGAATTCTGTGATCTGGAGACACTCCTTAGTCGCGATGTTTTCACACAATATACCTGAACGCCAGCGTCTGCCGCATTACAATGTATAATTAATTTGGCATTTACATTATTACATTACATTATTAATTTGGAAAGAATAAATTAGCAAAAAATAGTCAAATAACCAAGATATTTTCTTTTTTTCTGCCAGCTCGGGCCTAAAAAAGGTAGCCAAATTTGCACAAAGTAGCCAAACCTGGCGACCCTGAAAATGATCCATGGCGTTGCACTCACTACCGAAAGTATATTGTATGAAAACATGATATTACAAGCACAAGCTGCGCATGTTAACTGAAATCAACTTCAGAAAACATTTATACGTTCGTCACAAAAAAGAAGATTTTGTGCGTATGTGAGTGTGCTTGTGCGCGCGCGCGCGACATCACTCAGGTTTTGCTAAGCCAAGAATTTATAAAAGTGCGACAAACATTTTTTTTTCATTTATTATTCAACGGTGTGTTTTCACTCTCACTTTTTCTTCGTTTTCTTACTCTCTATTCTTTTCTTTGTATAATGAATACGCAGAGGCTAGCTGTGAACGCGTTCCGGGTCTGGCAGTCGTTTGTGAGGAAATAAAGGGTGATCTACAAAATAGAAAAAAAAAAACATTATTATTATAAATGCACGCTACTTAGTTTTCCTGTAAAGCGTGCACCACCTTGCGCTCAAGTGCAAACAAAGAAGCCTACTTTCAAGGCTACGGTAAGTGAGGAGATTTGAATGGGCAGTGAAAGCTCGTAAATTCGAGCCACGTTGATTCCGAAAATTAGATGATTCGGACGCGTTCTTTTGTCTCGGCCACCACGTTCATTCTTTATTGACATCAAGTTGTCATTGATTCAGTCACAGTGCAAGCGACGAATCGAAAACGGCGTTCGCAAATAGCCGGAACTTATTCATCACTGTCTGCATCGCTACTTAATAAGGTTTTGTCCTCACGAGGTTCCGGCGCTGTGCAGCTTCGTTCCAACTCGATGCACTGTGCGCGCAATGTCACAAAACTCAAAACACGCCCGAAGCTGTTGAAAAGCTTTCAGCGGCGGTCGCTATCCTGGCGTGAAACTCGTTTGCTACAACGCGATGAACGGACCATCAGTTGCTGGCCATTTTACATGCGAAAGAACTGCGATAACATGCGCGTAGCAGTACGTAACAATTAATGGAGAGGTGCAAAGCATGTTTCGGACTAATTAATCACGGCAGTCTGGCGCTTTGACTGCACGTATCAGGATGGGGAAAATTGCGTCTTTGCACTGCTGTCATGCAAAAAAAAAGAAAAAAAATGTATAGGATTTGCGTATCTTTCAAGGAAATTAAAGTATATTAATATTGTCCTCTTGATACTTTCGCTATTTTATCATTCGGTTGATTCGGTCATTCTAATTTCCGCTCCCGTGAAGTTTGAATTAACGAGCTTTTACTGTATTTATATGTAAAAAGTAATAATAACGCCTTGGAATTCGGAGGTGCACTCTGTTATTTGCCTACCGCATTTACTCGTGTATTAGGCGCACTTGCGAATGCCGAAAATCTTTTTGGCTAATGCACGCTACCATGGTGATTGAAGGTGATGGCAGCACATTTTTTTCCTGTCTACCAAGTAATGGTCAGGAAGTTTACTATTACTGCAGAATTCAAGAAGCGGCGTTGTTACCTAGTAATGCATGTAATGAACATAGAACGTTTTATGGTTGACAACGCATGACGTGGCATAGCGGAGAATCCATGAAAGTTCAATTTTAAAAGTACACGATCTTCTCTATTTCTTTTCTTTTTTTGCGCTTCCTTATTGGTCAACCTTATGTTTTGTTCGCCAGTAAAAGACGGTACACACGTATAAAAGCTGCAAGGTACAGCTGCTTGCCGGCGTGGCCTCACCCGAGGGTATGTCTACGCGTTCATAGTAATTATTCTAAGCTCGCACCACGGGGAAGTATACACACTGATTCATGATTGCTTGTAGCTGCTGGGTGGAAGCTTAACTAATGTAAATTATCTGTGGAAGGTACAACGGGGGGTGTCGGCGGAGTTGACATTTTTTAAGTGCGAATGCCATTTATAAACGACCCTGTATCCGCCGTCCACGGTGCGCCTCCTCCTCTCCCCTAGCAACGCTGCGAGGAGGGGAGAGGAGCGTCTGTAGCAACAGCGCAGCGACGTCACACACCACGTGATTGCGCGCGCTCCGCAAGTCGATCTTGAGCAAGTCGTCATAGGTATGGATTCATCGCAGGCATCAACCTTGACTGCGATACCTCCAACAACGAGTACAACGGAATCGAATGCGAACATTGCACGCGTCGTTGAAGATGTCGCGCCGGTTGAAGACAAGGCAGCGCGGCGAAGGGCCCGTGACGCCGAGCGCAAGCGGGCGAAGCGGGCCGCGGACATAAACATCATTATAGTGCGAATTTACTTTCACATATACGCGTAAACTCACCAATATTTCCCAAGAGGGTCTAAAGGTTCCTGGGAATCGCATTGTGATCACACGGGGGAGTTTACATTAACTCACTGGCGAATGCCAACGGAATTTAACTTTACTCCCCCTAATAGCATCACCCCGTGCATTCACACTTAACCATGTTCACCTTCGGGGAAATGCTTAGAAGTTTTTTATTAGGTAGTAGCCGAGTGTGGCACATATATGTCTGTGATTTCTGTTTCCCTCTTAACCACAGCTTCAAGAAGACATGCATGCGAAGAAAGCCAACGTGCAGATTTGTTTTTGTCATCCTTATTAATCTTAGCTGTGCGTGAATGAATTCGTGACTGTCAACGAGTGAAATATTGTTTTAAACCAGCTGAACAATACTTTTCGATTTTAAGCAAACAACAGGAATAATAAGCAATGCAAAATGACAAATCATTTGACATTGTCATCAATTGAGTTTTCTGCAGATAAGCAAAGAAATATTTTCAATTTCATACCTATAGAAAGCAATGCTATGAAGAAAAGACTTGTCTTGACCATAAAGCAGTGTGCCACATTAAAAAAACAAAAAGACGAGTGTCTGGTAACCTTTTCGGGCCAACGACGATTTCTTTTCGGGCCCTCTTCCCCACCATCACATTTATCGTTGGCCGGAAAAGAGAAAAAAAAAAAACGTTACCGCTGCGCCGAATGCTGCATCCAGTCTCCTATCGCATGCACGTGGCAGCCGTTTTTTTTTTTTGTCGAAGTTTATTGTCTTCGTTTCTTTCTTTCGCCTCCCTCCCTCCCCTTTTTTTTAATGGTACCATCCAACCATCGCTTAATGTCCGTCGTAGTAACCGATAGCCTGTTCAAGCGACCTTCGTGCGTGAGAAGCCTTCGCTAATTCGTTCAACTTACCTTTGAGGGTACTCAAAGCGCCGCGCGTTAAGCGGCAATCACGTGGTATTTTTTTTATTAATTTCGTGCACTTTAAACAAACCCTTGAAAAAAATAACCAACGTTGTTATCTTACCGTAACTTGAAAATTTTGTTATTTCTGGATAAGAGCTACAAGTCTTGTATTGATTTTTTTCTCTGGAGTCAGTAATTAAATATTTCATTAGCAAATCTTTGGTAATTATCGTACTTGTCGGATCAAAAAAAATATTCTGGTGTGCTAAATACAGCTAAGAACAATACTGCGCCAGCCGGAGACGCATAGCACTCATTTTTAATTCTTTGTTGCTTAGTGCTTTTTAGATGAAACACCCTGTATGTGTACTACCCTTCGAATTTCCACGAGTGTGAATTAAACAAATGCGCATCATCTTTAATGAGAAGTTCCTCAGAAGCCTAACCGCAGTTTTAATAATTTTTTCATGAAGTCAGACAGAAATATCACGAAGTTCAATTGCACATGAGCACTGATAAAATTGAACATAAACTCGAACACGTAGCAGGGCGCTCATCATAAAGTTCGGCACAGCAGCAGAAAGCTCAACCAGATGGTCCAAACAGGCTTTCGCCTTCACGTTTCTCGAATACCCACCCCTCTTTCTGAGAAACAGAAATGTACTTCAAAAAATGTACTTCAGAGCAACGAAGGTTTCGTCGGCAGATCTCACTCAACCGACAACTTGTCCCGGTCGTAGCAAGTGGAAAGCAGTTCTCACAAACCATTGCAACTGGGTGCCGCTTTTGATCGGCTACACCACTTATAAACTAAAAGCCCATCGCGATTGTCGCGGGCACCATGATACAGGCCACTATCAGGCTGAAGTATACCAGTAACTGTCAGACCATTCAGAGTGGTGTACTTAACCGTACGCATTGAACTGCACAACCGTTGCGCAGCTCGAATTGTAATGTAGCCATTGACACGTGGGCCCCATGTAGGGTATGTCACTTTCAATATATCACTTTCTAGCGTGGCCTGGGAACTTTTGACTCCCGCTGTGCATATTTTACGTAGCGTGACGCTTCACCGGCACATTGTGATGTATACTCCCCGGGGATCCGCGAGCTCGAATTGTAATGCAGCCATTGGCACGTGGGCCCCATGTATGGTATGTCACTTTCAATATATCACTTTCTAGCGTGGCCTGGGAACTTTTGACTCCCGCTGTGCATATTTTACGTAGCGTGACGCTTCACCGGCACATTGTGATGTATACTCCCCAGGGATCCGCGAGCTCGAATTGTAATGCAGCCATTGGCACGTGGGCCCCATGTATGGTATGTCACTTTCAATATATCACTTTCTAGCGTGGCCTGGGAACTTTTGACTCCCGCTGTGCATATTTTACGTAGCGTGACGCTTCACCGGCACATTGTGATGTATACTCCCCGGGGATCCGCGAGCTCGAATTGTAATGCAGCCATTGGCACGTGGGCCCCATGTATGGTATGTCACTTTCAATATATCACTTTCTAGCGTGGCCTGGGAACTTTTGACTCCCGCTGTGCATATTTTACGTAGCGTGACGCTTCACCGGCACATTGTGATGTATACTCCCCGGGGATCCGCGAGCTCGAATTGTAATGCAGCCATTGGCACGTGGGCCCCATGTATGGTATGTCACTTTCAATATATCACTTTCTAGCGTGGCCTGGGAACTTTTGACTCCCGCTGTGCATATTTTACGTAGCGTGACGCTTCACCGGCACATTGTGATGTATACTCCCCAGGGATCCGCGAGCTCGAATTGTAATGCAGCCATTGGCATGTGGGCCCTATGTAGGGTATGTCACTTTCAATATATCACTTTCTATCGTGGCCTGGGAACTTTTGACCCCCGCTGTCCATCTCTTACGTAGCGTGACGCTTCACCGGCACATTGTAATGTATACTGCCCAGGGATCCGCGAGCTCAAATTGTAATGCAGCCATTGGCACGTGGGTCCCATGTAGGGTATGTCACTTTCAATATATCGCTTCCTAGCGTGGCCTGGAAACTTTTGACCCCCACTGTCCATCTTTTACGTAGCGTGACGCTTCACCGGAACTTCGTGATGTACTCCCCAGAGATCCACGACAACAACCAGCAACAACTGTTTTCCTCTCTCTCTCTCCATCTGCTTTTAGAGCGCAGTCTTTACATACGTACAGGTGCCCGTTCCCGCAACGAGTTGCGTCGTCGTTATTGGCAGATCGAACGATGAGCAAAGTGATCGAGCGAACGCGGATCACGATGGAGTGAGCCACAGTTGACAGTTAGTCGCGAGGCAACAGGTACTGCGGCAGACACCACTGTACAGTCGCTCGAGCATGATGTCATCAATAAGGTACGAGGCCTGATGCGGCTGAGGACTTTCACCATTACCACATATCTATGGAAACGAAGCGCTGCATGAACGCGGAGACCTGTCTGCGGCGGCTGTTGTGGAACGCGCCCAGGTGATGCTCCAGCGGTCTCCCAGACGAAGGTCATCTGTGACGTTTTTTTGTGTGTGTGTGAAATATATGATGTAAAAATAGTCTTCTTGTCGTGTGTTCTTTTTCTAACTAAATCCGGGCTTTCCTAAACAAGATGTCGAACCAACTAGCCCAACAGCTCATTCATGGTCTGTTGGGCTAGTTGTTCGCGCCAGTGACGCTACTCATGGCGTTCTAAATTCTTCGTAAACTATATTAGAAAATAGCCTGCACTCTTTCATTGACATGTAAATAGGTGCTCTCAGAATTCGCATTGAACAGTAACGGCGTCGGTGCTGCTTTTTGATATATATATATATATATATATATATATATATATATATATATATATATATATATATATATATATATATATATATATATATATATTGACACGTGTTTGTATGAAAAAGAACGATATTAGGAATGTTCTGTAGATTCCAGCTAGTGGGTCAGGTGGTTTTTCGGGACGACAACGAAGCAGGCGTCTTGCTGTACAGCTGCGAATCAGAAGCGGTCATACTTACCGATTTTCTGTCAGTATGCACTGCACTATCTACAGCAAAAAATTTGACATTATTGAGTATGATTAGCAGTTTATTACCAGAAAGCCTGAAAAAAATTCACTTGCTATGGATACCCGGCCACTGCGGGATTTATCCAAATGAGATGGCAGACTCGTTAGCCAAAGCATCTTTAAGCGGACCAATCTTACCTATGATACCTGATTTCGCCTACGTAACAGCACTCAGATATAGAAAGGCTTGTTTGCACAAAAAAATAGAAAAATTATCATTGGATAAAGTCAGAGACTTCGTACATCTAAGATATTGCTAGAACAAACAGTGGTGTGTATCTCGGCAGTTAGAAACTACAATCACCAGATTACGATGCAGAATTCCGCATCTGAATTACTACCTACATAAAGCTGGACTAACAGCATCTCCGTTGTGTCTCTTTTGCAAGGAATCGGAATCAATAGATCATTTCTTTTTATCCTGTAAACGTTATGCTTATCAAAGGAAAAGATACCTGGTCGAACCAATTGAGAAGCTAGGTTTAAAAATAAATGTGGAACTAATATTACCCTTCGGAGGGATTACATTAGGTTATAGCCACAGGGAGGTTTTCTCTGCTGTGTGCGAATACATAAGGGCAACAAAGAGATTACCCTGTTAGCCTATTATTATTTACGGCTATGAGACTACCTGAATGCCTGACTGAACACACTTGATGATCCTGCCGCCCGGTTCTTGGCCGATCCCCCTTTGTGGGCGAGTGCCAGCAAAGCCGAAGGTTCATCATCATCATCATCATCATGATCCTGAATACGCTCTTTTCGCTGCCGTAAGCTGCTGTCATCTTTTGTTCGCGTTGCACTGCGACACTGGTGGAGGAGCTGGGCCGCGACGCTGCCCGATGCTTCACACTCCTAGTGGGAGCCGTTCATCCAGCCCGGACGAGCCTACTGCAGCCCTTGTCCATCGATTCAGTCGTCAGCTACGAGGTATTCCTCCAGACTGCAACCCCTCGCAGAAAACCTCTACCAGACATCTAGAAATGGCTAACACCAGCCCCCAGCCTGTACTCCTCGGCACCAGTCCTCCCGCCCCATCCCAGGTAACGTTTTTTCAATCGCTGGAGTCTAAACGCTTTGGTGGTGGCGCACACGAAGATGTAGAAGACTGGTTAGATCACTATGACCGTGTTGCGAAGATCAACCAGTGGTCTGCTCAGGAAAAGCTCGGCCGGGCCTACTTCTATCTTGATGACAGCGCTCGTACTTGGTACGAAAACAGAGAAGGCAACCTGTCCACATGGACCGACTTTCACCAAAAGATGGTTGAAACTTTTGCCAATGTCGACAGACGTGACCGCGCCCACCAACTACTAGAGCTAAGGGTCCAAAAACCCAATGAAACGGTCGCCACGTTCGCCGAAGACATGACACGTTTATTTCGGAGGGCTGACCCGTACATGACCGAAGATAGGAAGTTGCGCTACCTCATGCGTGGCGTGAAAGAGCAGCTGTTCGCCGGACTTCTGCGCAACCCGCCAAGCACTGTAGAGAACTTCATCAAAGAAGCGTCGGCTATCGAGTGGGCCCTTCACCAACGCTGCCGACAATATGACCACCTGTGCAGCAGCCCCCAAATTCAGGCCGCCGCTGTGACGTTTGGCAGTCATAGCTCCTTACGTGACATGATTAGAGAGATTGTTCGTGAGGAACTGCAAAGGCTGCGGACTCCGGTAGTGGATACACCCATGGCATCTGTCGCTCAAGTCGTCCGTGACGAAATCCGTCAAGCATTCTCGACAGCTGATCCTGCCCCCGAACAACGTCCCATGACGTACGCCGCCGCCCCTCGAAGCTCCCCACCCGCTCCGCCTTCATACTACCCGCCACCTGCAACTTTTCCTTGGTCACCACCACAGGGGGAGACATCGTGGCGCCCGCCATCCAGCCCCCATACGACCAGTCGTCTTCTGGCCTGCCATGGCCTTCGTCGCGTGAGGAGTCATCACGGCAACCACAGCTTCGCCGAACAGACACCTGGCGCGCTGTCGACAGGCGTCTACTCTGTTTCAACTGCGGAGGTGTAGGCCACATAGCCCGCTATTGCTGGCATCGCGCCGATTCGTCTCGCCCACTCAGGCCACGGTTTGACAGTCGACATAACAACGACTACGTATCCCGCCGTGGCGATGTCGGTTCTCAAGGACCTCCGGTACCTCGACCCCCATTCGACGGCCGCCGTAATAATGATAACGAGATCATAATTGATCACGAGCCGGTCTTCCCACATCGACCACGCTCTCCCTATCCTGCCCGGTCACCTTCGTTGCAGCGCCGCACTTTTGCCGACACCAGAGGAGCGAGGTCACCGAGCCCACACCGGGGAAACTGAAGGCGGTGACCTCAGGGGGTAAGGTTGCAGGCTGTCAAGACGAAAAAAAAGCCCCCATTACTCCCACCTCAGGACGCTGTAAAGCCGACAAGACGTAATACCGACGAAACTGTGACCCCAGGCCTTACCGTTCTTGTGGATGGACAGCAAGTCAAAGCTTTAGTCGACACCGGGGCTGACTTCTCTATTATGAGTGATGACCTTGCCGTACGCCTCAAGAAAGAAAAGGCAGCGTGGACGGGACCTCACTTAAGGACGGCAGGTGGCTAATTACTGATGCCTGTCGGAATGTGCACAGCAAGGCTCGACATCGGTGGCGCTACTTTCGTGGCGACGTTCGTCGTTCTCGCTTCATGCTGTAAAGACCTGATTATCGGAATGGATTTCTTGAGAGAACATGGCGCCGTCATCAACGTCCCTGACAGTGTCATTACGTTTCGCAACAACAGCCCTACTTTAGTCGATTGTTCAGAGCCGAGATACGTCTTGTTCAGGGCCCTTGCGCCTGACGGATGACGATGTGGTCGTCCCGCCACGATCATGTACGCTTGTTTCGGTGGCAGAGGATGAGCCGTTTGACGGCGACGATATTGCTGATCAAATAAGCTCGCTGATATTTAGCCACGGTATTTCAGTTGCTCGAGATCTAGTCACTGTCACTGCTGGGCGCACAAACTTGCTGCTCACTAACTTCAGTACTGAGCGCCGACATCTACCGAAGGGTACAGCCGTCGCTTACTTTGACACTACTGCAGAAATCCAAGGCAGTTTATCGGCCCTAGACGAAGCACCTCAAGAAGAATCAGTACCTAATCTTGACGTTGGTACTACGTTGTCAAGGGACAAACGAACGAGACTTCTTGAGCTGCTAGCTGAATTCCAGGACTGCTTTTCATCGACATCACGGGTCGGTCGAACGCCGCTAACAAAGCATCGACGCAGCAAGGCCCACCCACGACGCAGCAAGGCCTATACACCAGAATCCCAATTGTCGGAAGAAAGGCTATTAGGACACTGGCTGAGACCGTCCTCTGCCCGCAAGGCATTGAGAGCGTTGTTGCGCTTTCTGCGGGCAAGTGGTCTTAGAGACAGACCGTAAACAGCGTCGTGGATCTTCTGATGACCTTCTCTCTCTTTTTTACAACGTCTCTTTTCTCTCATTCTTTATCCCCTTACCCCCTTCCCCAGTACAGGGTAGCCAGCCGGTCTGAGAACTGGCTAACCTCCCTGTCCTTCCTCATTTATTCCTCCTTCCTCCTCCTTATCGCGTGGCTCCAAAGGAACGGGAAGTGATACAGCAACAAGTCGCTAAAATGCTTGAAGATGATGTGATTCAGCCATCACAGAGCCCGTGGACATCGCCTGTAGTATTAGTTAAGAAAAAGGACGGTACCCTGCGTTTTTGCGTGGATTACAGGAAGCTGAATCAAGTGACTAAGAAAGATGTGTATCCGCTTCCACGTATTGATGACTCCCTCGATAGGCTTCGAAACGCTCGCTACTTTTCTTCAATGAACCTCAGAAGCGGATATTGGCAGATCGAGGTAGACCCAAGAGATCGGGAAAAAATCGCTTTTGTGACGCCGGATGGTTTATATGAATTTAAAGTTCTACCCTTCGGTCTGTGCTCAGCGCCCGCTACTGTTCAAAGGCTGATGGACACTGTACTTTCAGGGTTAAAATGGAAGACCTGTTTAGTTTATCTAGACCACGTCATAGTGTTTTCCCCAACTTTTTACGAGCATCTCAAAAGGCTAGAAGTTGTTTTACGAGCCATACGCTCCGCAGGCCTCACATTGAAACCAGAGAAATGCCACTTTTGTTTTGAAGAACTGCTGTTTCTTGGTCATGTCGTCAGCTGCACCAGCGTTCAGCCTGATCCCGAAAAACTTGCGGCCGTGGCACAGTTCCCAGTACCATCCGATAAGAAAGCTGTCAGGCGCTTTCTGGGCCTATGTGCCTATCGCCGGTTCATCGCCGACTTCGCACGGATTGCGTCACCGTTAACCCGCCTCACTAGAGACGACGCCACCTTTGAGTGGAACCACGAACAGCAAGCAGCGTTTAATGACCTCCGTCAACGTCTTCAAACATCTCCAGTGCTTGCTCACTTCGACGAGCAAGCGCCAACAATGCTTCACACTGACGCAAGCAATGTATGCCTCGGAACTGTGCTTGTGCAGTGGCAAGAAGACACGGAACGAGTGATCGCCTACGCAAGCAGGCCGCTAACACGCGCTGAGGCCAATTATTCAATGAGAAGAATGCCTCGCCTTGGTCTGGGCAGTTATGAAATTTCGCCCGTATTTGTATGGCCGCCCGTTCAAAGTTATAAGTGACCATCATTCACTCTGTTGGTTGACTAATTTAAAAGATCCAACCGGCCGATTAGCGCGGTGGAGTCTGAAGTTACAAGAGTTTGATATGACGGTCATACACAAGTCTGGGAAGCGTCATACGGACGCCGACTGCCTGTCTCGATCACCAGTACAGTCAGCTTCTCTTTCTGACGACGAAGATATGGCCTTCCTTGGTGTTCTCGACGCGTCCACGATTGCCCAACAACAACGAGGTGACCCTGAATTGCTTGATTAGATTAATTACGTGGACGGACGTTCTTCGATAGCACCTAGAGTCTTTGCAAGGACATTATCGTCGTTTTGCTTACGCAATGGCGTCCTCTACAAAAGAAACTTTTCTTCCATCGGAGCTCCCTATTTGCTCGTTATTCCTGCACCCCTTCAAACTGAAGTGCTCTAAGCATGTCACAACAAGCCGACGTCTGGCCATTTAGGCTACAGTCGCACATTGGCAAGAGTATAGCAGGGATACTACTGGCCACGACTCACAACAGCCGTCAAGCACCACTTTCACACTTGCCTCGATTGCCAGCGACGCAAGTCACCTCCAAAGAGACCCGCCGGTCAGCTGCAACCAGTTCAGGTTCCACGTACACCGTTTAACTAGATAGGAATGGATATTTTGGGACCCCTTCCTACTTCTACTGCAGGGAATCGCTGAGTTATAGTCGCAACAGACTACCTAACCAGGTATGCCGAAACAAAAGCTATCCAAAAGAGCACCGCAGTGGAAGTGGCGAGATTTTTCATAGAAAATATTGTGCTACACCGCGGTGCCCCTACTATCGTGATCACAGACCGCGGAACAGCATTAACGGCAGCTCTTTTAGACCACGTCCTGATGCTTAGTGGAACGACTCACCGTAAGACCACTGCGTACCACCCGCCAACGAATCGACTAACGGAGCGCCTCAACAAGATGATTGAAGACATGCTGTCGATGTACGTGGATGTCCAACATAAGAATTGGGACGAAATTTTACCCTATGTCACGTTCGCATACAATACGGCTAAACAAGAAACGACTCGCATGACTCCATTCAACTTGGTTCACGGACGGGAGGTACGGACTATGCTGGATGCGATGTTGCCACATGAATGGGACGCTACCGACACAGGCGCTGACGTGTTCACTGAACGCGTGGAAGAAGCTAGGCAGCTCGCCCGCTTACGGATCCACCAGCGACAAGACTACGACGCAGGCCGCTACAATGCTCGCCATAGAACTGTAACGTACAAAATCGGTGACAGAGTGTGGGTTTGGACACCCGTACGAAAACGTGGACTGTCCGAGAAGCTGCTAAGGCGATATTTCGGGCCATACCGAGTATCGCGCCAGCTATGTGACGTCACCTACGAGGTCATCTCCGACAGTCCCCATTGCCCGAGGCGTCGCCAGCACCAGCCTGAACTTGTTCATGTAGTGCGTATGAAGCCGTATGTGAGTGACTGACTGCACGTTAAAAAATACTGTTGGTCTGAATCAGCATCGGGGCGGTGCTATTATAAGGAGGGGCAAGTGACACGTGTTTATATGAAAAAGAACGATGATAGGAATGTTTTGTAGATTCCAGCTAGTGGGTCAGGTGGTTTTTCGGGACGACAACGAAGCAGGCGTCTTGCTGTACAGCTGATCCTGAATACGCTCTTTTCGCTTCCGTAAGCTGCTGTCATCTTTTGTTCGCGTTGCACTGCGACAATATATATATATATATATATATATATATATATATATATATATATATATATATATATATATATATATATATATATTTGCGCAGTAACCCCCCTTACCCCTCACTTTTTTTTCGTACTCTTCACGTACACTTTGGCGACAGTACTTTGACACTACAGTGTATTAGCGACGGTTTTTACTTATGGCGGCATGACTCCTTGAGCAACGCCTTGAGCTGCTGGTGGCCATCATAGAATTAACTCTACGGCGCCCACCACACATTCTTGGTCACTCTATAACCATTGAACATAGCCTCTGTATTCATAATATTCAGAAACGCTCCATGACTTGAATTTGTCTTTTCACGGCCCCAAGATATCGCGCGTTTGAAACGCGTTTGAAATGCATTGATTAAGGCGACGGAAAGTCAAGTTCAAGCCAAGGTGGTTTTCTGGAAATACGGGGGTAAATGTTCATGTGATGTCACTTCCATCGTTGTCGCCTTCTCCCACGATTCCCGGGTACTCCCCTGGGCACCTACAGCAGTTCACGTGCTGCAGCACGGTTAGTTGGGGGCTTGTCATCTGTTGCTGTGTGCGATGTTCAAATGGAAGCATTGTGGTTTTTTTTTTTGTCGTACTTTAACGCACTCATCGGTTCAGCAAGGCCTCGCTTGTTCACTCGATACAAGAGCAGAAAATCAAGATGAGCAACACGTATACCAGCCGCCACGCACACCGGTTGCCCGTCACGACCTAGAGGGCCCATTATCTCGCTTTCACAACAAACACTACAAATTGCGTGGCCCAAGAACAAGTGAAAGCCAGGTCTCTCGAGCCGCAGTTTTAAGAGTGGATGAGCGAAGCGTAGCAGCTCTCATCGAAAATGAGTCTGCAGAGCTAGAAAATTGTTTACAAGAGATATATTATTAACAAGAGATTATCATTAACTGGAAGAATTACAGGCCGATTAGCTTGCTCTCTGTAGTATACAAGCTACTTACAAAGGTAATTTGCTAACAGAGTAAAGAAAGCATTAGAATTCAATCAACCAAAGGAACAAGCAGGATTTCGAACAGGCTACTCAACAATCGACCACATTCATACTATCAATCAGGTAATAGAGAAATGCTCAGAATATAACCAAACCACTATACATAGACTTCGTAGATTACGAGAAGGCGTTTGATTCAGTAGAAATATCAGCCGTCATGCAGACACTGCGGAATCAGGGCGTCGATGAAGTATATATAAACATCCTGGAAGAAATCTACAGGGGATCAACTGCTACCATAGTGCTTCATAAAGAAAGCAACAGAATACCAATCAAGAAGGGTGTAAGGCAGGGGGACACAATCTCCCCAATGCTATTTACCGCGTGCTTACAGGAGGTTTTCAGAAGCCTAGAATGGGAACAGTTAGGGATAAGAGTCAATGGAGAATACCTTAGTAACCTGCGCTTCGCCGATGACACTGCATTGCTGAGTAACTCAGGGGACGAATTGCAACTCATGATTACGGAGTTAGACAAGGAGAGCAGAAAGGTGGGTCTTAAAATGAATCTGCAGAAAACGAAGGTAATGTACAACAACCTCGGAAAAGAGCAGCGCTTCGAGATAGGTAATGGTGCACTTCAAGTTGTAAAAGACTATGTCTACTTATGGCAGGTAATAACCGCGGAGCCGAACCACGACATTGAAGTAACTAGAAGAATAAGAATGGGGTGGAGCACATTGGCAAGCGCTCTCAAATTATGGCAGGTAGGTTGCCACTATCCCTCAGGAGGAAGGTATATAACAGCTGTATTTTGCCGGTACTTACCTACAGAGCAGAAACCTGGAGACTTAGAAAGAGGGTTCAGCTTAAATTGAGGACGACGCAGCGAGCAATGGAAAGAAAAATGGTAGGTGTAACCTTCAGAGACAAGAAGAGAGCAGAGTGGATTAGGGGACAAACGGGGGTTAAGGATATCATAGTTGTAGTAAAGAAGAGGAAATGGACATGGGCCGGGCATGTAGCACGTAGACAGGATAACCGCTGGTCGTTAAGGGTAACTAACTGGATTCCTAGAGACGGCAAGCGGGTTAGGGGGAGACAGAAGTTTAGATGGGCAGATGAGATTAAGTTTCCGGGTATAAATTGGCAGCAGCAAGCACAGGACCGGGTTAACTGGCGGAACATGGGAGAGGCCTTTGTCCTTCAATGGACGTAGTCAGGCTGGTGAGGATGATGAGTGTCGGTTGCGAGCGCCACCGCGCGGTGCTTGTTTAAAACTGAAGGCAGGCCAACTCCGCTGGGAGCATGAGCCATTCCTTAGGCATCTTTCTAGAGGCGTTGGCCAAACAAAGCCTTGCCGATTCACCATCACGCGAGCGGGGCAACTCCAGAGCAGGCGGCAGTCGAAAGGGGTGCCCCGCTCGCCGTCGTTCTCTGGGGGAAAGGAGCTGGAGCATAAACTGGCTTCCGACAGCACTCGCCTTGCACTTACTGGGCCATAGATAGGTGATCGCTGGCTTTTGCGCTGGAGTAATGCTGCACGCACGACGTCGTGAGCGCAGACCGGAAAAGGCTGCACGCACGACGCGGCCTAGTAGCGACATCTAGCAGGTGACGACGCGACTTAGTGTGATCCGTGTGATCAGCGTGGCATTAATGTGGCCTTTGAGATCCGCAAAGCGCGGTGCGGCACAGTCATGGACGCGGCAAATTCTCGACATCTAGCTCATGGCGGTTTAGAGTGTACCAGAATATTGTCGTATGGTCCTGGCCGTCGAGATGCGCACAGCGCTGCGCGAAAGGATAGAAATTCGCAGCGAGGACTCGCCCGGTTATCCGCTCTGGCAGGCCGAGTAAGTGACGTCGTTTATGGCCACGTTGTGCCTTGGACGAGTTTTACAACTTTGACGACGAAAAAAAAATCGAGAAAAGAAAACGCGTTAAAACGAAAAGCGGGCGCATGCACCAGACCACTGAGCGATTAGACCAAGCAGTTAGCATCGCCTGCACCTCAGCACTCGCTACAAAAGCACACGCAAAGTTCTCTTGACGCGGCGCCACGGCTTTTTTTTTTTTTTTTTTTCCCGCGCCCAACCTCAGCACGTATCCATGCATTTCATGTACGACTGGAGCTAAGTTCTCACAGCACTTGAACTGTGTGAATATGTCCCCAAGCGGCGCGAAAAACAAATTAGATCCCAGTCACACGGCCGCCTGGATCGGGGGCGCGCGGCGGTGTACCGCCGCGCGCGCCCGATCCAGGCGGCCGTGCCAGTCATCATCTCTCAAGCAGGTGCGTAGCCAGGGGCAGGGGGTGTCAACGACCCCCCGGCCCTGGCTACAAGGGTGGAGATGAAACGCCCTTCGACAACAGGCTCCGATTGATAGCCACGGTTAACCGCTTCCAACAGCGCACGCAAACGGACTCTTCGGCAGACAAGCAACTGAAACGTTAAATGTTTTTGAGTGTTAACCGCGAGGCAACGTCTGCAGTCGAAATCGCTTGGTAATGAAACCAGACGCCGTGAAAGGAAATCTTTTTTTTTGTCTTTTTGGCTTATTTCTTGCAAGCTAGGACTGCCTGTGCGCTTTTGCATCATTCTGCTAAGCGGACCACTTTGGACTCTCAAAGTAATTAACAAAGCTAGAATATATTAGATGTCAAAACCACCAAGGATACTGTGGCATCTTCCTCTAAAATTCAACAAAACAGAGAGGGGCAAATAATTTTATTGATTTTGATTGCTTTGGAGTTAACAGAAGCGCCCCAGGGACATGGTATTTGTCAGGCGATATTAACTCAATCAGAGGCAGCTGTGAAACTCTTTGAAGTGCACTGAGTGCAGTACCACAACTTCCTCGCAGCTTCTTTGGTGATCCCAGCACATGGCCTGAAATGAAAATTTATTTACTGTGAAAATTATCGATAACTTACTATGCTAAATTAAATTAATGAAGTCCAGGACCATTACTAATTTTGATGCAAATTGACAGCAAGAGATGTGGCCCTTTATGATGAAATTCATTATAAAACAAGTTTTGCAACTGTTTATCTTGAAACTGTTGGAAATAGTTCTTTTATTATTTTAATGCAATGTTTTTTCATTAACTATAGAAAGGGGGCCTTAGCCAGAAGAAAAAAAAATATTCAAATGGCAGAAACACTTGCTCTTTAACACAGTTTAATATTTTCCATTGCAAACTTAGCAATGAAGTTTCCAGAAAGCATGCCCTCACCAATGAAACCACTCTAGGCATTGGTCACAGCAAACCATGCTAGTTTGCCCATCGTCGATCTGCTTGCACAGGCCATAACTCCACAGTTCTTTCTACTTCTTTATAGCAACTGTGAAGAAAAAAAATAATTACACATTTTTAAAGCATAAAGGCATTGAAGATGTTTGAATCATTTACCCGAGGAACTTAAAAGAGCCCATGCGTCAGCACTGAAGTATTTTTTAAGTTTTGGCAGGGATACTCTGCAGTCCAGCAGAGCACTGGGGAGGGCTTCGGGACGAACTTCCAGGTCATCCTCCAGTAGGATGTACGCACCATCCACCACCCTTTGGCACAGGCTGTCATCAATGAGGCCTGACAATATCACTAGAAAAAAAGCATAATGCAAGAAATCAAAGTTTATGCAAGTGCAGTTATTAGAATAAACGCAAGTATCAAATAGCATAATTCAATCTTCCTTACATTTTGTTTGGGACTTCTCAGTTAGCTGCCTAAATGGCACAGGTCTGCTATCATCTTGTTCTCTTGGTCGCTTGAACCTGTTCTGCAGCACCCGCTTATTTGGACGGCCTCGACTCTTGACATGGGGAAGCCTTATCTCGCTTACAAAGCTGGATGTGGTGCTCTTTTGGTTTGTAGAGCTTCCAGTCTCACTGCTGCTGATCAAGGGCTCGATAGATCCACTGGGCTGATTGTTGTCGAGCAGCTGCTGCTCTTCATCAGCATGCAACATATCTGCCGAGCAAACATCTTGTGCAGTAGAATTTTCTGGTGCTTGCACCTTGTCCTTTTCATGATGGCTCAGTGCCACATCTTCTTGCCTTAGCCAGGCTGCGTTCACAGACTCTAAGAAACAGAGTCTTGCTGCAAAGACGTCTGGCTGGCAGTCAGCCAAATTGTCTGCGATAGCCTTGAGCGTCCGCATTGCATAATTGAAACGCTGATTTCTGTTCATTTTCTGAAAGGAAGGCCCTGGCATTGACAGAGCTTGTATTTCTGCAAAGCTCTCCGTCGTGGACTCAGAGTCAATGTCATCTTGTTCATGGTTATCTGCAGTGGTTCCAAGGAACTCCAGCTGATATGATTTGAACCATCGTCTGCTGACAGCTTCCTCCAGACATGGTTTGACGTCAAATCTAGCACAAACTGCGAGCATGTGCCGGCAAAGCAGCTTCATCTTTTTATACGTGGTACAGCTGCATGAATGTTTTTCGAAGGAAACATCATGCCAGACATCAGTAGATGTAGAAAACACGGCATAGGTACGTGGCGACAACTTTTTAACCTCTCGAGGTTCATCACGAAGCTTCACCAGCTCATTGCTCAATAGCTTGCAGGCATACGGTGTGAGAACTTTGCGACACTGCTCCTGCACACCTTCATGTCCTTCATAGCTGTAGAAGTCGCAGGTCTTCAGAAGTATGGTCTTGTGATGTGCTTCTTGGGACAAGCTTGTAGACAACTTTAAGAGGCCACGAAGAGCTTCATGAAGTTTTGAGGATGACGAGGGAACATTTTTTATCTTCGCATTGTGAGATTCAACACGGTTGTTGGTATTGTTGCCTCCTGTGAACTCTTGATCACAATGGTACCGTACCCACATCTCTGTGATGTTGCTCCAGTTTTTTGCGAAATAGCTGGTGGCTTCTGAACTGGCATACCTTTCAAATTCAGCTTTTGCGTCATCATATTTCTGTGGCGTGGGAGCATGCAGCATTTCACTAAAGCTACCCAACAAACGCTTGCGTTCATCAAGTGACTTTCCGAGCTGTGCAGCAGCTGTTTGGAAGGCCTTCTTCACGTGAAACTCACACAGTTGCACTGCTGGGGAACCTGGGAAGGCTGCTTTGACAGCGTTCACTTCAGTGAAATCCTTGTCTATGACCACAACTTTTGTATTCGTTGCTGCAGAGTTTTCTTGGACAAAGATCTCTAAAAGACCAGTAACTACATGTTGCTGTTCAGATGCCACAAATGCATACGCGACAACATGACTCAAGCCGGACCCATCTTGTACGACCATTACGAAAAGATGCATGCGCAGCTTGTTCGTGCAGTATGTTGCATCAAAGAGGAGGACTTCTGGGAAGCACTTGAATGCCTGCTGCATGTGTGGGGTCTGGAAGAACAGGATCTGCAATTCCTTGTTTTCATCTGTGATGGGAAGTACTTTTGCGCCATATTTCGCTTTGCAGTAGTTCAGCTCCTCCATTAACTGGGTCGCCTCATCCTGGCCTCACCGTGCACACTTCAGGTTGTGCATGTCTTTGGCGATTACTGCTTTCCCTGCATAAACAAAATAAAGAAGTCAATTAAACGACTAATCTCGCAAGAAAAAAAAAACTTTTCTTACCAGTTTCCTGTCTCAGCTTCTTCACGATGAGGCTAGGACGGACATTCAGCTCTATTAGGGGCCTAACGAAGTTCACCTCCTCCTCGTTCAGCTGGCGACACTCCGAGTACGCCTTATATGTTTCCGGGCTGACCTCGTGGTTGTACTCGAGGTTGACAGCCATGACTTCTAGCTGTTGGCTGGCCCGGCGCGCCGCTACGATAATTTTGGCTGGGCAGTCCTTCATAGTCCTAGGAGAAGAACGAAGTTTTTCAGCTCCAAAGTTCACGCTCTGCGAATGGGGCACCTTCATTCAAGGCGAGAGTGGAAGCGCTTACCTTTGTTGCGGACGAATTCCACTTCCCGTCTTTCTCACGGCATCACCGTGCTTGCAAGCATAGGTTATGTTCGCAAATTTCAACTTTGCATCGAGCTTAGTTAGACCGGCAGAAAGCCGGGAGTTCACAATGTCCGCAGTCTAGCTTGCCTTTGCGACAAAAAGAGTGTTCGTAGTCACTTGAAAATCTCTGAATGCTCGGTCAAACTCGACGAAGCTGTCGAACTTCGCGCCTTCGTCCATGTCTTCGAAACTCGCACGCTGCCTGCTCCTTAACGCGCACTGCCACAGAGACCGCAGGCACGCGCGTGAAAGATGAGTGATAAACGCCGCCGAGGGGGTCTGCGCACAACCACTACTGACACAGCTGTGTTGACTACGCGTGGCCGGCGTGGCCAAACGTTGGGCGTGGCGTCAGTGGCGTTTCGGGCCGCCACGTGCTAGTCATGTGCTAGTAGCATCGTCACCCGCTAGATGTCGCTACTATGCCGCGTCGTGCGTGCAGCCTTTTCCGGTCTGCGCTCACGACGTCGTGCGTGCAGCATTTACTCCAGGTTTGCGCTGGGTGGCCGTCAACGGCGTGCACATCGTGGTAACTGCGAGGTAAACAAACCCGTGCGTGCGGTCGCGCGCGCTTGCCGCACATTTAATTCCTTGATCGGGTCTAGTCACCGGTGCGCCGCTATGCTGGCCGCGACGACTGCCGAGCGCGCCGAACGGCGATACGTACTCGCCACCGGACGTAGCGTCGGAGACGCATGGCCTCAGGACTGTGGACGACGCAGACGAGGTGGACCCGAAGTCCTTCCCCTTCACGCCCTGGGACAAGTTTGTGCTCGTCCTCTCCATGACGACCGTGATCGCGGACGTCTGCACCGACGCCTGGGTCGCGCACAAGCACTGGCAGCAGGGCCAGCGGTTGTACTTCGGCCTGACAATCGCGTTCATTTTCGTGCCCTCGTGTGTCATCTCCTTGCTTAGCCTCAGGTGGTGGTTCATCCAGCAGTGCCCTCCCGGGCACGAAGAGTTCAGGATGTCGACGAGGCTGACCGTTGTGCTTCACGTCTTCCTGCTCGCCGTCGTCTACAGGTATGCAGTACCACAGAGGCAGCAATGTTTACTACGTACTGTACTATGACGACGCATGACTCACATGCCTTCATCCTTCGTACACCGATCTGTATGTTTTACTATTCGCAAGTCTCGCGATGTAATATCTACTCGTTGTTTTGTGGACGATCAGTGCAAGTGATATTCGTATAACGAAATATTATACAATACAATACAATACAATAACTGTTACAATATATAACGGTTTAACGAAATATTATACAATACAATAACTGTTACATGATGCAAGATCCTAGAACACAACTTTTAAACACCTGAATATATATTTTGAAGTGAGGGAAATCCTTGACGGCCTACGGTTTGGAGCTCTATTCGGAGCCAAATATCTCATCGGTGTAAATGACAACTGTAAAGAGTTAACATATCAGAATTAATGCATACAATACAATATAGTAACTGTTATGCAAGATTCTAGAACATCTATTTTCAGTGAATTACGTACTAACTTCTAATCAGCATGAGTTTCAATGCGGGATATTAGTAGGTAACACATTAGCCATAGATAAACATGACCTTGAACAATTGATTGAAAGCGAAGCATATACTTATGAACTTAAGCGAAGTGTTCAGTTGCGTGTCACAGTGAGGTAAATGCAAAATTAGAGGCGATTGTTAACAATGGAAGCATTATTACAGTTTGGATTTGAAATTTTTTTATTCCAAAGTTCGGCTTTTACGATAAACCATAATGCAATATCATTCCTGTCACATCTGGAGTCCCTCAAGGCTTAGCTTTAGTGCCCCTGCTATCCTTAATTTATATTATTGCATCATCATTATTCACACTCAATGTAACAAACTTTCAAGCAGATGATTGCATTACATATAAAAAGGTAGAACGTTATGAAGATCACCTCACTCGAAAGAGTTAACCGAATGTGCTGAGCACCTGGTGCTAGCCATGGCAAGTGACTGTCATCACCAACAAGCCGGTGTTAGTGATGATAATGGCTAGAAAAGATTGCATCAGAATTCACTTATTTCATTGATCATTCTTCACTAGCTAAAGTTCATCAACACAGGTATGTAAGACAAACTATAAAATAGAACGAACACATTATCAGCAGCAACTCATAAGTTGTACTTCTTGTAAACGGTGTCTGGGGTCTGCTCTCAGTTATCTCCAAATAGAATGTTAAAAAACCTTTGTGCGGCCAGTAATAAAATATGCTAATTTGGTTTAGTATTACTCCACAACGACCAACACAACTGAACTGGCAATGTTTAAAGAGAAGCAATACAGTATATTCATTACAAATACAAACATATTGATACGCCCACAGAACATTTATTGTCTTCAGGAATTCACATACTGGCAGTGAGAGCAAGGCATGCTAGATTAAAATCTATTTATTGTCTGCCGCACGAGTGCTTTAAAGAGGCCAGGACATGGTCCCTGCAATGCAAAATTATGTGGTTTTCTGTGTAAAATAGAAGTGAGAGGTCTATTATGAAGAGTAGGCTGTGAGCTTTGATCCACCAGGTGGCACCATCATTGCCATGCCATTTGTGAGGTCCACTCGTACGCATCGTCTATTCTGTCCCTGCATTGGCGTGTAAGAGTTGTTCTGGAGGCCTTTAATCACCCAAGTCACTGTACGGATCTCACGGACAGTGCTTGCAGCAAGATTAAGCTATTTGTGTGCGTGATGAATGCATAAACTTTCAAACTGGCGATCCCGCACCGCTAGCGCTTCTCGTAGATGACGTTGATGCATACCTGTTCATGATAAAAACAAGCACCAGAAATTACACACACTCAGAGAGGACACAGAGGTGCCCCCGTGAACATGTCCCCGTCCCTGTGAACATCACCCGTGAACATGAGAGTTCACTAAAGGGGTCCCCTTACTCACGCTTAGCGATGCAGTGCAAGGAGTGCACCTGCGAACCGAAATTTTCAGACACACGAATAGTTGAGAGGCACAAGAAGCGGACGCCGACGGAAACAATGGAAGCGTATAGAATTAGGAAAGGAGGTGACAGTTGCGTCAGTCAATTGTCTGTTTTACTAACAGATGTGGAATTTGCTTTTTTGGATGTAACATAACCCAGTGCATTTTTCTTTTCTGTTTTTTTTTTATGTTTTCTTTTCTCAGTTCTTGACACTTGTTTGTTTCCGGTTGTGTTCCATCGATTATGGGAGTGATTATTTTGGTATATCGCATTGTTGATTATGACAGGGGGAAGTTGGGAATGACGTACATGCGTGCTATGTATTTATTAGTGTTCGCTTTGAAATAAAATTTTCAGTTGCTAGTAATCGCTTGTCTGAGTCCTCTCTGAGTGTGTGTAATTTTTAGCGCTTGTTTCATCATGAACATTTACCAACACGCCCAACTGGCAGGCATACATACCTGTGTAAAATAGAAGTGAAAGTCTGTCATGTAAGAAAAGGGCACCGTACAATTATTTAAGGACAAAATAAGCCCTTGAAGTTGCCAGTTATAAACCCCATCTACTGCCGGCAACCCCTGTTTTGCCATGGTGTATATCAAAGTTTATTTCACCGAAAAAATTCTGGATAGTCTTCTGGGCTAAAAGCTGCTCTAGGCAGCTTGACTTGGTCCCTGAAGACCCTTACATTGGCAGCATATGACGTTTACAGTACAAATGGACATATAATATCATACTTAAACTCACACGAGTAATACTGTAAGATTTGCAATTAGGATGACATCAAGCAATAAAAATGGCATACAGCATCAAGCAATAGCATCAAGCAATAAAAATATCAAAATTTGAATTTAACCATTTAGTACAGCATAAACAACGTCATAATACAGAAGGGCTTCAAGCTTCACCATATAGAATGTCTTCAACTGCAAGATAAAAAAAAATGATAGCATTCTGTAAACCTGAAGGCTTACTGAAAGTATGAAAACTTCACAGAATAGCATATCGTGTAATGATGACAAGTCAGAAAAGACAAGCGCGATTTGACAAGGTAAGCTAAAGTTTGCACAATCAAGATATATGAATGCGAAAGCTACAACATAGATGCAAAAAATTCACGCAACTGCCGGTGTGTAGCAGTATTAACGTCGTGTACTGCAGCGGAGCAAAGCCGTGATGATTTACCAAATTTGCATTCGCCAAGAATCGTTCATTTTCAATGCCAAACTGGAGAGAAACTAAAATGGTTTGATTGGCATACGCAGCTAATCATGAAACAAAAGAGTTTGCCGGAATGCAGATGCTCGCATAGCAAGCAGCTTGTTATTTCCTGGCTCACATGTGTATCAGTGTTGCCCAACTTTCGGGCTGCTTGCGTCTTTATAAAAATAATAATTCAATGCCTAGGGCGCATTGCTCCTTGTGTTGCCTGCTAGCCACTTAAGGCTAGCATGTCAGCGCCAGATTGCTTGGCTATTAGCGCCATATTGTGCCACTGTGCTTGATTTGTTACTTTGTGATGCGTCCGAATATTATTTCAGACATATGTGCTTTGCCAGGCATAAGTGATCATAAGGTTATTGTAGCGGACGCTAGATTTCGAAATGTGTGTGTATCGAAAAAAGCCCCTAGAACAGTGTATGCATATGACAGGGCTAGCTACGCTGCACTAAATCTAGCTCTTGAATCTTACTTTCCCACTTTTGACACACATTGGCAGATGAATTAAACGGGGAAGAGCTTATGGGGAGTACTTAAAGAGAAGCTTTTTGAATCTGGGTGCTTAATTTGTTCCCATTTAAAAGTTCTCTCCCAAAAGTTAAAAAGATAAACCGTGGTTTAACAGGCAACTCAGTTCTTTATTAAAAAAATCAGAAGAATCTATCGGCTTAGCAAGAATCAGAAATCGGATAGTCACTACATACAGTTAGCAGAGTTAAAACATAGTTTTAGAAAGCTCGCTGGATCAGCCAAACAAACATACTTCACTAACTTAGGCCAGAGGCTGGTAGACGATCAGAAGGAATTTCGGAAATACGTTAAATGAAACGGTAAGGAGGACACTTCTGTTCCAACATTGCACTGCTGGTCCGACAGAATTATTAATGATGATCCGAGTAAGGTCAAAATTTTTGTTAATTACTTTTCATCTGTATTTCAGTCTGATTTTTCAGATGCTAGTGCAGTTACAACTGTTGATACTTCTGTCCAAGTCGACAAAATGTCTGAGGTTGCGTTTAGTGCGACGGGAGTCGAGAGATTATTAAAAGGCTTGAAACACACGAAAGCGAGTGGTCCGGATGATATCCCGGCAGTGTTTCTTATTGACTGTTCGGGCACTCTGTGTTTATATTTTTGTCGTTTATTTCAAAATTCCTTAAATGACGGCATTGTTCCTGGGGACTGGAAGTTGGCCCACGTAGGTACCAATTCATAAAAGTGGACAGAGGGACAGAGTTGAGAATTATTGGCCAGTGTCGTTAACTAGTATTGTATTCAAAGTTATGGAACATGTGATTTATAGCAGCATCATGTCTCACCTTGTTGCCAATAACCTTCTTCATCCTAGTCAGCATGGGTTCCAGCAGGGCTTTTCTTGTATGACGCAATCAGTAGAATTTACTCATGACCTTGCCTCAGCTGTCGACAAGCAGCAAAGTGTTGACTGTATATTTCTGGATTTCAGAAAAGCTTATGATGTCGTTATGCATAGTCTCTTGATCGCTAAACTTCGATATTATAAATTAGGATGATAGGTTATTGCTTGGATAGCTGAGTATCTTCGCTCAAGGCAGATAGATGTCTGTGGCTCTGAACCGTTGTTGCTCTACATATGTTGCTGCGACCTCTGGTGTACGACAGGTATAAGTGTTAGGTCCGCTTTTATTTTTGTTATTCATAAATGACATCACTTTTGGTATCACATCATCATTTAGAATGTTTGCAGATGACTGTATAATATATAGGGCCATCAAAAGCGACCTTGACAAACAAGCACTGCAAAACGATTTAGATTTAATTGCCACATGGTGTGATAAATGGAAAATGCCGTTGAATGTGAAAAAAAGCATCCACGTCACCTTTGCCAGGAACTCTTGCACTGCAGAAATCATTACACGATCAATAACCCTAATCTTCAACATGCCATGGAATATAAATATGTAGGTGTATTTTTTACTGCTGATTTGAGATGAAATAAATTTGTCACTAACGTTAGGAACAAGGCGGTAGGAACATTAAGTTTTCTGAAACATAACATCAGTAGTTTACCCCAAAAAACTTAGAAAGCAGCTCTATTTTACACACACCCGCAGTATACTGGAGTATGCGTGCGTCTGCTGGGACTCATATACTAAGGAACTTACAGATAAACTTGAAAAAGTGAATAGAGCAATTTGATTTGTCTTGGAAATTACGACAAGATGCTTTGTGTGACAGAGAGCAGAAAAACATTAAATTGGGATCTTCTTTAAAACCGTCGTCAAAACCTCAGATTAAAATTCTTTCATAGCATTTATTATTCGAGAACAGGGATCGTTGGGCAATTGTATATTCAACCACCCAACTATGTTTCTCAAAGACATGATCATCACTTAAAAATACGCGAGATTCCTTTTGGGTGTGACGCTTTTCGCTAGTGTTTTTTTGTCCGCACTATAAGAGAATGGAACACTCTGCCACCGAAAAATAGTCTGTATTGATTCAAGTGATGATTTTTTCCATGATTTATGAATGTTTTTTATGTGTTTGATTATATGGACTGTACTCTCCTGCTGTAATGCCTTACGGCAAAGCAGAATAAATAAAAATAAGGATAACATGCTCTGGCTTGCTGACCTATTATTCACAACGCTTACATTTCTTTCTTCCTTCAATCCATGAGCATAAAATGTCAAGTGTGACTTTCCAAATAGTTTTCATACTGCTTGCTTTAAAGGCTTTTGTGAAATGGTTTAGTCTCCACTACTAAAGGCAGTGAAATGAACAGTAAAATATTGCTCCTTGTATTGGCTGTTCACTTACATTTGAAATACTGTTATAATTGGTTTTAATCGAGGAACCCCTACTTTGTGCTTGCCAACATCTCAATTATGTCATTCCATGTCACGTGTACAACTTTTGTGTTGCTTATATTTACATGTAAGGTGCAATAAATCGTTCAGGCGACTAGTCAGCAGTTGTAGTGTGTGTTGTTTCTTCTCCTTCAACTGCTGGTTGTGTTGTTGTGCATTATTATGCTACCAGTATGAACCGATAGCAACTTACCAAACTTGCTGTGTCATTGAAACCTGCAGATACATAGTGTCTCACACTAGCCGCCATGGCTACTAGTGGCGCTGACTGGCGCTCCCGTGTTTAATGCATATATATCCTATAAAGTGGACGGGGGATAGCCGCCTCGGTAGCTCAATTGGTAGAGCACTGGATGCGTTATTAGAATGTCGTGGCCTTCGGTCCCTGCTCATGGCTAGTTATCTTTTCGTCCACTTTTTTTCTTCACAATTACATTAAAATTACTTGTAATAACATTCCCTATACTTTTTTGTCACAGTTTGTCTGCTAAATCTCTATTGAAATTGTGTCTAACAAAGAAAATTAGCCCTTAAATCTACACTTCCTTTCTTGAAACTTGTAAAGCTTCTCATGTTCTATAGTCACTGCAGGTCCGACAGCTTTATATTACGTTGTCGTCAGTGTTGGCCCACTTTGCTATGGACACTGTTTGCAGAATCTCCATACTGACTAGAGTGCATACTGGTGATACTTACCAATAAGATTTTCCAAACCATAAGCGCTGGGAAAGGAAGCATGGAGTGTTCTTTATCAGGGACATTGCGCTCTTCATGGGCTGATATATATATTTTTTTCTTCCTAGTGCAGTGATGTGGTACACCTTTACTGTGTAGCTGGGCAGAGAAGAGAGTCAGCAAACAGTGGATCCTTAGAAGTTATTTCAATGGGAATGCATGTAAACTGCTGATGCATGCAGTTTAGTGGGTGCAACTACTTGCACGCTGTGAGCCTTTTCACGTAGCACACAGATGGCTACCATATATGCATAGTGGTACAGTAAACGTGTCATGTATAAATTCGTCCAATTTCCTCATCATTTGGCAGGTACTTGAGTGCATTGATCTTTGGCTTCAAGAGCCAGGACAGGTCGCGTAATAAAGCGGATCGTTGCGCCTACCACCTGCTCATGCTGTGGGAGGGCAATGATGCATCCTTGCTGCGGGTGGTCGAGTCTGCCCTCGAATCGGTGCCCCAGGTGTTGCTGCAGTCCTACGTGCTTATCACCGCACAAGAGCAGGAACCGTCAGTGGGTGAGTGTTCTCTTGTACTACTGCAAACCACAATCATTCGTGCCTGTTTCTTTGCTTGTTGACAGCAGATATGGTTATGCTCAGAGAAAGCCCCATCAATTGTGAACAGAAATTATCGTCATCATGAGCAGGCATGCTGTCTTCGTCCTTTTCTTCATCTTCTGCTTAACTCCCAGAAAACATGTGCTGATTTTCAGAGTTGTCACTGACTTTCAAGTGAAATTCGCCAAACGACGTAGCAGAAAGTCACCAAAAGTCGCAATCTTTCTTAAAATTTCGCCAAAAATGTCACCACTGTACTCATGTGTGATGTGCCTAGTAATAAAATTACTAATTATCTATAGCTTCATAGGAGTTCAGTATTATCCATAACCCCTGAACTATATTGACATGTTAAAATGCTAGCCGCATCACCCACTGCACCATGGTAGGGCTAAGTGGGCTTGGAGTCACATCATCTACTTCTCCATGAAAGCTCTGAGAAAGGGCATGTATACACCAGCAGCGTCCCTGAATGCTGGCACCTCATAACAAAAATTTGTGATGGTTTCAGTTGTAGTAATACAGGGTGAACCAGTCGCTAGAACAAGATAGGGGACTGTGTGCAACAGAAAGCACAAGACCGGGTTAATTGGTGGACCATAGGGAAGGC
Source organism: Rhipicephalus microplus (assembly GCF_013339725.1). NCBI lineage: Eukaryota > Metazoa > Arthropoda > Arachnida > Ixodida > Ixodidae > Rhipicephalus > Rhipicephalus microplus. Next base: position 130,539,023 of record NC_051167.1, on the reverse strand, counting down.
CTTTGCCCTGCAGTGGGCGTAGTCAGGCTGATCATGATGATACATGGAAATGCTTGTCACAGCAAAAGGCCCCTAGGCAAGGCGATACAGATAAACTTGCATATCACAGTTTGCATGTGCTGACCAGATAAGAAAATTGCCATTATGCGCCATCATTTTTCCCTTTCTCTGTGTGTCATTTCCTCACCCTCTTGATTGTATATATATTCCTGCCATCTGAGCAATAAAGTGGTGGTAAGTGTACACACCGTACTATCTCTCTTGCTCTCTGAGACGTTCTGCGCACAAAGAAAATACCGTATATTTCTTTTATCAAGCTGTTTCACCCTATAGTTGTGAGCCGACGAATAAAAATCTAGAAGATTTGATACTAAACCTGATAAAATGTAATATTGTGCCCATTTGTCCTTACACCTTTCGTTTTTTCATCTATTGTGTGCGCATCTAAATGTTTCCAAAATTAATAGTTTTGCATTGCTTGGCAATGTTCATTATGTGTCTGCACAGTTTCAGATATAGACAGACATCGGGAGCTATATCTATAAATAGCGTCTTATGCATTATTTGGTAAATTACCTTTAAATGAGCTAGTGTAGCACAATTTTGTGGAGTGTGATTTTTTAAATTACATATACGCAAGTACATGGCAGCAGCTGAAACTTCATTATCTGTATTGTGCGGTTATGTCTTACAAAAAAGCAAGCCCGTCCATCAGTGAGTACGCACTGCCAACTACTTCCTCTGCCTCGCAGTGCTGGCGCAGGTAGGATCGATAGGATTTGGTGTCGGGTCAGCAGCTTGGTCGCTGGTGGCCTACGTGCGGACTCTACGTTTCTCACGTGAGGACTCTCTCAACGTCTCGTGGCTCGCCACAGTGGTCTGCTACTGTTCGCACCTGATGGTGCTCACGCCACGGCTGACCGCCCTTGCCCTCTTCTCGTCGGTTTTCCACTGGTGGACGCTGCTTGTTTGTGGCATTCCGCTGGCTGGTCATGTACACCTGGCTCATCATGTGTGTGCGCATCAAACAGTACGAGAACAGGTGAGCAGCCGGGAATTGCCACAGCCTGTGGGCACCGTAGCGCTACAGTTGACGCAAAATATTACAGCCCAAGAATAAGTAGACGTGTTACAAGAAGCATCCAGAGGTGGCACAACCGTCGCCTGCAGTGTCAAGTCGCACGCTGCTTCAGGATTCTCCGCTTCCTCCAGTGTTTATGTTCATCTCCTTCTCTCTGCATTCAGAGCTGAAATATCAAGTTGTGCCTGGCCTTCCGGTTCGCAGTAGGATCCCCTGCCTCTGAACACTCTCACTCTGCATTCCTACCTCCATGTAGCCACACCTATTCCTGTACCCCAATGCTTATTAAACACAGTTAATTCTCGTTAACAAAAGGCCAGTGTTCAGTCGACCACTTGAACAAGACAACGAAACAAGACGCTCCGCCCCCAGTACTGTGGCCCACCTGTAATTCATCTCTACCAGCATTGTGCTTGACAGATTGCATTCTAACTATAAGTACTTTTTCGCTGCTAATGCAGATACTATGCATGTAACAAAAGTAAAGTTTTTTTCTTTTCTTAAAATGGTTCATTTGGCACAGCACCGAAGTCTTGACCTGTGCTGAAATCTGCCAGAAAATCGGTGTTTTTGACTGAAATAAATGTGTGTTTGGATGGGGAAGTTAGCTAATTGAAATAAGCAAGATGTGCTTGATGTCACATAAATAAGTAGCAGTAGTTAGGTGGGAAATTAATGCCAATTCTCTGTGGGTGGGACAGTGATAGCTGTAGGCAAAGCTTACATTTATTCCCAAGTTGTATTCGACTATAGACTTTTTCAATGATGGCTCCCTGGGCGCTGCCATAATGCTCTCTGAAGTTCACTAAATAAGCTTTTTCCCTCCCCAAAAAAAACGCATTGCTGAGGCTGTGACATCGGCTCTTGTACCCTTGTGTGCAATCCAACATAACATCTTGTTTTCTCTGCTTATATCAAAGCGATGGAGTGACTTAGAGGGAGGAGAATGAAGATATTGGTGTAGTCTCTTGCCCTCATCTCCCCGCAGGGGCGCTTGCGCAAGTAAGCGTTTGGTGTGTAGCGACACCACGGACCCGAGCTAACGGGGGAGTTTTGACTCCCTCCCACGCCTAGCCGTGCGTGGCTTTGCCGTGTCCGGGGAAAAGGGGATCCTGGGGGTTGAGCTGACGCTGGGTGATTGGACCTTTAAGGCCCCCCGGCAGAGGCAACACACCCCTTTGGCCCCGGCTTCACGTAGACGGCACCCCTGGGCTGACCCACCCAGGGGAAATCGGCAGTCGCCTTTTCCTATCTCTCTCTCCCTACATCTTCGTCTTTATCTCTTACTATTTATCTGTCCTGTCTTCTACTCTCTTCAGTTTACTTCCAAACTTCCTGGCGGCTAGGGTTAACCCTGTGCAAATAGCCTACCTTGGTCTAGGCGCATTGGGTTATAGTGGCGTTGTATGGCTGGCGTCTGCAGGTTTCAGCATCCGCAAACTTGTAGCGTCCCCTCGTTGGGCTCTGTGGTGGGTGGGCGCCAACGCTGCTGAACAAAAATAAGACAGGCATGCACAGAGCATTCCCCTTACTGTCTGATCGTACCGGCTTAAAGCGGGTACGCACTGATGATATAAACTTTTTTAACCAGCCCAAAGAAACATATCCTCACTATCATGTTATCCACTGTGAAAAAACTGAAAAGCAAGCCAGAACCGTCTCTCCTTTCCTGGTTTCTAGATGTCTTACCGAAACTCTTGGCACAGGATACAAGGTAACCAAAATGGCTAGCGGAGACCTTCTCCTCGAAATCCGTGACAAAGAACAATTTGAAAAGCTAGACCGTCTTTCAGATTTCGGTGGCATACCAATAACCATAACACCACATAGATCAATGAACACAACTCGCGAAGTGGTATCTGACATGGACTTACTTGACTTGACTGAGACTGAACTTTTGGAGGGGTGGAAGAGCCAAAATGTCACTAATGTACAGAGAATCATCATTAGAAGAGATAATAAGGAAACACCGACGAAACACTTAATACTCACATTTGCATCCAGTGAACTACCGGAATCTATTCAAACAGGGTACACAAAGACATCTATCAGGCCGTACATACCAAACCCTCGTCGTTGCTTCCAATGCCAGAGGCATGGCCATAGCTATAAAACCTGTCGTGGTCGCCAGACTTGTGCACAATGTGGAGTCCTTGGCCACGTCTCTGAGAACTGCAAACAACCGCCACACTGTGTAAACTGCAAAGGAAACCATGCCGCATATTCACGCTCCTGCGCATACTGGAAAAAAGAAAAAGAAATAATTACGTTGAAGGTGAAGGAGAACATTACATTTAAGGAAGCACGGCGAAGAGTCGCTTCATTCTATGGACCTACATACGCTGATGCGGTGCGTCAGGGGGCACCGCCGCACCAGCCCTCGCCACTCCTCCGGCCCGCGCATACCGAGCCGGTGGTTGTGGCACCTGCCACCAGGGCGGCTGTAGCCCAGGCTACACCGCCTACTCCCAAACAGAGACCGGAGACTCCAGAGTCCTCCGGTCTCAAGGCCTCACCTCACCAGGCGAGGCCCGAAATTCGAATTAACAGCCCGCACGTGCGGGCATCCAGTGCCTCCGAGGAGGCAATGGATACGTCGGCACCCTTGGTGCCGAAAGAGCGGCGTGGCTCCCTGGAGCGCGTCAAGAAAACAAAAAAGCAGATAACAGGGCCTGGTGATGGCCCTGTTAAGTGAACTCAAACTCCCTGTCTAAACAGCCACTCGCTTTTCGTACACACAGCACTATTTCACATTCATCATGAACACTCAAATTATACAATGAAACGTCAGGGGCCTTCTCAGAAACCTTGACGACATCCAAGAACTCTTACATGAACACTCACCAAAAGTGCTGTGCGTACACGAAACACACCTTAATTTAAAACACACAAATTTTCTTCGTAAATACGTTATTTTCCCAAAAGACCGTGTTGATGCTATGACATCATCCGGAGGTGTTGCCATCATAGTGAATCAAGGAATAGCATGCACACACTTACAACTCCAAACATCCCTTGAGGCAGTGGCTGTTCGAGCGGTTCTTTTTGATAAACTGATCACAATCTGCACTATTTACATTCCTCCTAGCTATCAGCTGCAAAAACGCGATTTACACTCTCTAATTGATGAACTTCCGGAGCCTTATGTTCTCCTTGGAGACTTTAATGCGCATAGCAGGCTATGGGGTGACTCTCGGTATGACGCGCGAGGTCGACTGAACGAACAGTTCCTTATCTCGTCAAGAGCGTGTCTCCTAAATCGAAAAGAACCAACCTATTATAACCTCGCCAATAACACCTACTCCTCCATAGACCTGAGCATAGCATCTCCATCTATTGTGCCTCTACTCCAGTGGAAGGTCGTCAGTAATCTGTACGGAAGTGACCACTTCCCCGTAGTTTTGAGCACAACGACAGTAACTGAGTGTCCACCACGTGTTCCCAGGTGGCTCATAAACAAAGCCGACTGGGAAGAGTTTTATACTATCGCTTGTCTATGTTGGAATGACATCTGTACTTTGAACATTGATGTTGCTGTGAACTACTTCACAGCGTTTTTGATTGATGCTGCAACAAAATGCATCCCACAAACAAATGGGCACCCTGGAAAACGACATGTGCCATGGTGGAACTCTGAATGCCGAAACGTGCGCAAACAGCAAAACAGAGCTTGGAGGCTGCTTCGGAACTCACCGACAGCCGAAAATCTTCAAACCTTCAAGAAAATAAAGTCTCAAGGCAGGAGAACGCGTCGGCAGGCCAGAAGAAAAAGCTGGCAGAAGTTTTTATCAGGGGTTAATTCATACACACAGGAAGCTAAAGTCTGGAACATGGTCGGTAGGATAGCAGGAAAACAAGTACACACACTTCCACTCGTAAACACTCAGGGTGATACCTTGGAAGATCAGGCAAACTTCCTCGGTGCACACTTCGAACAGGTATCCAGCTCGTCCCACTATACTGACACTTTCCAAAAATACAGAACAAGAATAGAAAAGCAGAAACTCGAACACAAATCCACTAGATATGAGGCATATAACCAAGCTTTCAGTCTAGCTGAGCTCCGAACATCTCTAAACTCCTGCAGTACTTCTGCCCCAGGTTCTGACCGTGTGATGTATGAAATGTTAAAAAACCTACCAAACGAAACCCGAAAAACCTTACTTTGTTTGTACAATGCTATTTGGTCTTCTGGCACTATTCCTACCTCCTGGAAAGAGGCTATTGTTATTCCCATTTTGAAAGAGGGCAAGGACCCTTCTTTAGTTTCGAATTATAGGCCTATTGCACTTACAAGCTGCTTGTGCAAAGTCTTCGAAAAAATGATAGACTGCTGACTTGTACACTTTCTTGAAACAAACAATTTGCTCGACCCATTCAGTGCGGGTTTCGAGAGAGTATATCCACGACAGACCACCTTGTTCGTATCGAGGCACAGATCAGAGACGCCTTCGTCCATAAACAATATTTTCTCTCTGTGTTCCTCGATATCGAAAAGGCTTATGATACAACATGGCGTTTTGGAATTCTAAGAGACCTGTTCCACCTTGGCGTGTGCGGAAGAATGTTTCACATAATCAAAAGTTACCTGTCAAACCGGACATTCCGTGTCTGAGTGGGCACGGTTCTTTCCCAAACATTTGTCCAGGAAACAGGCGTGCCACAAGGTGGTGTACTTAGCTGCACACTTTTTCTCATAAAAATGAATTCCTTGCGCTTGTCCGTTCCTCGCAATATGTTTTATTGTACATATGTCGATGACGTCCAGCTTGGCTTTAGGTCTTGCAATCTGGCAATGTGTGAGCGGCAGGTTCAGTTAGGTTTAAACAAGGTCTCCAAATGGGCAGAGGAAAACGAATTCCGACTGAACCCACAAAAAAGCACGTGTGTCTTGTTCTCCAGAAAGAGAGGCATGCACTCAGAACCTGACATTGAACTGAACGGTCAACGTCTGTCTGTTAATACGGAGCATAAATTCTTAGGATTAATCTTGGACAACAAGTTGACCTTCGTACCGCACATCAAGTATCTAAAAACAAAATGTTTAAAAGCCATGAATGTTTTAAAAGTGTTGTCACGTACTAGGTGGGGTAGTGACAGGCAATGTCTCGTGAACCTATATAGAAGCCTCATTCGCACCCGCTTAGATTATGGGGCCGTTGTTTATCAGTCTGCGACTCAAAGTGCTTTGAAGATGCTGGACCCCGTGCACCATTTGGGCATCCGCCTTTCTACGGGTGCTTTTCGCACCAGCCCCGTAGAAAGCCTTTATGTTGAGTTGAGTAGGTCGCTTCATCTGCAGAGAACTTACATGTCCTTTGTTTATTTCCTTAAGGTGAAAGCAGACAAGAAGCACCCCTCATACTCTACTATTAATGATTTGTCGAGCTCAATTTTGTTTGGAAACAGGCCTTCGATGAGGCAGCCCTTCTCAATTCACCTGAAGAGTCTAGCTGAGGAAACTGGAGTCTCACTAGAACACAGTTTAATGGCTCCTGTAGCATACCCACCACCGTGGCAATGGCAGACTATAGACTGCGATGTGTCTTTTCTAGAAGTTACAAAACATGCGCCTATTGCCCATATCCGAACATACTTCCTGGAACTTCAACACAAATACACACGTCCTGAGTTCTTTACAGATGCCTTCAAGTCTAACTCCTCTGTGTCCTACGCTGCTGTCGGTCCATCCTTTTCGGATGCTGGCCCTCTACATCCAGGCACAAGTATCTTCACAGCGGAAGCCTATGCGATACTTGTGGCGGCTAAACACATCAAGCAATTACAAATACAAAAAGCAGTAATTTATACAGACTCCCTCAGTGTAGTAACGGCTCTGCATACTCTTAAAAAACACAAAAACCCAGTCCTTGTCTCACTTTACTCCATTTTATGCACACTCTACACACTCAAACAACATGTTGTAGTGTGCTGGGTGCCAGGGCACCGTGAGATTCAAGGCAACGTGAGGGCGGATCAGCTCGCTGCATCCGTCCACAAAAGCACTGCCCCTACACCCATATCAATCCCGGCCCTTGATCTTAAGCCGTCTCTCAAACGAAACCTCAGACTATACTGGCAGAGCAAGTGGGATACACACACACAAAACAAACTACACGTTATTAAGCCACACCTTGGTCATTGGCTGCCTGTATCGAAATCGCGTCATACAGAGGTAATACTAACGAGACTCAGGATAGGACACACATACACGACACACACATATCTTTTGTCTGGTGGCGATCCACCATTGTGTGACAGATGTGGTGAACCATTAACCGTCCTTCACATATTAATCCAGTGTAAACACTTAGAAACTCTAAGAAAACAACATTTTCCATTACCCTACCGACAACATATACCTTTACACCCTGCAATGTTCGTTGGTAGGGGACCGCTTTTTAGTCATAAATCATTGTTAGCGTTTTTAAAAGAAATTCATAATTTTCATATCGTATACCCGGGCATTCGTAGCATGGCCTCTCTAGAGAGGTTTTTGCTGTGGCGGTTACACAAGAAAGCACTTGCCTCACGGTCCTTGGACGCAAGGGTATGAACGAGTGAGGCACTTGTGCTAATGCCATACATATCCACCATCGTCTTTTATTATCACCAACTTTTGTCATCTATTCACACCACACACACCTTTCACGGCATGGTCATGATTTTATTACTTGTATGTTCTTACCCGCCTTATTGCGAGGAATTTTATGGCCCTTATACAGCCGCTTATCACAATCATTGTCCATATTTTTAGTAAGATGAACTGGCGCTCTTTGGCCAACAAATGGCCCTTGCGCCAAAAAAAACACCATATATCATCTTGCCCTCATCTCCTATGTAAGGGTTGGTTTCGACTAATGAAAATTATAAAGAAGAAACTCTCGTTATTAAAGGAAGATGAGAATTGAAAAACAAGTTTTTTTCCTTCAAAATTATATACATTTCATTTTTATTTGCTTTCACAAGTTTAGTTTCTCTACTTTCACGAAAAAAAAATTGAAGAATATAATTAAACTCGAAGTAATTTAAAATCACGCTTCAAGAGCCCAAGGTGGCTACTAAAATTAAAAAGAGGTCATTGTCTAGAGTCACCTAGAAATTCAGTTTCAGTTTCAGTTTATTATTCATTTCAAAAAAGTAGTACAGTAATATTAATATACAGACGAGGGTCCCAAAGTTAAAAACTGTAACGGGACCCTCGTCCCGTTACAGTAAAAACTGTAACGGGACATTATAACAATCAATAAATCAGATCAAGTTAACAAGCAACGAGTGAATGGAAATCAATTATACAATATAGAGTGATGAGTAATTATTATAGGCTAAGTGACACATCAGGCAACAAAAAGCAAGGCAAATAAGGAAAGAAAAAAGAAAGAACGGAAAAAAAAGAAAGAAAAAAAAACATCTCGTTCAGTGGCGGACATTGTCAATCGAAATGCAATGATCTAAATGGCATAACCAAAAACGCAAAGCCCCCAAAAAGCCCATATACAGGCAGCTAGTAATTTAACAGAAAACTTTTAAGCGACTTTTTGAATGATGACAATGTGGGCATCGTTTTAACAGAAAGAGGCATGTTATTCCAAAAAGTAATGGCCGCAAAGGCAGAGGTCATTTTTCCATAATTTGTGCGCGACGCGGGTAGCAAAAAGTTAAGGTTCATTGCAAATCTGGTTACATTGTTGTTTTGTAAGAAAACTAAATCAATTAACTCAAACGGTAGCAGTGCATTGCGCAATTGAAACAGAAGAACGGCTATGCTATAAAAAAATAACTTACGAACAGGTAGGATTTTGTTGTCTTGGAGTAGATGGCCTGCACTAGAGTATCGTGAGCTATTAGTGATAATGCGGATCGCCTGATTTTGTATGTTCTGAATGGGTGATAGATGACAATCATACGTGTTTCCCCAAGCAGCGATACGATACATGATATGGGAATGAAGGAAGGCGAAATACAGAGACATAAGTACGTTTATATGAAAAACTTCACGAGCTTTTATTATAGCCTGAATTCCGAATGCAGTTTTCTTTCTGAGGTGATCAGTGTGGAGATTAAACTTTAAATGGCAGTCAAGATGTACACCAAGAAAAATTACAGTATCACAGGTGGGTATAGAGTGCGGACCTAGGGTTAAGGGTTGATGAAAAGGCAATGGCCTTTGAGTGGACCTAAATATCATAAACGTGGTTTTGGCTGGGTTAATAATAAGTTGGTTCTCGTAGCACCATTTAGTAATATCTAGAAGTGTGTTATTCAAGTGTAAAGTAAGAGCAGTTAGAGAGTCCTCAGCTGCAGTTATAGTCGTGTCGTCTGCGTATAACACGCAGTGAGTTGATTTAATTGCATCGACAAGATAATTAATATAAATAATAAATAATAAAGGGCCCAAAATAGACCCCTGGGGCACGCCTTGATTGATTAGCTTAGTTTCAGAAGAAGCGCCTGATACGTACACCGAGCATTCTCTATTGTGCAGATAATTTTTCAGGAAGGTTAATGGAGCTCCAGTTACCCCATAGGCCTCCAATTTGTTAAACAGGGTGGCATGATTAATGGTGTCAAAGGCCTTGGTGAAATCTAGGAAGACAGATCCAACAAATTTACCAGAGTCAATCGATTTTTTTAAGTAATCTATTAATGAAACTAGTGCTAAGCTTGTAGAACTGCCTGAACGAAAGCCAAATTGACACGGATGAAGTATATTAAATTTGCTTAGGTAATTACTTAAACGATCAACGAACAGTTTTTCAATAACTTTGCTGAGGGAAGAAAGAATTGATATGGGCCGATAATTAGAAACTGTTCTTTTGTCACCCTTCTTGAATACCGGAACTATTTTAGATTTCTTTAAAAGTTTAGGAAATACGCCTTGCTGAAACATTAGATTAATGATATCACTAAGTATCCCAGAAATATTACGCGCAACCAGTTTTAAGTGATACGCAGAAATATTGTCAAGACCTGCGCATTCATTTTTTAGATTCAAGAGAAGTGAGCATACTTCGTCAGCGGTTACGGGCAAAAGAAAAAATGAAGAAGCGACCCGAGAAACGGAACATTTTGGTATGACTGATTGTGTAGTAGGAATGCTAGAAAAAAAATCGCTGAAAGCATTTGCAATAGAAGTTGGCTGTTGCAAAGAAATATTATTATATATTATTTCAGATATAGGTGAGTTTCCAGATGATTCGTTTAAAAAGTTGTTCAAAAGGTTCCATTGTTTTTTAGGGTCCCCCTGATGTTTGGTCAACTCATTTTCATAATAACGCTTTCTTGCTTCTCGGAGTAAAATTTTCAAATTGTTGCAATATTTCCTGTATCGGCCGGCAAGCGAAGTATTAAAAGGCTGTCTTTTTGTTTTTTTGTTAAGGTTATCTTTTTTACGAACACTTGTCAATAAGCCGTTTGTCATCCATGGATTGTGGGGAAATTTATACCGTTTTTTGCATTTAACAGTTGATGTACTAGATGTTACGGCCTTTAAAAATAAAGCGCAGAATTTCTGTAGCATAGCCTCTACGTCGGAGCAGGAATTACCTGGCTGCTTGCCTTTGCATTTTGCATGAGCAAATTTTCAAAAGCCACATTCTCAAAGTAACCATGATTGTCAAGCTCTAACGATGGAAGAAATTATCATAAAAACATAACTTTTCTACACAAATGAGCTTTCACTTACACCTTTGAAGTGTGTTTTTCTCGAAGTCAATTTTTGGGCAACTTCTTGAGTGAGTTTGGACATCATGTTTTTGGTAATTCTGATAGCCCAATCGGGATGAAATTTCGCCCACGTACTTCTAACATGTGAAGGGTGCAAGTATTTCCTTTAAAACTTTATATCACCTGTACAATTATTATGAACATAAAGTAAGCGATTAGTATGGACTCAGGATTTATAAAATTCTTACATTACAATTTTTCTTGTCCATTGAAATGTCTTGCATGCACTTCCCAATAGTTATTTACATTTTATACTTAATATGGGGTAATATAAGCCAATAATGGCTCAGAGCCATGATAATTAGTGGCATAAAAGTCTGTCTAAAGTTAACTATACTTTACACATTGTCATGACACAAAATTTAAAATGTACAACTTACTATAAAATTAATTGCATACTCCGAATCAGCATACAAGCTATATATACAGCAAGAGTTTTATTGCCCTAGGCTACAGATTAACCCAACTTTTTTTTTTTTTAGAATGTGTGGATGTGGTATATATGCTCATACATACGCCGGTGGAACAGGTAGAATTTTTTTTTATTTTTCACTTCAGGTGTGACAAATTCTGCTTCAAAGTGGTGCTGGCGTTGATATACATTTCGTGCTTCATCGATCTTGCGCAAAAAGACCGCCGGTACAATGGCATCTTCTTCTATGCCTTCACCTTCTGCGAAAACGCTCTCCTGCTCGGACTGTGGTACTGCTACAACCAGAGTAGCCCCTGGTACGAGACTCTCGCACTCGTGGGTAGCTTCTTGAGCTTCTGCGTAGGCACGGCCTGTCTGGTGAGTTCGGTGAATTTCGCTATTGTCTTCATTGCTCTATTTGGTACTGAGGGTGATCCAGAAGCTCCGCGGCGGGCTGGTGGCTGAAGAGGTGCTGGCACCTTATTACGAGCCTTAGTTGACTCCGTCGTACAACTTTTCCACATACCACGACCACTCTGAACAAATGTTGAGTTCGGTAAATGCTGTTGAAATGTTTTATTTTAACAAGAAAGACCATTTGTCAGGCTTGTGCAAATGAAGAATTTTATGTTCGAAGCAAATTCAAAGCGAATAGTGATTTTGGTCGAATAATTTTGAATCAAATTTGTCGAGTATATATAACATATCGTAAAGAAAAAGGCACGTTTGTCATAACCCTAATAACCTGCGCAATATATATTTTTTTAATTGAAACAAGGCCTGTGCAAATGCTGCTATTCTTGATTCAAAGGAAGTGGAAACAACTTTTAATAGTAGCAGAATTTGATTTGACTTTTGGTAGAATGCAAGCGATAACCTGTAAAATATGTTATGCTATAAAATTTACCTTACGTAGAGCATATTGTCACGTGCTACAAAAGGTCTTCAACTAGGAAGAACTGAGCTGGTGGGGAGACGCACCGAAAACTGGCAAGATGGCTGCATCAATAATAAACAACTAGCCAGAGCACGCGCTGCCCCAGAACATTGTCTTCCATTCTCGCGGACAGCTATGGCTTGCACTCGCCGTAACTAGCGGCCAAGTGGCATTATTCCCCCTCTGAGAAAAAAAAAAAAAAAAGGCATCATTCTGATGCTCGGAAAGTACAGAGGCAAAGTCGGGGCGAACCAACAGAAAATACGCGCATACACAAAAACAGCGATATGGTTCATGCGCAGTCCCACTACCGCGTGAAGTACGGACGGCTTCAGGCACACCACGTGGACAATCTCCGCGGAGTGCCTTCGCCGTTGTGGTGAGAAGGCGTCGTCAGGGACTACCTCGTAGTTCACATCGCTCACGCGTCGCAAGACTTTGTATGGTCCGAAGTAGCGACTGAGCAGTTTTTCTGACAATCCCTGGCATCGGACTGGAGTCCACACCCAAACTTGATCGCCTGGATCGTATTCAACTTGTCGATGGCGAGCGTTGTAGCGGCATGCGTCTGTACTCTGCTTGTGCGTAATGTGTTGGCGTGCTAACTGGCATGCTTCTTCGGCGTACTGGGTAAGCTGCACAGCATCAGGAGTGATCAAAGGATCGCAATTGTGTGGAAGCATCGCATCCAGCATGGTCTGGACCTCACGTTCATAGACAAGAGGGAAAGGCGTGAATCGCGTAGTTTCGTAGTATTGTACGCGAATGTGACGTACGGAAGCACCTGTTCCCAGGTCTTATGCTGAACATCTACGTACATAGATAACATGTCAGCGATGGTCTTGTTGAGTCGCTCTGTCAAGCCGTTGCTCTGTGGATGATATGCTGTGGTCTTGCGATGGCTCGTGTTGCTGAGCTTGAATACTTCATGAATGAGCTGGGCCGTGAATGCTGTTCCTCTGTCTGTGATTACGCACGATGGGGCGCCATGTCGAAAAACGATCTGGTCCATAAAGAATTGGACGACGTCGGAAGTTGTAGCGCGTTGTAGTGCCTTTGTTTCGGCGTACTTCGTCAAATAGTCGGTGTCTACTACGATCTACTTGTTGCCGGCAGATGATAGCAGAAAGGGCCCCAGTAAATCCATTCCTATTTGATCAAATGGCGCTCTGGGTGGTTCTATTGGTTGAAAAAGCCCCGCGGGCTTTAGTGGTGGGGATTTATGGCGTTGACATTCCCGGCAGCTTTTCACGTATCGCATAACTGATGCAGAAAGGTTAGGCCAGTAGTATGCTTACTCGAGCAAGAGTTCGAAAGGAACCTAAGTGACCAGATGTGAGCTCATCGTGGCAGGCAAGAAGAATGTCGTCACGCATGTCGGTTGGCACAACTAGAAGATAGGTTCTCTCATTGCCATTGGAGTTTTTCTTATACAGGACCCCATCTCGCAGACAGAACGACGACAGACTTCGATAAATACATCGAGGTATGGACGAGTTGCGTCCTTCAAGGTTTTCGATAACTGCGCGAATTTCATCGTCCGCACGCTGTCGCGTAATCAGATCTGTTGTAGTAAGGGCCCTAAGGAAACCATTGTCATCCTCGGTGTCGTGGCCACAAACTTCGGCAGGTGCACGGGATAATGAATCAGCATTTTCGTGCTTGCGGCCCGATGTGTAAGTGATCGTGAAATCATATTCCTGCAGATGAAGACTCTATCGTGCCAGTCGCCCACACGGGTCCTGTAGGTTGGCTAACCAGCACAAGGATTGATGGTCGGTCACTACCTTGAAGTGGCGTCCGTAAAGGTAAGGCCTAAATTTTATCGTGGCCCATACAACAGCGAGACACTCTTTCTCTGACGTGGAGTAGTTGACCTCGGCGCGGGAAAGAGTGCGGCTAGCATACGTTATCACTCGCTCTGTGCCCTCTTGTTGTTGTACGAGGACAGCACCAAGACCCACGTTGCTGGCGTCAGTATGAATTTCAGTATCAGCGTCTTGGTCAAAGTGAGCGAGGACTGGTGGTGTCTGCAAACGCTCCCGTAGTTCAGAGAAAGCTGCGTCCTGTTCTTCCTCCAGACGAATGGAACATATTCACGAGTGAGTCAAGTGAGCGGTTCAGCAATCCTAGAAAAATTGGCTATAAAGCGGCGATAGTACGCGCAGAGCCCTAGAAAGCGACGCACTGCCTTCTTATCACGTGGAACAGGAAACGAGGCCACGGTGGTACTTTTGTCAGGGGCTGGTGGAATACCATCCGCACTGACAACATGGCCGAGAAACTTAAGTTTCTTGTTACCGAAGTGGCAGTTTTCTGGCTTCACTGTCAGGTTAGCAGAGCGAAGCGCTTCCAGCACATTCTGCAGACGCTTCAGGTGCTTCTCAAAGGTGGCAGAAAACACGACAACACCATCGAGGTAAACTAAGCACGTGTGCCACTTGAGACCGGTAAGAACAGTATCCATCATTCTCTGGAATGTCGCAGATGCAGAACAGAGGCCGAAGGGAAGCACTTTGAATTCATATAGGCCATCCGGTGTAATGAAGGCGGTTTTTTCACAATCTCGTTCATCAACTTCGATCTGCCAGTAGCCACTTTTCAAGTCTGTCGCTGAAAAATACTTGGCTCGCCGCAGTCTATCGAGGGAATTGTCGATGCGAGGCAGCGGATAGACGTTTTTTTTAGTCATGCTGTTAAGTTTCCTGTAGTCCACGCAGAAGCGCAGTGATCGCTCTTTTGTCTTCACGAGCACGACGGGAGATGACCAGGCACTTTACGGAAGTTGGATAATGTCATCTTGCAACATCTCTTTGACTTGAGCATTTATCACGTCACGTTCCTTTGCCGAAATGCAGTAAGGGTGTTGTTTCATGGGCGAGGCGTCGTTATACGTAATTATTCGGTATTTGGTGATCGGTGTCTGACAAACCTTCGAGGTGGACGCGAAGCACTCTTTAAATTGATATAGCAGTTCACTTAGGTCGGTCTGTTGTTGTTCCGAGAGGGTCGAGTTGACATCAACTTTTTCAAGTAGTGAAGTCACGTCGCCTTGTGTCGGTCGAAGCCCGTCGTTGGCTGATGTAGATGCGAAGCATTCAGAAACGTCTGTGATAGGGTAGGCGAAAGCGATGGCGGTGTCACGAAACAGGTGCCGGTACTCGTTACTGAAATTAGTCGCAAGTAGGGCAGAGTGTCCGTCATGACGCGTGACGAAGCTGCATGCAGCGCAGACACCTAGCGCGAACAAAAGCGTCAAGTTGCCTTCGGCGACAACCTCACCATCCCGTAACTTGTCAGACTAGGACGCTTGAACGCGGAGGCAACGTGATGCTGTCGGCAGAAACGCGAAGCGTGCTTTCACGGATATCGTCAGGTTTGTCGGAGAATCCAGCTGTCGAAAACGTCACGGTACGCTCTCGAAGATCAATAATAGCGCCGTGCTCCCGCAAAAAGTCGACTCCGAGGATTAGGTCTCGCAAACAGTCACGAAGTACGAGGCAGCTGGCGAGAAACGTAGGTCCCAGAATGCTCACTCTGATAGTGCACATGCCGATTGGGGTGACTACGTGCCCGTTGGCAGTACGAATTTGTGCTTCGTACAATTGCGTTACAACTTTCTTTATGTGCGCTGCTAGTTTCCCGCTTATGATCGAGTAGTCCGCACCTGTGTCCAATAATGCACTAACGTCGTGGTGACCGTCGACTACCACATGTATATCCAGAAAAAATCTGCTTCTGGTTTTCCTCACTGTCGTCGGGGAATCGCTTCGTGTTTGTGCTTGCGTCGATGGGAGGCCTTGCTTGCGTCGAGTGTCAGCGGCCTCGCTCCCGAAGGTCGCTGTCGTTAGTTTTCCCGCCTAGGGCTTGGCGAGCGCGCCGGCGCCGCTCCTGGGAGGCTCCGAAAATTTGGAGAAGATCGCCTTAGTGATGGGGACCGCGACTGCCGCCGCAAGGGCATGCGCTGCTGTGAGAGGTAATCTTCAATAGCTCTCGGTCTTTCGCCAAATCTCGGCCGCGGTGCGGCGACAGCAAAACCCTGTAGTCCGAGGCGACGATAGGGACATTTCCGGTACACATGTCCAGCTTCACCACAGTGGTCGTCTGTCCGGTGTGCGCCATATGTCGGATTTTCTGGGAAGCGGCTGTCGATTTTCTAAGTGCTGAATTGGCTGCACCGAAGGAAGTGCATCCGGAGGCATAGAATTAATGAAGCGCGGTGAAGCAGGAATATATGGGCTTACAGCTTCGGCATATGATGCACGATGTGGCTCTGCCGGGACAGGCCGGACATAGCAGGAAGGCGGCACTTGGAGAGCCTGTCGTACTTCGTTTCTGACAAGGCTGCAAATAGACCCTGCAGTAGGTTGGGACTGGCACTGAATCTTTTGTAGTTCGTCGCGCACCACCGATCGAATGAGATCGCAAAGAGACTCGATGTTGATGTTGCTTGCCGCACCTCCGATCTGACCTATTGACGAAGCGGCACTCACTTGCCGGTCGTACACAGTAGAGCGCTGCTGCTGCACTTGCTCCATATTGTGGCTTCGGTCAAAAATTCCGCCACGGTCTTTGGGGGACAGCGAACGAAGCCAGCGAAAAGCTGCTCCTTCACTCCTCGCATTAAATGACGGACCTTCTTTTCTTCTGCCATGTCGGGGTCCGCTCGACGAAAAAGGCTCGTCATGTCCTCGACGTACATCATGACGCTTTCATTCGGCATTTGGAGGCGTGACTGAATCGCCCGCTCGGCTCGTTCGCGGCGATCGGGATTGGTCCAACTTGCCAGCAGGTATCGACGAAAGACGCTCCACGAGGGAAAAGGCTCACGATTTTTGTACCAAGTACGAGCGCCGTCCTCCAAGCTGAAATACACGTTCCTCATTTTGTCGAAGTCGGTCCAACCATTGTAATCCGAAACCCGTTCGAACTGGGCCAGCCAGTCTTCGACATCCTCCAAGACGGAACCGTGGAACACCTTCGGCACACGAGGCTTCTACAGTGTATGATGCGTGGCTGCAGCGCTTTCCTGTGCATTGGAGGCTGCAGCGCCTTCCGTAGCATTCGGGGGTGTGACAGACGTCATCTCGGGAAGAGGTCCATGCTCAGGAGGTAGTCCTCGGAGTCTTCGGCTTGAGCGGTGGACAGGTGTTGTCACTGTAGGTACAGGGCTTCCTGGAGGCGTTTGGAACATCGGCTGGGGGTTATCCAGCAGCTCCACCAGTTGTCACGTGCTACAAAAGGTCTTCAACTAGGAAAGAACTGAGCCGGCGGGGAGACACACCGAAAACTGGCAAGATGGCTGCTTCAATTATAAACAACTAGCCAGAGCACACGCTGCCCCAGAACATCTTCCATTCTTGTTGGCAGCTATGGCTTGCGCTCGCCGTAACTAGTGGCCAAGTGGCAATATAAGCCGCTATAACAAGCTCTGAAACTAAAAAAAAAAGGACGAATCGATGTGAGAGCAATATATTATTTTATCTTGATGCTAGGTGTGGCAGTAGTGTAGAATTTTTTTTTAACGTGTTTTCACGTTATGCAGAATAATATACATTTAAATTAATGCTTTCACAGCTTAGCACCTCTTCACTGCAGTGAAACCACCTACACAGGGGCCTATGTGCGTAATAATATACTCTAATACCTCAAAATTTCTACAATTTAAATTCGAAACAAAGCAAATTTCGAACACAGCAAAATTCATTGAAGCATTTCGAATATTCACACATGGTGCGCCCGCTGACTTCAACACTGGTGTAAACAGTGACGTTTCTGGTGCAGTATGGTAAGTTATAGTAACGTAGGGCACCAAAACATATGAAATCATCACCTGCGATTCAACAGCAAAGCCACAAAGCAGAGTGCTTGTTAAAAAGTCATGATTGTTTGCAAATAAAAAATAGTCTTGAAATAGCCTATTATGTACTTTTATATTATACTTTTATAACGAATTTTGGATATAACAAACCTACTTTTGTGTAACATGCAACTTTGCTATTATTTGGTTTGAGTGTACGTGATTTTGTACAACCACAGGTGGGGTTGACAATGCTTTACACGTGCAAGAAAAAGATGTTATTTCCTCAATCTCTTCTTCTCCTCCAACTTTCCGTCGAAACCCAAGTGGTGTGATGGACAGGGGTGCTCTCCTTTCAAGTTGGGAGCTCATCATCTGTTGCACGTGTTTCCCACTTCTATTGTGCAGCTGTGAGTGTTTCTGTAGTGCCGGCATTCCGGTAGGAGAGGTCACTTTCTTTCAGGCACAGCATTTCGCGAATACCAGACAAGTATGCACTTTCACAAACCTGGCCAAACAACGCTTTCGCATTAAAATTTAGTGCAAAATGATTCTATCAGCATGCTAACCAGTAGACCTGGCGGTGGCAAAAACGATCTAGTCTTCACACCCAGTCTCGAATGTGCTGCTGGCTGTCGCTTATTGATGCACGTGTCATAAGGTACAGTATTTTCAAGAGTCTGGATCATCTGTCTTGATACTTCACTGTTTTATGGATGATACTAATGAATTTTACTTGGCGGGCTGATTTCGTGGTGCCGCGATATAATTTGGACAAGGCGCCTAGCCAATAGGCTCTATTCAGTACGAAACTGAAATACAAAGGAAGAAACACTTAGGAGGTGCAACTCCGCTCCTTTAGGCAACCAGGTAATGTTACATTGCTTGAGTGCCAGTTTATGCTGGTGGCGTCTTGCGACAGAAAAGGGAATTGCCGCCGTTTGTTTTCTGAGCGAACCAGTCGTGCGCATTGCTTGTGTTTGACCGCAGTCGTAGAGCAAGGACGCACCGCGCGTTCAGGTGCCCTCCGTGTCAGCCGGTGGCGTTTTATTTTTTTCATAGCGGCTTTACACCTCAAGGCACCGTCAACTGAAATGTCTCCATCAGAGCATGTTAGTTTTGTACTATATTATGTGACCTTATCTGGATGCTATGGACGCCCGTTCTGACAGGAGTTTCACCCCTTAAACATTTCTTATTTTGTGCACCGAAGCCACGTTCACGCTGCTAGCAACAGCCGACCAACAATGGCAGATGCAATGGCAAGAACTCATTCTGTGCTATATCACACTCTGTGTTCCTCATATTTGTTCCTTGTGAAGCAGAAATGGTGACACACACCTTTCATTATAAAACGTCCACTTCGATCGAAAGTTATTTCACACCTACATCGCGTCTATTCTGCGTGCCTAAACCTGTGTCTGGGAGTGTTGCAAACAAATGAAGGAAATCTTCGGCTCCGTGCTGACCAGGAAGAGTTTCTACTGTTCAAAAACCAAGGAGTATCTGGACTTCGACTACAAGTTTGCAGGCGTTCTCAAGAAGCTTAGTGGAGACGAAGCTTGTCAAAGTTTAAAACGGCACCTGATGGAGGTGTGTCCAGAAGCGGCCAAAAGTCAACAAAACTGGATCACTGAAGGAAAGGAATTGGCAGCACAATACATACGACTTTATATGAGGGTGCATTTTGCTTGCCTTTCCTTTTTCTCATAATTTAGCAGCATGCCAAAGATATTGTCATATTTCGCACTGGCAAAACTGGGTTTGCACGCATCATATAGAAGTGCTGTGATTTTATTTCGAGAGAATGTAATTTGTATTTATTTTCTGAAAGTTTGAGTGCTTCAAATAGTAAAATTATGGTACGAAGCGAATGGAATAGCAATCATCACTAAAAAAAAATTCAAAAGTTTGAAAATTCCTACGCCCCTGGTAGGAACTGACTCTAGCTGTTGAAAACTTATTGAAGATAATTTTTCAGCATGCGTTTACCTTTGCAAATACATATTCTAGGCTGTTGAGGGCTTACCCCCATATTCACAAACTCTCCTCAACTCGACTTTCACCCTTCGCTTGACAGAGTTGAGCACTGCGCCGCTGCTCGGCTGAATGACGCTGCGCTGCTCGAGAATCGCACCACATTATCGATGATATGCAGTGACTTACCGTGCCTAAAGAGGGCGCTTCCATCGGCTTTCTCAAGTAAAAGTGAAGCGTTGAGTGAAGGGACGTTCTAGAATACGGGGTTATCCTTTCATTCAACACAATAAGAACGAGAACTCGAAATTTTCTTGTCAGTTTCTTTTCGACGCAGTCTGGCGTCATTTACTTGTGATAGACGTCCTCACGCGGTCCTAAAAATACTCCTAACAAGTTTGATTTTTTTCGCCGTCCCATCGTCGCAGGTCATTTACTACCTTCTGCTGCACCCCAATGCCTCCAGCATTGCTCAGTCCTGTAATGCAAGACCTGAACAAGTGGATTGACTACGTGTCTAAAAGGTCAAAAGACTCGCCAGTGGAACTGCCAAATGCGGAACACGGGTCATCACCCTGTGTGCACCTCACCGAAAGCGTTTGCAACAGCAACCCATTAGAGACATCAGGTGACTTGGCTTTTGAAGATACAGGAGGAGCCAACGACATTGCGATACCTCTGCACACACTGTGCGATTCGCATGCAATCGAGTACAGTTAAGTGGGAGAAAACTTTGTAGTCGTGCTCTGAAATTGCAAGTGTGCAATGTATGGTGCTGACCTCATGGCAAGAGGTTGTTTTGACTTGCCCGTCAAGAGAAAGTCACTAGTCAAGCCCTCATGGAACAAGTGAGAAATTATGAAAGCCCAAAGCTGCCTCCAGCGTGACTGTGTAGTGACATATATTGGCTGCCTTTTGGAAGAAGGCTGGTGCAGTTTGAGATTGTGATTGCTTGCGAATGAGTAGTTTGTGTATATTACCCACATCTAGGTATACAAGCACGAAGGCCCCATGAGCGGGTTTTATTGGCAATTCTTGATGGAATTATTGGCTGCACTTTGGAAGAAGACTGGCTTTGTTAGAAATTGTGATTGCCTGCAGATGAATAGGCGGTACACGTAACTCAAGTCTAGACATTGTGTCGAGGAAAGAGCGATTCCAGTTAGCCTGCGTAATGGGATTATGACATCCACAGTGCCTTTGTCGTCATCATGTGATTCTTGAGTTAGCGTACATGCCATGCTTATACCTTGCGAGCATGGTTCAAACTAAAAGCCGTGTCACAACGAAAAATTGTGTTAAGTTAGCTTAGCGACTATAAAGAAGCTTGAAAAGTATGCTCAACTACGTACAGGGTTGTGGGGTTTGCCCCACAGTTTGGAAGCGTTATAAGTACTAGTCCTGCATGCAAATTTTAAACCCGCTCGACCTCTTAAGAAACTTTTGCTTGATGATTCCCGAGATCCTTGATGTTAACTGAAAATAATGTTTCCTGTGATTGTGTGGCCTGATACTTCTGAAGCCAACTGTACTTAGAGGTGAACTGATATCAAAAAAGGACATGAGAATGACAGCCTGACCAGTTTTCAAAAATGGCTACATGTTTTGGGTGCAAGTATAAAAGTTGCACTTCTGAGCATAACTGGAATTCATACATAACATTTCAGTAACTTACATTTTTTATCGAAGCACCACAAAACAGCCGCCCCTTGTACTACTGAGCTATCGCTGAAGAGTTGCCGTAATTGGTAATACTTTGGGGTGTACTGGCAGTAAAGCTGTGTAATCATTTTTTTGAAGGCGGGAACATTCAGGAAAGTGCAGTTTTCAGCTAAATTGTTTGCATATTCTTCTTATGGTCATTGCACCTAATGCATGACTGATGAACCCACAAGTTGTGACTTCCATGATTGCTGCATTTAGGCTGGGCCTAGAAAAGAATACTTTGACTATGTGGGAACGCTGTGACTGGCTTTCATTCAATGCTCAATATTTCTTCATTAATCATCCAAGAAATCACTGAACTGAGACATGTGTTTGTTTGTCTGCTTGTCACTTGGAACATATAATGTTCCAACTCGTGCATCAACAGAACGAAAATGTCAAAATTTTTTAAGGCTTCTGAAAATGTTTTGTGAACACTCTAACTAGAACGAGCTAATTTGTGATGTATTCTTTCGGACGTCATGAGCTAAGTCCTTTAGCCTAGGTTTCTACATTAGGTTAGGTTAAAGTGACCGAAGGTTTACAGCCTTGACTTGCCAGAGAGAACACTCGATTAAGCAATGCCCATTTTTGTTTATGTTTGTGCTCATAAAGTAATAGTGGTATCAGTATGTAATTTTAACTTTCATTTTCAATGTATTAAATCATGTGGTCATTGTTCGTGTTCTACTTGTATCATGTTGACAAGAAGCAAGTGCTTTCTGGCTTCTCGTCATGATGCATTGGCTAGCTTTCGACGTCACATTGACTGAGGCTGCTGTTTAGCGTGGCTAACTAACAGCTGTGCACTTTACTCTGCAGTAACTTCTTAGATCATTATGGGGCAAATGCTTAGGAAACTGGGCCCATGAAAGTTGATTATTTATAGCCTTCGGTGCCCTGTTGTTGATACAATTGAAACTAGCACAGAAGGAACCCTTGGATTAAGCAAGGCACATTTCCAATGCTGTTTTTTTTTTCTTTAGCAACAAGGTTTTGACATTTTTATGGTGGACAGCACATGCCACTTTTTTATGTTTTATGTTTTCAAAGTTTATGTTGGATGTTTTCAAAGTTAAATGTTTCAAAGTTTTCAGCTTGTCATTGCCTTCTTCCATCGTTTGTGTCCATGCCAGAGTGCAAGCTTACGCTTTTTTTGTGACTTGATATGACTCATTTTGTGCTGGCTTGTTCTGCTACAAATACGTCTGAGCGACAGGGTCCCCTGTCAGTTGTAGACAGCTACTAGTCTACATGATGGATCAGCAATTACGGTGATTGACTGCTGACCTAAAAGTCACTGGGTTGGTCCCGGCGGAAGTGGTCGCATTTCGGTAGAAGTTTCGGTAGAGGTGAAGGTTTCGGTGAAGGCAGAGGCCCATGTACTATGCAATGTCAGCGCACATTTAAGAACACCGGGTCCTCAAAATTTCTGGATCCCTTTACTGCGACGTCCCTCATAATCATGTCGTGTTTTTGAGACCCGATATATTAAACGTGCCATTTGTCTTTAGTGAATTATTTATTGTTCATGTAGCATCTACCATGGTCATGAAAGCTCTGGTTGTGTGCATAACGCCTGGTGTTTTCATGCACTATCAGTTGCAAAAGTTTTTTGATTTATTTGCTAGAAGCCAAACCAAATGCAAGTTAATGTGATACTGTCATGTCGGAACTGCAGAGGACATTCTTTTGACATGCTTGCAGCGTGGGAGTGACTTTCGCTGCAGCATGCATTTACGGGGTGTGAAAGTTGTGACTAAATAGTACTGTGAGGTATTAATTCACCTTAACACTTACTCATGATGGCCAGCACAAATGGGGCGCAGAAGACAAAAGTACACGACACAGGTGCTGTCTAACAACTAACTGAATATTTATTGAAATAAGTACCTAGGATGTATATAGAAGAATTTGTGGAAAAAAATATATGGAAGTATTCATAAAAGATATATATAGGAGAAGATATAGGAGGAGAAATTAACATAAAAAAGTACACCTTTCAAAAGATAACCAATGATCAAAACAATATTATCATGCATAATAGATTGAAACAGTGAATGTCTCAGGAAAGCCCATTCCTCATCAGTCAGAGCTATAGAAAGGCAGCTTATGCATGTAATCAACACAGCATTCAATCCAGTAGGCATTACTGTGCAGCCACAAGATAATGTGAAAAAAATATGAAAGATTTCAAGTTTTGCCAGATATAAGGTCAACAAGATTACCCCTTGATGTTTGCACAAGCCACGTTTAGTAAGTTGTTGAACTGATTGTTTGACTAATTGCTAAACTAATCTGCAGGAAAGTGATTTGTGAACGTAAATACTATTGATCTATGTCTCACTTGGACTGGTGCGATAACCACCACATGAGTGCTGAATGTGACAGGACACGTCAGTTTAATGACAGAACACAAAGGTCATTACTGTAACTTCGTTATGCAAGTACTTGACGGGTATCACATCACTCCCGCTGATTTGATGACCATTCTGGCCATCGGCATTCCGACGTAGAAATTTTTGTGACAGAAGGTACATCTCATTGTTGTACCAAGTGTGACCATTTGTACGTGAGACAGGCGGGAGGATATTGTCATTGCGTGTTGTGTGCCTTAATGATGTCCTTTTTACATGTTTTTACAAATGGACTCTTGCATAACCAATGAAATTACTTACCCCACATTTCAATTTGTGAAAAGTGAAGAATGCGTTTATTCTCGAGGTCCAACTGGTACTGTTTGGTGTAGGATCTCGGATGGTTGGTGTGAAGTGCGTGCTCTTTTTCATAGTTCTGTCTTTTTCTCATAATCAAATTGTGAGATTAAGAATAAGTATAAACTTTTTACAGCATCTTGCAAGCAATCGCTGCCAAAAATTCGTACAGAACAAACTCATACTCCTGTAGAAATAACTAGGCCTATGTGCTTACGTGGTTTGTTTGCTAGAAGCACAACAATGGTTTCTGGGTAACAAATTCATTGCAGTAAAGAATCATATGGTGAACTCATGAGACTGCGGTGACTCAAATGCCAGCATTCATGTATACACTTTGCTGCTCAGCAGTGCTTCTTTAAAGCTTGCTAATGTTTCTGTGTGGTGAACAAACTTGATGGTCAGTGTTACTGCTTCACTAGGTTAGAAAGAGTTTGGACCGACATGTGCAGGGGTTCGTACATAACAGGTGATTGTTAGTTGGGAGTGTTTACTGCTCACATGTCAGGAAATGCTCATGTTCACAGAATGCCAAATGATTTGTCACAACAGTGTCACAAAAAGTTCACCTTATTGATGCCTTCCCAGTTTTTCTGGAGATACTCAGCTTCTCTGTTTTTATCTCTGCAAAATGTGGTTTTAGTGACAGCTGTTGGGGCACCTATTATGATCAGCTAAGTTCATTTCAACTGAAGGGTGCCTTTTCATTTTATGGCCAAAGTTGCGTTTCAATCGTTATTGGGGCAGATGAAAAAGTTCCTGCCAACTGTCTTTTTTTTTCTGCATTGCATCAGGAATCATGGGTGTAGCCGTCCTCAGCCTTTGCTAAATGACGCTATATTGCGCGGGTCTCGTATGATGCGACAAAAAAGCTGTGGTTAGGTGGTTAGCTTAATAAATCAGGAGGAAGATTGCAGAGAGGCTGGTGATATGGCAGCCATAGGTCGGAAAGAAATGTGGAGCTCATTCAGGCTGACACAAGGTTTCTCAAGTTTTCTCAACCAGCCTCTCTTGAAGCCAAACTTGCAGAAATATCACTCACCTGGGCTCACTGATACTCATACTCGTGGCTCAATCAGAGTGAGTGAGTTAAATGAGTGAGTCCGAGCTGTCATATCAGCCAATACCTAATTATTGTGTTCACGTTAGGGATGTAAAGTATTGATGCGTGTTCGAATCTAGAATTACAGGCATACATTTTGTGGCGGTGTTTTTTACTTCAGTGCTGAGAGGACAGGGTATTTTGTTGAGTACTATACAACAACAGCCCTTTGGACAAAGGTGCACAAAGAATAACGGCATGACTGAATGTGCCAATTACTACATATCTGTGCATTGCTTAACAAAGCTCAGTGCAAGAAACTTGGGCACTCTAGGTGGTGTTGTGCAACTATAGTAGTCAAATTGTTACTTCCTGCGACGTTTATGTTCAGCACATCCGGGCTGTGAGCTGATGAACACACAGCAGGATACCGCGGTTAACTCATTAGTGGATGAATGAGTTGTCTGCCATCATGGAGGCAACCTGTTTATGTTGCAGAACCTGGAGGCAGTTTTTGCACAATGACATCTTAGCCTTACATTTTTTTGCTAATGTTGCTATGGCAACGTAGTCCGCTACTTCAACTTCTGTTTCGTGCCTCTAAATTTCTCTTTTATCATCATTATACTTTTTGCGATCTCTAATTGTTTTGTTTATCGTGACATTATCTAGTCAGCTACATACGTAGGTTCCACATGGAAAGTTTCTATATCCACATATTTTTTGTTCCCTGAAAGTCTTTTGGCACATACTCTATTACGTTATATTTTGAATGCAACCACTATTTAGATTTTAACAAGGCATTTTTGTATAAAACAGTTTCAATCATAGCCTTGTCTTGGGTCACACAAAAACTTATGAATTAGGAAATATTTGTAAACCACAATCTTGCTTACTGTCAAATTAAACGTTAAGTTTGTCAGAGGTTCATGATGCCGACATTAAGTGGAAAGAAGCTTGTGGTGTAAGTTTTCAGGTACAAGGCATCATTATCGAAAATTATGTTTTCGGTACCCTGTTATGTTCCATTATGTATTATCAACTGTTTTTCTCAGATCCACTGAAAGCCATCCAAGTATTTTACAGTTGTGCTATCCAACAGTAGTGACCTTTTTTTTTTGCAGACCTTTTCTTTTTCAATACGTTGTAGTTAAAATAGTTTTTCTCCAGTTGGAATAAATGAAGAAGTCTTGAAACAATGTTAAAATAGGGGGCAGGAACTTGTAGCCCTATGTTGTCTAATCTTGGTAAATCATGACATAGCGACACATTCATCACGGCCAACTAGTTTCTGCAAAACATTTTATGAATACAGCCCTCCCATGGTGCTTAAAAGGGCCATGACACAGTCACCCAAGAATTTTTGGTTTTCTACAAAAAACTAGAAGTAGGGCTATTACACCTATGCAGATATGAAAAGTCAACCATTAAAGAATACTTCAGTGCAAGAAAGGCCCTAGAAGTCTCCAGTTGCAAATCCTGCTCACCGCCAGCGACTGCCTTTTCGCCGAGGCACCTGTAACGTGCAGCAATTAGTGGTGCAGTTACATCCTACCACAGTTTTAAGCTGCTGCAAATCGTTCGATTTCCAGGCTGAACTTAAGAAAGCTAAAATATCTCGATTTCACATGCAGCACACAACAAAAAAAGATCATTCACCAGAATGTAGACACTCGCGCAGCGAGCTGCTTGTTACGTCAGGACTCGCTAGTACGCCTGTGTGGTCAGATTTTCGGGATGCTCACGTTTTTATAGGAATAATCAATTGTAAATTAAGAGCTCCAACCAAACCTGCTATAATTTTACCACCTTATTTGTGAGTGCTCAAGGATTAAGCCACAAAACACAGATTATGATAAAAAATAAGTGTCATGGCCCTTGAAAGGAAACCTGGATTACTTCTTAAAACAAATTACTTTGGTGTGTGTAATGACAGTTTGATCCCTGCTGAATTCGAAAACTGATGTGAGTTGTCAAAAGTCGACACAAATATCACCTTAGGGACAGGAAACGGCCACTGCGGCCTTTTTGAGATGCTGAGGGCCCGAGGAGATGCTATCTTCGCTATGCAAAGTCATGTGCAACAGCAGCTCTGTGAAAATGTGGCCTCTGCGATCAGCTCCAGCAACGGCGCCCAGCCACAGCTAGTCACGAAGGCCACATTTGAACATACGAGAGACTCTTGTTCACACTGCGCCTCAACTGTTTGTCGGTACGGCAGATTTTGTTATGCCCCGCCGCAGTGGTCTAGTAGCTAAGGTACTCGGCTGCTGACCTACATGTCACGGGATGAAATCCCAACTGTGGCGGAGGTGAAAATGGAGGTAAAAATGCTGCAGGCCTATGTGCTCAGATTTGTGTGCATGTTAAAGAACCCCAGGTAGTCGAAATTTTTGAAGTCCTTTACTATGGCGTCTCTCATAATCTTATAATCATATGGTGGTTTTGGGAAGTTAAACCCCACATATCAATCAGATTTCGTTACCATGCGGCAAAACTTTTCTGTACTGTAAACTTACTTGAGCCCCTGATACATAAACAGCAATCTCCAAGTTCGGATCAACGAGTGGTGGCAACCTTACGTTGTAATTTAGCACAGCAGTGCCAAATTAACCGAAGTTGACGTAGTTCAGGTTCGTTTCCATGCCCACACTTGTAGCACGGCCTGTGAGTGAGGCAAGATGAGCATTTTTTTTATGTAAGTTGAAGCTCCTGCTGCAGTAACTGTGAAGAAAGGTTACAGCTTTGACGACTATAACGACTGTTCTTGTTAACCACAAATCTTTACCTTATTCAAAAACCACTTTAGCTTCCCTTTACAGCAATAAGTGAGGTGGCTTGAAGAGGTGGCTACTTCTTTCAAAATTTTGTATCCTTTCCTCTTGTAGATATTCTTGCACCAGTCATTTCACACAGTAAGTAATTTAATCTTCGTTGTTTTAATTATATCAATATTGAAAAAAAAACCTTTTGCCCATTGAATGCAGAGAGCAGACACTGGGTTTGCTTGCAACAAATGCCTCGCCTTTTTATTGCCAATGCGCACAACCCATTTGGTAATGGTGACATTCCTGAAGTGCTATGTGATTTGCATACTGAATGTGCGGTCGTACAGATAGAATATAACAAGTCCTTTAGTCAACGAATTGCTTTATAACTGTTTACAGCAACATTTTCCAGCCTTTCTATTGGTTCACTTTGTTAAGTGCTTCACAATGATGTGCCAACGAACTTTTGCTCATGTTTAGCTCTTGTGATTTGTAAGCGTGCTGACAGTTCATGGCTCAATATAGCTGAAGTGAAACCCAAGTTGTGTATATTTGAAGCATTGATGTGAGAGATTCATTTGAGCCAAAGGACATACCTTTTGACACTTGTTTCTTTTACTACATCATCCGTGATTTTATTACATTTCATTTGGTCATGTAGAGTTTCACAGGCAGATACATTGCTTGCTCTTGTGCTCTGTGCATAGTTACGTGCTCTGTCTGAGAGCTTCTTAATGTGTCTTGAAGGGCACTCCATATTTCCATGCAGTCATGGAATGTGGGTCTTTAAAGGTGCATTTGGCTGTTGGCTTGTTGTGGAAAGTTTGATCCGTGTGGTTAATAAAGCACTAGGCTTACCCCCGCTCATGTAGTCATGTAGCACAACATTCCAGTCAGAGTGTCTGATTGATACTGAAGTGGCAGTGTTTTCTCACTATTTACAAGTTTGGTGCTTTCTTTAGTTGCATAGCTTTTTTATTTTTCAATGCGTGTTTTTATTCAAATAGGACTGATGCTTCTTGATGTATGTCTTTAAAGATCGAAAAGCAAGTTACGCCAAAGGTCATGTCATCCTGCAATTTCAGTGTGAGCGACACAGACAAAAACTTCGACCTTTTGATAGAAGGTTATTGTTACTGCATTCCAGTTCCTTAATTGTAGGTGTCACACATAATTTAGGATTATTTTAGTATAACCCAAAATACATTTTGAATGAACGTGACCATGTATGTTGTCAGTCGACAATGACAGGGGTCATCAGACCATTCATGTGTTTGGTTTTCGAGTTCAGTGTGCATATTCTCATGCCAATTTTAACATTTCTTACGGGTGAATGGAATTTAAATATTTTTTTCCATCATTCCAGAGATATACTTGCAAGTTAACTGAACATTTGTTTGTTCATTACTTGTTATTCTACCAGCTAGGGTTCCTATTATCCTTACGCTCATCATGCTGATGATGTTGTGTATCCTATACTGTGCTCAAAATACCTTGTGTGTTCCTTAGAATTATGTGCGCTCTGTGCATAGAAATTATTAAAATTGTTTAATTAATGACGGTTCCTGCTTGCTTTAGTAAGATGGAGAAGGCACCCAGAAACTCGTGAAATTGCAAGTTTCTGTGGTTGGCCTCCATTACTCGCACGCTAGAAAATGAAGACTTCTGATAGGACATATGACGTTATAATAAGACTGATCCATTTTTGCTTCAAGCTAGGAACGAGCGAGCGTTTTTTTTCTTTTTTTAATGTTAACACCACGCGCTTGCGCTTCCTAGTTCACTTTTTTACCGACAGGTGTCGCAAAAATCTCTAAATCCTGATAATTTGTACAAGTAGGGAGCACCATTTTTAAGCCATCGCTTCTATACAACTTCCCAGCAGGTGTTTTTAGGAAGCCGCGAAGTTATCCGATAGTAAGCTTGCTTTTTGCTAAAACGTTGCCACGCCACACGACAGTGCGACCTGTTGCCACGACAACGCGACTGTGCTCCAGCCCCACTCGGAAACAGCCGTCATGGCGGTCGGCGCAATGTCACGTGACAGCCCATCACCACGGATTCGATGCAAACGCTTTTGAGCGACAGGACTTGACGCAGCGTGTGCTTTCAGCTGTCGGGCGACGCGTTGCGCACGACGAACGTCTTCCCGCTCCAGGTCTCCTCGGGGAGACCCTTAGTGATGGAGACGTTGTCCTCGATGAGCACCTCGTTGATGGTCGGCATGCGGTCGACCGACACGACCGAGATCTTGCGGTGGCCCGCCCAGTAGGACGCCAGGCCCGAGTTACGTCTCCGCTGCAAGTACGTCACGTTTCGTTCGCAGTTAGCGGGAAAAGCGTTGGCGTGCAGCTGGCTACTCCTACACGGTGTAAGTGCGAAAGTGTGAGAAGTTCACTGAGTCTGGCTGTCGTGCGCTAGGGAAGAAGCTGTGCAAACACGCAAGTGCAGTTTTGTTTATGAAATGAAAAAAAAAAATGAAGCGAGTCTTAAGAGCATCACAGCAGATTACGAGGTCTCGTGCAATTGTGCAAGTTTTTTGGGTGAAATAAAATGCGCAACCACAACTTCGCGCGCGTCTCCAGTAAAGCGTGCACTACCTCGCGCTTAAATCCACAAGGAGAATCCTGACTTCAAGGCTGCGGAAAGTAACAATGTTTGAACTATATATATGAAAGAAACATTAATAATTTGTATAGAATTAGAGGTAAGCTCCAGCTGAAATGATATTTTTGTCTATTCTACCACATTTACTCGCGTACTACCCGCATTGGCTAATGCCAAATAACAATTAGCCAGTGGACGCCATTTATTGCCGTAGAAGTTAATATGATGGGTTCTAACTCACAATGCTTGTAGTGAACACCTAATCTGGTTTCATGTCTCGTAATGCAAGACATGGCGAGGCAGAGAACGAGCAAAAGTGCACGTTAAAAAGTGCCCCATTTTTTTATCCCAATAATTATTTAATTAAGGTATTTAGTTTAGCGCGTCCCCATACGTCATGTTTACTTCTTTTTCGCGATTAAAAGATGTTACGCATAAAGCTGCGGAGTACTGCGACTTGCCGGTGCGGCTTCACCCGTGTGCATGCGCATGTGATCGTAACAATGTTTCAAACTAGCTCGCGCTGCGAAGTACACATACTGACCCATGAGCGTTTGTAGTGGATAAATCCGTAGCAGAGGTAGGCAACCAGCGCCACCAGCCCACACGCGAACACGATGAGAAGCAGCGGCTGGTAGAGCAGGCCCAGGAAGAGGCCCGCCAGGGAGATGCACAGGCTGAGGAACACGCAGAGGCTTGCCTCGATGATGCGGTTCGAGAAGCGGCGACCACCTTGCTTCTTGCTCTGCTTCTTGCCGACGCCGTTGGAGGCGCCGCCGGCGGTGACGCGACCGGAGCCGTTGGCCGAAGGACTCACGCCTGCGGGGCCGATACCACGGGAAGAATGCGCTCCTCGTACGTCTCTTTATCGCACCTTTTAGTCCAGCTTGTAAGGTACAAGTAATACTACGCTCAAACCTCAATATAACAAACCCGGATATAACGAAATACCAGTTATAACTGAAGTAAGTGAAAAATAGTCTTGCAATAGATAGTGTTAGAAATATTCCTTTATAACAAATTTAGGATATAGCAAATTTAATTTCGTGTAAGATAGCAATTGAATTATAATTAGGTTAGAGTGTATAGGGGAGGAAGATACTCAATTTGAGGACGTGGGAGTTAAGTGCACGTATAAAGAAACAGCAGTAAGGGACAATGTGTGAACAATAGATAGCTTGCACGTCGCGTCATGGACGCAGTGCCCCGCTGCGGTTGTCTAGTGGCTAAGGTACTCGGCTGCTGACTCGCAGGTCGCGGGTTCGAATTCCGGCTGCGGCGGCTGCATTTCCGATGTAGGCGGAAATGTTGTAGGCCCGTGTGCTCAGATTTGGGTGCACGTTAAAGAACCCCGGGTGGTCGAAATTTCCGGAGCCCTCCAGTACGGCGTCTCTCGTAATCATATGGTGGTTTTGGGACGTTAAACCCCACATATCAATCAATCATCATGGACGCAGCTTCATAGCATACTGTTTCAGCAAAATGGCGGCTTTTACGACGCAAAAAACAGCGTAATCACCCCGCGCTCAGCATGCGTCAGTATTGTAAGGCTGTAGTCATATTGTTACTGGCCCTTGTGCGTCAGAAACAACGTAACTGGGAAGTGATGCAATGATAACATCAACGTGGCGTCACGGACCATTTGTCCTCCGATGCAGTGCACCAACACGACGGTTTCGGCGACGTCAGTGCAAGTCATCCGGAGATGGACATGGAATAGTTGCGACCATAAATAGCGCGAACACGCTGACACCATCACAGAAGGGTTTACGCAGTCGTACACTAGCACCGTTTATTCACATGTATGTGACGCTAAGCAGGGAAATATGGCATTATGAGCACGCGTGCGTCGTGAAAACATTATGTACACGAGCTTGTCGGCTCAAATTGTTCTCTCTGTTGGCCAGGCTGATAGATAACCCTAATACAACGACTTTTTTCCTCTGATATATAAAAAAAAAACTCGTAGAACGAGACGTGCTTTAGTTTTACAGGTTTGCCGATAATCTTTATCTCGTCAAGCCAACGAACAGAAGCTCATTACATTACGGTGTTCCACTAAAATGTCGGACAGGGAACAGCCAGCACACTGGCTAAAAATGTCTGTATCACCCGATCACCATTTGCAGTGCGTACAGTTGAGAATGATGCCAAATTCAGAAGGCATGATTGATTGATTGATTGATTGATTGATTTATATGTGAAATTTAACCTCCCAAAACCAATATATGATTACGAGAGACGCCGTAGTGGAGGGCTCCAGAGATTACGACCACCTGGAGTTCTTTAACGTGCACCCAAATCTGAGCATACGGGCCTACAGCATTTTCGCCTGCATCGAAAATGCAGCCGCCGCAGCCGGGATTCGATCCCGCGACTCAGCAGCCGAGTGCCTCAGCCACTAGACCACCGCGCGGGGCAACTTCACAAGACCTACCGGCCTGAAGATGTCATTAATAACTATGGGGGTTTCACGTTCCAGAACCACGACACGGTTATGAGAAAAGCTGCAGTAGAGGGGTCCGGAAAATTGCGACCACCTGGGCTTATTTAACGTGTGCTTAAACTAAGCGCACGGGAAATCACTTTTCCCGCATCAATATGTGGCCTCCACAGCCGGGATTCGGTCCCGCGACCATCGGGCCGGCAATCAAGCACCATGAACAATAGACTACGACAATGGTTGGCCCGAGGATGCGGTCATAGACAGAACTAAATCAGAAATCGCATTGAAATTTTGCAATAAACAACATCGACTCTTTACGCCTTGCCTTTCATTATCAAAACGTGAATTTCCTCGCGGTACGGTATAGATGTGTCCACTTAGACGCGAGGCCACTCTATAGCGATTGAGAAAGCGGTGTGAACGGGACCCGATCACCCTACCGCGTTCTGCTCTTAGATGCAAATCTGAAGTGGCCTGCTAATTTTTATCACATGTACTTTTCGCTAGGATCATGAACACCACGGCTGCCGGCTATCCTCGCTCTTGTTTACCCTCCTCCTTCCTCAGGAGTACATTCTTGCCACTCACACCACAGGGCCGCCCCGCTCCCCTCTTCCCTTATCTACTTTTCTGGAACGATCCCTACTCACCAACGACTATTTGGCTACCGAGGAAGTGGTTGGTAGGGTGAGCGCCGTGGACTTCCGTGGGCGGGTGCAAGAGGGCGCCTCCGAGCCCGCCATGGCCGTTTTGATGGTGGCAGGCGGCCATGCCGTTTCCGCCGTGCGTCTCGTTGTAGAATATTATGGGACTCGGTCTGAAGCTGTCCGGTGTTATGTGGGTCGCAGCCGCCTCCAGCGGAGTCATGCCTGGAATGAAACGGCTATTCAATGATCAAAGGGCGGACGGCCAGCTGGTTCTTGAGCAGCGCAAAAAAAAAAAAAGAAAAGAAAAAGGTAGAGCAGCGCAAAATTCGAGACACTGAGCGCGAGCTTCAACCTATTGGAGAAGTTCGCGTACCGCATGAAGCGAGGGGGGTACCTATAGCATTCTGTCCGATGTAATAATTGCAAAGACCTGATGCGGGACAAGGCGGAAACGTTGACTCTGGTCCGGAACACTGTCGCGAAAAAAAAAAAAGCACTGGGCAAGAAGGCGCTGTGTTATTACCCGTACTTTGCGCTGCTC
This sequence comes from Rhipicephalus microplus, assembly GCF_013339725.1. Lineage (NCBI taxonomy): Eukaryota > Metazoa > Arthropoda > Arachnida > Ixodida > Ixodidae > Rhipicephalus > Rhipicephalus microplus. The sequence goes on along the minus strand of NC_051167.1, from coordinate 130,504,621 downwards.
TGCCACAATAAATGTTCACCACAGGCTGGATTACGGACGACTCGACTACGTAATTAGTCGGGCCATTTGCCTACCAGTGAATATAACCATCATTAAATTAATTGCCAGCCTATCGACTGACAAGTGTCTAGATCAGCTAGTCGACTAGCTCCAACATTATGGCAGCGATTGACCTGAATCTCCCACGTTCATTCCACAGTTTATATATGAAATGACAGGCAACCATCAGGTCGTGGTAACGTGAAGTAAAAAATTCAAACAGTGCATTAAACCTTACCGGCCGAATTAAGCGGACACCAACTACAATGTAGCCATACGTACATGTAAAGTTCGTGCTATTGCGTTCTTCCTCCCATATTTGTGACGAACTACGCGTACGTAATCAGATGAGCGCATTTGGGAAGCTTGCACCATAGTGTCCTTGCAATGTACCACTGACGTGGCTTAACTTCGGTTCGTTTCGGGGCTGAAAATGGCGTGCAATGTAGCCTTCGTTATAACATGAACAGCCACGGCTTTCGTAGAAGTGGGATCAAGCAACGCAGCCACGTCGTACGTTCACCTTCTATCGAAGCAGACGACGCGGCGGCGAAAATCGTCTGCGTTTAGTACGAAACCCTGGCGGACTCTGGTCATTACATCCCCTCCCCCACCAGCTGGAGCTTAGGAGAGTTTTACAAACAGTATACGCGGAGAAGGTTAAAAGAAAAGAGAGTTAAAATATAGTCAATACAGCAATCGATTCTGTGTCAGACGCCTCGTTCTTCTCTCCACGTTTGCCGGAAAGGGAAGGATGAATGACCGCAGCGCACCTGTGTGATTCACTGGAACTTCATCACGTTAGATTGAGAAAGAAAAAAAAAAAGAAGAGAGAGAGAGAGAGTGTGCGCAGACGGTCGGCAACACACCGTTGGTTTCAGCGCGTACTGTAACGAACTTGCGGAGTGCTTCCGCTTCCGGGGTCTCCGTTCGACGTTGTCGCTGTTGTGGTACAGTAGAAATAAGAAAGAAGGAACGCGAAAACGGGTGAAACGCCGCCACTCGGCATATATCGAACGCTTAAGCAACTCGCCGCCTCTCCTTTCCTCTCCTCCACCCAGAAGATGTCATTGACCGCGTCGTGGACCGCAACAGAGGGACCTTGCCGACACGCATGAGTTGGCAGCCCTTCAGTACGAAGGCGATAGTTTTGCTGGCCTCGCATCGCCCACGCATGGGCCGGGCACGAAGCGCGTAGGAAGGATAACCGCTGGTCATTAAGGGTAACTGAATGGATTCCGAGAGGAGGCAAACGCGCGAGGTAGAGACAGAAATTTAGGTGAGCAGATGAGATTAAGAAGTTGGTCGGTATATTGGGGAGCAGCTAGCACAGGACCGGGTTGTTTGGTGGGATATGAGAAAGGCTTTCGCCCAGCAGTGGGCGTAGTCAGGATGCTGCTGCTGCTAATGATATTACCCACTCGAGTACGATGGGTGTAGGAGATACATTCTGGCCCAAATAATGGTATTTATTAAATGCGAAGCAGTTCTTAGCGAACGTTGTTGACTTTGAGCGTATCTATCTATCTATCTATCTATCTATCTATCTATCTATCTATCTATCTATCTATCTATCTATCTATCTGTCTATCTATCTATCTACCTATCTATCTAGCCGCTTACGTTTCGGTGTTCTCGTGGTCCCCCTCCCCCACCCTTAACTTGGCGAGAACCAAAATTAGCATGGGAGGGTAAGATGATTTGACGAATATGACGCGCTGGTCAAGACATCAATATTGTCACAATCTTGTCGCGTGCGTCATCAAACACTTACCGTTAGACAGTGCGGGTATGTGCCACAGGTGATTGACACCTAGTATACTACCCAAGAACGACAAGAACGCACATGGGCAATTTTAACGCGCGAGCGTTAAGAAATTACCCAACAACGGTAGCGTCGACCCAACGAATGCAAAGAATAAATGTCAGGGTTCCAGCTGGAATCGAACCCAAGCATTCTGCGTGGCAACGAAAGCTTTTACCAAAGGGCTACGCCAGGTCTAGGAACTACTTATCAAATAGACGCTAATCTTCGTGAAACGTCAATAGTGGTTGCTTTGCTGCCTACCCAATTTTATAAACATTACATATGTACTTCATGTGGATAAAGCCGTCACGTCGGGTTAACGTCAATTGTGGTTAGGTGTAATGCGCTGAAGTTGATTTATGTAGCAGTGTCCAGGGCCAGCATCTTCGCGAGCATCAGCTCTTCATATCAGTTTCTGGTGTTGCTAATACGCATGTTTCAGCTGGCATCGTTGCGCAAGTGCGAACAACTGGTTATATAAACATCTGCAACTCTTCAACATATGTCTGTGCGTGTAAGATTTGTACATATATATTAGCCTCATTTCATGACATGTCGTTCAATAAAAAATTACGACACGGTCACCTTCCCTCCGTATATGCTTCGCATAACGTCGATTCCTGAGGTATGTGGGATCTGCCGATTTTTTTTTCTAAGTTATGTACAATAGATTATTTCACGCTCCCACTCGCGTTAAGAGCAAGCGTAGCAGAGGTACTTGAAGAAACGCGAACAGAGCGGCACACTGCATTAATTGAAATCCGACTTTGGTGGCAGCAAGAGGATGCCAGAGTAGTTCTCGATTGTATTATAGATGGCCCCTGTGGCTCCTTATTGCCATTCAGGCTACAATCGCTTGAAAATAAATGTGGAAAAGCAGAGAATGTCAATGCAGTTCTGTTCACGTTTCTTTTCAGTGGTCATGTGACATAAAAACCACCATTCGGCGTGGTTAGCGCGTGGGCTGTGGGACTCAATGACGTCACTTCAGATGGCCAACGAGCAATGGTGGCTCGTACGTGATTAGAATAGGCCGGACGCTACCGCAGTCGCTCATTCCACCTGAATAACAGACCCCCGCCAAAGATAGCTGCCTCCGACAACATACGAAAAGTCCTTCGAACGTGAGAATAAACCAGTTGTTAGTTGAGCGCTCGTGCTGTGCGCCTCCCCTTTGCTTTGTGTCTGTGTTTACGCCCGCGCTCCCAGTTCGCCGAACCATCATACGAAAACGCGCCTCGGTTCTCTAGTGGTTACCGCACGTGGCTGTTGATTCGAAAGCCGCGGGACCTAATCTAGACCACGATTTATTTTCGAGGGAGACAAAATGCTAGATGCCCATGTGCTTGGACTTTGGCCGCACGTTAAAGTGAACAAGGTAATCTAAATTACCGGCAACCCTGCACTAAGACGTATATCGCAATCATACCGTTGTTTCGGGACGTAAAAATCCAGACGGCATTGTATATTCAAGCCATGAACGTTCTGGTCTGTAGATACTTTGGCTAAAAAAGAAATGTGCATGCACAAGATTTCGAAAAAAAAAAAAAGATCACTACGTGACTTGCGCACCCACTTTCGACAAATTATTGATGAAGACGGCAGGGGTGATAAGTGCGGCAAGTTGGGCCGGTTGGTATAGATGTGTAACTTATAAGCTACCCAGTCGAAGTTATACCACAGGAATCGCCAGGCCTAGCGCAAAAAGCACACATGTCCAGACATGTAGTCACCGATGCACGACCTTCCACCCAACAAACCATTCCAGGCCCCTACAGTGCACGTCACCACCAGTCACAATATCACGTGCATTATTTATTGCACATTATCGCGCCATTTACTTGGTTGCTTTGACAGATGACAGATCTTGGCAAAAGTGACCGCCGCGGCAGTTGCATTCTGTTTTACTTTATTATTGGTTATAGCAACGAGTTATAATGAATGGTATTCAGATAAACGTCTAGCATTAGGAGTCTGAAACCGGATATTTGATCAACTACTAGACAAAGGAATGGAACACGGAGTAGAAAGCAAAACAAAGTAACAATCAAACAAAAAGAACAAGGCTGAGGGACACAAACATACAAAAAAGGGCTACATACAGAACGAAAGCTACACACACAGATAAAGCGGCGTTGTTTTCGCGCTGAATTTCCGTGTATGCATCGATTCGAACTCGCACACCATTCCACCTTGTTCCTAAAACTGTTCGATACACTTCTCTTTCCCTGTTCATGGCATCAGCCAACGTGCAGAATCGATCATTCGTTCGTAGCGCGCGTTGACGCAGCAAGATTGCTACGCGCCAACGCTTAGTTGCGTGAAATGTCGTTTTCGTCTCGTGCTGTTTCTTAAAAGCCTGAAAAAATTGAAGCTGAGAGGAAAGAAACTACTCTATTTTTGGTCTCTACGCTCTGAACACACGCTCAATATTTTAAGCTTACATTAGTAGTTTGTATTTTATTAGCCGATAACCGAAAATCGTCGAACAAAAATGCATCAATGAGCTCGAAACGAAAGGAAAAGAATACAAAGTCAGTTTCCTACTCATAACGTACAGATGGACATTTTGAAGATCGGGACAACATAACTGAGACACTCTGTATAATGGAACCCTTAACCCTATTACCGTCAATTTAATTCGTTTCTGTTTACTTGACTGCTGCAAACCGAGCCTTAAAATAAATAAATAAATAAAGAAAGAAAGAAAATCAACCATGCACGAACTGACACCTGCAAGCGTGCTTTACGGCGGGCCTACCCTTCTGCAGGTGAAGTATACACATAAACGCGCCAATATCAAATATCTTTTTTTTAGATGTGAAGCAGCTTTTACCCGGGGCTGTTTCCATCCTTCTTTTATGCGATCACCCCCCCCCCCCCCGTGCACTCCCCTCCACTTCTCTCTATCCTCTCCTACCATTCTGCTCCTTCTCCCGAGTCGGCGGCGAAAGTAACGAAATGCTTCCTCAGTTCACGTGGTCACTTCGCAGCCGTTGATGGTCGGTCTTAGCGGCGTTCCACTTTTCCGTGAGAGAGAGCACGCCTGCTTTAGTTAGCACGAGATCACGTTCAACGTCACTGGCTTGTGCGTTAAATGACCGGCTGTTTAGAAGTGCTACAGTCACAGTCACCGCCAGCGTTGGTCAGGTAGAGGTTCTGAATGAGGATGCAACTGCTTAAGGAGGCGTAGACGCGTTTCTGTGGGTGCCGTTCACCATCTCCCTGCTGTTTTGTATCCACACTTGGTTCCCTTTAGCGGGATATGGTGTAATCTTTTTCTAATTTGTCCCGACATGGTCCCCTCTAAAAAAAACTGAGGGATGACTTCTTCAAGATTTGAATAAAGTGTAGTACCTACGCACTAATAATTTTAATACCGTAAAGCTTGGTGACGTAATTGTAATAAGGGAAGGGAAGCGCTGAGAGAACGCATAGCGCAGCCGTACGTGCGCTAAATTTCTGTGATTTTAGTCGAAGCAAGAATACAGACGCACGCAAAGAAAATTCGAGTAGAAAATGAAACGAAATTCAGCGTGGAGACAGCACTTCCGTTAGTGAATTGCAACGAAACGACAATTTGTTTGTATTTTTGTCTGTCTTACCTTTCAAACTTCGCCACTGGCTTCGCAGATCGTGGCACCAGCCAATCATCGACTTAATGCAGGCGCATTTCTAGGATTTCATTATGATGAAAGCCTTAGATGCCCGATAAAACACGAGAATGAACCATCGGCATCCCGCGGTGTCTGTGACAACACGACTGATGCAAGACATCTTCGTCACGTAGTGACGTCACCTGGGACGTCATCATGACGTCACACAACAAGACGTTGCACGATTACGTACATGACAGCCACTTAATGTAGGCCGATCACGGATGGAGCTCGTGCAAGACTAGGTGTGAAGCAGAAAGCTTGCAGTGTCTCCGATCATAAAGCTAGTGCGAAGCGATGTTGGGCGCAAAAAGATTCTGGAGGGGGAAGGGGAGGATCAGTACAGCTACTGAGAAGAAAAAGATTATTTTCACCTTTGGATAACCTTAGGCTAATGTATATGGGGAATATTTCTCGGGTTGGGGGGAGAGGGGAGAAGATAGAGTTTGAAGTAGAAAAGATCGCCCTTGTGTGTCTGTATGTGTGCGCGTCTATACATACATACATACATACATACATACATACATACATACATACATACATACATACATACATACATACATACATACATACATACATACATACATACAAGTTCGTGTTTTAAAGAGCTTGAAGGCCCCCCCCCCCCCCCATAAGTCCCCACGGTCGAAGCCAGTACTCTAAGAGCATGGTCGCGCTGTTTGATGCAGTATTTGTGCACGTTGTACCATATGCGAAGTGACGACAAACACGACGTCTAACTGTCATTTTGTGAGATCAGAGTTGAAGTTTACTCTATGCGCTGCGCACCTCACTCTCTGATTTTTTTAATGAACATTACGCAAATATCTTTAAGGTTCCTGCCAAGGCCCACAGCATCAGCAGCGGAATTTAAAGACAACCTGACACGTGAGGCAACAAATTATAAAAACGTAAAAGACGTAAAACAAAACGTAAACAGAACAAAACGTTACGTAAAAACAAAACGTAAAGAGACGTAAATTCGCGTGGCTTTAAGCCGTACTGCATTGCACTCATCGGAAGAATATCAATCGATAATGGTAATTACGTCATTAATACGCCATTTATTTATTTTGACGGCTTCGCTGCAACTTATGCTTTTCGCTTTTCCCCCACATATTAAACAACGATCACGTATAAATTGCAAAGTAATCACAAGAGACGAAAACTCAAGGCGAGTACAGAAGCAAACAAGGAAAAAAATAAGAAAATCGGATGACAGAAACACACTGGCCTGGTACTGTTTCGTAAGGCGACACTGAAGATTTCGATCGGAACAACAGACCAACCATAACACTTGTGGGGTGCTGACACCCCCTGTAAAGTTGTTTGTGCTGCGTGGCGCACGTGTCTCGCCCAAAAGCCGCATTTCGGGTTACAACCACCAGGCGATAGATGGCGTTGTGTTCGCGTTGAGCACCACTATCATCGTCATGGTTGGTAGAGCGGTAGCGCCGGCGGTGACCCCTGGCGGAAGGCAAGCCCTGGTGGCGGGCGAGAGTTGAGCAAGTCTCCCTTCTGCACGTAGCGGTTGTCGCGAACGGTTGTCTCTAGCGTGGGTCATCGGCGCGTGGCACCGCGGGCCGCGCGTTGGGGGGCGCTTGTGGTAAGCCAAGCGTTGGCGACGCCGCCTTGGGTGTGTTATTGTGTGTTTGTCATGTTATTGTGTTTGCCGTGTTATTGTGTTTGTCATGGACTGTATGGTCATATTGTGTACGGATGTCCTAGGTTGTCTATAACAATTCGGCGGATGATATCGTCGTTCAAAAGTAGTTAAATAAATGTGTGTGTTGCTTGGTTTGTACCGACCGTGTCTACTGTAAAGAGACTGCGAAGCGATCAAAGGGGAAATGGGCGTGCTCTGCTAGGCGCCTTGATAATGTCATAGGTCAGTTGTCATGTCAGCATAAAGAAAAAACACTTTACGAATCAAAATATAAAACAAAAGTGTCTATCGATGTCCATCGAGATGTACGAAATATCTAAACAACCTATAATAGTGACGAAATAAGAGTTCCAACGCGAATTACTACTGATGAACAGTGTACATCTATTGCGAAGACTGCCGTACTTATTAACGAAATATTGGTACAATTTAACGTTTACTAATCATTGGCTGAACGCTTATCATAGCAATGTATTGAAACAACACATGCACACTAATATGCTTCCGCTCCCTTCACGAAGTAATTATTTGATTAATATGTAGGGTTTAACGTCCCAAAACCACCATATGATTATCAGAGACGCCGTAGTGGAGGGCCCCGGAAATTTTGACCACCTGGGGTTCCTTAACGTGCACGCAAATCTGAGCACAGAGGCCTACAGCATTTTCGCCTCCATCGAAAACATGAAATAGTTTGTGCATTACGGCTGTTCATATCAGAACATTGCCCCTCATATGTTTTTTTCTCGTAAGCATTGCAGACAGGCTGAACTTCCGCCTCTTCGTAGGCTGTTTGCACAAAGCAGTGGTTGATGATGAAACTAGTAGTGAGGGAAGTTGTTGGCTACACTACTTCTCTCATGCTACTCATCAGACTGGGTAATTAGCAGGTTAGCTATAGTTGCACACTTAGAGCACAAGGGCACGACAGACACGGACAAGCACAACTAACAACTCGATCGCCCAGCAGCAAGTTTTACTGGATTTGGTAATTAACAGCAGATCGTCGATCTCTTAGTCCATTAGGGTAACTGGTTTGTCAAGTTGGTGTAAGCTGTGCTCGAAAAGAAAAATGCCAACGAACAGAGTCGAAAACGGTAAAAAAAAATAAGAAACCTACAATAAGGCCGGGCCGAAGCTGAACGTACAGCTGTGGTCGTAACCAAAACGCTGTTCAGATCGTTGCAGCTTATTTACAGCAATGTCGTTGCAGAACTGCTATAGTATTGCAAGTCACGTTAAGCTCTGATAAGACATAGCGGATGTTAGTGAACTGCTAACGACTTGTTGTTATTGTTATATTAGCATATCGCGCATTAGCGTAATGAATATTTCGCGACACGTCTTTTGTAAATCAACTGCAGTGGGCGACAGAGCAGCATTCGTTGGCAAACCAACTGTCGTAGAAAAAAAGAAAGAAAGTAAAGGAAGACGATAAATTAGCACACCTAGAGAACCTTCTTTCGCAACTTGGCTGCGAGCGCGATGAAAGGGCTGATGGAAATGAATAAGCAAGTTTTAGTAATATCAGTGGGCCAGTGACCTAAGTGCTTCCTAGTAGATCGCTGTACCACGGTTGTGAATCCTCCAGACACACGTAATTCACTCTCCGCTTCCTCCACCAATATTGTACGTGACCTAATTCTCCCGTTCAGACACCTGGCATGCAAAGCACGAGCTCAGGTAAGTTTTTTGGATATTGTCACAACGTCTGCGGAGAACGATTATTCGAGTTGTTTGGCGCTACAAGTTGGTGTTCCCGTGGAAGAGAAAAGTAAAAATGAACTTCGACATTGCACGTGAACGCTCCTTCTCGCACGGTCGAACTTGATACCTCTTACAATATATAGTCACTGCTTGATCGCGTTAAAAATATTTCTAATTGTTTAGTAAGTGTGTGCGTGGTTGACATTATATGTGTGTTTTGTATTGGAAGAAGTGATACAGCCACATAAAGCTATTGGTCTGACTACACTGTGTTCATCTGTTCAACCATTGAATTAAAGCTATTTTTATTGATTGGTTGATTGATTGATTGACGATCGATCAATCGTCCTTCTCACGTCTGCAGTGAAAAACACAGCAGTTAACCTCCGTGATTTTCTTTCATTTTTCGTGCTTTTTCCTCTGCCTGTGAACACTGCACCGTAACCAAGCCTTAACCTAACGCAGCGCTGCACAGAACTGACGCGTACAAGTGTGTAGCCTTAGGCCCCGCCTCGACAAATAGGTCCAGAGTCGTTCTTCCGTTGCCCCCCACTGCACACAAACAGCGCACTCACGTCTCTTTCCGCACGGCTTCTTCGGCGAAGACACGACGTGCTCCGAGCAATAAGAGAGTCGCCCAGAGCGTGCACGGCCGCGCTACGCGACAGCAGTGCGCCCCCCCCCCCCGCCTCTTCACCTTCCAAGCGTCTCCAGAGTAATTAACTTTTCCATCAGCCCACTGTAAAGCCTGCCGTTTCTCTCACTCAACTGGTCTGACCGTCGGCGCGTGATGACGAAAACTGCCCCCGGGACTCTGGGAGCCGCCGTGCTTATCTTCTGCACGCCTGCGTGCACGAGGCAAACACGCATTTCGCACCAGAGAGTCGCGGCGAGCCGAGAAACTGTGGCGGCAATGCGAGTCTACCATCAGGACCGGTTTCGAGAGCGCCGTTCTCGAAGTCCCGGTAATCCGTCCCGACTGTAGATTCCAAGTACAGGGTGAACTGGCGCAGCACTGCATGGTAACAAGGGAACAAACGGAGCGGCATTTGTCATCAAACTGAAATGAGGTTTTCAGACTCAGTTTTGCCAAAGACGAGCTTTAAGGGGAATTGCCTCCCCCCCTTCATCGCGGACGCTTCATCATCCGAAGCTGTACTAACCGATTACATCTTCAGTCTGTCATAGCTTAGTTTGTTTGAACACGTATTTTCATTATTATGATGTATTTCTATGTTGGATCGTTTGCATATTTTTGTTTTTTTATAGCCCACCCCCACCTGTAACGCCTTTATGCGGCCTGAGGGTAAAATAAATGAAATAAAATAAATTAAATGAAAGCGCGTTCGAGCATATCGGCACTGTCCGGCAGTAGATGGTGGAGCGCTTCAAATAACCCCTTCCCCCCCCAAAACAAAAAATCACCCGAAAGGAGGCATCAAATCCGCCTCACCCTAGCTTTGCCTTGTCGTTATTTTTTAAAATTCTTGCTTACGAACACGCACTATTTGACGACAATGGCAGAGCCAAGGGTCCCTGATGTTCGATTTTAAGGCTTTACTTCTCATCCTTACCCCAAAAAGTCAAGGACTAAAGCTATCCCGTTGTGAGAAGCGTGTCATCACATTATTTTTATAATTTTCTTTGTCGCATTCATTACAAAGCCGGTTTTCCTTCGAACTCAACAGACGAAAGAGTGGAATAGGGAGGGGGGGGGGGGCGTTGTAGTGAATTTCAACCTCCCCCTCCCCAATGCGAAACGCGCACGCCTATGCTAACACCGGTTTCCATAAGTAGAGGGACCTAGAAGTAAACGTCTGCATTCTCAGTACCTATTATGGACACCCCACGTACGCGCAGGAGAACTAGGTCACTTGAGAATGGGAATGAAAGCCGAAGGCCGTAAGAAAGCGTACACGGGGCGTAGTGATGTTCATAGACACGTCATTCTTCCCAAACAAAACGACAGTGCGGGGTCACGGCGATAAGCAACGAACAGCGATGACCTGGATCACGTATGTTTTGAGGGTGTGGCGCCCCCGGGAGCTCGCGTTCTGAACAGGGGTTGAACAGTACAGAAAGCGATATCTTTAGTCCACGCACCAAGAAAAGAACGGAGCATCACTAGGCCACTAAAATTGCGCGATGCATCTTCTATTTGCCTTTTTAATCGCGCTAAAAATCACGCACGTGATTCGTCGAACCAGGCACTATACGCCAGACACAACTGCTTCTCACCTGCCAAGGCACATCCTGCCATCACAACTATTTTCATTTATACGTAGCAGCAATGCACGATGTTTGCAGATTGGTACATGTAGGTCAACGTCAAGCAACTCTGCGGTACAGTAGTGGTGTTCGAAAAGTTTTCGCGTGGTCTGTGCCGAAAGTTTATATACTGTAACAGCCCACGTCACTGCGCAATGTGTATCAGGTGACTTGACCGAGAGCGCGATACCATCAATGCTACCATCACACTGTGATACCACGCAATACTGCGACAGAACATATTGTAGGAACGAGCTGCTACGACCTACCACGCCATTACAAGCCAAGCACTAGTCTATACAAGTTCAAGGGTGCTCTTTCAGTACGCAGTAAATCGAATTGAATAATGTATTATAATAAATCAAAAGCACGCTACTAAACACTTTTCATACATCAACACAGGTGAACTACGTTTCTTCGACAGGTGTCAAAAAACGTCCTCCGAGTAGCGTTTAGTCATTATTCCGTTTCTTGCTTCGCGCGGCTGACAACTTCGACATTCCGATGGTCCATCCACCACTCGCTCACTTACCCAGTGATTCGCACTTTTGCTACGATGACACAATCGCCCATTCTCTCACTCTACGCACTCACATTACTCACCTACGCCAATCACTCATTGTATTAACTCGTACACACATTCACATGTACTCCGATCACTCAAACACGCGTACTCTCCCATTCACCCACTCGGCGCAGGCACACACTCGTTCTATTTACCCGCGAACATGCATTCACCAACTCTATTCACTCGCAGCACTCACACACGTACTCACCCATTCGCTCGCTTCACTCACTCTTCCTATTAAGTTACTCATTCCATTCACTCACACACAAACACATATACTCACTCATTCACAGAGGCGTAATGGTTACGGTACTCGGCTGTTCACCAAAATAACGCGGGTTTGTACCCGGCCGTGGCGGTCGCATTTAGGGTGGCGGCGAAATGTTAGAGGCTCATGTACTGTGCAATGCCTGTGCATGTGAAACACCAGCATACGGCCGAAATTTCTGGAGTCCTCTACTACAGCGTACTTCGTAATCTTATTACAATTTTAGCGCGTGAAATGTCAATTATTATTATTATTATTATTATTATTATTATTATTATTATTATTATTATTATTATTATTATTATTATTATTATTATTATTATTCCTCTGTCTCACTCATATGGCACTCCCGACTTGATGTTCTGAAGCTCCCTTTGTTCAGTTGTGGGGCGTCGACTACAGTTGCGATGCAAAATCAAAACCCCACAGTGGCACGAACAACCTCGACCCAACTCCAGATTTTTTCGGGTCATCGACATGCTGCGGGTCGTCTCTCCTCCTACGGACGTAATTCCTACGGCCAAGACGTCATCGACTACAGTGACGTATCGCCGTGACCTACCACCGGCGCTATAAATAGCGTCTGCCCTTTCCCCCTCCCGACCAGCAGAATCGAAAAAAAAAATTCTTTCTCGCCTATAGCGAACTGGGACGCCAGCGTGACACCAGCTTTCGGCGCCACGTTTCCGTCGACGATGGTTCGAACAACGGCAGAAAGCGGACAACACGACCTCCTTTCTCAAAGGGGGAGTCGGCGTTCATAGCACAGCACGGTTGGCTATATTTAGCGATTCGTGCCCAGTGGTAATATTTCCCCTTTTTTAAAGAGCAGCGGGTTTATAAATGGCTCACCCGGACCCTTTTATCGCGACCCGCAATCGAGAGGCCGGCGATGACACGAAAAAGAGACGTGCCACGAAATTATTGGAAATCACGCTACACCAGGTCACGTTTGGCGATCGGTAAACATGGAAGAGAATAGAGAAACCATAGGACGCCACTTGAAAGAAAAAACTTCCTGGGGAGCAGGGTTAATCCCAGAATTCTTTCAAGGAGGTAAACCATTAAACATTTCGTGAAACTGTGGGGAGGGGGGGACTTCGTGTCTCACCATGCGGAGGATACTGTTATATAGTGGTTGCAGTGACGTCAGCACAAGTGTCAATGGATCTAGACCGACTGTATACAATGCTCGCCATTAAAGCAGATAGGTTATCTGCCAATAATAAGTGAACATTAGTGAATATGTCACTACCAATAGTGAAACACTGGTAGTCACTTAGCCATATTGACTCTCCATTATAGCCAGCGCTATAGGCACCCGACAGTGGATCAGAGGGCGCGACGAAGCTCTTTGGGCCACCTCAGCATTGCTGGTACCTACAACCATGAATACTAAGAAAATGGAATGCTCGCTGAACACAGTGACACGCTGAAACGCCAGTGCTCTTTTTGGCACGTTTTCAAAGAACGCTTCCTGGGCGCTTACATAATCAGCCGTGACCCCCTTGCTCACAGCTAAAAAAGATAATTATATGCACGTGCACGTTCAAATTTGCTGCGTCTACTCGCTAGGCTACGCATTGGAAGACTAGGTTTTGCTGCGCCTACTCGCTAGGCTGTGTGTTCTGGCGCTACCATCAGATCTCGTAAACTGCATTGCCGGATGCCTATGTGTTGAGCACTAGCAGCCACCGGCTAAGCCGTCACGGTACTCAATTACGGCACTCAAATACAGACCCTGGGGTCGCGGGTTTAAATCCTGGCCACGGCGGCTGCGTTTCGATGGAGGCGAAACGGTTGAGGCCCGCGTATTTACGAAACTCCGTGGAGCCGAAATTTCCGGAGCGCTAGATTACGACGTGCAGCATTATGATGTCACGGTTTAGGTACGCGAAGCCTAAACAATTATATTATCGTTTAGTCATTACTCCAAGTCGGTGGTAACATGTTTCAGTAGTATACGAGCAGATATGGTACAGCAGGAAACCGGACATCGTTCTTCGAAAATCAAGGAAAAAGAGGTTAAGGTTAAGGATGGTGTAGGTAGCCGGCGGATCTAGCCTTGCATAATTTGCAGGCGATTACCCCACCCGGTTTCCTCTTTGCTAATTGTAGCTAATGTCCTTTGTTTGTTTTTAACTAAGCACAAGCAGGCTTTTAAAATAAAAAAAAAACGTGCATAGCGCGACGTAAACCAGCATAAGACGGCGGCCTTTGTGCTATTCCACGTGTAGAATTATGCCGGTGCCCTATCTCGCTGCACTATACCCCAAACATAATTGTCACTTATCACCAGAAGTAAAAAAAAATAGGAAGGGCTGGGCGAAAAAAGCGTCTACGCTATGGTTCTCGCATAAAAAAAATAAAACCGCACGTTCTATTTATGTGCCGCTGAGCTATTTTTATACATCCAGGTCATCGCGACAATTCTTGACTGGGTATGCAGAGTGCCTTGCATCCGTACGTCATTCGATCAGCAAAGCCCTCCCTACGAGCGGTTTTTCAGTTAATGTTGTTCCTCTCCTTACGCCATAATGGGGTCACGGAGAACAGGATCTCGCTTGTGATTCGATCGCAATAATATATATATATAATATATTATATAATATATATAATATATATATATTATATATATATATATATATAATATATATATATAAATGGAGGCGAATATCGCAGAACTGCCTGCAGGAAAAGTCAAGAAACACAAAGCCATGTCGCACGCAGAGCATGACGAGTGCACGTAGTACCGCTTAGACCGTAGACAATAAAACGTTTTCGCGCCATTTCCGAAACGTGATGTTAGAAATGATGTATACTCTCGTCGACTGCTCTTGTCACGGTTATCGATCGCAGTGCGGCGTTGCGAATCCTTTACTGATCTTATTTTTCATTTATTTGAACAACAACAAATAGTAATGCTCCTCTGCCCCACTGGAAGCAGCAGAAGTATCTGTTTATAAACTACGAAGAGCAACGAAACACAACCACAAAAAACTACCGCAAAAGAAAACGTTAGAATTATTCTCAGTGCGTTAACACGCACGCAGCCGCCCCCCCCCCCCCCGACACAGACTGCATACAATGTATTACCTGTTTTGAAAAGACTAATGAAATGTATCATTACAGCACTGAAAAAGTCTGTTACAAGCATAAATTATACATTTAACCACTTAAGCATTTCGTTCCGCCGGTTCGCGTGACCATAAAAAAGCGAGTTTGTGCCACAGGAAAGCCGCTAGGCGCCATGCAGCTCCTAACATAGCATATCTATGCATGGTATAGTATAGTGGAAAGGGGAAGTGAGGCCGAGGACAGGTTGTAGAAGAGAGAGGGTAAAGAATGACATAGCCTTGTACACGTATAGTACAAGGCTACGCCATGCGGTACAGTTGTACAGTATAGTTGAGGGCGAGGACAAGTTGTAGAGGAGAAAGGGAACATCATGGCATATCCTTGTACAATATAGTACAAGGCTATGCCAGTGCGGTAACAGTTGTACAGTATAGTTGAGGGCGAGGACGGGTTGTAGAGAGAAGGGGTACAGCATGGCATATCCTTGTACTGTATAGTACAACGCTATGCCATGATGTACAGTTGTACAGTATAGTTTAGCAGGGTGGCGAAAAAAAAAGGAGTGAGAGGGAGATACAGGAACATGTGAAATGTTAAACCATATCATAACCTTGCACTGTACAGCATAGGAAGGGGTGGGAAAGAGATGTGGGTGTTAGGAGAAGAGAATGGAAGAAGTACTCTGTGCTGGGCTAGTCGGCTCATGTTCCTGCGCAAACCACAAAGGTGTGGCTGCCTCGCACGACGAAATAACGAGGGCAGAGTTCGAGGAGAGCACAAACTTTCGACTGTTTATTCTTCGCATGCTGCCCGCCAAGTCGTACACGAAATGTTCCAGCTGCGTCGTTTATGAATTTCCGCTATTCTACGGCAAGACGAATGTCGGCTAGACGGGAATGTGCGTGAACGAGCGTGCGCGGGATCACGAGCTTTCGATAACAGGAAAAGATCGAAGATATTTGCCGATGCGCCGCAGTTCTCGTGTGTGTGAGCCAAGCCTGAATAACGTTCAGATTATCGGGCAGGAGCAGGGACATCCACGGCTCAAGAATCGTTGGAGGCGTGCCGTATGAAGGCTCGAGGTTTCTTACGTGTTGGTGACAATTCATCGTCTCTCTCACAGGTAGAGAGCAAGTTCACAGGTTGTGATTAAGGTGGTATGAGATCGATGTGTGCTTTGCTTGCTGCGCATGTGCATGCCTAAAAATTCGATGCAGGATATCACGAAGACAGAGGAAAGCTTGCGCTTCTCTTGACCCTTTGCCGCGTTATTTCGCCGAGCCAGACAGCCATATTTTTTAGGTTAGCGCCTGAAGAAGAAGAGAAGGCAATATAGAAACAGGTAAGTAAATAGACGAAAGGAAGAAGATGATCTAGAAAAGGAGAATGAAAGAAACACGAAAACTGGGAGAAAGAAGCAGAACATCGAGACCGATGAAAAAAACTCAACATGCTTTTGGAAAATGGTGGCACTGGCATGCCGGCTCCGCTGTTTACTCCGATTGCGCAGGCGTGGAACCGGCTTTGTTTAGATTATAACACTGGTAACATCGCTATATCATCCCTTAAAAAAAGTCAGTGCGTAAGGAAAGGAAAGGAAAGTTAGAGAAGTGCAGGGTAGCCTACAGGGCTCAGTCCTGGTCAAACTCCCTGCCTTTCTCTCATCCTTATTCTCTTCTTCCTCAATACGTAAGACAGAGAGAGGGAGAGAGTAAGCTGTCGATAAAATAGGAACCAAAATACAAAGTTGAACGTTTCGCGAAGTTCCCAAATACTAATACCCCCCTTTTTCCCCCCCTATTTCTGTTCAATGTATGCGCAAGGGATAGCAACGAGCACATGCGTACGTTGTGCACTTGAACATTTACAGAACGTGTTGGCGCGATTGCAGCGTTACTATATGCTCCGCGCTGCCCTACCGCAGTGGCCTAGTGGCTGAGGTACTCGGCTGCTGACCCGCAGGTCGCGGGATCGAATCCCGGCTGCGGTGGCTGCATTTCCGATGGAGGCGGAAATGTTGTAGGCCCGTGTGCTCAGATTTGGGTGAACGATAAAGAACCCCAGATGGCCTAAATTTCCGGAGCCCTCCACTACGGCGTCTCTCATAATCATATGATGGTTTTGGGACGTTAAACCCGACATATCAATCAATTACATGCTCCGCACTAAGTCACGGGTTCGACACCAGCGTTTGCGGCAACTGCATTTGACCGGAGTAATATTAAAAGCAAATCCTGTTTTCTTTGTATTGGATGCACGTCGAGGAACTTGGTCGAAGCTAATCCGTATCCCACCACTCAGTCGTCCTTCTATCAGAACGCGGATCATTCAGCACATACTTTGCGCACTTCTTCGAGTGTGGCACTTCGCATCAAAACTCGTCTTTTATGCGAAGACCTGCCGCATATTGCCATATCAGTGAAAAGTCAAGAGTTCGCGAACACCTGCGCCCTGGTGCTTAGCAGCGCACATTAGCTTCTAAGTCACTTCAGATGCGCCTTGTAGACGCGTCGTGCACTAGTACCCCTGCAATTAAAAATATGAAATCCTAAGTACACACATTCAACTAAACTTTTCTAGACACAGATCCGTTAAAAATGGTCTGTGACCAAAGCGAAATGCTCAGCTACTTTATGATAATCAGCACTACCGTGCAGAAGCTCGAACGCCATTAATGCACATCCATGTGTTTGTGGGAGCACGATTAGAACATCGTTTCAAAAACACACTGCTCACACACGCAGACCCTTCCCGACAGGTCAGGAGAACAAATCAGCAGCGAGTATGAGAATTAGTTCGCGTAAATGCTCAATCATTTGAATCTGGCATACAGTACGTAGAGGGAGAAAACAATCGCAAATAGGGCGAACACAGCCACCGTGGCGTAGAAGAGGGCAGCGTTGAGCGACGACAGCCTCTTTTCGACGCGAGGAGGAGGGCGCTGTCGACTCTGCTCCGACGCGTGATCTCCGGATTGGCCTGTTGAGTGCCTGTCAGAGTCACCGCCATCTTGGCTCTTAAAGAGCTCGCTGTCGCTGGTTGGCAGCAGGTGGGTGACGCTGTAGCGGCTAACCTCCTGACTGAAGATCATGGTTCGCCTCGGTGTTTAGATTCCGGTGTGTTCGCTGATCCGACACTCACTGAATCCAGACGAACGAATCCATGCCTTGAGGAGTTCGACACAGGGCGTCCGCGGTGGTGAACGCAAAAAAAGGGGGACGCTAAACAACGTCACAACGTGAGCTCGCTGATCGCAGGCCCACGGTCTTGGCGTCCAGGGACATCGCTAAGCTTACAACAAAGTCACGATGTGTTCACTCAACACCATCGGATTGACGGTCACGGCGTCCTGGGTTGTCGCTAAGCCTAATGGCGTGATCGTGTGTCTCAACAAACTCACAGTGCATTCACGACAATAGTGGGCCGAGTGACAGTTGCGCCATTTCAAGCCGTCGCTAAGCCTAACGGTGTCGTCGCGGAACAGAAATCATTCCACACGGCACTTCGGCGACGATAGTAGCTGCCTTTCCCGAAGGAGGCCTTGCTTGGTGTGCAATGGCGTCACAACGTAGGTCTTCAGAGAAGCAGACACTGGGGAACCCCGAGCTTCGTTTTAACCGATGGGCCGATATGAAGCCAGCTGTCCAGCACAGCATTTATATAGTTACGCTCGTCGCAACGGCATATTTCTGTGAAAAAGTTCCGTCCACAGGCGCCACGGAAATTATGGACACTCAAAGAGACACTCGCATTGAGTAGCCTTACTCGAGCCGTCCATCTCGCTAAGTCTTAGGCGTCCGCGAATGTTCTTGGAGAAAGAACGGGTGAAATACTCGTTTAATGCTGCCCTATGCTTGATCATGATTCCCGCCTGTGGCACGTACCCACTAAGGATAACTGTAAGACGGTCCTCTCTCTAAAGGCAACCTAGTTTTCACTAATTAGACAAGTATTGATTAATCATTAATTTATTATCCTGGCAGTTGATTGGCCCTTACCTTATGTAAACGAACGTTTTGTTATCGTATTCGGTGTCACTGATAACCTGAACCAGAACCAGCAATTTCATTTTCTCAGAATATTCAGTAAACCAAAAGTGCTCGGCTCTTTTAAGAGAAGCAAGAAGTCACTCGTTGCTCAGGCCATTGAAAAAAAAAAAGCTGTAGTGATGCAAACTAAAGTTTAAGAACCATCCAAGAAGACCATATTCAAGGGATATGCATAAGAACATTCATTATTCTTAAAAAACAGTGAAAAGCTTTTGTGAAGTCTGTCGTACTTATTTTCAAAGTGCGCCACACAGGAGGGCAGAGTACTGTCGACCAATTACCGACTATCCGTTGTTAGAGAAATGCCTCTGCTCTGTCTCTCTGATTAATGGTGATACCTGCCCCATTGTATTCTCTATCGCGCGAGCTTTCCACTGCTTCCCTAATACTGTAAGCGCGTTCCCTTGTGCTGTAATACGTGCAGTGGGACGCTTTTGAACAACGTCCCTTGAGAAAACAAGGGCGTTCAGAAGCTTGGCGTCTTTTACACTACCCTGATGATATCAGTAAATTCCGTCGCCCAAAGTAGCGATGAGACGTTCACAACGTGTTCACAATCGTATAAGACGCGGTGTTACCGGCATTAACGCTAACGATTGACACCAGCTTAAATGTATTTTGTCACCTTCATGCCTCCATTTTAAACGCGGTCGCCGCGGTTGGGAACAGAAACTGCGACCTCCAGAGAAGCAGAGCAAAAGCACAACCAGCGGGTTTGAAATTGGCGGATGAACAAGTTCGGGGAAAGAGCAGCAACGGACCCTCTATCGTGTGTCCTGAAAGTGTCACCTGAAACTGAAACCGTTTCCCACCAATAAAATCACCAAAAAGGTCCCAAAGACAAGGTAAAACAACTCCATTGTCCAGTGGTGAAGCAGCTGTCCAGCAAACGTACATTTTTTTTCAGCGATGCGGTTGTGATAGGGCAGCTCACATTGCCAAAGCACAAAAAGAAGAAGACGAGAACATCACGAGAGTAATTTTTATTATAATTTTAACCAAGCCAATTTGTACTCAGGATAATGATTATTCTGTCTCATCTGAACAGGAAAAAAACATCTATTGAACTTTTTCCGTTTTACATACGTTGGTGTTTTTTTTTTGGGGTTGTCGAATATTAATGCTGCAAATGTCTCACTGACTTACGAAATCGATTCTCGGCCGGTCCCCCTGAGTGGGTATGAGCCATGTTTGAGGTATCTTCATCACGGTCATCGTAAGAGACAGGCGAAGGAGGACGCACGCTGACTTGCAACAGCAAAGGTGCAACATAAGCGTACCACAAAATGCAACAACGAGTGCAAAAGTGCAAGGCATGCAATATTGGAGTGCTACCTTCGCTTGTTCCTGCAGGGTACTTGCAGGGGTCTTATTTTCATTCTGAATTACTAACACACCCCGTGCATGCAGCGTTCATCGCGAGTGCAGTTATAACTTCCCGATATAGAATCTGCTTGTGAATTCGAACTCCGACGGGAAGCTGTCGATCGAAACCGCAATCGTCGAGCGGAAGTCGGACCAATCGACCGAGATAAAAAAATCGGGAGATGCGCGTAATTACGCGACTCGGGGGGATGGCCGGCACGAACGATCAGCAGTAATTGGCTCGCCCCGTCACATGCGTCATCACGTGACAATGACGTGCGCAAAGGACAGGTCGCGGCGCTATTCTGTAGTTGCTGCAGGAAGAAAACAATGAAGGAGCAAGAGAGAGGCGAATAAGGGAGTGAAGTATCGAGCTACGGTGTTTTCGAGGGACGAAATTCGAATGAACATGTCTCCAAGCAGACTTTTACAAGTATGGCGCTTTTTGTGTGTGTGTGTGTGTGTGTGTGTGTGTGCGCGCGTGCGCGCGCGCGTGTGAGAGTGTGATACAGCGGCAACGGAACACTTTTCGGTGGAGGTCATCGAAAACGTTTGTTTGTTTGTAGCCTAGAATCCATGGCTTATAACCACTCTGGGGGATTAGCCAAGAGAACATATAGTCTCATATGGACGATAACTGCAGTATTTCTTACAACAAAAAAAAGGAAAAAAAGTTGTAAAATGAAGACAGTATATTAAAAAAACAAAGATTCAGAGAGTGAGAAAAAAGTCAACTAGAAAGTGGGCACTAGTAACTATACCTTGATTTTCGGAGGCAACCAGAAAGCTGGTTTTACCAAACCCGATTAATTTGGTATGTCGCGAATTTATCCAGATTCGAAAATTACTTCTCGACCCGTTATTCTTTTTTTGAGTATCTGTTAACGTGGGCTTTATGTTGAAAAACGTTTAGAGTCTTGAATAAAATTACACACTGCATCAGATGCATCTCTGTGGCAATTTCTCACAACAGACGCACCAAAATTTGGAACATTTCTGTGGTTAAATTGAAACCTAGCTTCGCAAATGGAAAAGCCAGAATTATTTTCCTAATAACTGCATAGTTCCAACATGAACCAAAATAATGTTCAATAGTTTCTAATTCTTCGCAGAACGGAGAAAGGGGGGAAATTATCAGACCAGCTCTGTGTAAATAAAAATTTATTGGGGGAACACTGCTCCGGAATCTGGAGATGATAATTTCAAGTTTTTTTGACGGACTCCACTGGGATTTCCATAGAAATTTGAGGTGCTGATAATCTGTCCATTTTGTGATATTTTCCAAACTATCTGTAAAAATAGCGAATTTTTTATATCTAACCGCTGATAAGTATTCCGACTCGGGAAGTACCGAAATCACTGGTCCATCAAGTGATGCTCGCGCCAAGACGTCTGCCAATTCATTTACGTTTAATCGCAGAAATATGCTTCATTAGAATGGACGACCCCCGAACGAAAATATCTGAGTCATAAAACAGGTAAATCTGCAATGAAAGTCGAGGTCAATTGACGACAACAAAACCTTTTAACTTTGGTTCTGCTGTGAGAGCCACCTCAGCGACTGTATTATGACGGGCTGAGAATGTTTCAAACTTACGCAACATTTTACCAATTGAGGCACCCGACATTACATTTCGTAGATGGTAAATGATTTGCTGCTTTGTTCAACTTTCAGTAACTATGAGTAATAAGCGTCTAATAGAAAATCAATTTGTCATGAAGTCATGCATCTACGTTCACTTTCCTGCATAATCAGAAGAGCGATTTGCCTGCTCCTAGCAATTCTTATGACAACGTAAACAAAACCTTGGGAGGTACACTCTCGGTGAAAAAATTAAAATAAAAGTGGGGCAGTGGGAAACACCGTGGTATAGAAAGGGGGGGGGGGGGTTGAAACCACTGAACCACTCCATTCCATTGATCGCGCAATATAATTCACGCCATCTATCAGCCAGACTGAATGACCATAAGTCATATTTCCTACGTACTTTTTTTCTTGTATACGCTTATTCAACGAGTTCCCACATTTATCCATCAGTTCTTTAGTGCGTGTGTATGTTCCTCTGTTTTCGCGGATGACTGCACCTATAAGCAAGATCATGTCAAACGACGTCACTTAAATATAGGACACACTTATACAATAAATACTCACACTCACCTTATTTTCGGTTACGCAAACGAACTGTTTGATTTCAACTCCCGCCGCACTTTCCAGCAGCGACGGGCCGCAGGAGAAAGTCCCGGCGTGCGTGCGTTGTTGTTCGGGGTAGAAGCGAGAGCAGGGCCGTTTCAGCGCAGAGCGCGGAAAAAAAAAAAAAGAAAGCTCGAAGAGTCCGGCACGAGGAACCGCGCGGTCCGACAGCGCGCGCGAAAACAATGCCGGGCGCCGCGGCAACAAAGGAGCGGTCCGTCAAAGCGCCTTTCTTTGTTGCGCCGACGCTGGCGCGCGCGGTTTGGAAACTGCGCAGCCCAGAGTGAATTGCCGCTTCGCACGACGGCCGAACCGATGCGCACGCCTTCCTTCTCTCGACTCGGCCTGAAGCGGGTTCGAACTCCGGCGCACGTACGAGGGAGAAAGGCGCATAGGGCGAGCACGAAGATGAATTGAGACAGGGCGCATGATGGGGGGGGGGGGGGGTCTTTTATAACGCCCGGCCGGTGGTCACTCACTCGCTCTTCCTCCTCCTTTCTCTCAACCGCCTTGCGATGAACGCGGTAATCGAAGAACCGCGCTAGTTTTTTTACCATGAGACCCTGGCTTCCGAGTCTGGAAAGGAACGCCATCTTTCGGGCGCTCGTTTGGACAACACGTTCCCGCTTTCTGAAAAGCCCTATTGGATCTAAGTAAGGGTTGTATGTACACATAGTTCACTTGATCAATCAATCAATCAATCAATCAATCAAATAAGTAAGTCAGACAATCAACCTTTATTTTTCAGTACTTGTTCAAAAAGCGGTCTCATACCATTAAAATGAACCTCCTGTTAGAAATGGAGGAGAAATAAGCGCGAAGAAAACAAGGCAAAAAGAAACAGTTGTGCATAATTAGTTGTAACAACACAACTAAAGGAAAATATGCCACCAGAATGTTGTGAACGCAAACACAGTTAAAACTGAAACAGTATTCCTTACTAAAGCGCGACATGAGCAAACGCGGATTAGATAGCGAATTAACGTTTATTACCGAAGCGAAAGCAATTCCACCTCGGTAAATGGGGGCTCTCGTTTCGAGGCTTGGTCGCGGGTTCGAAGCCGGCAGCGGCGGTTGCATTTCGCGGGAGGCGAATTGATACAGCACCACGTGCTGTATACGATGTAGGTGCATGTCGAAGAGCAACAGATTCAATTCAATTCAATTTTATTTTCCAGTTTATACATACTGGATGGTTGCGTTGGGTTAAAAGTTACATAAGTAGCATGACGAGACCCAACGACCAGACTATACAGGGCAGTAACAGCAAGCAGTCCGGTGCAGTGACGAGAAAACCAACAAGTAAAACAGAATACCATATCGTATGTACATATACAGCGATTTACATGAATTTCCAGCATGAAGATTGATGGTCGGAACTCCCGGAAGCCTTGGCTACGGCGCGACTCACAATCGTGTCGTGGTTCTGGCACGCGAAACTCGAGATCAAAAGTCGGCGATAAAATGCGGAGCTCACTCGTACTCATTATTGATATGTATTTTGCCCTTTGGAACGACTCGGACTCAGGCTCACCAAATTTTTTTCTCAACCAACTTCACTCAGACTCACGGCTCGATTTGACGCGTCTACCCTCCTCGCTTCTCTATCCGCCTCCCTTTCCCACCGAGGGTAGCGTGTGAGCGATTTGTATAAGTCGGCAAAACTGCCTGCTTTTCGAGAAGGGAGAAGGTAAGTTTATTTACAGAAAGGCAGGGAGGTCGGCCTGAGCGATAGCTTGCTCTAGCCTGCTACTCTACACTGGGGGAAGGGAAAGGGGAAAAGAAAGATTAATGGATGACGATGGTGAGATAGAGAGGTGAGTATGTAGTGTTCTTTCTAGCTGAGACACATTTTATAGCCGCGCACATAGTCCAGTTGTTTCTAAAAAGGTAATAACTGCTCTTGTGACCGCAGCTGCACTGTTGGTGTCTGGCCAAGGGCCCAACATGATCTCATCAGTTAATGACCTACTGCGATATAGTTCAGTAGAATAAATCAGTGTTTGTCGTTCACGTGCGTATGCTGGGCAAACACAAAAAGTGTTACAGTAACAATACGTGGGTTCCGAGCGAGCCAAAACCACGATATGCTTTTTAGGCACAGCTTGTCAAAGACTCCGGAAATTTCGGCAACTTGGTGTTTACTGGCACAGCGCAGTGCACGTGGGTTCTCTGGGACTTCGCCTCCATCGAAATGAGACCGCCGCGAGCGGAATCGAACACACGACTTTCCACAGCACAGCGGACAATAGATGGCTCTCCTTCTCTCAAAGCAACTGCGATTATGTGCTACGTGCAGACGATGGTGACGTAAAGGTTGTACAAAGAGGGCGAAAGACAAAGAAAGAGCGCATTTGGGGGAATCTCTTGATTTCACAGCAACGATTCTTATTTGTTTATTTAGTTATTCATCATTTTCATTCAGTACATACTCCCAATACCATCAAGGATTATTGCAGGAAGGACGCAAAACTACAAATATATAAAAGTAAAAAAACGAAAGAAAAAAATCATGCAAACTAACAGACCAAGTTATTTTTTATAAATGGCAATGTAAATATAAACACAAACATTCATACATGCAAAACATCTACGCAAAACTGTGAAACCTAACTGTACAACACTGACCCATCATATCTTACCAACATACATACCATTATACGATCATAGTCACTCATAGGTAAGATTTAACAAAAAAAGAGAGGAAAAAGGTATACAATCTAACGGTAGTTAGTGGCATGCGGGATGAAGCATCCAAACAGCTTTAAACTGTTTTTTTTTTCGTTTACAAAAGCGAAAGTAAAATGTTCGAAGGCACGGCAGAAAACGAAGACGAGAACAGGTCTCAAAGGAGAGTTAAATGGTGCCTCAGCAGTGTCATAGCAACACGGGAAAAACATATTTATGCAACACAAACACATAAGTGTGGCGTTTTTTCTTAAAGACGCCTGGCGGAAAAAGAAAGAACTACGACAAAAAAAAAAAAAACAAGAGTAGGAAACATCGTTGGCTGTCAGCACCGATAAGACACTCGCTGTTTTTACGAAGTATTTATAGCAATCGACACGCGGTTACGTTCACTTCCCAAAACAATGCGCGGGTTCTGACCTTGGCGCTTTGTTAATACTCTCTATGATTTTTTTTTTTTTTGCGTAAAAGAAAAAGATTCTCCATACCCGTTTTTTTTTTTTTCATTCGGAACAAGCGTTCAAGTTTACCGGACCTTTGAAAACATTTTTTTTGCACAGAAAACAAAGCTTGATGCATGCATGAAAACACACACACATACACAAACACATACACGAACAATAAGCATTCAAGCAAGCAGGCGCTACCTGGCCATCCAAACAATCAAGCGACAACGGCAAAGATACTTCACCGCAGGCCTTGTGTTACGCAGGAGAAGCATCACCAGACACGTGTTTGTTGCAGAGAAGTCGATGAAAGAAACCGACAACATGGCCGAAGAAAGCGTATTATGGCGTTTTTGTTGATTTTAACCAAGGCGTGACAATTACGACCTCAACTGAAAGGAATCGAAGTGGGAGAACAAAGTGTCTTTTCTGTCTATGCTCCAAGTAAGTCGAACGTTGTGCGTTAGAATGCCACTGATAAAATAAGGAGCTTTTTCACACACTTCAATTCCTTCCAGTATAGGTCGTAATCTCAACGCTATGGTTAAACACAGCCAGTAATGTCTTCTTACGCTTTCCTTTGCTTTACTGTCTGCGGGTTCTATTGGTTTGTCTCACAGAGAAACGAGCACCCCCTTAAAACTTTTGCACTTACAGAGAAGCAGACAGAGAGGGGTGTAGAGTACAGAGAAATGGCGACGGCCACTATCACCAGCGTATCAACGCACGACATTAGAACTTATAGGCCCGAATTGTTCACATTATTTAACGAGCGATGTTATCCTCATGTTTCGTTTCAATTTATTTTTCTCACTTCCAACTTATGAGCGGTACATCGGAGAACAGTAATATACCGGTTGAATGAACGTCACTTAAACGAACTATTCAATTGAACGAACCAAACTAGCAGAAATTGACGTAAAAATAAGCAGCAATGTATATAAAGGGGTTCAAATTTTTTAACAGCTGCTTCTTTATTTTAGCTCCCGAATAAAAAGTTGCCACATAGCTATTTCAATGCACCGAACTTTCACTATAACATTTTTTTTGGGTACTTTGGAGTTTGTTCTACTGATGTTTGACTCTATACTGACAGTTATCTCCATCAATTTGATAATTGATGTCTGCTCACCGTTGATTGCTAGTTAACTATCACTGCCACTTTAGAGCTAATAATCTGCTTTTATGACTTCCTAGCAAGGTACAGTCATACTGTGCGGGAATGCGGTCTTGTATTACCATACTCCTTCAGTGTTCTCGCTCGTGGTTTTGCTGCTCCTAATTACATCGAAGGAACGACAACACAAATGCTTGTCTTTTTTTTTTCTCTCAAAAGTTACTAAAGGGTTGTAACACATTATTGCCTCTGCGCTTACAAACCTGACGTTCGGGGGACGCACTATCAATAGAATAAAGCGAACTTTCTAAAATAGCTCATTACTATTTATCATTCCATAACGTCCCAGTCTGCAATACCGACGGAAAAGTGGAGTACGTTTTTCCCGCCCCTTTCGCTTATTGTGGGGCTAGGCGGGTAGAAACATGGGTGCGTTCTTGTGCTCCGCGTAATCACGCTTAAAACGTGTTGTTTGTATTGAAACACTGAAGAAACCCACCTGCCCCTAAATCAGCGAGTACGGCGGCCCCGCGCGGTGGAATCTTCAGCGAGAAAAACAGAATGACTTCTCAGAATGGATTGCGGGGCAGGAGAAAAAAAAACAACAAGGAAACGAACGCCTGAACACCGCGTTGAGCTGTGTGCACAAACTTAGGCGCGTCCCGACAGAGCAAAACAGTGTCTTGCGTCAGCAGTGGTTCCGACATGGGCGCCGGCCGGTCCGGAAAAGCCAGCCGGCTTCGCGTTTTTTGCGTCCGGTGCCACTGTAAAACAAACTTTACGCGCACCGTTTCGAAAGCCGCTGCACGTGGCTTGGCTTTCGAGGTGCGCCCCAGCTCAGCTTCGCAAGCTATCGCTGTTGTTGGCAATGCGAGACGCGTGCGTAAATAAAAAAAACGCTTCCAGGGAACTTTCTTACGAATGTTGGTCGACTGTATTAAAAGCGTCAGAAATATATGTGGAAAAAACTACACGAGCATCGTCACACTCATTCGTCAAGTGCATTCCGTATCGGAACATGTAATTATTCCTTCCTCACCAGAATTGTAGACGACTGGTACCAGCCGTCGCCTAACTTCCGAAGAAGCACTACAAGCACTGAGAGCATACCACCAAGACTTGCCGCACTTTCCCTCGCTAAAATTTCTGTACTCATAAAAAATATTTTACAGCGGAAGCTGTATATGGCTACGAGAAACGGAGAAACTGTTCGGCAGCGGTGTCTCCATTGGCTGTACTACCAGTTACTTCGTTCCCATCGTCGTACCCAAGCACACGCGCCATTGGCTGCGTTGCGAGTGACGTCGTACATCCCGTCGCAGCCGGGGCGCCGAGCACGCGTGCATCAGTTTCTACCGAGACCTTCCACATTGGTAAGCCACGGACAACTCTAGAAGAGCGCCGACAGTGGAAACGTGGGAGGGCTCGCATTCGCCTGGCCAATGCTGCAGTCAGGGCACAAGAAAAAGTCCCCGGAGGCAGGGTGCCAGCAGAAACTGCGTATTGATGATCGGGCAGCGTTCCGAGCCGCGCTAAATCCCGAGCGGAATGCAAGCGACGGTGGAGAGTGGATCTTGCACACCGCGACACCGAGTTGACTAGCGATGTCAACCGCACGCAACACTCGCCGGACAAGCGCCGTTGCCGGCACGACAGCGTCAACGTGATGATTGCGAGCGCACGCTCACTGCGGGGAAATGCCAGCTTTCGGCGGGAGTTTCTCCAGCGGCACTCTGGCTTCGGCTGCGACGTCTGTGATTCGAGAACAACTACTGTGATTAACGCAGTGCGAAACGCATTTACATTTACCGCTCATTACACACCTCGATGACCGTGATCATGCGAGACACAATGTGCGGCATGTGAAATATACACACTGTCGTAAACTCAAGCCAAGCGTGTGTCTAACTTCAATTCGAAGCACGAACATGTAAACAAAAATTAACGACATCTTCCCAAAGGGAACCCTAATGGGATGCGAAGCAGCAGCGTTGCGAACGAGTGGCGTCACGGGTTGAGCGCTAGAAGATTCGTTTGAAGCGCTGAGACAAAACAATGTTCACTCGATGTGCGCTCGAACGTCGCGAGCGGTGGAGAGGGTGAAGCGAGAGATGACAAGCGGCGAAGCGCTAGGTAGAGTCCGACGTCAACACGCACGCACTGCGAGGGAAGGCGTAGCCTACTTGGAACCGCCCCAACACCTGCGGCCACGGAAGCGCGGTGCGGACGGAGGGACAGCATCACACAGGTTAGTCAACGAGCTGCTTCACATCTAAAATTGTAAAAGGCTTCGGCGCAGCGTCCGGTTGAACCCGCTACTAAACACCAGGACCGCACAGTTCTCTTCGCTGGTAAACCATTTGTACAGAGTGCTTGGGCGGTAAATTTTTCTTTTGTGCCTTCCCTGCTGTTACAACTGCGGTAGTTATTTTCGATTGCAAATATATATATATATATATATATATATATATATATATATATATATATATATATATATATATTTTTTTTTGGACATACACTTCACACACACACCTACTCACAAGCAACAGTACATTTTCTTGATGTTACCATAACAATAGAAGAAGAAAAGCTTTCTACAACCCTATATCGCAAACCAACGGATTGACAACAATACCTCCATTACCAAAGCGATCACCCGCACCACAGTAAAAACAGTATTCCATACAGCCAGGCTCACCAGTTTAGGCGAATCTGCTCAAGAGACGCTGATTTTGACACAAGCTCACAGAGGCTAAAACTTACACTCGATAAACAAAAATAACCCCCACATGTAATTGATGACGCCATTAAAAAAGCGAGAAAACTGAAGCGTCATGACTTAATTATGAAGCGACCATCGCAAGAAGACCTGCAACGAACAAACCTCTGCTTAACTTACAGTACAAACTTCTCTAATGTAAACAAAATCTTTAAATTGCATTACAACATTCTGGAACAAAGTGAACGTCTGAAACGCGCATTCCCATCCGCTCCTGGCGTTGTTTACCGACAACTACGCAACCTCAAAGACACTTGTCCACTCCTTTTTTTTTTCCCCTTCGGGGTGCCTGGTGGAGTTCACCTTATATTCTCACTTTTTTCCCCCTTTCTCTTTCCTCCTCTGATTTAAGATTGTATAAAACTGGGCCCCAACAAACTGTACTCTCAATCCTGATGAAGGCCAGACTCTGCCTGAGATGTCGAAATAAACCACGTTGTGACTGCTTACGGAGGATCTACTTGACTACTTGCAACGCTACGGCCACTCAACCACCATGCCTGCCTACACAAGACCGGCCACAGGCGCAGGTCCAGTCGAGCAGATCTCACAGAAGTTCCCTGAACACGCACCAACATCAGCCATCATTGTAAACTTGCAAACAAGGTATTTGCACTGGCATTTCAACCCCCATGAGAAGGCGACACCTGCGATCATTTCCATCCGCGGAGCCTCCACATTCGACATCGAGAAAGAGCTGGCTGGCATACCATGATCTGTAACCACGCTCGTTTTTTACGTTGGTACGAGCGAGCTGGCGTCGTAAGGACTAGAGGTATCGCTATGCCGCCTTCATCGCCTAGTAAACAACATGCTTCGGACATGCTAGGAACACGAAAGGCTCGTTGTTTCATGTGTGCTGCCCTGTTATCTCAACCAACACCTGGAAAGGTCGAACAAACAATCCGTGCACCACTTGAACCAGGACGCTCGTCAATTCAACGAGACAGTCAAGGCCTACTGCCAAAGACCCAGCAAAGTGTCATGCATCAACTATCGATACGAGCAGTTGCCACCAAGACGCTTTCTTCCTGCGGATGGGCTTCATCCAAGTTTTATGGGTGTCGCGTTGATTGCCGGTTCTCTCAAGAGTGCACTCGGTCGCGGAGACCTCGAAGCTACCATGGGGTAGTCAACTCAACCAGTAGCTCCCGTCAATATCCGTCCATCACAACAAGACACCCACGACAAGAACTCTGCATATCAACATACTCCAGGAGCCCCGCACCCACCCAACATCACAGACGAGTTCCCAACGATCAGCGAAACTGTGAATCCCGCGAGCCACAAGCACCCCCTCACCATAATCAACAGCGCACCACTACTAGGGGGGAAGTCTGCGGGACAGCCAACAGGCGTCCCTTCATTGCGGATGTCGAGACCAAAAGCACTACGTGACAGCACCACTACACCACTCCTCAAAAGAAAGCCTGCCGAACTACAAGGCTGCGTCCCTCTATTGAGGACCCCGGGACCGGAACTCCCTACCAACACGTTCGCCGAAAGCCCAATGCCATAATCGTTCCTACAACGAGGAAGGCCTGCCAGACATAACTACAATCTGGGGACTTCATCGGTGCCATCCCCGCACTCAAAAGAAGATTGACCTTTCAAATGTAAGTCCAGCTCATCGCTTCCCAGTTGCAATGCTACCTTCCTTAAAGTATGAAAAATTGCTGACAAACGAATTAGACACGAAATGCATAAATCCACATTGCAAGTGTACGTTTGTGCTAGAATAGCCCCCAAGGGTATGACACTCTTCCTCACACCAGTCGCTACAAACCTAAATGAACACGACCAAATAACATGAAAAAATGTCCTCCTTGAGGCATCTCTTAAATTAACAGAAATCACTCTCAATCACAGTGATAAGCAGGTCTCTTAAATTAACAGAAATCACTCTCAATCACAGTGATAAGCAGATAAAAAAACTGGTCGCTATAACCAAACCATTCTCCGCCACAACACTTTATCGAACGAAAAAATCACCCGGTTAACAGAATTTGAACAGAATAAATACCAAGCCATCATGACCACAAAAATTCATAAACTCAAAAGAGACCATGTGCCCAACCCCGCGTTTCCTGAGATAGTTCCTTATCACTACAACACCCCCACCCAGAAAACCACTAACGGTACAAACGAGCACCCATTTATGAACACACCCTGTGACACTGTGATTGTAAACCTATCGGACACGAGTTTGTCACCTGATGAAGAAAAACTGTTATCTAAAAAACTAAGCTTCTGCACAACCACAAAATTTTTCGATCAATTGCACTTGCTCCGAGACCTCGACAACTTCGCTAGAAGCTTCAGGTTGCGCGAATATTTCTTGAACAGGCCTTCTACCCACGAAACAATTCACCGTGGTAAAACAAATGATTGGACACCGAACAGTAATCGAGACAAGTGCCTGACCTTTATATCACCGAAGTACGGAAAGATATAGTACACGAATACCACAGACAGAAAGGAAAACAAGAAAACTTGACAAAATCTGAAAAAATGAGCATGAGGAATCTGGCATCTAGGACAGGCATAATAAAACCGGCTGAGAAAGGACGAGCAATTGTAGTCCTTAATACAACCAACTACTTGAAAGAAGCATACTGCCAGCTAGACGACTCAAAATTTCACGAACGCCTCCCAGGTGATCCCACAGACGAATACAAACGTATCGTATCAAAAGAACTAAAGAAGCTGTTGTATGCAGAAAAGATAAC
This sequence comes from Rhipicephalus microplus, assembly GCF_013339725.1. Taxonomy (NCBI): domain Eukaryota; kingdom Metazoa; phylum Arthropoda; class Arachnida; order Ixodida; family Ixodidae; genus Rhipicephalus; species Rhipicephalus microplus. The sequence continues at coordinate 130,472,200 of NC_051167.1, read as the reverse complement.
CAACACTGACCACAAACTAATGTGAGCAGCATACCCTCATCCAGGTCGTTTCTACATCCTGCCAAAAATTCATAAACTACTATCAGGCATTGGTACAATAACTGAACACATATCAGGGTACGTGGACAAACTAATAAGCGACATTTCATGCACCCTCGCGTCGTACATAAAAGACGCGACACATTTTCTTCGAGACATTGCAGGTCTGCGTGTGCCGAAAAACTAGTACCTGGTTACTTTTGACGTCTCTTCATTGTATACAAACATTCCTCACGATAACGGCATAGCTGCATTACAAAACATGCACACAGACTATAGACAATCTAACACCCCATATTTCTCTGCCATCACAACTTTGACGAGAATGGTCCTCGGTTAAATTTATTCGAATTTAACCAAGAGTATTTTCGACAAATCAGCGGGACCGCTATGGGCACCAAAATGGCACCCAATTATGCCAACATATTTATGGGAAAGCTAGAATTAGAATTTCTTGAACAAAGTTCCTTGAAACCACTGTTATACAGAAGATGCATATAAGACATTTTTCGTATTTGAATCCACAGCGAGGATGAACTTCTCAGCTTTATCGACACTTACAACGCCGTACATTTGAACATGCACTTCACACAAACCTACTCGCAAGCAACCGTAAATTTTCTTGATGTTACCATTACGATAGAAGAATACAAGCTTTCTACAACGCGATATCGCAAACCAACGGATCGACAACAATACCTCCATTACCAAAGCGATCACCTGTGCCACTGTAAAAACAGTATTCCAAACAGCCAGGCTCACCGGTTTAAGCGAATCTGCTCAAGATACGCTGATTTTGACACGGGCTCACAGAGGCTAAAACTTATGCTCGATAAACAAAATTACCCCCCATATGTAATTGATGACACCGTTCAAAAAGCGAGAAAACTGAAGCGTGATGACTTAATTATGAAGGGACCAGCGCAAGAAGACCCGCAACGAACAAATCTTTGCTTAACTTACAGCACAAACTTCCCCAATGTAAACAAAATCCTTAAACGTCATTACAACATTCTGGAACATAGTGAACGTCTGAAACGTGCATTCCCATCCACTCCTGGCATCGTTTACTGACGACCACGCAGCCTCAAAGACACACTTGTCCACTCTCAAAATAATACCTCACCCCCTAATAATTCATGCCGACCTTGGTTAAAGTCACAATGTCTTGTATGTAAAGCGATGCGAGAAACACACAAAGCAACAAGCACACAATTAAATTTTTCGATTACCATACGAGAAAACCTAACATGCTATTCCTCTAACGTGGTATACCTACTCGAATGAAACGTGTACAGTATGCAGTACATCAAACAAATAGAAACACCATTTAAAATTCGTTTCAATAATCACAGAGCCCATGCGAAACGAGCCCCAAGTCTACCTCTATCAAAACATCTCAATCTTCCCGACCATGCATTCGACAAACTATCAATAACACTCTTAGAGAAGGGATTTAAATCTAACCAAGAACGTGAACAACGAGAGTCATACCTTATCCACCGATTCAACACCCTCGATAAATGAGAATCTGGGTACACTTGCAGCAATTAAAGCATTAGAAAACAATAGCATCAATAATGAAAATAATAACCGAGTTCACGCCACTGCAGCTGCGAATGGCACTGGACAACTCAAATTATTTCTAAGTGTAACTACTCTTGCTAAGTACACCTGTCGCCTGTTTCTGTTTTTACCTTACTATCCAATCCATTGTGCCAAGCATGACATGCCCAACAGCAACCCTGTGCACAATCGAGAGGCCCCTTCTGCATGCGTAATCCAGAAGCGGGCAACAATTGAGATTGCACCCGCTTGCCAGCCTCTGTGGCAATACGCAGTGCCCTCTTTTCAACAACGAGATGTCGAAGAGGCGCTGAGTAGTTAAAGGCTTAAACTTCTTAAAAAAGCTCTTTTCCCCCAGACCGAACCGCCAGAGCCATGCGGTGCCATCTGGTCGGTAACAATACATTAGTGAAAGGAAGGATATGCACACTGCAGACATCCTAAAGGTGAAAAGAAGAAAAGCGGGAGGGGGAAGGAGAAGAAAGAGTGAAAGGGGGCGCCAGGGAAAGTCCACCTCATATTCTCACCTTTTTTTTTTTTTTTCTTGGGGGCGCCCGGGGGAGTCAACCTTACATTCTCACTTTTTTTTTTCTCCTGTTTCTTTTTTCCTCTAATTTAAGATTATATAAAGCTGAGCACCAACAAACTGTACCCTCAATCCTGAAGAAGGCCAGACTCTGGCTGAAACGTCGAAATAAACCACGTTGTGACTGCTCATGGAGGATCTACTTGACTATATATACATATACATATATAGGAAGAGAAGAGACACAACTTGGCAATTGTTTTAACTTCATTTACAACAGTTTCAACCGGTTGAAACCGATGGAAATAAAATTAAGACAACCACTAAGTTGTGTCTCCTTTCTTCCCATGTACGTTTGGCCCATTGGAAAAACTTCTTCAATATATATATATATATATAATGAGATCTAACAGACAATAACACCAAGTATAGGGGAATTTATTGGACTATATTGTAATTCAAAATGTAAAGAAAGAAAAGTCTGTGAAAAGATAACTTGCCCTGGGCAGGAACAAACCAGCGACCTTCGAACCTGCGGAATTAGAACGTCGCAGGTTCAGTTCCTGCCCACGGCAAGTTATCTTTTCACCCACTTTTCTTTTTTAACGTTTTGCATTACTATTCGGTTCAACAGCTTCCCCCCTACTTTTCTTGGCATTATTGTCTATCAGATCTCATTATGACTGTGTCAAAACGTAGAAAAACGAGGCCTCAAGCACACAATTCTTTCCCTCACATATATAAATATAAAGTTTTTATGCCACCTAAGGCAATCACGTGATTGCTGAGAGTGTAAGGGGGAGAGGCTATAGCTGTAATGGCGCAACTGTTCCTATGCAATGCTCTGTCATCACCTGATTGCTGAGAGAGTGTGAGAAGGAGAGGTCACAGCTTGCACCGTTCCACATATCTTAGCTTTAAAATTTATGTGCAAAAGGCATGCCTTTTGTGGGTTTTTCATTGAATCAGTCGTGTCTAGGCGCTATGTTGGTGCGGTCGCGCGTGGCAAGTATGGGTCAAGCACTCATAGCGAGAATGCCTAAGCAGTGGTGCACTTGCGGAGAACGCCAATGAGAGCTAAGACAGGAGTGCATTTGTAAGCTTCACTGGCCATCCCAGCTTTACAGAGTAGTGGCTCCAGCTTTCATTGTTTATGTGCAAAGCACTTATACAAGTACAAAAATGCAGTAACATAGTACAGCACAGGCAAGATAAAATCAATAGTAGTGTAGTATATATTGATGATGGCAAAAAACAATAGAAGCATCTGAACTTGAAAAACATTAATAGTTAAATTCAACTGTAGTCTTGGATCTTGTTTTCGAGTCAAATGATTGATGTTTGTGGAGATGAATATTTTTCAAAAATAAAAAATAGTTGACAAATGTGTTCCACAAGTAACATGGCTGCAACAAGATAAAAAGAAGATGCTGAAGTAAATTTACAAATCCTCAGCAGGCAAGTTGAAAAACGCAAGTGCTTCAGTAATGCAGAAGACTACGTTACTAGGACAGACATAATTGTGTAGAGGACTATGTTACTCAGGCAGACATAATTTACCAACTAGGTAGCAACACTTCCAATTCTGGAAAGAGTTCCATGCACACAAAGAATCTGCTCATTTGTATCTTATATTCTCTCTTTTTGGTATTAACAACAGAATGATCAAAACTATGGTGTAAACACAATTTCATGTTATCTGCAGTTGGCAGCACAATACCGGATGTAAAATTGTTCAATGTTTAAGTGGTATATTTTTATTTCTGACAGTATAAATTGTATTCTACTTGTGGCCAGAGACAACTGTTTGCAAACCTCCATGTCCCAACAACTAAGCAGCAACTTGTACTAGTATACACTTTAAATAACAAAAAGAAAATAAAACCAGAGCAGCATGAATGGTTATGACTGTCTGAACCGAATACGACCACTTAGTTCGAACACCATGAGTCACTTTTCGATGACCTGGAAAAACACGCATCATGACGCCGATGAATGTTTAAAAAAACTAAGTTGATGCGGAAGATAATGTGAAGGATGCTAGTTAAACTTTGTCAGGTGGTCCTGATGCGCCAGGGCCATCGCTTGAAATTTTCTCCGTAGACACGTCCCCGTTTTCATGCCTGCCCTGCCGCATGAGTTCATCTCGAAGCCTGCCCGTAAAGATAAAGAGAAAACGGCAAGAACATTGTACAATCAAAACACTGGTGCAGTCACCAAGACCAAATAAGTAACAGTCATCTAGCTATTGTTAGCGTGAAACTAGAAACAAAGTCTATACAGATTTATCAAAAGAATGTTTCCCAGTTGAAGTTCTGGGATTCGAAGCCAGGAAGAATTCCATGCCGGAGCAGGCAGTTGCTCTGCCACCTGAGTTTTCGAGGAGGCTGGTTACCGCGTGAGGAATTTCAAGCACAGGGACACTGAATAAAGTTAAAGAGCTGGTGAAATTATGCTTGGTCAATTGGTGAAAACTTAGAACAGATGCCTACCAAAGCAAAAGCATATTTACTGACATTTCAGGCCCCCCGCAAGTGATAATATTGCTATGGTATGAGCCAGATTGTGGTACGAGAGGGGCAAGACGAAGAGGAAGACCAAGTTGCCTGGTGCGGCATGTGAACTCCATCTTTGCTTGCCAATGCCTGACCTAGCCGTTTCTCATCCCGTAAATAAACACATTCAACCTTAATTCAAACGTAATAGTTTTTGGTGGAGATGCTGGGTGACTGACCAAGCACCACAGTTCTGCAAATGCCCGATCTATGATGAAGTCATCGCCTCACTGGACTGCCACCACTACCACTACCGGCTGAGATGTCTCTCGGCGAAAACGGTACCAAGATTCCCACAGCTGCAGACCGTGTATCAATCCCAGCAGCACTGTCAGTACCCACTTCAGCCATAGCTGCTCCCTAGCAGAGTCAGCACCTGATAGAGCCTAGCACGTCCGGTGGCAAATCTGGCAAGGATGTCGATGACTGGCTCAAACACTGTAAACAGGTGAGCGAATACTATCAATGGGACGAGGTGAGCCAGCTGTCAAACGTACCGTAATTACTCGAATCTAATGCGCACCTTTTTTCCGGTTAAGCGAGTTCATAAATCGCATGCGCGTTAGAATCGAGTACGAACAAAAAAAGTACGGTCAATCTATTGCCATCGGCAAATCCAAAATGGCCGCCCCCTACGTGCGTCAGCATGGCGCGTCGGCCATTTCTGCCTATGCGTTTCCCATGTGCGACACTTCGTACGTGTGCTGAGGAGTTCGTCATCTAGTAGTGCATTAGCATCGACGGCGTGGAAGGGCTGACTCCAAAAACTCAAGTGCACCTCGATGCCGCCTTTAAAAGAAAAGTCATCGCGTGTGCAGAAACAGACGGAAATCGGGCCGCATCGCGGTCGTTCGGAGTTCCCGAAACGTGCGTGCGGGACCGGCGGAAACAAAAGCAGAAGATTGTCGACAGCAAAGCTTCACGCAAAGGCTTCAGTGGACCACAGCAGGGTCGGTTTCCGCAAATTAATGAGCTGCTCGGCGAGTATGTGCTTGGGCAGCGAGCGGCACAGCGGCCCGTGACGACAGAACTGCTCCAAGTGCGGGCTATGCAATTAGTCTTAGAAAAAGGTCTCATGCGGAGCCAGTTTAAAGCGAGCAGGTGCTGGCTAACTACTTTATGAAGAGGAAAGGCTTTTCCCTCCAAAGGGGAACATGCATATGCGAAAAAAAGTTCTGCGGAGGAGTACGATGAAAAGCTTCACAGTTTTCAGAGGTTCGTCCTAAACTTGCGGCGCAACAACGGCTACCTGCTTGGGCAAATCGGGAATGCCGATCAGACGCCTCTTTACTTCGACATGCCTGGCCCCACAACCGTCGAGAAGAAGGGGGCGAAGCAAGTTCGCGTGCAGACATCGGTCCACGGTAAAACAACAGTGACGGCAATGCTCTGTTACACGTCAGATGGGCACAAGCTTCGCCCGTACCTCATATTTAAATGGAAGACGCTCCCGAAAGGAGTCGTTTTTTCGAGTGGTGTGATCGTGCGGGCCAGCTAGAAAAGTGGGTGCGCGTTACAATCGAGGGCGCGGTAGAATCGAGTAAATACGGTAGTCCTTTCCTTGACGAACACGGCGCTTGTGTAGTGTGAAAACCACACAAGCGAAATAAGGGAGTGTTTCGGGGACTCCATAGTGAAGAGAAAGCAAGCGGAACAAACGCTGCTGCAAAGAGCCCAAATCCCCGGGAAGACATATATGACATACATTGAGGCTATATTGGAGCTCTGCAAGACCATCGACCTTGCCATGTCAGAGGAGGACAACGTTGACCACCTATTAAAAGTAATTGCAGAGGATGTATACCACTTCCCCACTGGCAGGAGAGCCTTACCAGAGTAGCCGACGTCATTCGCTACTGCCGCACATTCGAGACCCTGAAGATGCGACGCATTACTCCAGAGTTCGGCTGCCTGCCGAATGTGACAATTGTTGCAAGTGTTGACGAATATACATTATTTGATCTCGCGTCGACCATCTGCGCAATAGTTCGTGAAAAGCTCACCCGACACGTTAGCCCTATTTCCCCTCAACATGCTCGTACGAAGCTATGCCAACGCCACTTCCCTAATCACGTGTGCATTGCTGCTGCAAGCGTCGATGACTACAACTACCGGTCGGGCTGGCACACCTTCGAGGCCAAAATGCAATCCCTACCACCAAGAGTCAAGGTACAAACACCGCTTCAGTTATCTCCGAAAGCTGGTCACCACCTATCAGCATCCGAATGACTATGCATTTGTGCCAACACGTCGGAGAAATGCGTTCCAGCAGTACAGTGCGTACCGCCAGTCTCCCGTGTGTTACCGTTGTGGTATCAGCGAACATACAGCTCATTTTTGTCATTGGCAGTAAGAGAAATTCCAATATGATTTGACATCAGCGCCTCCTTGAGCTGGCAACGGTCGCAACAACGATCCTTGGCGCGGCTATTCTGGGAGCACCTTACGACAAGAGAATTGATGTAACAGCTCTCCCGCTTCTGACCGTAGCTTGACGCCTCCCCTTGTATTGCCGGGATGATGGCTGTCACCACTGCCACCACTGGGAAACTAGCCGGCCCGACCAATGGAAGCGAGGTCGCACAAAAGGATTAGCCTCAGATGCCTCCATCAGTTACGTTATTCAAGAACAAGAACTATGTATTGATAGATGTTTAGCGTGCTAGTGCTTTAGTCGACACAGGTGCGACAGTGTCAGTCATGAGCCTTTTCTTCAAAAATCACCTTGCTCACAAAGTCTTGCTTTCTTGGGGCGAATCAGCAAGATTTCGTGGCGTTGGTGGTGAAATACCTCATCCTCTGAGAATTTGTGCTGTTAACGTCATGTTGGCCGGGGAAGTGCTCCCAAGAGTTTTTGGTACTGAAGCATTGCACCCATGATGTCATTCTCGACATGGACTTTCTCCAAGATTCTTGCGCTTTTGTCAAGTACAGAATCAGTAAATTTTCTGTCAGCGGTGAAAGTGTTCCTGCTCTTGTTGATGAGCTACAGGTCAAGGATGGCACTTTGATTATTTACGATGGACCGACAGTGCCACCGTGGTCAATCAGGTCAGTTGCGGTATTAGCTTCCATCCCTGCCGCATTCGCCTTTGATGCTGTCGTTGAACCTGCCACAGCTGAGTGTGCTAAGAAAGGCATATTAGTGCCTTGTGTTGTATAGGTCGACAAGGGAGCAACCTTGCTGTGGTCACTTAACTGTTCTCCAATGCCGGTTGTACTTTGTCGAGAAATGAAGCTTGGCCTGCTCAACGATGATGCAAAAAACTTTATGTATGCCATCAACAATGACGCAGGGGACAAATCGTCAGTTGCTTAGGAGCGCAGTAGCTCCAACTAGTCGAGGATTCTAAGCATGATTAGCAAGTTTTTACAGTCACACGAGCGGCATACATTACTCCATTGGTTAGGACAACGTGCTTCTGTGTTTGACTTTGGTCAAGAGGAGAAGACAATATCTCAACTGTGTTCTCATGCTTGGCACGGAATCGATACAAGCACTGCTCATCTTATCCAGCGAAAACCATATGTGGGGTTTTAACGTCCCAAAACCACCATATGATTATGAGAGACGCCGTAGTGGAGGGCTCTGGAAATTTTGACCACCTGGGGTTCTTTAACGTGTGCCCAAATCTGAGCACACGGGCCTACAACGTTTCCGCCTCCATCGGAAACGCAGCCGCCGCAGTATCCAGCGAAAACCTTACTCAGTGTCATTGTTGGAGCGCAAAGTTATCGTCGAACAGGTTCAGGATGTGCTGAAAAAGGGTGTTATCGATGAGTCCTGTAGGCCGTGGGCAGTACCAGTCATCTTGGTGAAAACGAAAGACGGCTCCTGAAGGTTTTACGTTGACTTCAGATGACTCAATGCTGCCCCCAAAAAACATGTGAGGAGCTTTTCCCCAATCGGGAAAGTAATGGCTAGCAAAGCTTGGTATTGGTGTGCTTGATGAACTGCTATTCTTTCTTTATTTTATGTAATGGTATCCATTTACTGCTACTCATCTTTCGAAGTCTCAAAGATTGAGTGCAACAAAGATATCGGATCGAATGACTTTCAATAGGATCTACAAGGTTGTCACAGTTAATGCAATGCACTATAGACGATGCCGTTCACACTACAACCAGAGTCCTTTAATACCGTTCTGGTCACAAAACTTCTCCGTCACTCTATGGGAGAGCTTGATATGCTGCCAAGAGCGACCGCTACGTGGCGCAAGCTGGGATAGGGGGGCCACCGCTCCGTTGCGCCCGGCCATTGCCCGGTGGAAAGCATTGGCAGCGACGGCAGCTCGAAGGCGTTGTGTAAAGGCAGTTCGCGGTATTCCTTCTAACAAAGTTTCTGCATCAGCGTCACGAGAACTTCAAGGGCCTGTTCTCCGCGTTCAAGGTCGACGGCATGAAAATCCGAAGGAGCAATGCCTAAGACGTGCTGTGTGATGGGCTGCAGCACCGGATACAGAAGGAACAAGGAAAAGGCGTTGCTCTTCTGTTTCCCCAGTAGCACCGAACTTCGGGAGAAATGTAGATTACATTTCTTCACGCGCGAAAAAAACAAAGCCTCGCGGGCAACCATGCGTGGTTCATGCCAAGCAAGTGGGGGGCGCAAGCCGTAGTGTTAAGCATAATGGTTGTGTATGTTCTCGGGCTGCAGCGTGCGTTGCTTCGTTTCCCGCCATTCCTTGATGCCCCAGGATCCAGGTGACGTAGGACAGAAAAAAGAAAACTTGACTGGTTCCCACCCCCCTCCCCTCACAAGGCACTGAGAGTGTAACATTACTGAATACAGTCATAATAGTTTCTAGTGCTTCTCTTCTCCAAGGCGTTGTTCTCTGTGTATTTTGTGTAAACAAAACATGCTTTCAAACTTGCTCCTCATTAAATGCACCTGATTGGAAGCTTCCATTCATAGGTACACGCGTAAATACTAAGCAGCGTATCATTAGTACCAAATTTCCGATTTATGGCTTGCTTTAAATCGTAACCCCCCCCCCCCCTCCCCCAAGCATAAAAAAGTGTGGTATGGTACCTAGGTAGTGTGGCAAAGGTCGCCGAGCAGCTAGCACTGGCATCGAAAGGAACTTCCAGATTAGGCTGCTGTACTTCCCTTCCCGAAGAAATCGTGGGTTGTCGGCCGGTAATTAATGCTGCTCTAAGTAGTAAACATAAGGAAACGTCAAGAGACGGGTGTCTCGACTAAATTGCGTGTAAAAAAGGGATCACTCAGATGTTAGGCACGTGAAACTCGTGCTATTTTAAGAGGCACCCTTAATACCGAAGCGAGCGGTCGCAAAAGCGCTGAGCTGCTATAACCAAGACATCGAAAGTACCCGCGTCAAGAAAGCGATCGGCGCTCACAAACGTGTGCCCAGAACAACTGCGTATTTGGGTGCAGACTCAATTGAAAGGTCTAGATTGTAACATCTAGCTCGACCATTCCTTTCATTCGATTACTTGGATAGCAGCGCGCGAGAGACGAGTCGTATATAAATCAATGCGATTGCCCCTGTCTTACCTAGTCGTGTTTTATTCCGTTCACCTTCCTCCCCGTATTTGCGGCACTGCCAGAATAGAAAGCTTTACTACCGCATAAACAGAATCGCCCTTTGACCAGGCGCGAGCACGTTGTCGAGCAGATCCAGCAGTAGCTGCTCGCATCGGGAGCAATTAGCATCGTCTTTAAACACTGGCGAGCAACGACGTACTGCTTCGAGGCATCGTAAGTGCGCATATAATTGGGCTATTAGTTATATTCTTGACACAATGCGTTATTGCGCGATGTTAAAACACTTTAAACGCGCTGCTATTTATAAGGTCGGTCCGCCCCTCTCAGGCAAACTACGCAGGCGTTCTTAAGTAAACAGCTTTCATTCGTCGTCGACACTGAATCACGTTTATACTGATCTAGTGGCATTGCTGCGTTCAGTGACGTTTAATAAAAGGTAACAGGAAGAACAGCACGCACATAATAACGTGGAAACGTCGGCAATAGTGCGCATTTAATCCCAGCACTGGCGGCGACTTGTGGCCCCCTTACAATTGGTGGCGCCACTAGCGGGAGATTTTCTCCCTATATCAACCTTTGCGCGGAGTTTCGTGACCAGAAAGCATTGAAGGACTCTGCTACAACTAAGAAAAAAGCTTTCACTTATCACGAGGATGCAGCCGAGCGCTTGTGCCGTATGCATCCGAGTGCTCGTTCAGTACTCAGTCGTTTTTTTTCGCTCGTTTTGCGATAATGAGTAGACACATGGCGCCACTTCTCAGGGCTTCGTGAAAGTAACTCACCCTTATTGTGCCAAGATGAATTTGGACACGTGGACATACGGTTGTAATGGTCCGTAGCCTTTAAACAACGGTTCCCAGCCAGATACCCCGGGACCAAGGAAGTTATCTTCCTCAGTCCCTGGGTAGCGAATTCACTCTTAAAGCTTGCGGTAGGACATCTGTCAAAAAGAACCCCTGCTGCGCCATAGCTACAGCAACCACTCGTGCTAAATATAGCAACTAAATATAGCAACCACTATGAAGCCACTGTCATAGCAACCGCCACAGTTTTTTACACCGTGGCTTAGCAACAGCAATTTCAACACATCAACAACTGCACGCTTTGTGCATATTCTGGATCCACCTGGCGCCATCTCTTGGCTGCCGATTCTTCCGCTGGATCCAATCACCAACAGCATTGCGATTGCACCATGACAAGCTGAGGACCAACCAGCTTAACTACGCTAAGCTTTGTGCAAACTAGTCACACTTTGTTTTGCACTGTTGATAGAATGCATCAACATGCTTCATTTACGTCCCCATTGGGTAAGCATGGGAGTGTCGCCCTGTGTTCTAAGGCACTAGCTTCCGGACCGCAGGTACCGTTTTCAAACGCCAGCACCGGAAAGAAAGTTTAATTTGTTTTGTTATTCCTGTAGTGTGCACATAGTCCGTGATTTGACCAATAATGGTCGACTCTTATGCCAGCGTTCAATAAATAGCTTTGCAACTTCTGTGCAGCGCCGTGCTCTCAAAACAGCTTCGATTCCCCTTTGATGCCCAGGGAACCTCGATCCCGTACACTGCCATCTACTACGCTTCAAGATGCGGCCCAGCAAGTGCCGCCTTCAGCACAAAGTACACCTCCTGGTGTCCTTCGTCTGCGCAACACAACGGCTCTAACTGACGCAGACGGTGGCGATGCGGAGAGGTGGCGCTTGATTTGTGACCATGTATATGCATAACCAACAAGTGGCACAAGGTCAAAAAATCGAGCTACCTGGTTTTCTAGCTCGTCGATGTGGGAGGCCTGTGGTACAACAACCCCGCATCAGATTTTGAGATATTGTTTGATTTCAAGACGACCATTGTCAACTTTTTCGGTAGCCCTGCCGTTTACAAGCTGCAAGTGGAACCGCGTCTAAGCTAATGAGCTCAGCAGGCCAACGAATCTTCCACAAGTTACAAGGAAAACATTCTCGACCTGTGCAAGAAAGCCAGAGCAACCATTTCGAAGTCTGATAAGGAGAAAATGTTTGTTTTGAAAAGCATAGATTATAATGCCTTCACCATGCTACTCGCTAGAAACCTTCACACTACGGCAGAGGTGTCGGCAAGGCTTTTTAAAGGGGGTGCAAACCCATGTTGCACCTTGGCTTTGGGAGGAGTAGGAAGCTGGTAGTATAGCTAATGGGGGGACAAGTTCTGGCGAGGCTTGAAGGGGGAAAGTGCCCCTTTTGCACCCCCGCGGACGCTCATGCAGTACACCAGAAATAACTGCCACTTAAATAACATGCCGCCGGCAGGGACTCCAACCTGCAACCTTTGAGTAACGCATCTGATACTCTACCACTGGGATAGCCTGCCGCTGGTATGGACCGGCGGCAGGTTATCTCAGAGGTAGAGTATCAGATGTGCTATTCAAAGGTCGCAGGTTGGGTACCTGCGGGTGGCAAGTCATCTCTTTGTCCACTTCTCCTTCTGCACATTTACATTACAATTATTTCGAATAACATCCCCAATATGTTTCTTGACATCACTGTCTGCAGTTAGTTCTCCTTATTATTGTGACATAATACAGGCAATGCAACTTGTATTACACCTATTTCAGGATAACCAGAAAAGGCTGTCTAACAGCAAGCATAATATTATTGACAGTTGGGGCTCAAAATCCCAGAACCACAATAATAATGACAAATGCCATAGTGGGAGGCTTCTTGAATTTTGACTACATGAGGTATTTTAAAATGCACCTAAATAAAAGTAAAGTCTCAACGAAGAAATACTGGCACAAGTAACCAGTTGCCGGGGAGACGGGACGTACAACACAAGGTGCAGTTGCTCCCAAGCTTGGCAATATCGAGAGCGCAAAGCACATTCCGTTTTTCTAAATGTGGGTAGCCGGCAGAAATAACTGCAACAAGCAGCTTTTTAGGGCAACTGTGATAAAGATACGACTGCTCACAACTGTGGCAAAAAAATACTAAAGAAGAAATCACATCTGCAAATGAGCAAGCATTTCTTTAAGATATATGTTTTCGTATGGGCACATTTTCATCGCTCCGCTGGCCAACGCTGCTTAGGAAAATAGAATGTGCTTGGCACTCTCACTGTCCACATGCTCGTGAGAAGCGGTGCCCTGTGTCGCAATTTTACAACTCCAGCCAGCGGTCACTTGTGCTAATCTTTTTTCGCTGAGATTGTACATGAGCCTCATGCAAATTTGCCTGAATCTAAATTGACCCACTGCAGCCAGAATTTCAGCCCGCGACCTTTAGGTCAGCAGTCGAGTACAATAAACCCCAGGTTCAAACGTGGCACCCCAGGTGCCACGTTTGAACGCGTTTGAATGTCGGACAGATCACATGCAACGCAATTTATACACCCAAATTTCGATGTAACGAACCTGGACTTAACGAAATGTCAGTTATAATAAAATAAGTGAAAGAACAGTTTTGGAATAGATGTAGTGTTTGGAATATACATTTATAACGAATTTTCAGTTATAACAAACTTATTTTCATGTAAGATGCAGCTTTGTTATAATGAGGTTCAATTGTATGACACCAATTTTAGGGCAACCAGAAAAAGTGAGCATTGGCCAAGAGACAGCACAGAAAGGCGCCCGCTCAAGTAGCCCGAGCGCAGAGGTGGGAAGAGCATCGTGAGCAAGATTTTAAAAGCAAGCGAGATGCCAAGGCTACCTGCAGATGACATCAAGATAATCGTCAGACCAAGGGATAGGCTGAGCGTTAGACACACGTGCAGAGCCAGCATTGACGAAGCGATACGCCAAGAAGCAGGGGTTAGCAATGACGAAATCTTCACAATCTGCCCCAACCCTACACAAAATATCCTGGTGATCAGCACACCGGATGAGTGAGAAGCGATTGAGAGAAATGGGGGAGGAGCGTTGGGCTAGGAAGGTTTTCAGCTACTTGTACATGAAGAATGTCGATACAAAATGGAGGAAGCGAACCAGGAAATTGACTGGTAAATACTTAGAAAACAGCAGGTGGCCAAACTAAAAAAAAAACTATGGCAAACAGCACACACACCAGTGCGGAAAACAAATGGACATATGATACATTGAGGAAAGAGGTTGTCCTTGCCAGTGACAAACAAGACAGGTGTCAAATTAGAGTGCCACAACTGCGTAGCAGGCTGCCCGAGACCATAGAGCGCACACCAAACAAGTACTTACGCCTTTGCCTTTTTGATGGTCTTCTCAAGTTGTTCATTCTTTTCTTTGAGTCGCTTCAACATTGGTCTGTTATTTTCCTGCAAGACAGTCAGAAAAACGATAAACAACAAAGCACCAGACACTTACAACATCGAGGGAAGAATGTGCATTTATTAGCTTATCTTAGTTTTTTCATGGGTAACTTACAAAGAACCTGCGAGTATATTTAATGCATTTACAGACATGTGTTGAACTTACACAACTTTATTTCAAGGCACTCAATATTATATAGCAAAAAGAAAAGTAAATCCTAACATGTTGATGTAGGTGTTTTAAAGCAAATAATTTTAATTAAATTGAGATTAGCCATCTGTTCATCCAAAACACATTGAAGTTCTGTTTTTGTAAAAATAAAATGAAACCTTAGACTAGAAATATAGTGAAAATTGGTTTTCGGGTACGTTCATTTCAAGTGAAGAAACATCATACTTTTTAGGCATTGGTTGGGGAAAGGAGTAGGTTTAATGACTTGTACATAGCTGTGCCTTCAGCAGAGTTATTATAGCTAGCAAATCACAGTTAAATGAAGACACATTTAAAGTTGGGCAATGCCACTAGCTCTCTTCTAGTGACCAGTCGACAGAACTAGCAAAAAGACGTGGTGCAGACAACTGTATGCAAAGTGCCTTATAGCCACTTTGCCTAGCATTCCCATAAGGGACACTCAAGTAAAACAACGAACAAGTTTAGATTGATAAACTGTACTCTGAAAGCTCTAATGACATTATTTCATAATTATAGGTTAATTAATAGAGGACAAAACTAAGGTGAAAGGTTTATTTTAAAATACTGTGCCGAAATATCCATGCGTGACATCCCAGACTTAAAAGGATACTTTTCAAATTTCGGAGACATTTGGCTTCACAAAATCTCCTGAAGCTTAGTGCAGGTAAATCTTGCCCCCTCAGAGGACAGTCTACATCATTTGTGCTGATTAGGACCTACACGGGCCTTTGTGAATACCATCCAAATCTATGGTATCATGACAATTGATGTGGGACGCTCAATAGGCCGTCGCCACCTGCATTTTCGTTTTATACATTTTTAGGCTTTGCAAGCATCTTCTCCTGCCAAGCATGGTAATCTAGGTATTGTGAAACAGCGATTTAATAGTAAAAAAAAAAAAGAGGTTTCCTCTCTAGTGTCTATTTGAAGGGTTAAGGATGGCGGGATCGCGAACTGGCAGCGGGAGCCAAGTGAGCCACAATGAGAGGGAGCGACCTGTCCTGTTCACCCAACTTCCCCCTTGGTACCACATGCTTCCCCCTGATCTCTCGGCCTGCGAGAAGGAATACTAGCGTCTACTAGAGGGATACTGTTCTATTCCAGATGGATATGAAAGATGGTTCTGAAAGCACACACCGGATGAAGAGATGCTCCCTCATCAGGCGTGTCGAGATCACCCATCCAGAACCGTGAGCTAACAACTTCATCAACTGACTCCCCAAGTGCAGAAAAAAACTGTGTGGCAAGTGACCAAAGTGAAAATATATTCGTAAAATGACGTTTCGGCTACACACATGGGAGACTTGTTCGCAATGCTCTACCTTATAGGTAAATCATGTCACCTGTTCCAGGCAGTGCACCCAGACAAGGGAAAAACTACCACTGGTCTTAATGAGCATGTGTGCAGCAATTTCAATCAATGAAGATACCAGACAAAGTCACAAAAAGAATTTTTTCCAAGGCTTCATCTGGAGCTGCGCCTGCTTTTTGCCGTGTGCGTTATTTCACCAAGTGCACGAGATGGTTCGTCACCCCTTGAACGCAACAAAAAATGTATGATTTTAATTGGCCTGTTTCGGCTTATTAGTTAAACCTGCCATCGTCATGATTACCTACGCTACAGGCTGGGAGCGGGACCTGAGTACCGAGCTAGTTTTAAGCCTCATGACAGAGAGAACCGCTCACTGCCGAGTGACAAAATGCTGCCAAGACGACCCTTGCACACCGGCGAACTACCAATAATAAGGGCTCACAGTGCCACAGTAGCGATGCCAGAAGCCAGCCCAAGCCACTGGAGAGCTTTTGACTATGTTCATAGCACAAGGATGAGAGGACTTATAAGTGCAGGAAGCGACAAGTTTTGGAAGCGGGTTAACTCTGTATCTCTTGAGGGGAGGAGAAGCACAAAATTGCAGCGAGGACCCACAGATACGTCCACGCGGTAGTGAACCCCAGCGCGAACTACTGAAATGAAGACGATAAGAAGGACATGCGAGGTGCTGCGTGCCCTTATCACAGTGACTTGTATGTCTTTGTTTTGATCGCCCCTCATCTCGGTAGTTACACTGTGGTTCATCTCGCATCACTACCTTGCCCCAAATTTTTTTATTACGAAGCATATTTTCACCAGTGCAATTGCATAGACACTGGTGGCACTTTTGGATGATCACAACCGCAACGTGATTCGGAATGCAACAATGTGGAGTTGACCCTTTATCCAAAGCAGAACAATCATGCTCGAGCCTTACATGAGGCAGAAACTTGAGGCTAACAAAAAAAGCTAAACTTAAATTGAGGCTGACACAGCAAGCCTTGGAAGACAAAATGACAGGCGTAACCTTCAGGGACGAAAAAGCCAGGGAACAAGCGCGTGTTAATACACACACATCTCAGTTGAAATAAAAAGAAACGACCTTGAGCTGGGTGGGTAGGGAGAAGGCAAGGTAACTGTTGGCAATTAGGAGTAACTGACTAACTTCCAAGAGAAGGCAAGGGCACTAAAGGGAGGCGTAAATTTAGATAGGCAGATGAGATGAAGTATTCGGGGATAACATGGCCACAACAGGCACAGGACTGAGTTAAGTGCAGAAACGTGGGAGAGGCCTTTGCCCTGCAGTAGATGTAGCCAGACCGACAATGATGATGGTTCACAATGTTTTGTTGTCAGGTTGAAAGAAATTTGGTGAATCCAAACAGTGTTTTGCAGCCGACCTTGCGGCCAGTCATAAAGAATATAAAAATTGCAGTAGTACTGGGCCGAGGGTCAATACTAGCAAAAGTCAGTGCGACTGTACATGCGAAGTGCTAACGTGGTTCAAAAAGTCACGGCAGCTATGTCGTCTTTTTTAAAAGCAGGAAAGGGAGCTGAAGACAAAATAACAGTGCCAACTGCGCCACAGTTGGGATTAAGTGGGGAGGTCTCCCCACTTTGTGCTTGCACATGACTACACTTGAAAGCACCACAGTGCCCCCATGAGAACTTTTCCCGTTGTTATGTAACCGATCAATAACACATGTAACCACTGACTCGATGAGGAACACGAACAGTAGAGTACATTCTCGAATTGATGTGGCCACCCACAATAACGCTGAATTCTTCGACGCTACGTGTATAAATGCTAATGTGCCTCTCAGCCCATTAATTAGATACGGCTGACGACTGTGGTAACCACTGTCAGTGGCTATTTATCTGCTTGTACTTTTCGTTTCCCGGGCACGAGTTTGCACATGGAACAGTACGTGTCACCCTTAACAGCTAAATTACCGCCTTTTTTACTGTCGTGACCACCACGTTTAGAGGCATTTCACAGGGTAGGCCACTGCTCAGTGCCGCAGGCAGTGCTTAACGTACCGTATGTAGCAAAGCCCAGTGTCTACCTTCACAAATGTTTACAGGTTAAGAAGGCACGTGAAACTTCAATAGTGAAACTTTAGTTGCATGGCACAGTGATGTGTTTGGCAGTTTACGAAGTCCACACCACTGTGACAGCACCAGAGTCGGAAAAAAGTAAAAAAGTCCTCTTTTTTTTTTTTCCCACAAGGTCCCCAATTCACATCCACACATCACCAAAAAGAGAACTACAGCCTTAACTAAACATATTTTACTTTTAAGGCTAGCATTTCTGCATTTTTAATTTTTTGGAAGCACAAGCATGCTCTGCTCTGACTTTGCCAGCTTAGATAACATGCTCTGGCAGTGCCCTGCGTTATGGGTTGAAGATGCTTTATCATCCAAGTGGGATGCCGCGCCATCATGTACGGATTTAAGGACGTAGCTATGGGCAGTCCAACGCACCCACGACGTGGCAGAGAGGTTAGACCTATCTGTTCCGATGTGGGAGAAGCCCGCTACATACTAGCTCACGTCCCGATGGACCCAAATAGAGTTTTCCCATACCATACCATGCTAATTTAACACCTTTAGGTCCACACACCAGAAGCACGATGCAATTGTAATGTACACTGTAGCTGTGCGATCTGATTACGACCATCTACGGCTCTTTAACGTACACCTAAAGCTGAGTCATGGGTGTTTAATTAAGCATTTTACCCTCACTGAAATGTGGACACTGCCACATAGAAAACCAAGCCCGCATTTTTAGGCTTAGCTGCGCAGTACCTGAGCCCCTAAGCCAACAAGAGTAATCTCTGAAAGTGTCTAAGTCTTAAGGGGACCCTGAACCACCCAGAGTTCGAAATATAGATGCAATGTTTCGGTTGTGCATAAGTCCTGACAAACATGTATCCGTGAGAATTTCTGAAGAGCCCCGTAATTCGCCGGAATAGCGCGTCTGATGATCGAAATGTGCTCTCCGTTCGTTTCACTCTTTCCTCTTTGTTGGCTTGTCTTTCCTCCTAGCTGAGTGTTCTCTCCTCGCATTGTGAGGAGGCTAATCTGGAAGCGCATGCATCTGGAGTCTGGAGGCAGACAAAAAGGGCTGCAGCGCAAAAAGGGCTACAGTGCTGAGGCACTGACCGCAAAGCCAGTGCCTTAGCACCTTAAAACCAGATCCTCAGCTGGTGCCTGTGGCCCGGCTGTTGAAGAAGAGAAGAGATGGGAAGTGCATGCTCAAGGTGCAAGCTCGGTACACAAGCCTGGCACGTGCAGATAGGTGCTCAAAGTCTGAATAGCTTTCCTCCTCTGTCACTCTGCTATTGGTACCCTGCGAACCTCAAAAGGTTTTTTCTGGTGACAGGTGACGTAGCGACCAGCACTAGGCCACCAAAGGCCCGCAGAGGAGCTGAAGATCCCACTTTTTACTTTGTGGTGTGCCCACGACAGAGAGCATAGCTGCGCTTGGCACTGTTGATTTTCATATTATTCCAAACTCAGTGTGCACATTTACTTGAAATGTTGAAAAAAATAGTAAGTACAGGGGTGCTTTGGACGTAAATATGTGGACACTGCGTGCACCACTACACAGCAACTCACCACGACAGCAGGCAGTTTGTGAGGGTCAAGAACCCGGAGCTGAAGACCCTTGTCCAAGCATGAAAGGATCCTGTGAAGTTAAATTGGAAGGGCTTGAAATGATCAGGCACATGACATAGAAACCGGCAGCACAGTTTCCATGGTGCTCAAGAACAACTGAGCAGCAATCGTCACATAGAGAGAAGCTTTGACTGAATGCAATTTCATTTTGCAAGGTTTCGATCACTGCTTTCAATTCTTCAACACATATTTCATACAGTCAAGTTTTGCAAAACGAAGGTGTGCTGAAGAAGACTCGACATCCTGTCCAATCGAAAAATTATTCCATGGTAGTTTTATGTCAGGAAACACGTTGAAGGCAAGCGATTACATTTGAACTGATTTAAAATTTGTAAGCACAGCAGTACAGCTCTGCTGGTTTGATGCAGTTTGCTTGAAGATATTGCTCATCTATGTGCGAGCACTGCATGCTCAATTATTACACACTGGACGGTGTCAACTGCTTTGCTGCCAGGCAAGCTGCGACCCCATCTACTCTGATCAGCTCTCTACTCATGGGTTGTTTGAAGTTCTGGCCAACATCGTAGACAGTCCACTGTACATCTTAGAAAACTGGTAGAGTGTTTTAGCAGCATCAGTTTATGGTGCAGTAAGGTTGTAAATACCATAATGTCGTGGTTGGCAAGTAAGCAGCATATTAAAAATCTTTAGCCACCTAACACCCATTGTATACAGCAGTGTGATGCAGTAATGCAGCAATGTGTAAAGTGATCGATGTGGCTAATATAGGTCTTGCAGATCAAAAAAAGCTATGCGCCAACCACGACAGTATGGTATCAGCAAACGGTAAACAAGCATTGACAAAAAATGCTATTGCCAAGCACAAGTTGCCTGGATAATTAAAAACGCCTAGATGGCATTGTGGCGACAGAGGGAAAAAAAAAAAAGTGGCAGTGAAAACACAGGACCGAGTGCCGACTGTCAACGTCTGTGAGAGACTGGAAGACGTCCGTGCAGCATCACACAAGCTCATGGCGACATGAGAAAGCTATGGCAAATAAACAAAATAGTTATTTCTTAACTACCTTATGCATTCGTTTTCTATGAAAAACAACGTAACTTTCGTTAGGCATGTAAAAAAAAGTCTACTTGTGAGTAGGTCGACCATAGCAGTAACATACAAATGTTTCACTCAGCTGCCATCTTGTCTGGACAGAACAGTAGCCGGCGCCATGAAGCTTGCTAAAATTAACTAGAGGGAACTCTGGTGCTGTGATCATTCAGCGAGCATAGGAATTATGGGTTTTCAGACAGACAGAATTTCAGACAAGAACAAAACAGGCTTTTAAAAAGTGATGAGTGGTAAAGCCAATGAGCTGAGAAAACAACATATAAACCATTCATTTGTAATAGTGCATTCAGACGACGGACTGAACCAGACTTGTCTTGAATGCCAACAGCTAATCTATGAATGATCCCCCAGCAGGTGCATAGATACGACGAACATTGTTTTAGGAGAGCTGTATTACTAGCAACTGCAGCTTCTGCGCATGCCTGTGTTCACTGACAACAGACCAGATTGAGAGTATTCATCAACATCGAGGCAGACAAAACAAACGTGAAACTTGTCGAGGACTGTAACTTGTTTTGGTGAAATCGTGCAGGCAAAATGACTGGATGGGAAGAAAAACCAGCTGCACAGTGAGAGAGCTGCTGAAGACAGACCTCAATGATGTCTTGTGTGGGGCCTCCTATACGAAGCATACAGTGATGATCCAGCCGATATTGGCAGTTTTTTTTTCTTTGCAGATAACAGATACTGACACCTCACATTGCACATTATGTTTCCTTCTCTTGTTTCACATCTTGACCTTAAATTAAGTGATGCAACTTGGGCTGTATTCCGAGACTACCGCTTTCGGCAACAGTGCCCCTTTGGCTGGCCCAGGATTCTGGGTGTGCCGTGGATGAAGGAGCGGCAACTTGCCGGCTACTTTCCAGCCGTCCAATCAGCATGCACTAAAAGTGATCAATATCTTAACGGTGATCATCTTAGAATATGGCCCCACAGATAAACTGAACCGAGTGTCGGCAAAACTGTGAGGACAGCCGTATAAATCAAGTGGACAAAAAGTGCACTGGTTGCCAGCATGTTTACCCGCTATAGCTGTGGCGTTGCACCACCAAATTTTTTAATTGAAAAAAAAATAATACAGGTTGGGCTCATCAGTCTGCGAGCCATGTGCACAATGCACAGATGAGGAGAATCACTGATGGTAGGTCTCGTGACAAGCCGTTCCCCTTTCAAATCCGGATTCGGTTTGCCTGAATGAACTATGAAGTCGCTTCCTGTGATGCCACAGACATTTCTAACCATGCCCACGGTGTCAGCACAGCTTCTTGTGAAACGACAGTTGTTTTGCTCTTCGACACTGGGTATATCTCATCAGATTATACGTGCTGCATTCTTTTCCGTTTCGCAAAATGTGTGCCTTTGTGTCGGACCTTTTTCACTTGCCATTACTCCAATATAGCAGGCATTACGATGTCAGCGTGGCCTATATATACGAGACTAGAGCTTCTAAATGTACAATCACAGGTGTACACATCTTAGGCTCAGCTTTCTAGGGTACCAATCACGATATATATAAAAGCATCTCATTTTACATGTTTCTACTCAGCAGGTAGTGCGCTTTTGTGTTAGTCATATCAACAGCTCAAAATCAAGGAAGTAAAGGAGCCTCTTACTGCTCTGATGTGTCGATGAGACACTGTTTGGTCTCGCTGTCAGCTTCTGGATTTGCAGCGAGCACTCTCCTAGACAAAGAAGAAACAGTGAAAAAGGATTAGTCAACCTAACAAGCAACTTGACGACTGCATCGCGACAACGTGGCTCTTTGGGCCAGTTGGTCGTGCACATCAAAAAGCGTGATAGCGCCAGCACAGACATAGTTGGGAATATGAGTGAGTGACAGGCTAATAGAACGCAAACAGAAGTTGGGCCAATATCGGGATGGTCATGTTGTGAATTGTAGCAATTGTGGATGCGAAGCTTTGTTAAAAGAGGTCGTTGCTGTGTATGGGAACAGCGACAAAACTATGCGAATGATTGTTGAAGCCACCCGGAGCGCAAGGGCCACTAATAGCTGTGTCAGCAGTGGTATTGACTTTTTTTTTTGTTTGCTAAGTCGCTAGAAGGCTTTTAAAAAGTCGCCAATTTCGGTCAAAAATCGCAAAACAGTTATGATGATAATTTTTTTTCCCGGGTTCTCACTTTTGGACTTGATAAAGCACGTGAAGAGATTATTTTCTATTCAATCAATATTCTAAGGCTAGTCAGACTGCGCTGTTACCTTCTCGCTATGCCATGGTGAACCGATGAGCGCCACTGACAGCTTGATCCTGTATGCTTTGGCCACATTTATTGAAGCTCGTTCCGAGCATTCCGCTGTTCTCACAGTTTTGTAATTTGCTGTCCGTTTTAGAACACTCTACCTCAAATTCACCTCAAGAAGTAACAAAAAAAAAAAGTCGCTAAGATCTTACTCCAAATAGGTAGAATTGTCGCTAGCACGACTACAAATGCACAAAATTTAGTGACTTTCTCGCTAAGTTAACACAACTGGTGTCAACTGCGTGGTGATAGTGCTGACTGCAAATAAATTGACTTTCTGTACTCAACATAACATTTTATGAATGGGAGTATTACAATATGCGGGTCTCTGACATTAGCAGCGAAAGGTAGTTGTGGTAGGAACGAAAACCGACTCGCACGATTCTCTTGCGCCTAAGAATGACATGTGCGGCGCAGTTCTCAGTACGGGGCTCGTATTTATTCTTAGGTTGTTCTATAACTATGGAGCTCCACTAGACTACCAGAAATACATTGAAGTGGGCTCCGAAAGCGCTGTCGCCGAACAAGTGCCCATTCAGCAACGCTGCACTTGCACTGGCGCGTTGGGGAACGTCCTGCGTGCCGTTCAAGTTAAAAGCGCGCACTTTCACTTCACAAAAAGTTCCTCGGACGTAACTCACCCTTGGGCGACCTGCAAAAGAGTCCGACAATCACTTTTCATCGCGTCCACAGGCACTCGACGCTTATCGAGCATAGAAGTCTTGAACAACACTCTCTGTCTGAAAGGCCACTTCAGTTCCGTCTGTGAAAATGACTGCTCAGGCTCTGCCATGCTAGTCTGTCGTTGCGAGGATACTTGCTTCGTACGCGAAAGCACTACAAACCACAAGAAACTCGATGCTACAAACCACACGTCGTTCGTAGAAACCGCTTCAAAACAAGGACAACGCCTACTCTAAACAATGCCTGGGGAATGGCTCGCGCTCCCAGCGGAGTTGGCCTGCCTTCAGTTTTGAGCAAGTGCCGCGCGGTGGCGCTCGCGACCGAGACTATTATGTGGCTAGCATTTTTGGATATCAAGGGAGCGTACGATAGCGTGGTTCAAGAGGAATTGTGGGGAATACTGGACACACTAGGCGTGGAACACGTCGTCACTAATCTTTTGAAGGGTGTCTATAAAGGTAACAAGGTAGTTATAAAGTGGGAAAAACAGGTATCCAAGCCTGCAGAGGTAAAACGGGGGCTTAGGCAGGGGTGCCCCCTGTCACCCTTATTATTCATGATGTACCTACAAGGATTAGAGGCAAAATTAGAGGGAAGTGGACTGGGCTTGAAGCTCTCTTTAGTCAAACAAGGAAAAGTTATTGATCAGGCACTACCAGCATTAATGTACGCAGATGATATAGTGCTAATGGCCCACAACAAGGAAGATTTGCAGAGATTGGTGGACATCTACGGTAATGAGGGAGATAGGTTAGATTTCAGATTCAGTAAGGAAAAATCAGCAGTCATGATTTTCAATGATAACGAAGGTAGTGAGCTTAGAATACAGGAGGTCACGCTAGAGATAACAGATAAATACAAATATCTGGGCGTATGGATAAGCAATGGGACCGAGTACCTGAGGGAACACGAAATATACGTGACGACTAAAGGTAACAGGAATGCAGCAGTGATGAAAAATAGGGCACTGTGGAATTACAATAGGTATGATGTTGTGAGAGGAATATGGAAAGGGGTCATGGTTCCTGGGCTGACGTTCGGCAATGCGGCTCTTGTGCATGAGATCAGAAGATCAAGCAAGATTAGAAATTAAGCAACGTGGAATAGGTAGGCTTGCTTTAGGAGCTCACGGGAATACACCAAATCAGGGAGTACAAGGTGATATGGGATGGACATCGTTTGAGGGCAGGGAAGCTAGCAGCAAGATAAAATTTGAGAAACGATTGAGAGAAATGGGGGAGGAGCGTTGGGCTAGGAAGGTTTTCAGCTACTTGCACATGAAGAATGTCGATACAAAATGGAGGAAGCGAACCACGAAATTGACTGGTAAATACTTAGAAAACAGCAGGTGGCCAAACCAAAAAGAACTATCGGTTAAGAAGAAAGTGAAGGAAACGGAGACTGACATGTGGAGAATGGGCATGATTTAGAAGTCCGCACTAGAGATCTATCGAACCTTTAAGCAGCAAATTGCCAAGGAAAGGATCTATAATAATACTCGGGGTAGTTCTCTACTGTTTGAGGCCAGGACGGGAGCACTGCGAACCAAGGCATATCGGGCCAAATACGAAGGGGTAGACACAGTATGCAGTGCGTGTGGAGAGGAAGAAAAAACTGCCGAACACTTGATAATGTTCTGTAAAGGGCTTCACCCTATAGTTCAGGATGATGGCGCTGAGTTTTTCAAAGCACTGGGGTTTAGGGACCGGGAGGGCAAAATAGACTTTAAGCGGGTAGACTTAACTAGAAGGAGGGTATCTGATTGGTGGCTAAAGTCAAAACACGAGTGAAAATTAAACCCTTGACTGCAAAGTACGAATCCTCAAACTCACTTTTTAAAGAGAAAGAATAAATCTAGTTTTTGGTTCATTAAGTATTATGGCTTGATGGCGCTAGCCACCGCCCAATTTCAAGAGTACAGCCGTATTTATTCATTCATTTATCCATTATCACGACGGCGGGCCGCGGGTGGTATCAGCCAACGCCTCCTCTAAACAATGCCTGGGGAATGGCTCGCGCTCCCAGCGGAGTTGGCCTGCCTTCAGTTTTGAGCAAGCGCCGCGCGGTGGCACTCGCGACAGAGACTATTATCAGGGCAGCGGGCGGTACCACACCGCGTCGGCTGCTGCTGACGTTCAGCCGCGCGCTGTGCTCTGCACGATTGTATGAGCGCGTTTTTTAAATGTTGCTTAAATGTCTCTGGAGAAGCAATGGCATACTGTGAGCAGCAAGCACTCGGTCGTGGTGAAATAGTACACGTAGCGACAGTCAACGCAACTTCCAAAAAAGCACTGAAATATATGTGCAGAACAGTGCGACCACGTTGGTATTTTCAGCGTCACTGACAAAAGGTTTTCTTTCGAAATGCCTGCATACGTTGCTTTGAAATGAACATCGGAGTGAACGTATTTGTGTCTATGTTTTTCAGTTACACCAGGTGAAATTTGTGTAGATTCAACAAACAGCTTCAAAAACGAAAGCAATGATTTTTATAAGAATGTTCAGAAATCTGAACACAAGCAGCAATGAACACAAGCAGCAATGAACACAAGCAGCAACATAAATTAACACGCACAGGTAATGAGTCAAGCTGTGTTACAACTTCAGCACTTTTCGAGAGAGAGGCTTGTTCTCCAAGATTCTCACAGCAGCATTTCTGTCAGTCACACCGAGTGCATAATTACTGAGCATTGGCTTTATGAACTTTTCTGAAATGAGCTCGAAGAGCTGCTTTCGGTGGTCGACGTCTGCGTTCCCACAACTCAGAACTGGAAGTACCACAAGTAGTTCAACAGTGCGCTTCACGCAAACTTCAAGGGGCTTTGTGATGTCTCTTCTGTGCGCCAAAACAGTCTACAAACTTCCTGAGCCCTACTAAAAGCTTCAAGAGTTCTTGGCTTGGATATAGCAGTCAACCACGGTCCTGATGCGCGATAAGCCCAAGAAGGGGAGTGTTGGCTTTGGGCCCTTGCAGCAGTGCGACACAATTCTGACAGGAAATACTCTCACTTGCAGCTCGGACAATAGACCCTCCCACCATTGCCACGCTTGCAACATCGGGATTTGAACGATATGGTCCTTCCGAAAGGCAGTGCTTCTTTAATGCGGCAACTGCCATGACTAAGATCTTTTCAGTTGGACCCGGGTTGGTAGTAGGACTTAATCGAGAGAGAAGAAGTTGTCTCGATGCAAAGGACGTCGAGCTTTGAACGTTGCTTTCTTTGGAAGCAGCAACAATGCCAGTTTTCAACATTTTCTCTAGACCACACACAATGCTCTTCACGTCGAACATGTCGTCGATGCCAGCACTTCGCCGTAAAAAGCCAAAAAGTGACCCGATTGGATCACTTGAAAACTTTCGCGTGAGCACAAACTTAAAATACTTCACGGTGAGCGAATGGCGCATGCAGTCCACGTTTTATTTAGTTGCGAAGACAATGGCATGATACGTCTCTTTACTGAAAAAGTTTCCTGTCAAACTTTCATTCTTCAAATCTTCGATGTAATTGAGGAAGACAGTTTCCAACCATTCAAGCCTCGGGTCTTCGACGTCTGTGAACGGCCGAGAGTCTTCGTTGTTGCAGTGAATATACTTTTGGAAGTTGCTCACGTCCATGAGGGCGAACCATTTTTGCATCATTTTCATGAACTCGATGGTAGGGCCCGCTGACGCGAATTCCAAGTCACAGGTGTGTCCGGCCTGGTCTTTAAGATAGCTGACAGCTGCAGTCACTGATGTCGAGAACAACTGCACAGCAGGCCTAACGCTAACTTTCTCGATATTTGAAGGGTAGACATGCTTGCGTGTTAAAAATCTCACCGGCCTCATTGAAGAATGCTTCTGCATCCTGTACAATTGTTTAACATACTTTGATGACACCTGCTTATTTCTACCGAAGTGCTTTGCCAAGAACTGAGATCTGACATTTTTTATGATATGGCTCTGGTCAAAGGAGAGGTAGATTTCTTTTGAAGAATCGGCGGGATGTGGAGCTCTTATAACTGCTTCGCCATTGAACATGATGTCCATGGCTGCCACGTTTATCTTGTGATTATCTGTCACAAGGCGGACAACGTCCAAACCGGCGTCTGCTGTCTTTTTTAGCACGTGGCTTATGACCAGAGCAAGTTGCTGACCGGTGCAGCCTTTTGTAAAAAAATACCCTACTGGTATCTTGAACCTGGCGCATAGGCCACACAGAAGGAAACACAATAGCGAGTTGGCCAGATACTCTCCTGATTTAGGAGTTAGTTGTTCCAATCCAGGACCCATATCCAAGTCGCCAACAAAGTCATCCCGCTGCTTGTGATACAGCAGCAGGTTTTGCTGTATCCTCATCTCATCAACAATGAGACTGCAATGCAAACCTTTGACTGGGGCGTGTCTAAACGTTCCAGTTCTGTCTGGAGGCGCAGGCGAACGAGCTCGCTGAAACCGGCTTCTTTAGAGCTGCTGCCAATATATTTTTGAAGAGTAGTGCGGCATGATAAAGTTAGTAATTTCTGGGACCTAATGTATTCATATGCTCTGGTGGGAAAATGTCGAATGACAATGCAGTGTCTAATCGTTGTTTCTGACCACGACGGTCTCTTGTTTTTATAATTCTTCATTTGATCTAACAGTAACACAGCTTTTGTGCTTCCCTCTTCGGTATCGGCCACAACTTCCAAAAATGCGCTTACAGAGCACTCTTCTTTCAGTTTTTGGAGCTCGTTCTTGTAGGCATCCACAGTTTTTCGCAGCCTTTCAATTTTAGCTTTCAGAGCGCGTTCCTTTTCGCGCCATCGCTTGCGCTGAACAAAAAAATGCGATGAAGGCACGCTTGGTGCTGTTTGAGTCTTCACAAAGCGCTTGTAGGGCAGGGTCACTTTTTTTTCTGGTGCTCTTTCTTGTGCTAACCACGACAAGCACATCTGGGTTGTTCGCATCCTGGGTGCATGTTAAATTGGTCACCACTGCAGGCCCTGTCATGGCGAGCAAACCTACGTCGTGGTTGCCACTCAGTAAACTGGTACTTTCTTGCACGGGTTCACTCAGGTTCGTGTTCTCGCTTGTTGGAGACTCGTTAGCTTTAGGACAACTTGCCTCCATTTCGCTGCCTCCTGTCGACAAGGCTGCGGTATCATTGTCGTCGTGGCTGCCGGCGTTGCTCGGAGAAGGTTCACGCTTTCTTTTTCGTATTCTTCTATCCCGCTTTACTGCGACCCTTTGATGTCCACAGTCTCGCCAGTCGGGTCGTCAAACACGCTTGGAACAGCACCCGGTTTTAGAAGTCGTCTTGTGCAACCGTCTTTGAAGTCAGATGCAAGAAAGTGCAGACTACATACCACTGAGTAGTTTGAGGTACTGTTTGGCACCCACTCTTCTCTTGAAATGGCCGTTAACCATCGCTCGCGTGAAGTGCTCTCAGCCGGTATCTCATGAAAAGATACGCCGTCTTGCTTTCACCGCTGACCAGACCTGCACTTTGGCACGCAACAATAGCGCATGTCCGAGTGTATATGGTTGGACCGGACGCATGCACAACACAAGTAGTAGGCACAAACCTTTCGAAATAAAAAAAATGCAAGTACTACCAGTAATGCAAGCGTGCGCACCCCTAGCACTCGCGCTGCAATGCAATGTACGTCTGCTAGCTGTCGTGATTTCTCGCACGAAACGACAAAAACAGTTGAAAAGACGATGCAAAATACTTTCCACTGTCTTAAAACTTATTATTTATCATTCCTGCGTCCAATTTTGCTATATTACGATATATTTGCTTGTTCGTCTGCAGTAATTATCAAGCGGAACCGCACGCCGTGCGCTTTTTTTCTGCGCGCTGCGTGAACGTCGTCTGCTAAACGTTTTTCACCGGCGGCCCATAGGGGCGCGTCAGTCGAGAGTTGTTCGAGACCTGCAACTAAACACCGCTAATTTTTAGGCTATGCAAAGTGTTGCGTTGTTGCACCATCCGCCACAGATGACGCTAGCGACCGAGAACATTCTAAAATAAAGGAGAGAAAGGGTGTGGCAGTCGTTTTTCTTCTCATGCGGCAGGCATCTTCTAGAAGAGGCGTTGACAAGGAGCAACCTTGTAAACATAAAACATTGAGTCAGCCTAATTTAGCACTACTATTTCAAGCTGTTTTGTAGAAAGTTGCGCAAAGGGCGCTGCAAACAATGTATTGGCCAATTATTATAAAAAATGCTAAAATTGTGAATAAATCATTTATTCTGTGCAATCTAAGTTTCTGTCAGGTACATATGCCTGTTTAAACAGACACTTTGACATCAGGGTTGACAATACGCTTACAATCTAAATTATTGAATTGAATGACTCTGCTTGCAATACCAACGCCTCTTAGGTTTCTCATGTCTGCCGGATGAGCGCGAAACGCCGGTCATCTATGACGGCGCTGCCTACGTAAAGGTAAGGATCTTTGTACTTGGCCTTTGAGATCGGCAATTTCGGCATTTGCTACTAATTTCAAAGGATGTCTCGTGTTTAAAAAGTTGCTTGCTGAATGACGGCGTCACTTACGTAGAGTTAAATATAATTACGTTTACGCCTTTTAAAAACTTTTTAACGTTAGTTTTGTCGCATATAAGCTCCAAAAACGTAAAAACCCATTTGAAAACACCCCCTACTTGAGCGGCGCCACTACCGTAGTTCCGACGACCGCCACTACCCAAGTGACCGCCGATAATCCGGCAAGCACGGGAAAGCATGCCACACACGAAAAAAAAAAAAAAAAAAATGTGACCTTCATGATGGGCACCACAGAGCATGGCCTTCAAGATTGCAAATGCGCGGTAGGTACGCCGCGCGTCCGCAATCTCGGAGGTTGTGCGCAAATAATACCTAGAGGGGAATTTCGCGCTAGTGTGTATCATGTGGGCTCCTTGGTACAGTAAGTCACGCGGGTACACGATCGCAGTGCCAGTAAGATTGCTGTCTAGGTAATATTGTATGAAACCATAGAACTCTTTCATGCATGAAAAGGGGCAGCATAAAAAATATAAAAGCTGACAAACCAGAAAAAGAACGTACGGTCGCTGTACTCTATGCACACGGTACACCAAGTGTACCCCCCCCCCCCCTCACTCACACAAATGAAAAACGGGGCTCGCTAGTTTCCACCAAATAGATAGATAGGCAGTTAACTTTATTCGGGTCCGGAAGAATCTTCACCCCGTTTTTATAAAGACAAGACTGTGGGCCGCTCCCACGTTGGGACAGAAAGGCCAAGCCTCACTGCCGCATCGTGGGCCTTCTGGACAGCTCGGAGTTGGTCAAACCAGTCGCGGCTCGTGAGGAAAGCAGAGAAGGCTTCCTCCGTCAAGCCGTGGATTGTGTGGTGCGGCAAAGAAAAAAAATAATTATAATCTCACGAAAGTTATCTGCGCGCGTTAATGCATCAACTTGAACTGTACTTATATTGGTTACTAAAGAAAGATACTGACATGACCCTAGAAAATTTAAACTTCCGTCCTTCGGACCTCTAACATCACTTTACAGGAATAGTCGGTGGCTGAGTGCTAACAAAAGGTTCATACAGAAGGATATTTTTGTTTCTTGCGTGAACTATTTCAGCTATAATCACCACCTGTATGTGCGAATGGGGCAGCGTCACCTAAGCTATTGCGCTGTTGCTCCTTTACCATTGAAATGAACGGTTAATAGTAAAGCCAAGGTCAATGGTAAGGCGATGTATCAGCTAACTTGAAGTGAGGGGAACTGCGTGATTATCATAGCTTTAGCGGTTGGGTGTGAGTAACTATAGTTGCATCACTGGTCCATTGAACCGGGCGACCTGCAAACAGGCTGGTACTGAGATAAAGTGGAGTGGAAGTCGCTCGCAGCGCTTGATTGATTGATATGTGCGGTTTAACGTCCCAAAACCACCATATGATTATGAGAGACGCCGTAGTGGAGGGCTGCGGAAATTTCGACCGTATGGGGTTCTTTAACGTGCATCCAAATCTGAGCACACGGGCCTACAACATTTCCGCCTCCATCGCAAATGCAGCCGCCGCAGCCGGGGTATGAATCCGCGACCTGTGGGTCAGCAGCCGAGTACGTTAGCCACTAGACCACCGAGGCGGGGCCGCTCGCAGCGCTACTATGGTGTTTTCCTTCAGAGTGATTTGCACCGCTTTCTCTTCCAGCGTTTTCAGGGTTTTGAAGAGCATGACGATAGTTATAGCGCGAGAACAGAACGATGACAAAGGGTCAAAAAAGAGACGAGCGTCTCCTTCTTGTCCCTTTGTCGTCGTTCTGTTCTCGCGCTATAACTATCACCATTTCACACCAACTAGCCCAAAATACCACACTTTGAAGAACACCCGCGTTTCCCCCTTCAGTTGCTGCGCCGTGCTCCCTTTTGGGCTAAACCGGGCTGCAGAAATCAGGCGCCTTCTTCCTCTTCTAACCACTACCACCAGTTAATTTGTTACGTGAAAGTTTGACCATAGCTTGACGTTTGTCAGCGACAGCACAAATTTGTTTTTATTGTCTCTCTTGCCACGAATTTCATGAAACTTATTTTGATAGACAGGTTGGGTTATAATAGACTGGTATGATTATCAACAGTTCACTTTGCGCAGTGGGAAGGTTAACTATGATTTGTGCTGTTGTACATCACGACACTAAAAGCGCCATAACGACATTGACGCCATCTATTAGTGGGTGGGTGTGAAGAAAGTTAGCCTAATCTGCTTGATTGATGTTTAGCCTGTCAGGAATGGCTCCAAGTACGGGCAGCGAGAGAAATACTCTCCCTCTATCAATAACTATTGGCACGCTGCAGTACTGCAACAAACTGTGAACGCTAGACGATCCAACGAGAAATGTCTAGCGGAGAGGGGGGGGGGGGGCGGGGGAGCAAGCGTATGCTAGCAGATGCAGTTGGCGTAGCGAGGAGAGAGAGAGGGGGTGCGTAGGAAAGGAGAGGGAGAAGGTGGGGACGAGCATCATCAGTAATTGTGGTCACGCCGCACGCCGGATTGAACCCCGCTCTAAGATGATTCGCATCTACCAAAAGGGGGGATGACTTTTTTGTTTTCAGTAGTTACTATACGCCCCATGATATCAAAATACTGTTGATTCGTGCTCCCACTCTTCCTACTCCCTTGTTTAATAAGTTTTCTAGTCGTAATAAATTAAAATAATTAAAACAAATTACGTGCTACCGCACTTCAGATACAAGACGAGTTAGCTGCGCTTAGCTTTCGTTAGGAATGGGGTTGAGGTGCCGGTGCTAACACGGGTTGTAGACATCGAAGGAAGCGGAAAAGCTTACCGGCTTTCCCCCTCTTGGATCCGACACTGCATACATAGAGTACGTTTGCATATTGTTGGCGCACAAAATAATAAAATAGGAACGGATGATTTGTGCTGCTACACCGGGCGGAGCAGATCTCGATCGCACCGTGATGGGACACAAGATGTGTTGTTTAATTTATGGTGCAAATGATTTAATAATGCTGCTACCTAAACGTCAACAAAATTGAAAAAAAAATATTTGATTCACAGCTAGGTCACTTCCTTCACTGCTGATTAATTCTTTCAAGATTCCAAATTGTGTCACCTTGCGCGCATACTCCATTGATTGATTGATTGATATGTGGGGTTTAACGTCCCAAAACCACTATATGATTATGAGAGACGCCGTAGTGGAGGGCTCCGGAAATTTAGACCACCTGGGGTTCTTTAACGTGCACCCAAATCTGAGCACACGGGCCTACAACATTTCCGCCTCCATCGGAAATGCAGCCGCCGCAGCCGGGATTCGAACCCGCGCCCTGCGGGTCAGCAGCCGAGTACCTTAGCCACTAGACCACCGCGGCGGGGCTCGCGCGCGCATACTCCAGAGAATTATGATATGCACTTCTATCCCTTATGCACGTCGTTTTATCAATTAATCACTTGTTAACGCCTCATCATTCGTCAAATGTAGTACGTGCTCATTCGGTTAACCAGGGCACAAAGTATGTCTTACGTTTTATGAAGCATACTCGCGTGGTTGCAGAAAAGGTTTTCAGCCGCTATTGATCTTAACATTTTTTTCGCTCTTCGTCGAGCCATTACCCGCTTTGATATTTTTGCAGCTTTGGGAACCAGCGCTGCATGGCCGAGAGATGCTACGCATTTTGAGCGTGCGATTAGGATACAGTCATAGCGATTACTTCTGACCTTAAGTGTAGGTAGCATCCCATTCAGGGGTGGGGGCAGAGTTCATTGCAGCACCCCTTCCCTACCTAAGTATTAAATGCAATATCTACCTTGCTCAATGTATCGGGCCAACTTCGCACCCCCCCTCCCCCTAATTGACCAGGGGGGCGGCCATCCACACCCTCCGTGCTACAATTATGTCGCTGACACTTGTCATCTGAGATAAATGTCAAGAATGTGATGATGTGCCTACGTTACACCTTTATAGACGTTTTCTTTTTTTTTTTACAAATCCGACGCGTCAAGCTAGTTTCAGTCGTCTCACACTACGTCACAAGGTGCTCGTCCTTCCTGCGTTCTAACACGGCAATGCTCTTTCAGATGAGAAAATGAACAGACATGTCAAATATGAGCCACAAATTTCTGACGAGAAATCTGTGCATATGCTAGTGAAAAGAGCGCACCAGCGAACATTTTCATCGTCGTCCCGAGTAATAAGGGTACGCGATTCGCACAGGAATGTCATGTTTGACGTCACTGGCAAAGCGGCACGCCATTGCCGGCTCTTATGCTGGCAGTAGCTATACAGGCAGAATAGTAAGAACCACGAAGAGGCACTGTGTATCTGCACCGCCCCCTCGTGACACTGGCCAATCATCGGTCAGCTAGTGATGCTTATGCAGCGCTAGGCAGAATCTTTCTTCTAATTCAAATTTAGGGGTCGTGTGATGACATACGTGACGTTTTTACAATGATCACGAGGCGCCTCATGGATGTGCAGGCTGTGTGCTACAGCGTTGCGCTCGGCTTGCGAAGTATTACCGCTGACCCCTAGTATCCCAGACGACCGACTTGGGCTGAGCGGCCAAGTTGTATGATTCACGCACAAGGTGCACGTGACCAACTGGAAACCAGGTGGTCAGGCATGTCGACCAGGTGGTTCAGCTTCCACGTGAGGTCAAGTCGTCGCTTGATGATACGTTTCACGCCCTCTATCGGCAATTGGAGTAGAAGAATCAGCAAGATTTGCCGTGCAAAACATGTATCTATGGCCGGCTCGTTTCTACTTTGGAAATGTATACACGAAGCTACAAAACGCGGAGGCCTTCCCTTGGCAAAGAATTCACGCAAACTTTCTCGTGACAAACTACAGCTCGGCGGACTATATCATATATACGTCTCTTCATGCCACTATCGCAAAGAAGAAAGCGACAGCTCCTGGCAACACCACGCTCGCACACGGTCGAAGATAAGGGTATACCGAAGCAGGTAAGCTCGATCATTACCAGGACTTGAATATGTCGGCGATTTATGTTCGCGACGCGTCTTGCAGTAATAGGCATATCTGAATAGAAGTGCTGACATTTGTTCAGCGACGCTGTACGAGTTACGAGTTACTGGGTGAATTACGCGTGAGAACGTCCCAAGAACGCTTGATCAGGGTGGGACGGTCACGTTCATCAAAGTCGCGCAATGCTTTACGCCACTGACAGGCACTGGGCCCATAAGACATGAGATCCAAGGCCAATTCAAAACGTCCCCCGCCTGTCCGGTGTTTTCGCAAGTTCAGTAACACCGCGTAGTTTGCAATTAGGGTTAGGACAAACGGAGCATGGACATTAAAAACAGCAATATCAAGAGCAAGCCGTCAACGCTCGCCAAAAGGTCCTGACATAGATGGTTGCCGGGACCTGGTGGCATTTTTCGAAACTACCTCTCTGATCATACCACTCTTGCACCCACGAGGACACCCAGGCAGTCCTTGAGTATGCTTGTGCATCTTGATTGATATGTGGGGTTTAACGTCCCCAAACCATCACATGGTTATGCGGGACCCCGTAGTAGAGGACTCCGGAAATTTCGTCCACCTGGGGTTATTTAACGTGCGCCCAAATCTGAGCACACGGGCCTACAGCATTTTCGCCTCCATCGATAATGCAGCCGCCGCATCTGAGATTCGATCCCGCGACCTGCGGGTCAGCAGCCGCAGGTCGCGGGAGTACCTTAGCCACTAGACCACCACGGTGTGGCTGTGCATCTTAGCAAGCGCAGAGGAACAAACACAAGAAAAAGAGACATGTAAAGAGGAAAGACGCTTAGTGTACTTGGTACCCGTATCTTGCGCAGCTTTGCTTCTCAGCAAGCTCGCGAAATCTACGAGGCACACTGTATCAGTACAGATCGTGAGTATATGCATTCACTGCCTTTGCACGCGGAATAAAAGCGTATGTGAAGCGTCATTGCAGATACCAGCAGTATGCACCTCCTTGTGGGCTCTGCGCATGTCTACACATTTTTGTCGCTTCGAGTCCAAATTTTGAGTTGATAGCGTCCGTGATGTTTACGTGCCTCTTGTGTTGATGTCACGGGGTCGTGACGTGGACGAAAGAAGCATACTGTAATAGGTGACCGGTAATATGGGCAATCACAGGAAACTGTGGGATACGACGGCTTCCAGTTCGACGCACCACGCGGGTTAGCGGAGGCACGCGCGCATTTTTGTACCGCTCTGTTGAAAAAAGCACTTCTCCGTGCAATGTCAGTGCTTTAGAAGTTGGTTTTTTGTTAATGCTAACCATGACTGTGACGATGACGAGCTACGAAAGCCATGAACGGTAAGGAAACTTTTTTTAATGTACTAAAATGATCGGCAATGATTTTAAGCTGCTCGAAGGTACTGTCAGTTCGGCTAGCGGATCAGTCAACACAGAAGACAGTTTTCATTGTAGGATACGCTACTGCAAATAAAAAGTAACTATTTTAAAGATCTCAGGGTATGGGGATGACTGTAGCAGTGCGCTGAGAGTTCATTTTGTGATCGCTGCTACGGCCGACATCGTCATCGATCGGCATGAAGCGCAGCACTTACTGAGCGCGTCGAGATTTGGTTGGTAACAACTTTATTGCGTTGAGATATCTTTCTTTTTTTTCTAGCCTTCAGCGTGCTATAAGATGCATTTCTTAGTCGAAGCCACATGCTTATTCGAACGCTGATCTTGGTCAAGCTGCGCGGCACGGCGGCACATAAACAATGCAGTCAGACATAGACGGCGCCGGATAATCGAAACCCTGCGCTTGTTTAACGCACTTTTTCCTTTGTGTGCCGCCCTGACACAAAGGTTAACCCAGATAAACGCCAATAGACTCATTCAGCACTTCGTGTGAACTTACTTTTAATTTAGTGAAGCTTTCGCGTTTCTTTGTCATATATATGGTGCAACGGCCAGCGCTTATCTCGTATGGCAGGTAGATTTCGCCTGCGCGTTCCCATAATACATTTTCTAAGCGCCCCTGCGCGACAATTAATTTCTCGACATAATATTCGCAGCAAATTCATGCGTAAGCTTTTTATTAAAACGGAATATACACGTACTTGTGATAAAATGGTCTTCGCACACTCTGGCTTCAACGTTCGGTACTTAAAGGGTATACCTGTCGCTGTGGCTCTCTTTACAGCCGCGGCCCACCTAATTTTTCTTTCTTCATTCCATGGGAATCAATACCCACGTTTGCCTTTGACGCTCGAATTGGAGCAGCCAACTGCAGAACAACCGACCGTGGTTTATCAGGAAAAAGATAAACGGGCGACCGATTGCGCAAATCCCGAATAATCTGAGGCTTGCGGCGGAGCGGTTCGCCGTCGTCTATGAACCGGAAGTCGGCAGCAGACGGTGCATCCCACAATCCCTAGCTCTTTTACTGGTCACCTATTACAAGATGGAACTGTTCATTCTGCCAAACTCGTGGCCCGTATGTGCCGCCTTCTTGGTTCTGTGCATGTCTGCACATTTTAGTCGTTTTGTTCGGCCTTTTGTGCAAAAGCCACTTCAGCGTCACCAGTGCTTTAAACTAGGTAACGTCAAGGGCGTGTGCCCGAACTCGCCACGGTGCCTCCGGTTGCCAGAAACCCATTCGGAAGACGCGTGTCAATCGACGTTTCTTAAATGCGGCAACTCTAATGGCTCACATACAGCCTCATCGAAAGACTGCCCTCGAATTAAGACGGAGCGCGCGGTGCTTAAGCAAATGGACAGAGACAAATCGACCCACAGGGATGCTGCCGAAACAGTCTGGCGTCGGCAGCGGCGCAATCGTTTGACCTAAGAGACTGCGCAAGCTCGAAATGACAGTGCCACCTCTATTGCTGCACCAATAAGTCAAGCCGCAACAGGTCCGACAAATTCAAAGAAGACTGTGGAGAGGAATATATCTACATAGGAATGGCCTATTCTTCCAAGTTGCCCGCTAACCATTGGACGTCAGAGAACCACGCCAACACAGGGGTCTTCACCAACCGCTGATGGCACACATAAGCAAGATCGCAAAGTCATTACCATGCTTCGTTTTCTCATAGGTGCTGTTCGAGGGATCTTGTTAGACATGGGGACAACCGTCTGATCGAAGTGCTCTCAAAGTACTGGACGCCTTAAGCCCAGTACTTGAATCGCTCGAGTAGAAATATGACTAACGATTGTCATCACTCATAAGAAGTCAAGGAATCATCCATCATTCAGTGGAACGCCAGTGGACTAAAACCGCGTCTTTCCGGACTTTGATATGCGGGGTTTAACGTCCCAAAACCACCATATGATTATGAGAGACGCCGTAGTGGAGGGCCCTGGAAATTTTGACCACCTGGGGTTCTTTAACCTGCACCCAAATCTGAGCACAAGGGCCTACAGCATTTTCGCCTTCATCGAAAATGCAGCTGCCGCCACCGGAATTTTATCCCGCGACCTGCGGGTCAACAGCCGAGTACCTTAGCCACTAGACCACCATGGCGGGGTTTCCGGACTTTTGTCGGTTAGTGCGCGTCAGAACGTTTTAAGTCATCAGCATTTGTGGACCCAACGCGTCTGCGTGCACTCCTCTCTCTCCCTTTTTCCATCTTTCAAACTCCCTCATCCCTATCTCCAGTGTAGGGTAGCATACCAGTCGTTACAGACTGGTTAACATCCCTCTTTCCTTTCCTCCCTGTTCTTCCTCCAGTGTCCAAATTTTGAGTTGATGTCTAGCGGCCATCCTGTTCACGTGCCTCTTGTGTTTGTTCTGGTACACTCGCTAATGCCGCGGTGTCGTGACGTGGACGGAGGAAGCAGACTGTAATTACAAGATGGAACTGCTTATTCGGCCGAAATTTTGGCCCGTAAACTGAAGGTCAGATTACCGCGATGCCCACTGGCATTGATAGCGGCGAACAGAGAGTCCGTCGTCGATTATTTGACAAGCGGCGAAGCACTTGTCAAATACTCGCTTTCACTCGCAGAATGATCTGCGATGTTCTCGAAGTGGCCGTAATCTTAACAAAAGGATGTACTGCATTTCTGAAGCTTCTCGGATTCTGTAGGCGCGGTTTGCGCTGAGAATTACTGTCAGTGAAATGCGGTGACAACAAAACTTGAGGAGGGAATATGGCATTGCCCCCCTCTGAAAAAAGGCATCATCTCGATGTTTAAAAAAAAATCCGTAGATCCCACGTACTTGAGAATCGACGTTATGCGAAGCATGCGGAGGAAGGGTGACTGTTGCAATTTTTTATTAAGTGACACGTCATGAAATGACGCTAGAGATATGTACAATAGTTGCACGCACAGACATATGTTGAAGAGTTGCAGATGTTTATACAGCCAGTTGTTTACACTTGCTCAAGAATGCCAGCAGGAACGTGCGTATTAGCAACACCAGAAGCTGATATGAAGCGCAGAAGCTCTCGATGATGCTGGCTCTGGACACTGCTACATAAATCAACTTCAGCGCATGGCAACGAACCACAATTGACGCTAACCCGACGTGACGGCTGTATCAAAGGAGTACATATGTAATGTGAATAAAATTGGGTAGATAGTACTGCAACCACTATTGACTGTCACGAAGATTAGCGTCTATTTGAGAAGTTTTTCTGAGACCGGGCGTAGCTCTGTTTTGCCACGCAGAATGCTTCGGTTCGATTCTAGCTGGGACTCCGAGAATTATTCTTTGCATTGGTAGGGTGGACGCTACCGATGTCGGGCATTTCTTAACCGTGCGTTAAAATTGCCCATGAGTGTTCTCATCATTCCTGAGTAGATACTAAGTGTCAATCACCTGTGGCACATACCTGCATACCAGCGGCACATTTCCGCCGGTAGGCATGTGCCACTGTCTGGCGCGAAGTGTTTGACGACATACGCGATGGGACTGTGACATTATTTATGTCTTGATCAGCGCGTCATATTCTTCGAACCTTCTTACGCTTCCATGCTAATTTTGGTTCACGCCAATTTAAGGGGGTTACCATGAGAGCACCCAAACTTAAGCGGATAGATAAATAGATACGCTCAAAGTCACCGAATTTCACTAAGAAATGCTTCGCATTTAAAAGACGAAAGTATTATAATTAAGAAAATAAAGAATAAGTACTAGCAATAAAGCACAAAAACGACAACAAAATACAGTCCTGAGGTTAGCGCATGGGATAGCTTGAGGCGCATGACATTGACGATTTTAGGTCGAGCGTGGCGACCCTGAGAGGCCATAATCCCGACGGAAATAAGTTCCTGGTCAAGTGGGCCGAGACGTCGCACTGCCCTGTACGGTCCGAAGTACCGTCGCAAAAGTTTTTCACTGAATCCACGCCGGCGAATCGGCGTCCACTCGCAAACTCGGTCACCATGTTGGTATTCCACGAAGCTTCGTCGAAGGTTGTAACGGCGGCTGTCCATCGTCTGCTGATTCTTTATGCTCAGGCGGGCGCGTTGACGAGCTTCTTCATAGCGCTGAAAGTAGGTGGTAACGTCGAGGTTTTCTTCGCCAGCGACATTTGGTAGCACGGCGTCGTTGCCGGGTTCCTTCCATATAGACCAACTTGTATGGCGTCATTTGCGCCGTCTCTTGCACGGCCGTGTTGTATGCGAAGGTCACGTACGGAAGGATGGCATCCCACGTCTCGTGTTCGACGTCGACATACATGGCGAGCAGGCCGGCGATGGTCTTATTTAGACGCTCGGTCAGGCCATTGGCTTGTGGGTGCACGGTATGCAGTTGTATGGCGGTGGCTTGTCTGGCTGTATCTCAGGATTGCCTGTGTCAGGCCAGCAGTAAACGTGGTTCCTCTGTCGGTGATGAGAACCTCTGGGGCGCCATGTCGAAGGACGATGTTCTTGTAAAGGGCGTTTATTGAAGGACTGAGCAAGCGGATGGTAGCTCTAAAGGAACGCAGGTGGACCCAGATGACGGTGCTTGATCACCGATCTCGTGCCTTTTTCTTGTACTGATGATAGCTGACCTGATGGTATCAACGTCTTTCTTATTCACTACAATTACCCTCGGCGAAAAAGTAGAAGCCATCCTGGCAATCTAACACGTGGGGACAAGCGGGTCAAAGTAGGGCTTCAGACGGTTTACGTGAACGATATCACGTCCACGCCGACGACGGTCGCTCGGTGGCGTGAGGGGTTTAATGGCGTAGTTCACGGGTGAAGTACGCTCGACCACGCGATAGGGACCATTATAATTAGAGAGTGGCTTGGGTGATACACTAGGGGCGCAGGGCGGTACATGTAGCCATACAAGTGCTCCAGGAACGAACGTTGGTGCACAACGATGGTCGTCGTCACGGGTCTCCTTCTGGCACTGTTGGTCGGATGTAGTAAGCCGCTTGGCTAGCTTGCGGCACTCTTTTGCGTAACGAGCGGCTTCCGAGACAGGCTTGCATTCGGAGGGATCTGGCGAGTATGGCAGTAAAGTGTCGATGGTGTGCGATGGTTGGCGACCGTACAGGAGAAAAAATGGGGAAAACCTGGTAGTGACTTGCGTAGCGGTGTTATAAGCGTATGTAACAAATGGGAGAACGAGGTCCCAGTTTGTTTGATCAGAAGCGACATGCGTAGCGAGCATCTCCCCCAGAGTACGATTAAAGCGCTCAGTCAAGTCGTTCGTCTGTAAGTGGGAGGCTGTACTCTTCCGGTGAACAATATGGCACTGTTGAAGAAGTGCTTGTATTACATCGGAGAGGAAAACACGCCTTAGGTCACTGAGGAGTTCTCGAGGAAGACCATGACGAAGCACAAAACGATTGAGTATGAAAGTTGCGACGTCTTGTGCTGCAGCTGTGGAGAGAGCAGCAGTTTCAGCGTACCGTGTTAGATGATCCACTGCCACGATAGCCCATCGGTTGCCTGCCGTTGTTAATGGTAGTGGTCCGTAGAGGTCAATTCCTACACGGTCGAATGGGCGGTCTGGGCATGGAAGTGGCTGCAATGGACCTGTTGCAGGATGTGGCGGGCTTTTCCGCCGCTGACATTCGTGGCAGCCGCGAATGAACTGGCGGACGAAGGTAAACATTCCGCGCCAGTAATATCTTTTTCGTAGGCGCTCGTAGGTCTTAAAAACACCGGCGTGAGCACAATGTCGGTCGGAATGAAACGATGCGCAGATGCTAGAGCGCAGCGTTCGGGGAATGACTAGTAGCCATTTCCTACCATCTGCTGAATAGTTGCGCCGGTACAAAAGGCCATCCCGAATACTGAAGTGCGGAGCCTGGCGGCGAAGGATTCGAGTGGTTGGTTGTGTCGGTGCCTCGGATAACGCATCAAGAAGCGAAGCAATCCATGGGTCATGGCGTTGTGCAGAAGAGATGGTGTCCTCGTCAAGAGCTGACAACGTGTTGTCCGAGGAAACATATGCAATGTCCGGGGATAGGGGAGATCGTGACAGTGCATCAGCATCGGTATGCTTGTGGCCGGAACGATATACAACGCGAATGTCATATTCTTGAAGCCGAGGAGCCCAACGGGCAAGACGACCCGATGGGTCCTTAAGCAAAGATAACCATCATAATGCGTGGTGGTCCGTTACTACATCAAAAGCATGGCCATAAAGGTATGGGCGAAACTTGACAAGCGCCCAAACGATCGCCAAGCATTCCTTCTCGGTGACGCTGTAGTTTGATTCAGCCTAGGTGAATGTTCTGCTGGCGTAGGCGACGACATACTCGGCGAATCCAGGCTTGCGTTGTGCGAGAACTGCACCGAGGCCGACACCACTGGCGTCGGTGTGGACCTCAGTTGCTGCCGTAGGATCGTAGTGGCGCAGTATTGGTGGCGAAGTGAGGAGACGACGAAGGGTACAGAAGGCTTGGTCACACTCAGAAGACCATGACGAAATATCAGTGGTGCTGCCTATAAGTTCGGTCAAAGGCGCAATGATAGAGGCGAAGTTGCGCACGAACCGGCGAAAGTAGGAGCATAACCCCACGAAGCTCCGTAACTGCTTCATAGTCGTTGGTTTGCGGAAGTCGGCGACAGCACGTAACTTAGCCGGGTCTGGAAGTATACCGTCCTTTGATACGACGTGCCCGAGAATCGTAAGTTGCCAAGCAGCGAAGTGACACTTCTTGAGGTTGAGTTGGAGCTGAGCATTCTTCAGGCACGTGAGGACGTGTTTAAGGCGCTCGAGATGTGTTCCAAAGTCTGGCGCAAAGACGACTATATTGTCGAGATAGCAGAGACAGATTTGCCATTTCAAACCCCGAAGAACCGAGTCCATCATGCGCTCGAAGGTGGCAGGCACATTGCAGAGGCCAAAGGGCATGACATTAAACTCATACAGACCGTCCGGTGTTACAAAGGCTGTTTTGGTCGATCGGCATCTGCAAGGGGGACCTGCCAGTACCCTGAGCGCAAATCTAATGATAAAAAAAAAAGTCGGCACCTTGTAAAGTATCAAGGGCATCGTCAATCCTGTGTAAAGGATACACGTCTTTTCGAGTGATCTTATTTAGGCACCGGTAATCCACGCAGAAGCGAACGGAACCATCCTTTTTCTTAACGAGCACTACAGGTGAGGCCCATGGACTTTTTGAAGGTTGAATGACGCCGCGTTGCAGCATATCGTTCACCTGTTCGGTAATAACTTGGCGTTCCGCCGCAGACACACGATATGGTCGCTGTTGTAAAGGCGCATGGGAGCCGGTATCGATGTAATGTAGAGTGGTAGAAGTGCGGCCGAGTGAAGGTTGAACAACATCGAAAGATTCGCGGTACTGGTACAACAGTTGGAGGACTTCAGATCGTTCAGATGGTGACAGTTCGTCTGCGATCGCCGAATAGAACACTTTCAAGCCTGTAGATCAGAGTGGTTAAGAGCAC
Source organism: Rhipicephalus microplus (assembly GCF_013339725.1). Classification (NCBI taxonomy): domain Eukaryota; kingdom Metazoa; phylum Arthropoda; class Arachnida; order Ixodida; family Ixodidae; genus Rhipicephalus; species Rhipicephalus microplus. Next base: position 130,428,264 of record NC_051167.1, on the reverse strand, counting down.
TAACGGCGGCGAGGTCACATAGGGATGATTCTTGCGGCACGGTAAAAATTTGTCCGTTATCAATGGGCTGTACGCATCCAAGAGACTCGCCTTTAAACAGTTTGATGGTATGCGGAAAGGGATTGGTAAGGCAGAGAGCACTGGCTCCATTAGAAATTGAGAGGGCTGAATAAGGGAGCAGAAGTGGTTTCCGATTTAGAAAGAGGCTTGATGGCTCAAAAAATGCTACTTCATCACGCATGTCGTCGGAGACCACAGGAAGCAAAACAGCTGTTGTCGGTCGAATGTCAGTGTCCTCTTTGACAACTAGCTTGTGCGCGGCTTGATTAGTGTGGTCGTATAGGGCTGGTCGAACAACGGAAGCAGTTCAAGTTCGGAACGGGCACAATCTATAACGGCACGATTACGCGATAGGAAACGCCAGCCAAGTATGATGTCATGAGAGCACGAGGAAAGGACGATAAACTCAACAATGTAGTGGTCCTCCGCAATTGTGAGTCGGGCAGTGCAGGCGGCTATAGGTCGAACAGGTTATCCATTTGCTGCACGTAAGGACAGCATATCAAGTGGCGTGGTCACCTTTCAGAGCTTGCGGCAAAGTTTGGCGTCTATAACAGACACAGCGGTAGCGGTATCCACAAGAGCGTATGCATGGGCGCCGTCTACAAAAACTTCGACGATATTTGACGGCAAGGTGTGAGGACTTGAACATTTCGATAGCGCAGTTCTTGCCCCTTGAAATGCAACGGCTAGTTCCCCTCATTTTGAAGGGCTGGTCGTGGACGCATGGGTGACAAGGAGCGTCGATTGGGTGAAGGTGAGCGACGAGACGAAGTTGCCGGATAGTCACGGGAAGACGTGTTTGACTGACGATCCGAACTTTCATAACCAAAAGGGGGTCGGTCCATGTAGTTGCTTCGTGGTCGGACGTCTGTGTTGTCGGGCACGCGACGACGGCAGTATCGGGAGATATGGCCAGGGCCGCCGCACGCAAAACAGATCGGCCGGTTATCGCGCGTTTGCCAGGCATTTGCAGCGAGGGGCGTCGCCCACGCGGCATACGGCTGAGTCGAGGCTGTGGTAGCGAGGGGAGGAGCCCATGCGACGGAAGACTGAGTAGGAGCGGTGACATGCGGCAGTCCATTGAACGGCGAGGGCTGGTGTGGCTGCTGCCTCTTTACTGCTTCAGCATAACTAAGAGGCGCGGCGACAACTTGCTGCTGATAGGGTACTGGCATAGCCTCGGCAATCTGGTCCTCAAGTGCATGTCGGAGCATGGGAGCTAACGGTGTCGGTGGTTGCTCTTGCTGCTGCTGCGGGAGCTCTTGGCGCTGACAAAACGGCAGGAGGGAAAGCTGACGTGTGACCTCCTCACGCACAAAGTCTTTCATTTGTGCTAGAAGGCGGGAGTGGTCAGGTACGACGTTCAGTGCAGCGAGTGGTTGGTTAGGCTGAAATGGACGACGGGTGAGAGCTCATTGCCGTCGCAGTTCGTCGTAGTTCTGGCGCAGAGTTACCACTTCAGACACCGTGCCAGGAGACTTTGCAAGGAGCATTTGAAATACGTCGTCATCAACACCTTTCATAATGTGCTGGATCTTGGAACTTTCGCTCATTGCGTCATCGACGCGCCTGCAGAGATCGAGTATATCTTCGATATAGGCGGTAAACGTTTCGCCAGGTTCTTGTGCCCGTGAGCGCAGGCGTTGTTCGGCGCGCAACTTCCGCTCGGCAGGGCGACCGAAAACCGAGGATATTGCCTGCTTGAAAGTGGCCCAGTTTTCGAACTCGGATTCGTGGTTTGTGTACCACAGTTTCGCCACATTAGCCAAATAAAAGTTGACGGTGCTCAACTTAGCAGCGTCATCCCACCTGTTTGGTCCACTGACTTTTCCGTAGGACGACAGCCAGTCCTCGACGTCCTGGTCTTCGGCGCCCGAAAAGATCGGGGGGTCGCGCTGGTGAACCGGGCCGGGGCAAGTAGCGGCCGCGAGAGGTGCTGTCTGTTGGGCAGCGTCAACTTGCATGGTCGACGGCAGGGTGCGGGATCGGAGTTCCAGGGTGTAGGTGATGTAGTTACCCAGCACGATCCACCAAATGTAAAGGGGGTATATTCAAGGACTGAGCAAGCGGGTGGTAGCTCTAAAGGAACGCAGGCGGACCCAGATGACGGGGCTTGATCGCTGATCTCGTGCCTTTTTCTTGTGCTGATGATAGCTGACCTGATGGTATCAACGTCTATTATTCACTACATTCTCAACGAAAAACTTGTATACCTCAGCAGCACTGCCTTTGGGCAGGGCTGTTGTTTCGGCGTAGCATGTGAGGTAGTCAGTAGCGACGACGATCCACTTATTTCCGGAAGCCGACGTTGGGAACGGCCCCAAGAGGTCCATCTCTATCTGCTGGAATGGTCGCCGGGAAGGATCGATTGCTGGAGGAAGCCTGCTGATGCTGCGGCTGGTGTCTTCCATCGTTGAAATTCTTGATATGTCCTCACGTAACGAGGGACGTCGGCGGTAAGGCGTGGCGAGTGGTACCTTTCTTGTACTACTTGCTACACCATCAATCTATTTTCGACGTCTTTTTGTTGTGCGTCAGATCCATTCCGGGTCTTCATTTGCTTTGAAACTTTATCATCTTGGGAACTGGCACTGGCCATGAGACGCTGCAAAGTTTCGGCGTGTGAGTGGGGTATACCCTATGTCTTGGGCGCCCTCCGGCCACGGCATCTGACCTAATGCACTGTAGGCTTTCCACATACGCAGCTCTGTTAATTATTGCGTTTGCGCATTCATCGGTGCGTATATATAAAGTTCACTTAGCGGCAATCAACAGTTGGTAGTGGGCGCTGCGTGTAGTGTGTGTTCCCGGAAGGATGTGTGAGTGTTTGTTTGAGTGTTAGCGAGAGTCAAGGTCGCGCTAAATTCTTACAATATGACGAACAACCAACTAGCCCAACAACAAGTTTTATTGGACTTAAGGGGCGCTTGCGAATATCGTTTCCTTCTCTCGATAGCCTCTATGTTACGTCATTGCTGTCGGCTTACGATGCTATACCTCTAGACTTATATAGACCCGATTATTTGTACTATCGCAACCAAGTTTAGAGCAAGCATGCATAATCTTTACCGCTCCTATAATCAGTCGGCGCGGGCAGGGACTGATGGTTTGGTTACGTCATAACTGATGGCAAACTAACAGTCGCAGCCAGCCCAGCGATCGTGCGATAAGAACAGGCCCTGATCGAATTATCGCAGTGATACATTCCATGTGACCAGCAGCTCCTATCGAAGATGGCGACCCACTACAAGTGAAACAAATTCTGGGTTATAACAGGCAAAATTGCAGCAAAGCAAGCGCAAAAATGACGACCCATTATAGCTTCAATTTGATTGTTTGATATGTGGAGTTTAACGTCCCAAAACCATTATATATGATTATGAGGGATGCTGTAGGGAAGGGCTCCGGAAATTTCGACCACCTGGTGTTTTTCGATGTGCACCCAAATCTGAGCACACGGGCCTACAACATTTCCGCCTCCATCATAAATGCAGCCGCCGGAGCTGGGATTTGATTGCGCGGCCTGCGGGTCAGTAGCCGAGTACTTTAGCCACTAGACCACCACGGCGGGGCCATTTGAGCTTCGAAGCTAGGCTGCATAGATCGCGTACAATATTTACATGACCTACAGCCAACCGGATGATTCTGCTTGCATGCGATGTAGGGTGTCGCTTGATGGTTTCCCGCCTTCTATCAGGCTCTGGGCAAGAATATTGAGCGAGGTTCACCTCTCTGAACGGCCTCGCCAGGCTCCTTACAGCAGCCAAGATCTGCACACCTCAAGCAACCAAACGTGGTGGGTCTTCCCACAGATAAAAAGTATACCATGAACTTTGTTCTGTTGTGCGCAGTAGAGCGGACCTCATTTTACACACATTTTATTCACATGCCACGTTTCCCAAGGAGGACATCGAGATTTTCGAGCGACGCAGTGCTAACTTGCACACGGTCTGCGACAGCTTGGTTCTGGAGGTGGTAATTTGTTTTTTTTCTGTTTATGCACTTATTTATACTGCCACATACAAAATAGCGACACCAGTTGTTCGTGCGTCTAGGTGTACATCCCCATAGGCACGCACATGGTGTGCGTGTGTATCACGAGAGGGGTGGGGGGGCTACCCTTATTCATCTAATATAGTATCAAGTCTAATAGAGTACCGTTTTTTTTTGCCGAGTCGCACTTGTCCTGCCAGTGTTTTGATGTGCTGGTTTTCGCCCCTGCAGGCTTTCGACAATAGGGGCGACCGAGCACCCACAGTGTTGCATTCCAAGAACAGTTCACTTCCCACCGTAAGCAGAGTATATGTAGACTAGGGATTAAACTTCAATAGAAGCTCATGTTCGAAGTAATGCTAACGTCGCCATATGCGTACTATTAGGGCAAACAAATATCAAGCAAAAAAAATTAAGGCAGCTTCGGTCTGGTTGTGCCCAGCCGTAAGGCATGCAGAGCGGAGCTTCATTCTGCATAAAGAAAACACAAGCGCGCAACGACCAAACGAATTTTAATTTAGTGTTCCCGTTTACAAACTTCACCTCACTGTCAACTAAATTTGTCACGCACTTTCACAGAAAGAAGACCAAATAACGCATTAAAAATTTAAAAAAATAAACGCTCGGAAAGCTTGAGCTATAAAGCGAAACTGAAGTAACGAGTCGCCGTCGGACAAAGTGGCTTTGTTGCACACGTGTCAGCTTCAGTTTATTCCCGCAAAAGACAAACTTGCTTATATAACTGTCCCAGAGATCTGGGCTGAAAAGGGACCGCCCGTCAGGACATGTGGTATACGTGGTAGCACATTAAAATATTAGCGCAATGGTCAAAATTAAACTGGAAGTACAAGAAACACTGCTCGAAGCATTTTACTATCCGGATTCCATTTTAAAGAGATGCAAAAATCAATATCGACTCATTTGCAATACTGAAGCTTACCATCGATGATTGGCGTAGGGATGATTGCAACGACCATAGCGTATTCTTAACAATCGACACGAGGGTTTTTCTGCTAACGAAGTGTCCTTGGTGTCGACGGCGTGCAGGACCGGCCTCTCGTGGCATCAAAGACAACCTTTTGTCATTCGACTTCATTAGCTTTTACGAAAAGGACGAAGACGAAACATCGCTTCCCAAACGTGTCGCATCGAAGGCTTTTTCAGTCACTTATACAATGGACGCGTTGAGCAGCATCAGCTCTTCGTCGTCGACCACCGTCGATGCGTCGAGCAGGAAGCTCAGGTTGCTCGCGTTCAACGGGTACACGATAGGTGCATTTAGCCAAGTCGGAATAGTCGACACTTCCCCAGAACTCACGGTCGCGACGTTTTCCGTCTCATTCCCGGCGTGCGACAGCGTCGCCGACGGCATCTCTGTTCCAACAGGTGCCCCTTCAGTCAGGGACGTCGGCTGAGTAACGGCGCTCGTCCGTACCCAGTCGTTCGAAGACAACGCAGGAGCAGTGGGCACGTCAGTTTGCTCCATTATATGGGGTCTCGAGGCATTTATCCACCGTGTCGTGTGCTCGAAGGTGATCTCGGAAGGCGCAGTGGTAGGGTGGCTCAGTGGGACGCTAGTCGCGTTGCCCGAGGGAGTGGCCTCGTTCAGCGCCTTGAAGTCGGCATACTGAATGCTCCGCGACATGACGATCATGCCGAGCACGACAATTACAAGAACCATGACGCTGACTGGAAAGAACCAGACGTCGCCCCTGCAACAGGATTACGTGTTTAAGCTCGTGTAGATGCTGATGGTATAGAGTTTCCTTGTAATATACCGCAATATAGCACTAAAGTGCCTATGAGAAAAGCAACGCATAGTGCTTGAGCTAGTGCGGGAATGATGAGCAGTGCATGAATTTACCCAATTTCGGTTCGTTAAGCTCCGGGTGGCCTGCAGCGGCACTTATGACAAGAGGTTCAGCAAAAGTTCAGCAGTCGCGCTTTAACGCCTTGACCATAACAGGCTCGTCAATCCGAATCAGCTCCCAAGATTCACAATGAACAGTTCCTTGGCCTGGGCAAAAGCTAAGACACAGTAAGAAACAAATCCGCTACTGCATTCGAAGCCGCAAGCTTGAAGATGAAGCAGACCCATGTACTTCCCACCAGTCACAATTGGGGTTGAGCCATCGCAGCGCCAGAGTTCCTTCTAGTAAATATTGCGAGAAACTTTATGGCGGAACGTGCATCGCAGTCGGCGTTTATCTGTCTGGGCTGATGGAGAACATAATTATAAATGCTCGCAAATAAATGGTAGAGTCACAAATTAACACACGCAGGAGCAGGTTATTAAACCTGGCTACCCATAACACACTGGGGACGTACAGAACACAGAACATAGCGCAGTACAAATGGATTTCCTATATATAGAGCATGACAGGCCCATACCTACTTTAGATAAGTTATGATTCGAGTATCACACTCAACATTTGTCTCTTTGTCGTCGTTCTGCTCTGGCGCTATAACTATCGTCATGTCATACCAGCTAGCCCAATCTGCCACACAGTGCCAGACTCGACCTGCGAATCAACGTCAGGGATAGGATGGTCGCCCTTCTCCAGCCAAAGAGCATGCATCCTGGATATCACTCTAGTTGGAGAGACAGAAGAGCTCGGGGCATGTAGAGAAGGAGGGGTGTAAGCAGAATTTTTTTTAAACGACCCGCGTTTTCTTTCGGCAAAGAACCTGTCTTCTTGGTGGCGCCACCATCCTACTCGTAACTGTAGTTTTATTAAATGCGCACGCATGTATACACAGTTGTTATTTAGCCCATGTCTACGCATGCGTAATGTATACTTGTGTCAGTATAAAAAGAGATTCAGTAGCACACTGAATTTATCTGAAAGCTTGCGCTGGCTCTATCTTCTATATCTTCTATGTCGTCCATGTCTTCTCCCTTTTTTTGGCGTAGTCGTACTCAAGTTATGAGTCAACTTGCTAGGAGTACTGCTCACATATTCTTACACCTGAGGTTGATGATTTGTGGAATTTAACGTCCCAAAACCACCATACCATAGCCACTAGACCATAGTACCTTAGCCACTAGACTATACAACTAAGGTTATTCACGTAACCCAAATATTTGGTTAGGCTAGGTTTGGCTATATTCGTTGACAGGTTAGATGTACGGTTGTTGGTGCGTTTCGCTTTGTGCTGACATTATCTCAGTCGCGATGCAAGGACGGACCAATGAATGCAATAGGAACTAATTGGAATCACAAACGAAGTAAGGCTAGCAGCGATTTCTCTTCGATCCGATTTCACCGTAGCTCACCAAGACGCTGGTTGGAAAGGCGGTTGCTCCAGTGACCGCAGTGGTTTTCACACTGCCAGAACTCTAAACAGAAAGCGTCGGGAGCACAAATTTGCGAGTCGTCTTCTGATGCCTGTTGAGCTACCAAGCGCAGACGTGCTCGCGGCCCTGCCCTTATGAGAAATCTTCCCAGGTGCTGCTCTAGTGACGCAACCCTCCCACGCCCCCCTCCCACACTCTTTAACATGGCGATGAACGGCCGGGCTGTTTGTCTTTTCCTTCAGGGGTCACCGACTGCAGGTCTCGCACGCTGTACGGCGTTACCACATGCATATGCTTCGTGCTGCGTGCAGAGAGTCGTGACTTGTTTCATTCGTTCTTCAGCCGTAGTCTTTCCCAGCGCTTGCATGCAAGCGTATAATGTATACAGTGTGCAGGAGAGTGTTGTAGATTCGAACTTTATATTGTTGCGCATGCCTGGGAAGAAAACGAAGATGGGTGAACAGGCTGGCTTGGCTGCCCGAAGCTGGAGGAGAAAGAAGACGACGACACTGCGATCATCAACCTGTTGGCCGCTCCGGCGCTTCTCTTCGCGACCAAAATAAACGGCCCCCTTCAGCCGTATACGTCCTGGTCCTCCTTGTGCGTAACAATATGGAACATCGCGGCGATGGCAAAACATGCACAGAGTGTCCTTATAATTGCTAATATAATAAGTAGCGAGATAGAGATAAATTGTTTAGGAAGGGCAGTGAAAGCGAGAAAGAAAAACCACTCGCATTTTAACTCGTAGTTGTTTAGGGGACGTCTGGGAAGGCACTCCCTTTCGCAACGGAGGTTCGTTAAATACCAGGTAATATGCTGCGTCAATAAATAAGTTCACCTATATTGCAGATATCTCTGGAATAAGCATCTTTGGTATCGCGGAAGTAGCGCTCACTCACCAGTCCCAAAAGTAGATGGTCGATGGCCGCCGCGGCAGTGACAGGTCGAGGTCCGCGGGCAAGACCAGCTCCGGCAATGGCGGCCGGTGCACAGGCTTGAAGAGTCCCTCCGAGGGCGTCACGCTTGCCTCTGTGTGGCTGGGCGTCGAACCACCTGCGCTCTTCGAGGGGCTCGTCGGCTCGGAACTTTTGGTATGATGGGGACTCGAGGAGGACGACCCTTTGCGAGACCCCGAGTGCGACTTCTTTTGCGGAGAAGATCCCTTGCTTCCTTTCTTTCCCTTGCCACCGTGCTCGCCTTTCTTTCCTTTGGAGCCGGCTTTTCCTTTCTTGGCTTTCTTCGCCTTGCCCATGACCGGTTGCAAGTCGGCTGGTTTGTTGTCCCTTCGAGCCGCAACGACCGTCTGCAATGCACGCGGCAGCTTCTCGTCGTCTTCGTCATAGGGAACGCAGCTCGCGCTCACGTACGGTACTCGGCTTCAAGTGAATAGTCACAATACTCTGTCTCAATTTTTGCCAGTATGCCATGCAGCAAAAGTTAAATTAAAAATTACTTCGCGCTCTAATGGTGCCAAGCCTGAAGGAAGAGCGATGCTCGGTGGCATTGTTGGTGGTTTTGTTTTTATTTCTTCTGTTTTTTTACTTTTATATCTATTGTTTGCATAAAATTTTTTACCCGTTGCTTTTTATTCTCTATCTTCCTACCTGAATACTTCTTTCTTTGCTTTTTCTTTTGCCTTGCTCTGTTTTTCTCGCTTTTTGCGTGTATGTTCGCGCTTTCGCTTTTTCGATAACCTTCCCAGTCTTTCTATCTCTTTTGGTTTAACACTCGCTTTTTCCTGGTCGTTTTTTTCCTTCCATATTTCTTTATATTTCTAATTTTCTCTTTCTGATTTTTTATTTATTAATGAACTTTATCTATATTTCGAAGTGTTTCTTTCCGTCAATTTTTTTTCTGTATTTTTTTTCACTTTCTATGTCCTTCTTTTTTTATCTCTTGCTCTTTCACCTGTTTCCCTTGCTCTATACTATCCAGCCGAGCGAAGCTTTCGTTTTAGGCTCGCACGGGCTCCGCTCGGTGGTGTGACTTTCCCAATTCGTCCGGCATACACCCACCCATGGTTCTTACGGCCCGCTTAAACATGACCTCCACTGTTAAAAGAAACAGCTCAGTTTCCCGAATGACATCCAGGAGTAGTTGGTGCGGAATACATGCGTTCAGCTCATCGAGTTAGGTGGTTGACCAGGGTGGTAGCCAAGACTGCGTTGGTGGCGTGCGTGTGCTTTGTGAGTGCCCACACAGGTCTCCAGTTGGGGATCCAGCGTTGCCTCTGTGGATGGGGCAACGCAAAAGGAGCATGTCGTTGATGCAGGCAAACTACGAAATGCCATTTTCGCATTGCCCCAGCCGCAGAGTCAACGCTGGATTATGTTAACTGGGCACCCATCCGGTCCTTCACATGTCCCGCGATATTCCTAATGTGATGTACGAATGGAGTCGTAATGTTTTTTAATAGGGCTAAGTGCGAAGCCGTGAGTTTGGGAAATATGCGTGCGTAAAGTTTCATACAACTCTTTTTTTAGGCTTTCCATTTTTTTTCTTATTTTTTCGGGCATAAGCCATGGACGTCTCCTGCGTCCCTAGCCGCACACCTAACAGCTCTTGAAAAGTCCGACTATACGCAAGTTTCGTCGCCTACAGGGGGCGGATAGGGTGGTTCAGTATGGCGCCCACAGAGAGAGTATCGAAGTCTTGTCTTGCCTTGTCGCCTAGGAGATCTTGGCTCATACCCACCAGGGGGATTGGCCACACTGCACCTTATAATAGATATTTTTTGTACAACGCTCGCTAAAAAAAGAGAGAGAAATTAGATAAGAACAATAATAAAGTTCCTTTAAAAAAACGTGAAAAAGTGCAGAAGAATTCGATAAACCAGATTATATAAAACGAATTAACAAGAATGAGGAAAGGAGTCAAATAATTGAATATATCTGGCATTACCACTAGCAGCGTATCCTTCCGGTTGCCTGAATGAATTTATGTAGCGCTGACAGAATAGCACTGCGGCCCACACCCAACTGACTTGCTCCGAACGATAATAGGGTGGTTGCATTGACTGGCAATCCGAGCATACCAATCGGTCTTTCATGAATTATTCGCCGCAGTGAGGCAAAGCGGCGTCATGTGAGAAGAAGGTATCGAAGTTGCTCAGCCTATGTGGGCCTGCACTGAAGTGTTCCTTCTTCTTTTTCGCTTAGCGATGGTTCTACCCTTTTTGCAGTCGTATATTGTGCGCCACCTAAACGTTTCACAAACTTGGATACGATACCTCATGGAAGGCGAAGAGGTCCTGGATGCCAAACACATCACTTGTTGTGGCGTGAAAGCCTGTAGCCCATCTGTCGTTGTGCAAGGACTCTGCCTGCAGACATCTCATGTCCGTGCTCGAGCTCGCGTCTCCTCCTTGTTCCCTTGTCGTCGTTTTGTTCTCGTGGTGTAACTATCGTCATGTCCTAAAAAGCCCCACTTCTAAGTCTCGATTGATTGATTGATATGAGAAATTTAACGTCCCAAAACCACCATATGATTATGGGAGACGCCGTAGTGGAAATCTCCAGACATTTTGACCACCCGGGGTTCTTTAACGTGTACCCAAATCTGAGCACGCGGGCCTACAACATTTCCGCCTCCATCGGAAATGCAGCCGCCGCAGCCGGGATTCAATCCCGCGACTTGCGGGTCAGCAGCCGAGTACCTTGGCCACTAGACCACCGCGGCGGGGCGCTTCCGAGTCTCATGTCCGCCAGAAGCCGCACGAAGTGGAATTCACACTTGACTTTGAAGGTTGTGTATAGGAATGTTAGCTTGCTTTTCGTCTTCGCGCTAATCGTGTCGGTCCGCAAGACGTGCCTTTCGTGCACTGACGTTCGGTGACACAAGTATAATATAGAACGGAGACAGTCAAAACTGTTATCCGAGACCAGGTAGAAGCGTAGGCCTAGCTATCAAAATCAGCGACAGACCGGGCCGAGCGTCTCGTGCTTAGCACTGACAATATGTGTGCCGAGATTTGCATGACCCACTACAATCATCATTACATATTTCCCCCTCGCTGAAGATGGTGCCAAGTAAGTGTTCTAAGGTGTCGTGAGGACAAGTGGTTCGTGATATGGTTTGAGGCGATTCACATGTACGATTTCGCGGCCTCGGCGACGCAGGTCCCCAGTGGCCGTGAGGGGTTCGATGAGGTAGTTAACAGCGGAAGTTTGTTTTATGACGCGATAAGGTCCATGGTACCTGCTGACAAACTTTGTAGAGGTACCAGGAGCAGCACTGGGGGGCACCCACAGCCAAACAAGAGAGTTGGGCGAAAATTGGTAGTTGGACCGTCCATCGTCGTGACGAAATTTCTGTAGCCCTTGTTCTTGTGTTGTAAGGGTGCGAGCTAATTGCCGACATTCTTCCGCATACCGCGCGGCTTCGGAAACTGGTGTGCCTTCGGATGAGTCGGGTCGGTAGGGGAGAATGGTGTCAATTGGAGACGATGGTTCTCGACCATAAAGTAAAAAGAATGGAGAAAAGCCTGTCGTCGCTTGAGGTGCCGTGTTGTAAGCGTACGTGACGTAAGGAAGGATAAGATCCCAGTTGGTGTGGTCGGAGGCGACGTACATAGAAAGCATGTCGCCAAGAGTACGGTTGAAACGCTCGGTCAAGCCATTTGTTTGTGGGCGATATGCGGTAGTACAGCGGTGAATTACATGGCATTCTGCAAGAAGTTCTCGAATAACATCCGCGAGAAAGACGCGGCCTCGGTCGCTCAAAAGTTCACGTGGAGCGCCATGACGCAGAACAAAACGTTGCAGCAGGAAAGACGCAACGTCACGTGCCGTCGCGGCTGGTAGAGCGGCCGTTTCTGCATATCTCGTGAGATGGTCGATCGCTACAATAATCCAGCGATTCCCAGCTGATGTATATGGTAGAGGACCATAAAGGTCTATTCCAACCCGGTCGAATGGTCGCACTGGGCACGGTAACGGCTGCATTGGTGCAGTAGGACGGTTAGGATCGTGCTTGCGGCGTTGGCACTCTGTGCAAGATCGAATGTACTTTTGAACGAATGTGTACATGCCGCGCCAATAAAACCGAAAACGTAGCCTGGCGTAGGTTTTAAACAAACCGGCGTGCGCACACTGCGGATCGGCATGGAAAGCAGCACATATGCTGGCGCGGAGATGCCTGGGTATGACGAGTAGCCATTTGCGACCGTCAGGGTGGTAGTTGCGGCGATAAAGTGTTCCATCACGTATGGCGAAGTGAGAGGCTTGTCGGTGTAGCGCTCGAGATGGCGGGTGGGCGAGTGTTTCAGATAGGTAATCCATCAGAGACGCAATCCACGAATCTTTGCGCTGCTCCGCAGCCATGTTGATGGGTCCTGATAGTGGAAGGAAGTTGTCTTGGATGGAGACACTCGCAATGTCAGTAGAAACAGGCGAACGCGAAAGAGCGTCGGCATCGGCGTGCTTCTGGCCTGAGCGATAAATGACGCGGATGTCGTACTCTTGGAGCCGTAAAGCCCATCGTGCCAAGCGTCCTGAGGGATCTTTGAGGGAGGATAACCAGCAGAGCGCGTGGTGGTCGGTAACAACATCGAAAGGGCGGCCGTACAGATAAGGCCGAAATTTTGTAATGGCCCAGATAATCGCTAGGCATTCTTTCTCAGTTACCGAATAATTTGCTTCTGTTCGTGTAAGAGTGCGGCTCGCGTACGCAACAACATATTCTTGGTAACCAGGCTTTCGTTGGGCGAGTACAGCGCCAAGACCGACACCGCTAGCATCTGTGTGGATTTCTGTGGGAGCGCTTGAATCGAAATGACGCAGTATGGGTGGTGTTGTAAGCAGTTCACGGAGCTTTGCAAAGGCACTGTCGCAAGCTGGAGACCACGCAGATAGATTGCGGTCTCCCTGAAGTAGGTCTGTCAGAGGCGCCATGATCGAGGCGAAATCTCGGACGAAGAGGCGGAAGTATGAGCAAAGCCCAATGAAACTACGCAGCTGCTTGAGAGACGCGGGCCTCGGGAACTCGCGAACAGCACGTAGCTTAGCGGGGTCAGGAAGAACGCCATCCTTCGAATATTACTGTTCTTCAATGCTCCGTACGTGTGTGCCGCGGTAAAGTGGTGCTTACGATGCTCTGCTCTCACCCGAGCGTCGCGTGTTTGATCCCGGCCGTGGCCTTTGTTTTGCGATGTAGGTGGAATGAGTACCGTGTGATGTTTGTGCACATTGCCCTCCACTAAAGGCGTGCCTCGCTATCATCAAGTGGTTTGTCACGCAAAACCCCAAAGAGTATTACAACATTCCGTACTTCCTTTCACTCAGTTTTGAGCGGATACTTACCGATGTAAAATTTCCCTAAGTTCTCACAATGCCGATAATTTTGACACATTAAAAATATATGCCACAATACTATAGCACTTATATATATTCGCTAGTGCAGCTGCTTGCCGTTGGATGGGAAGAGTTCAGAAATGAATCTAGTGTTAGTGCTTTATGTTGTGGCACTTTAGTTTTCAGGGCCATTGTAGCTCACAGCAGCCAATTCACGACGCTGCAAGCACATCTTAGCGATGTGCATGCAGTGACTGTACTCTTAAACAGGCAAGCTCAAAGGCTTTTGCATTACAAAATAATATACTATTTTGTTAGAATATCATTTCTTGATTGCTGCATGCAGTAAAACTGTGTCCATATGCATGCCCAGGCAAAATCTAAATCAGTTCGTTTAGACCCATGCCGAAGGTGCTGCTTTTTTTTTCGCGCACTAAACATAGAGCATCCGCTACACCACGCATCATGAATGTATGGTGGTTTCGCATTTGAAGCTCATAGCTGTTTTGCAAGTTTCATGCAATAATCACAGCACAAATGTCCCGAAAAGAACCTTTATTGAGCATGTGCCACCAGATGAACTAAGTATTACACAGTATTGCCACTGTCATATGCATTTTCAAATGATACGGCGCCTCACAGGTGCACGAGCACTACCTTCCGCTGCGGTATGAGTTCGTTATAAGTTCTTGTCGTGAGGCGGCAGAGGCAAACATTCAGAAGGATCAGCTGATGATTTCAGTCACTTCGTTGCAGGCTTTCTTATCTGTGGGTCAGCATACGAAAAAAAAAAGAAAAACGAATTGTAGCTTCACCAACAAATACTCCTTCATTCATTTAAAGCTATAGCTTTAAATGAATAATTATTTTTCACAACACACGCCGCCAAGTGCATCATTCACAAACTGTTACGTATTTCTAAAACATAACCTCAGCTGCTCGTTCCCGCTACACTGACCAAACTGTGCAGCTCGTTCAAGTGATGGCATACGGGTGCAGGGTTTTATCGAGGCGAGATAAAATCGAGGTGAGATCGAAAGTTCCGGAGCCCTCCACTACGGCGTCTCTCGTAATCACGTTTTGGGACGTTAAACCCCACATATCAAATCATCTTCACAGACGTAGTTGAGCGTTTATTGTGCACTGTTTCACCACAAAGGTGAAGGAATGAATGCTACGGCAGCAAATTGCAAAGCCACGTGAAGAACGGCAAGCCACTCAAAACTTGCAGTGTGCACCTCAAGCAGAAAACATACACGAAAAGAGCGTACACTGGACGAGCGCCGACTGACAACCATCTCAGCTCGCCACTTAAGGTGCGATGCACGAAACGAACGCACGAGTATATGCTCATGACAAGCACGAACAATTCTCACAATTCTTGCTTCGTCGTGTGAAAGCATTGGGCTCCTTTCGTAAACGCTGCGGCGGTGGCAGCGAGCAAAGTGACCTTTATGCACTTCTGAATGACGAGCCTGATAAGCGCGCATGCAGGGAAGACTTTGCTGCGTGGCGACACGCGCTGACCAAAACGCAAGCTCTGCACTTCATCTGAATGATAATGTCGACAACGTGCTGAAGTTGTGGAGCTCCGAGGACCGCCAAATGGTATATATGGTGTATAGATAAATGGCTTGCCCTTAGTGAACTTGACAATGTACATTTCATGGCCTAGTGTATTGCGCAACGCGCTGCGGAGTGGTAGGTGGCTGGTTCGATGGCCCGTGACGAAATCTTCTCGTTTTTTAGTTGAAAAGCAGCTCTTTGACTAGCCTGTGTGCTCCCCTCGCAGCAAGTGTTGGAGTGGTGCCAAGTAGGTCCCACCACTGCTGCGCGTTAACGTCACGCTCTCCTCGCAGTGCACGGTGACGCCACTCTCTCCCTCACCTGCCACGCGCTCGCCGCAGCACTCGCAGCTGCCGCCTCGTCCGTTCGCCCGCAACACCTGCCGCTACCAATGTTCGTGAATCTTCCAGCGCTCACCGCAGCACCCGCGATACCACCATTCAACGCGTGACACCACCCGTGCGCAACACTGCTGCTTCGCATCCCATCAGGGTTCCCTTTGGGAAGATGGTGTGATTTTTTTTGCAATCGGTTAGTACATATTATACAACGTCATGCATGACGGAAATACATCAGCGGAGCTGTGGTGGGCCCTGGCGGGAAACACTTTCGGGTTAAAAAATGATCCTTACAAATGGTCTATATGAGGGGCAATAAGACAGGTGTGGACGCTGCACAGCTCTCGAGAATAAAGGGCTAAGGTATAGGCCCTTTCACCAAGCACCAAGCAACCAGGTGCTCCTTTATTAAAGTGATAATAAAATTACCCGCAAAGCACATCAGATGGTTTTAGCCTCCAGCCCAACGTGCTTCGTCATGATGCAACGCTACTTTAACCTCGTATGTTCGTAACGATTCTCTCTTTTCCCTCTCTTTTTTCCTAAAGAGCGATACTGTTTCAGTAGGCCGAAAACCGATGGTAGACCCAGGGAAGTGTGGTACGAGTATTGCCGCAATGGTGACAGCCTTAGCTGCCCGTTCACTTCATTATCTGACGAGACCGCTAAGGCCATGACAGGCACGTTGCGGGTGATTATATGCCTATTGCGATATCTAGTGGCCTGAATATAACGAAAACTGCTGCTCCAGCAGACGAAACTCTTACAGTGAAGTTAAACATTTCCGACACGCCTCTCCCTCTCGCACTGCCGATACCTCTTTCCCAAGTGTCGTGACATTTGGCGGCGGGTCTTCTCACCAATAGCTTTGCCACTTTGTCTCGTGGCTTATATATCGGGCTAGCTATCTAGCTCTGCATCAGCAGTTGCCTATTGGTGCTGCCATGGAACGGTTGTGTGTCGTTCACTAGGAGAAAAATAGCGAGAATAGGAGTGCCAACAACACAGAAGCATGACTTCGTGCGAAAATAAAGGGAAACAGGCACCGCAGAATGCGCAGCCGAAGCTACTGGCTTCCATCTTAAAAATTGCTAAAATGCTGTAATAATTTTTTTCTATTTTGGTTCGAGGTCAGAGTGACACACAGTGTTCTATCTCAAACATGACTCCAGAATTTGAGGTGAGTGATTTCGACTTGCCACATCCTCCTTTTCGTTCGCCTTGTGAGGCCGTCGTCACCGTAGACGAACACCTACGACCCGCCGGACTCAAATGTTCACCAACCAAGTCAGAACAGCTAATGATCTCACCGCAACGTGCGCGACGCCCGACAACACCGCACATCAACGTGGTAACCCAAGAATAAACGTCGATGCCACACGTGTTGACGCTCAGAGTTTTGGGTTTGCACCACCAGGATTTAAACCACAACAACGTGACGGTATAGAAGCTCCACACAAAGCTCTCGCTGGCCACCCGCTTACTCAAGAAGGTGGCCACGCGGTAAAGGGCATAAAAAAAGACTGTCTACTACGACTCATTCAGTCGTTTGCAGTCAGCCACATCTTTTACGTAGCCTCTTTCCACAATTGGAAAGTGGCGGAGAAGATCAAGATCGACGCGATAATCAGAAAGGCGTACAAGACGGCTCTGGGCCTATACCCGCCCACCAACATGGAACTCATGCTCGCGTTGGGATTTCACAACACATTTGAAGAAATCGCAGAAGCCCAGAGAACGGCGCCGTACGATGCAAGTCGCCCACACAAGCCGAGGAGTTTGCAATCACAGTGACACTGGTGATCCCGGATCGCCGCACGGTTCTCAGCGACCCGAAGCCGACAATAGTCAACTTTGCTACAAAAATGTGTATGGAACCCTCGCAAGAGTATGTTCAACGATAACAAGACTGGAAACCAACGTTACCGACAAGTGGTTTCCTGCGCAAGTTGGGACGCTGGACACGGGCCCAAACCGCAACAAGAAGGCAGATACAGAGGCACACGCGCTAACTAGCCGCGGGTCTTCGTCAACACATTCCTCGGAACCGGAACCACCCGATGCCGAAGACGAAGAGTATTTAATGACGACCTATATTCTGCAGTGGTACAGAACGAGCAGGCACCTCTACCCACCGCCTCACCGAGACCTACAACGCAGCGAAGCAACCACACTACGGCAGTTGCAAGTACAAGCCATATAAACCCCCGTCTGGGCAAAGCACGTCTGCCCGGAGGTATACTTCACAGATATATGCAAACTCTGCAAGAAGGCGCGGGCCACACAGTGACATCTTCTCTGGGACTGTGCGCAACCGCCGAGTAACCAAGAAGAAATGCCAATTAACATCAGCACCAAAATCATGAGCCAACAATGGTGGTCCAGCACGTGCTTGGCATCCTGGAACGCCAGTGGCTGAAAGCGGCACCCCCACGGGTTTGACGCAAGTAGGTTGCGGCTCCGGGAAGTCCGAGCACGCTAGAGTTTTCCTTTAATTCCCCTACGTCTTCCCCTATATGACGGATCAACAATAAAGTTGTTTCACTCACTCGTTTGCCATGTTCTCTTCAAGGTAAAAGAATCCCTTCAATATTTCCTGCTTTTATACCTATTTTGTCCGCTTCAGTCACTTGTCCGCCATCTTATTTGAACTATTGCTTCGCTTTATGATGTATCTGTTGTTGCCACCTTTCCTCTTCTTCACCTTTAAGTCATAGTGGGCATGAGCCACTAAGACAAACCATTCCTGGCGAGGGCTCGTTCCAATGGCTGGGGTAAGCAGGTGCAGCCGTAGCAAAAGGAGTACGTTAGTACGAGAGACGACCATAAGTTTTCCTTCCATTCCGCTCGCTGCATGTCTTACAATCAGCGTTCCAGGACGCACTGTACATCTTGGTTAAGACGGAGTGGTGCCCTCGTTCGTTAAGATAGCTTGTGGGAGCGTGCGTCCGAAACAATGATGAAACGAACGCATAAGCATCAGAACATCTTCGTTTGTCTTGAGCTGTTTCTCGTCTTTGTTTTGACAGCTGCTTCCATAAGCAGCCTTGGGCTTCAGCGGCACAGCCTCGGCCCATAGCCAACCATGTTTACTCTGGCCAATTCACCGCCTTGACACACAGCGAGGAGAGTATTTGTAGATACGTTAGTGTGATGATTAGGCACGCAGGTAACACCTGGACAGTTCCGGCACGTTCCTGCGAAGTGTCGAACGTCCATGCTACGCACCTGGCCAGACGAGGCCCGAAGTTCTCATTGATCACGGAAACACCTACAGCCGGTTTGACCACAGAATACTTAAACTATCATACCCCAGGTAAGGCTGCCACAATGCGAAGGACACATGGTGCTGCCGTTGTCTCGGTTTTGAAGAGATAGAGAATAGCAGCAGCCTAGACCGACTAGCTACAATTTGAAGCGAATTGTTTGTGATTCGTTACGCGGGAATTCATCGTGACAGTGTTACTTTTGCCACCGCTTCATTGGAAAGCCTTGTTGGCCGTAACTGATCCGTATTGTTAAGGCTCTACTATGACTCTTAAGGTATACCCCTGCGTACAACTATGAACATTTATAAAGGTTGGTTTTATTCAAGGAATTGTCCAAATGCGTTTCTCGTATAAGCTTCTTTTGAAGGTGTACATCGAACCTGATGTTATGCATTTTAAGGCATTGAGGTGACACAGGGCACGCACTGTCGTTATTCGAATGAACTAAATTGCAAACCAGCATCAGTTGTTGATGAACATTGCCCTCAGGGGCTGAAGTAAATCGAATTTCAATACCTCGTACAACTAGACGGAAGTCGCAGAGTGTTCTGTGTGACTACAGCCCTACAATAATGACTGTTCTATTTCTTCACATGAAAGCTTCTTATACCAATTTCATAGTTTTGCGGGAGGTCAAGGTGTCTTTTTCTATTACAAAGGAAACACGTCCAGATACAGCGTAATCCGTTACCATCTTCATAAGTTTCATTTGCGCATTGCTGTAGTAATCTGCTATCTTCCTCGTTAAAAAAAAAGCTGCTAATTGCTTTTTATTATTTCGAAAGCGTGACCTTCATTGAGTTTGACGACTGCAGTAACGCTTTCATCTCGTGATATACACTAAGATTAGAAACATAGATGCCGCCATCTTAGGCTGAAGTGTTAAGCGAATGTCAATTACTACGCCCTCAAACATATAATGCACCATCTCAGCCGCAGGCATGCGTATACGATTCTCGTCACCACTTGTTTAGGTAATAAATATACAAATGGTCAAGCTTAGAGGCCAGTATAACATAACAAAAATGTATTGAGAATATATTCCATAGACAACTACCCTTTTTAAGACTCGTGGCGTGTTATTCACTTTCGAACACCATTTATGTGCATCTAGAGAGCTAACGTGTTCAGCTGATCACTAGAATCAGCTTGATAAACTAAGAGAATGTTACGACGCTGTTTCTATATAAAATTTCAACATTGCCGATTATGAAATTTATGGTGGAATTCAGGTGGGTATGATGGGACGTGGTGGCGCTTGCTACCGATAATAGTTGGCCCCGGGGAACACCCGATGAGTGTGTTTGGTGGATGTTTGTGTGTCGGTGGATAATCGGTGGGTATAACGGGTGGGCGGTGGTACGGTTGGCTCGTGTGTTGAGTGGATGCAGAAATATTTCTTGTGTGGTAGAAGTCCCGGTCGGCAAAGTGAATGGACCATGGCGCAGATGTGCTGGGTCGACCCTTGGAGCAATCGATGTGATGCAGAAAGCACGATGGTGATCCCACTGTAGGGGTTACACGCTCGTTGCTGATTATTAACACTTTTGTGATCAACTGTACTTACGATGTATGAATTTCTAAGCGTGTAGATATTGGCCTTGGACGCCGGAGACGTGGCGGCCTGCCCTGCTCTGCCTGTCTTTCGCGAGAGCCAACAAGACAATTTCTGCCACCCGTGGCTCATCGCCTACGAGCAGGACTTTATTACAGTGCGTCGATAATAGATAAGTACATGTATCATCTATCGAGAAACGAGCGCTGTTCGAGCTTCTTCTCTTGCTTTGGTGAGTGTTCCTTGGAGTTTCCTTCACTCGCACCTTTTCGCAATACACCGCTTATTATTAGAGCCTTGTGCGTCGTAATGCACGTTTTGCAGCATGCCAACATGCTTGGCATGAATGGAAACGTGCCTTTTTTTTGTGAACCGATGTTGCATTCGCGTTGCGTGGCTCAAGCTTGCCTACGTTTTGCGAAAACAAAACAACATATATTATACCTGCCAATTGAGGCAATATGAATAGATAACAATAGTTGCATTAGGCGGCTGGTATGTGAGCCTGATGTTTTAATGAAACTTCACCGTGAATTCTAATCTTCCTTGTCCTTTCTCAGCAGCCACCCCTAACAGGACGAGTAAGTATACGAATGTGCACCTCAAGTTTTTACCGACGCACGTTTTTTTTAGTAGAAATTTTTCGTGTTTTGGAAACTTGGAAGAGTACTCCACAAATACGCTTCTGAGGAGTACCCATTATGTCAGTCCGGCAATGATTTCGTGGTCTTGGACGTTTTACCTTTTAGATGAGTGGTACAGTAATCAAAACTTAATATGCGCTATTATTTTTTGTATAAACATTGTTATTACCGGCTCCTAATGATAACCACGTCATGCCATTGCAAATTTTTCCACTAAAGGCAAGGTTGGCCTTGGTGCAATTGTTCGAGCCACAATTACACATATGTTACACGCACTGCAAGCACTGCACTTGAATGTAAGTGCGTTACTAAACTATATTTTTTTTTCTTATTTTAATGCGTGAGTACTGTAAGCAGGTATGTGTGAATGTGTACGCGCAGCTTTCAGTCGGCATTTCTTAATCTCAAATCATTCATGCTTGTTTATATCTTACAGGTTTGCTAACTACTGCACATTTTTCATGAATGAGCTAACATATGAAACAAATACGGTATATTCCGTGTTATTCGCTTCGAAATAGCAGTAGAGAAAGATTTAACCTAGTATCACCGAAGCGGGCTCGCTCTACGCTGTGGTCGGAGCAGACAACCTTGTACTTTGCCACAACATTTGGTCGAAGTGTCGGACAACAGCGGGGGTTCACGGAAAAGCGGACGTGCGCGTTGGCCTGTAAGATAACGCTCGGATTGTTGTTTTTACGTTTGCGGTCATTCATTATTTCGCGTATCTTCGTAAAATTAGGTGGAACGACCCGAGCGCCTGGGATTCCACTTTCTACTACGGTGTCGATGCCGACGAGAGGCACGACGAGGACACGGAGAATCACACGGACTCCGTCAACGACTCCGACAACGACTCCGACAACGACTCCGACAACGCCTCCGACCACGACCCCTACAACGACTACGACAGCGACTCCGACATTGACCACTACCCCAGCAGCAACCACGACTACGGCTACGACAATCACTCCGACTCCAACAACGACTACGACAATGACCCTGACTCCCACTACGACGACTCTGACCACGACTACGACTGCGACTACAACGTCGTCAACGTCAACGACACCGTATGTCCCTCCGAAGAGTAAGTGCTCTACGAAATCACATTCAAGCTCTTTCGCCTCGGGGCTAAAAAACAAAACAACAAAAAACACATGGCTTCCTTTGCACTTGCATAAGACGACTAGACTTTTGCACTTGTCTAAGAGAACTGGAAGGCGAAAAACATTTTCTTTTTCCTCGCATTGTGTCTCGTCACGTTTTCGGTGTTGTTCGTACGAATTACGTCTCAAAACACGGACTTGAAAAAAAAGGAAAAAAAAAAGGTTATTCTGCAGAAACTGCTGGTGTTGTGGGATAAGCGCCCTGCGCCGTAGGCGGAATATGCGTAGGCGGACATGCTCAGGGCAGGGTTAGATCCATCCACGAATTTTAGGAAGGTAGAGGGAGGGGGTCAAAGTATAACAGGAAAGGAGAGGGGTGTCCAGGCGTTTTTGTTCTCAGTACTTACTGTCACCACAAGAACCACATTCCTGCAGAAATGTCAATTTGTGCCCACAGTGGTGCCGCTCATTTGTTCTAATCGGTGACACGAGGAAAGCGGGAGTCACTGTAGTGGTAGTGCCATGGGCTTTGGAGGCGAAAGAGAGATCATCCCTACCACCCGCCCCTCTTTCGATCCCCCATTTTCTCAGAAGATTCTGAGCAATCCCTCGTGTTGGGCGGAAGAAGATATACCACAAGAAGAACTCTGCTGTGAACACCCGAGTACGCGGCAAAAAGCGTTCACAAGCGTATCTCAAAGTTGATACATTCATAGGTGCCCTGTCTGCGCACATGAGTGCTCAAGCTCTTCGGAAGGCCGTCATACAGAAGACTTTCTGCCATGCAGATGGTCGTTACTATTGGCCGATAAGTAACTTGACCAAGAGCGACCTTCGAATCAGATGCACTTTTTGCCATGCATAGGGTGACGCCATGTGCCGGGCTCCATGGCTATTACGTATGGGTTTATATCTTGTATCTGTGTCTTCGTTTCGTTCTCGTGCTATAACTATCGTCGTTCGTTCTTGCTTCCGAAACAAAATCAACACACAGCAATAAACAAAGCCGCAAGTGCTTTCGAAGCCCTCAAGCACGAAGACTAGGTAAACCCGTGTACTACACATCATACTCATGGTCGCTGAACGATCACAGCGCCAGAGTCCTCTCTAGTTCTTGGAAAACCCTATGCGTGCAGTGTTACAGTTGACGCATACCCATCGAAACGGTTGAGTTAGTGCATGCGAGGTTTCATAGCCTTATGATTTTACATCGTGGTATACAGGAACAAGAAAACACCGACATAACAGCCCAAGATTGCGGCGCCCAGGTGTCCCACGGCAAATTGTCTACATCTGTTAAAATTGTGAAACAACAACACGCGAGGGAGCAGTCGCGCTTTGACACACACTAAAGGTCATGTTGCGTAGGTGACTAAGCTTCCTTCCCCCTTGTCGATACTCCTTTTGTAGCTTCCAGAGAGCTAGTCGGGGACAAAGAAGGGAAAGCGCTGAAAGCGTGTCATAAAACCCCGTCACACCGTTCGTACTTCCCGTGCGTGAAAAAAAAAAAATTTTGCGGCGAACGATTCGTGAGTCGATAAACTACGACAGTGAGGTCAATCGATGACTGCCCGGAAAAGAGGTTCAGGATCCCAGTAAAGGTGCACATCACCAGATCAGGTTTGTATCTGTGGCGCAGGTATCCGGCTTCTCAAATTCGAAGCAGCGTTAGCGTTGCTAAAACAAAGATCCTTACCTCGTGAGAGCGGTCCCTCGCCCAAAAAGTACTTGCACGAAAATTAAAAAAAAAAATAACTTACATGATATCTGTAGCGTGGCTCTTGCCGATCGAGTTGCTTACTCACTCCGTATTTGCGGCGTTGGTGCTACTAAAATAAGGGAGCTCAAATATACCATGACCGGGCTAGTTCCGCCTTACTTTGATACTGGTGACGTTGAAGCACCAATTCCACGAGACCTTGAAAGCTTCCGGATTGTCGAATGGAGAAGGCTGCGGATGCTGCGAGAGTTCGCAGAATCTAAACCAAAAAAGCAAACCGGCGTTGAAATATTGTAAATTGTACGGTAAAATTATCGCATCGGATGGTTTTCCCCTTCCAGTCGTCTTGAGAGAACTTCACAGTGTGCGAGGTACCTCGTAAATTTTACTTCGTGGGTTTACTTGTGAGCTACGCTAACGTCACAAGCAATACACACAAGCGCAACCGTGTGTGTGTGTGTGTGTGTGTGTGTGTGTGTGTGTGTGTGCGTGTGTGCGTGTGTGCGTGTGTGCGTGAGTGTGTGTGTGTGTGTGTGTGTGTGTGTGTGTGCATGCTTGCGTGCGTGCGTGCGTGAGTGTGTGTGCTATATTATAGAGAAGTAACTGGTGGGTGGGGTAGATCCTGTGGTAATCTATAGACGACAACAGGTGAACCTATTATTTTCTAAAGTGCCTTTTGATACCTGACGAGTTTTTTTTGACGAGTTTTTTTTGCAAGTTTTATCGATGTTGTGCCACGTGATATCATTTGGGAACTTGTGGTATCACTAGATATTTTGGTTTAAAGGGCCCCGAAACAGCCTCTGAAAAAAAAAAAAATGAGCGCTTTATTATATCCCGGTATTTCCCCTTCTCGCGGCCCGATTTGTGCTGTCAGCAAAACGTTCACGTGACATCAAGATGAAATAGGCCCTTGATTGGTCAACATTAGAGAGACATCTGCAGTGTGAATTTTTCCGTTCTACCAAACAGTCGCATGCACATTCTGCCATGTATTGCACGATTGACATGCGTGAGAAACTCATTTTCCTATGCTTTCAGCGTTTGCGACAGCGCAGGCAAGAGATAGCAGCGTGAACACGACAGGCGTGAAATTCCGCCTTTCTGAACGCTTGGTGCTGGCGTTCCACGCGTTTTGTGAAGAAATATAAGTGGTGGGGAGGAGACGCTTGGTGCTGGCGTTCCACGCGTTCTGTGAAGAAATAAATGGTGGGGAGCAGACGCTTGGTGCTGGCGTTCCACGCTTTCTGTGAAGAAATAAGTGGTGAGGAGGAGATGGCGTTTGTAGGAAGGGCAGTGAAAGTGCGAAAGGAAAACCATTGTTTCGCCTTCGAACTTAGTGTCATAGAATTTGCTCTAAATACACTAGGGGGAACTCCTGCGCTATAGTGTCTATAGGAGCTGCACCATATAGCGCTTCAGCGAGCACAGAAACGATGGGTAGGACTTGGATTTGTCTAACATTCGTACATTCGGCTCCGTTTGGCTTCTCGTGGCTTGGAGCTGCTTTGTCACGAAACAACAATCATCAAATGTTCGGCTTTTCAACTTTCTTACCTTAACATCTTAGGCTCACCGATTCCAATCGGGCTACGAAGTTCACAATCGTTCGTTTTTTTTATTCGAAACAAAACCAGCACTCACGGCAATAACGAAAACCACAAGTGCCTTCGAAGTCCGCAAAGCACGAAGGCTAGGCAAATTCGTGTGCTTCCCATCATTCCCATGGTCGCTGAACGATCACTAATAATTTTTTGGAAACTGTATGGTCAGGTTAATTTAGGGGCCCCTTGAATGCCTGGAGAGTGCTTTTCATGAAATCCACAACGCCATAGCTGCTGCGTACTCGGTCTCTTTGCAGCGCGTCCTGTGTTGGTGTGCCAACTGATGTCTGCACTGTACGGGGCGGACCCCGCAGAAAGGAGAATCATTAGTGGGAGCATTATGCCTCGTTCGGGCCTTTGCGACTACTTCGTGCTCGACATTCCGGTGTCTCCAGACGGCTCGTACCAGAGTAAGTGGCTCGTCGGAGAACGATACTTACTTAGCACAAACGATCGCTCAATATGAGCTTTGAGTGCGCTTTGAAATTACCGAAAATTCCTTTACTGTCCATTTTTAAGAAAATTTAACGAAACTTTCGGAGCAGCTTAGCGAAGTAACTGTGCTCAAATAACGAGGATTATTTTAATTAAGGTTATAAGCAGCGTGCAGCAGATGCCTATGAGCTTGAGTAAAAAATCATACCGGTTGCGAAACTGCGTTGCTGTTATGTCCCGACTGACACACGTAGCCGAGCACCGAGGAGGAGAAAAACTTTATTTCAACAGAGGAGTTGGGAGCACGCAGGATCCTGGGCGCGCACACGATCCCGCTGTGTTCAAGAGGTTATTTGGTGGTGCTCTGTGACGCTAGCAGCCCGGTCGGCAGCCATTGTCTGCTCAACCGGGTCCTCTGAACGCAGTAGGGTCTCAGTCCTCTCAGGTACTGAGACTGTTACGACCGGCCCTAGGGAACCAAGCAAGAGGAGTTGCGGGGAGAACCGGTTCTTGACCGACTGTGTCGTCGACCCCCACCTCCCCATTCAGGCTCCTCCCTTTCGCCGGGAGAATTCCGGAATCGGCTGTGCGTTCGTGACCATGTTTGGGCCTTTTTTAGGGCGCCGTGACCACTTTTGGGCATCGTGTTAGGTTGTGCCACTCCATGTGTTGTGAGGTGTGTTTCCCCCTCCCTCGTGGCCGAGGTGCCGGGGCAACCGTATTGGCTGACGATGCGGACAATGCGCCCAGTGTTGGCAACGCGGCGCTATAAAATGCCGAAGACGTTTTGTATCTCTCTCTCTCTCTTCTCTCTTTGGATCAGTTGATCACTTCTCAACATGTAAATAAATCTCTGTCGTTCGTTCGGGCGCTTCTTCTCACTGAATTGTCGGACGATGGATCCTGCTACGGGGCCAGCTACCGAAAACGAGACCGGCAGGACCCGGAGTCTCAACAACTGGATGGCAGCGGCGGGATGCCGATAACCCCGAAAGCGACCACTGGACGGAGTGAGCCCGAAGTCCAACAACGGGACGACAGGAGAAGGATGACACGAGTTCATCGACTTCCAGAGGGAATCGAACGGCACTTCTGAGAGGCACGAAGCCGGAGACATGACTGCGAACTGGGTGAGTGCCGGCTTTCTCTGTTAAATTTTACCAGGCATTTACTCTATGTGTTAAGTAAAAGCTGGTAGAGAGGGGCTGTCTTGGTCATTGGGTTAACAGGTAACTTGCGTCAGGCAGAAATTGTGTGATAGCTTGGTTAAGCTCTTTCTGTCAGTGGCGTCAAGTTTAACAGTGGCAGGGCAGGATTCCGTATAAGAGCTTTTTGAAGCTTTATTTGTAGACTAAGTTAACGGAAAACTTGAGGCAAGGCAGGAACCTAGAGCTGTCGTTGCCGTCAAGGTTAATTAGTTGCAGGACAGGAATCTTTGTGGAACAGAGACAGCGGTACTGGAGGCAGCCATGAATCTGAAATCCCTGCGAAAGTCCATGTTGTTGCTACTTGCAAGGGAGTTGAATCTGGAGGTGTCGGACTCTCAAAGAAAGCTAGAGGTGATAGAGGCGATTCTCGCATTGGGGGCGGAGGATGACGAGCTGTCAGAATGTGTCGAGGAGATTCAGGAGAGGCAAGCGGCAGAGGCCGAAGGAAAGGCGGCCGAGGCCGAAGGAAAGGCGGCGGAGGCCTAAAGAAAAGCGGCAGAAGCCGAGACAGATAAGATGCGAAAGCACGAGCTTGAAATGAAGCGCCTCGAGCTAGAGATTAGCAATAATAGTAGAGCAGGAGGCAGCGAGGCATCCGGTACCGCAGAGCGGGTCAGGTTCAAAATGACGGACCTTATGAGATCGTACAAGCTAGGGGAGGACATTGGGCTGTTCCTCGTCAACTTTGAGAGAACTTGTGAAAGGCAAGGTTTCAGCCAGGATACATGGCCTCAACGCTTGTTGTCCCTACTTCCGGGGGAGGCCTCAGAAGTATTCGCGCGCCTCACGAAAGAGGAGGCTGACGAGTACAGTGAGGTAAAGTCGAGCCTTCTCAAGAAATACAGGTTGTCAGCGGAAGGTTTCAGACAAAAATTTCGCAACGCCGTAAAAGAGAACAATGATTCATACCCGGAGTTTGCTTACAAGTTAATGGCCAACATGGGGGAGTGGCTCAAAGAGGCAAAGGCGTATGGGAATCATGACAAGGTGCTCGAGTGTATCGGTCTGGAACAATTCTATCGAAGGTTACCAAAAAAGGTGAGGTTCTGGGTGCAGGATAGACCAGACGTGAACACCGTAACGAAAGCCGCAGAGCTCGCTGAAGAATTCGTTACGCGCCGCGCCCTCGGGGCAAACAGCTAGCCAAAAAGGAAAAAACTCCTACTAGCGAATAAGGCGCCGTTTAGAAAACAACCGACAAGTCTCGCACAAAAGGGTGAGGAAAACAATGCATCTAACCATGGGGCGTCGGCAGAGGCAAGCAAAAGGAAATTTGAGGCGAAAAAACTGGCGGCTTGTTTCAATTGCCACGAAACAGGGCACTTCGCGAACATTGCCCGAAAGAAAAGGTGGCCTTTTTATCTATAAATGAAGCCGACGAGATCATGAAGTTGTTAGAGCCCTATATGTACGACCTTACCGTGAACGGCAAGCTGTGTCGGGTTCTGAGAGACTCCGCAGCCACTATGGACGTAGTTCATCCGTCCTTTGTTCAGTCCGGACAGTATTCAGGAGACTGTGCCTGGATTAGACAAGCCGTAGAAGCAAACAGTCAGTGCCTTCCCGTAGCTGAAGTTGTCCTTAAAGGCGCATTTGGTACGTTGGAAACGGAAGCCGCAGGTATCGCCATATCTACCCCCTCAGTATCCTTACTTATTTTCAAATAAGTCAGATCAAATGCTGAAGGAGAAAGGTCTAACGTTGGAGAAGGCATAGTGCAGGCACTGACTAGATCGAAGGCACGTGCGCTGGCTGCGAGAGCAACATTCACTGAGGCAAACAAGCCTCAAATTCGACAACGGGCCTGGTTGCGAGTTGGACACCACGGTAACAAATCGACTTGTGCGAGAACAGGCTGCAGAAGCCGTAGTCACGGAGGACAACCATTCCTAAAGGCGACTGATGAACCTCCTCCCGAATTGGAAGGGGTCAATTACGCCTCGTTGACCGAGCAAAGAGAAAATGCCGTTGCTCCCAAGCCGATTCCAGGTAGTACAGAGGATAGCACAGAGGGTGACACATTCCAGGTACTAGGAACTACAAAAGAGTTGTGTGTCATGCCAACTTCGGATAATTTCAGTCGGCTGCTGCAGGTGAGCCCCGCTTCATTAATAACCGAACAAAAGGGGGACCCCACGCTTAAGCAATTCCAGGACAGTTCGAAAGAGGGAATCGCCAAACGAAATGTGAGATTCCAAGAGAGGAGCGGCATACTCTATCGAAAATATCTAGATAGGCGAGGAGTAGAGTTTGACCAGGTAGTCGTACCTCAGGCGTATCGTCAGGATTTGCTTAGTTTGGTGATGGAGGATCATGGATCAGGTCACTTAGGCGTAAAGAAGACGAAAAATCGTCTTTTACAGGAATACTACTTGCCTGGATGCTTTAAAGATGTAGAGAGGTTTGTAAAATCTTGCGATGTGTGTCAGCGAGTGGGTAAGCCGGGAGATAAGGCGAAATTTCCAATGAAGCTGGTACCCGTAATCACGGAGCCCTTTCGTCGGTTGGTAATTGACACAGTAGGTCCTTTGCCCAAGACAACTTCAGGCTACCGTCACATCCTGACCTTAATCTGCCCAGCTACTAAATTTCCAGAGGCGGTCCCGCTAAAAGAGCTAAGTTCCGTGGAAGTAGTGAACGCACTTCTGTCCGTGTTTGCCCGGGTAGGCTTTCCTGCCGAGATACAATCAGACCAGGGCACCATTTTCACGAGTACCTTAACAACAACCTTTCTAGAGCGGTGTGGCGTGAAATTATTGCATAGTTCAGTCTACCCTCCACAGTCGAACTCGATAGAGAAGCTTCACTCCGTGATGAAGCGATTGTTAAGAGCCTTATGTTTTGAAGGAAAAACTGACTGGGAAATGTGCTTACCTGCAACGATGTTTGCACTAAGAACTGCACCACATGAGACAACAGGGTTTACGCCAGCGGAACTTGTTTACGGCCGCAGACTGCGGTCTCCTCTTCGTATGCTGAGAGAGTCGTGGGAAGGTCAGGGTGATGATCCTGTAGTAGTGGAATATGTCCTCACCTTAATGGATCGTCTAACAAAAGCCCAAGACCTGACCGAGAGTGCGATGACCAAAGCACAGCAGAAGGCTAAGCTTTACTACGATCGAACAGCTAAAGCGTGACACTTTGCTGTAGGAGACAGGGTCATGTTGTTGAGGCCCTCCCAAAAGAATAAGCTTGAAGTGCAATGGGTCAGCCCGGCCGAGATAACTCGAAAATTGTCTGACACCAACTATGTGGTAAAATTACCAGGAAGTCGTAAGGTACACCAGGTGTATCATAGCAACTTACTCAAGCCCTATAAAGAGAGGGAAGCCTATCGTGAACATGACTTTAAATGTTCCGTAAGAGGTTCCGGCAGAAATTCCTGAATTAGCTCCCGAATCGGACGAAGTCCCGATCGAGAAAAGAGTTGAGGATTTAGTATCAATGTCACAGCTGACAATGAAGCAGAAGCAGGAATTGCGTGGTCTTTTGACCGAGTTTCAGGACAGATTTGTAAGCGAGCCAGGCCGGACATCCGTCCTCACTCATGACATAGAGCTTACCTCGTCGGAACCGGTAAGAAGATCTAAGACGTATCGGGTGTCACCTCGCCGGCTTGAGCTAATAAAAGCAGAGGTTAACAGGATGCTGGAATTGCGCGTGATTGAGCCGTGTGAAAGTGATTACACTTCCCCGTTAATTCTTGTGGAGGTACCCGGCAAAGATCCGCGTCCTTGCGTAGACTATCGTAAGTTAAACCTCATCACCAAGGATCAGACATACCCGATTCCCCACATTGAGGAACGCGTCGAGAGGGTAAGCAGCGCGGAATTTATCTCAACGCTAGACCTAGTGAGAGGTTACTGGCAGGTGCCACTCACCGAGAGGGCGAGCCGGTATGCTGCATTCACTTCACCATTGGGGACATTCCGCCCTAAAGTGTTGAGTTTCGGCCTAAAGAACGCGCCTTACTGTTTTTCAAACTTAATGGATAAGGTTTTACGGGGTCAAGAGGACTTCGCATTGCCTTACTTGGACGACGTCGCCGTGTTTTCCTCGTCCTGGCCAGAACACTTGGCGCATTTGAGAGCAGTACTGACACGCCTACGCGAAGCAGGTTTAACGGTAAAGGCGCCAAGTGTCAGCTAGCACAAGCAGAGGTACTCTATCTCGGGCATGTTATCGGTCGAGGGCATCGCCGTCCCTCTGAAATGAAAGTGGCAGCTATCCGAGACTTTCCCCAGCCCCGAACGAAAACCGATATTCGGGCTTTTCTTGGAATAGCTGGTTACTATCGTAAGTACATTCCTAGATATTCCGACATTGCCAGCACTCTTACTGACGCGTTGCGCAAGACCGAGCCCCAAATGGTCGACTGGGATGAGGAGAAAGAAAAGGCTTTCCGCGTTTTGAAAGCGGCCTTGTCGAGCCAACCTTTGCTTAGTTCACCGGACTACTCGAGGCCTTTCATAGTCCAATGCGACGCTAGTGATAGAGGCATGGGAGCAGTTCTTAGTCAAAGGGATGAGGGGGATGAAGCGCATCCCGTCCTCTATGTTAGTCGGAAACTCACCCTTCGCGAGCAGGTTTACAGCGCTAGCGAAAAGGAATGTGCGTGCTTGGTTTGGGCAGTCCAGAAACTGGCTTATTATATTGCCGGAAGCAAGTTCATTGTGGAAGTGGACCATTGTCCTCTCACCTGTCTACAGACCATGTCCTCTAAGAACGGCCGCCTGCTGCGTTGGAGCCTCGTTTTGCAACAATATACGTTTGAAATGGTCCTCTCACCTGTCTACAGACCATGTCCTCTAAGAACGGCCGCCTGCTGCGTTGGAGCCTCGTTTTGCAACAATATACGTTTGAAATACGCTACAAAAAGGGTGTACTCCATGGCAACGCTGATGGCTTAAGTCGATGCCCCTGACGCGAGAGTATGTCTCGAGAACTCTGGCATTTTTTTCCTGACCTAGACAAGGGCTAGTGATTGTTTTTTTTTTACTCTTTTAGGTGTACTTGTTTGAAAACGTTGAAGACACGGCTATCCAGGGTTTCTGGTTCGGTGTGCTTCCAGTGTTGTTTTGTGTCACCTTAACGTATGAGTAACATTTTGAATAAATTGTGTATTTCCTTTAATATCAATTAAAGGGGAAAATTGCCTGGTGTAGTTTGGCGGAATTGTCCGGCGCTCACCGGCTGAGTAGTTGTGTTTTCATGTGCGTATGTGATGTCTGTTGAGACCACAATGAAGCAGGTGGTGCCCTCTACTTCATCAAAGACGGTCGTCACCAAACCGACTGCCGGCGCTGATCTCTCCGTACAGTGGCTGCAAACCTCAGCCCATCGAGATCTTTACCCCCCCGCGCGAGACACTGTTACGACTGGCCCTAGGGAACCAAGCAAGAGGAGTTGCTGGGAGAACCGGTTCTTGACCGACTGTGTCGTCGACCCCCACCTCCCCATTTAGGCTCCTCCCTCTCGCCGGGAGAATTCCGGAATCTGCTGTGCGTTCTTGACCATGTTTGGGCATTTTTTGGGGCGCCATGACCATTTTTGGGCATCGTGTTAGGTTGTGCCACTCCATGTGTTGTGAGGTGTGTTTCCCCTTCCCTCGTGGCCGAGGTACCGGGGCCACCGTATTGGCTGACGATGCAGACAATGCGCCCAGTGTTGGCAACGCGGCGCTATAAAATGCCGAAGACGTTTTGTATATCTCTCTCTCTTCTCTCTTTGGATCAGTTGATCACTTCTCAACATGTAAATAAATCTCTGTCGTTCGTTCGGGCGCTTCTTCTCACTGAATTGTCAGACGATGGATCCTGCTACGGGGCCAGCTACCAAAAACGAGACCGGCAGGACCCGGAGTCCCAACAAGACGTTCTAGGGCCTGTGTGGGAGGATCAGCCGGGTAGTGAGAAAGCATGTGTAAAGCAGAAGCATGAGATTCAGGGCAGGGAATACACGCTGGTGTTATGAAAAAGGGGTGATAGTGTGATAGAATGAGAGAAGGAAAAATGTGAGTCTGTAGCTGACG
This sequence comes from Rhipicephalus microplus, assembly GCF_013339725.1. Taxonomy (NCBI): domain Eukaryota; kingdom Metazoa; phylum Arthropoda; class Arachnida; order Ixodida; family Ixodidae; genus Rhipicephalus; species Rhipicephalus microplus. Next base: position 130,395,138 of record NC_051167.1, on the reverse strand, counting down.
CCACAGAGTGGCTTGTTCCGTTGCTGAGGGACTTGTGCAGTGGAGAATAGAGCTGATCACGCTGACCGTCTAAGCGGATCCCCGTGCCTGCAGGCGTCAGGTTGACAACTGCTGCCAATCTCCCCCGCTCGTTACAACTGAGTCTCGACTCGTTTGTCACGGCAGTTCGGCTGCTACGTCCGACTAGGAAGAAATAAGTTATAACCCATCCAGAAAGTCTATGCTTTTTGGACCACTGCACCTCGCGCGTACGTCTTTAGGCCGACGACAACTCCGGACTTAACAGTAGCGGTGAAGAAATAGATTTGGACCTGCGCTACGCAACGCTTTTGACAGTTTATTTGCAAGTCGTGGCAACGCAAGGGCTCCAAAATTGGCTACCCGAATGCAATGACTCACCAAGGCCATTGTGGTTTGGACTCCTACAGTCTTACTTCGAAGCAAACACCATCACTCATTAAGCGATGAAGGAAGCCAACCTGCTAAGGATGTGCGGGGGAAGACATACGACGTGGTCTGTGCCCTCAATCAGCCACGCACTCCAGCAACCGACAACATTGTAGCTGCGCTACAAAAGCACTATGAACCAAGGCTATCGAATGTCTACAACCAAGCCCCATACCAACGGCGAGACCAACTGGAAGGCTAAAACTGAGCGACTACGTAGCAGCTGTCAAAAAGTTGGATGCTGACTGCAATTTCGGGACGTCGGCTTCGACACCTTCAGCTACTGCGCATGAAGGAGGATCGACTGCCACAACTGCTGATACTACTATGATTCCATTGCACTTAATGGTGCGTGACCGTTATGTATGTGGACGGCACGACGAAGGTCTACAACAACGCCTGTCCGCGGGGATGAGTCTCACTATCACTGAGACATATGACATCGCCCAACGAATGGAGAGAGCCACTCACCTGCAGATGGACATTTGATGTGGCGTCGTATCGGTCACATCACACTAGTCGGCAGTCAAGCCTTTGCTCAACTATGGTGAATCCAAGAAAAAAAAAACACAGTGCTGTGGGTGGTGCCACGAGATGCATCCCCAGGTGTACCGATTCAACACAGCTACCTGTAACTTTTGCCACAAACGGGGACACAATGAAAAGGCATGCATCACCAAACGTAAACAGCTCCTACTGAACCTGAATATATATATATATATATATATATATATATATATATATATATATAGTTATTAAAACCAATGGAATGTAAATAAGAAGAAAGAAAAGTGGATGAAAAAATAACCAGCCGTGGGCAGGTTATTTTTTCATACACTTTTCTTTCTTCTTATTTACATTCCATTTGTTTTAATAACTTCCACTGTACATTCCTTGGCATTACTGCCTGTTAGATCTCATTAATATTGTGTTAAAACACGGAGAAACGAGCCCTTAGGTATACACTTCTTTCCCTTATATATATATATATATATATATATATATATATATATATGTGCGTGCGTGTGTGTGTGTGTGTGTGTGTGTGTGACGCTACAAAAAGGAGACACGTCGTGGTCCAGGTGCCACCGCATCTAGCGTCACACACACACACACACACACACACACACACACACATATATATATATATATATATATATATATATATATATATATATATATATATATATATATATACATATATAAGGGAAAGAAGTGTATACCTAGGAGCTCGTTTTTCCGTGTTTTAACACAATATTAATGAGATCTAACAGACAGTAATGCCAAGGAATGTACAGGGGAAGTTATTAGAACCAATGGAATGTAAATAAGAAGAAAGAAGAAAGAAAAGTGGATGAAAAAATAACCAGCCGTGAGCAGGATATATATATATATATATATATATATATATATATATATATATATATATATATATATATATATATATATATATATATATATATATATATATATATATATATGCAGGTTCAGTAGGAGCTGTTTACGTTTGGTGATGCATGCCTTTTCATTGTGTCCCCGTATATATATATATATATATATATATATATATATATATATATATATATATATATATATATATATATATATATATATATATATATATATATATATATTGTCATGACCAAGAAAGACGCTGGCGCTTCGGCGCCTGGATAGCTAGAGCAAGGAGGAGGAAGACGAAGTACAGAAGAATAAGAACAGCTGGCCCAGGATCGGGTGTTGTATCTTGTTCTCTGTCTCGCTCATCACAATGGCGCAGCCGACGAAGAAGAAGGCTTACGTCTCGGCTCCGTCATCCAGGACACCTGCGATAAGCGCCGCTTCAGGACGGCGTCAAGGCCTCCTTGGCAGCTGTTCACCTGCCGCCACTGCCACCACCGTTCAGGGATGGCGTCAAAGGCTCCTCGGCGGCTGCAACGAGCAAGGTTGCGCAAAAACACAGGTTATTATTCGAGAAACGTTAGCCGCAACAAGCTGGTACAGGCAGGAACCCGGCAAGCACGAGCCACACACAGACGTCAACGTCTTCTTTCACGCTGGCACAGAGCTGGCGCCACTATGCTTCGGTAAAATTACTCCAAGCGCAGAAAGGAGCCAACCTGGCGACCTAGGGAAAGGACACGACAAGGGGGTCATAGCAAGGTTTGAGGCGTGATACGTGTACTGTTTCACGCCCACGGCAGCGTTGGTCGGAAGGTGGATCAATGGGCTCAACTTCATAGTTGACAGGAGATGTTTGCCGCACCAGACGGTAGGGGCCATGGTATTTCGGCGAACGCTTCGGGGAAAGACCGGGAGGTGTAGACGGGACCCAGAGCCAAACCAGCATTCCTGGGTTATAGTGTATAGTAGATGCAGAGGAATCGTGGTCAGTTTTCTGGCGCCATTGGTCTTGTGCGGTAAATGAGCGAGCGAGTTGACGTCACTCTTCGGCATAAGCAGCTGCTTCGGAAACAGGCGTCGCTTCGGAAACATCAGGCCTGTAAGGGAGAATGGTGTCCATGGAGCATGATGGCTCACGTTCGTACAGGAGGAAGAAAGGAGAAAAGCCAATGGTTGTTTGTGGCGCAGAGTTGTACGCGTACGTGACAAAAGGGAGCACTTGGTCCCAGTTAGTGTGGTCGTCAGAGGCGTACATGGCAAGCATATCTCCAAGGGGACGGTTAAAGCGTTCCGTCATGCCATTGGTTTGAGGATGGTATGCCGAGGATTTCCGATGGACAGTGTGACATGCCTTGAGCAGCTCGTCGACGGCGTTCGAGAGAAACACGCGTCCACGGTCACTCAGTAATTCACGAGGTGCACCATGTCGCAAAATGAGATGGTGAAGAAGAAACGACGCAACGTCTTTCGCAGTGGTAGCAGGCAGCGCAGATGTTTCAGCGTAGCGTGTCAAATGATCGACTGCGACGATAATCCACCGGTTGCTTCGAAGAGAGTTGGGTAGAGGACCATAAATATCAATTCCGACGCGGTCGAATGGTCTCGCTGGGCAGGTTAAGGGTTGCAAAGGGCCAGCAGTGCTGTGAGAAGGCGTCTTGCGTCGTTGACACGTGGTGCATGACCGAACGTACTGGCGAACGTGCCGATACATGCCGCGCCAGTAGTATCTTAGACAAAGGCGAGAGTAAGTCTTAAGTACTCCAGCGTTGCCTGGGGGTCATCGTGACTAAACACATAAAGGGCAATATATATACATAACGTTTGCCATAGGCGTTTTTTATGGGCGGCATATTGAAGTGGTTAAAAGTTTCTCATAATCATGAGATGCGTGTCATGGAACATTATGACTACAAGCCACACTCATGATGCCCTCGCAGCCGTTTCGCTAGCTTCACATTCACCAAATTTGGTATTACGAGACGTGAATGGACGACAAAGGGGTGTGAAAGGTGCAAGCATGATAATCATGTTATGCGTGTCATGTGACAACATGACTACATGCTACGCTCGTGATGCGTTCGCGGCCGTGTTGATAGCTTCACATATACCAAACTGTATTAAGCGACGTGAATGGACGATATATGTAAATAGCATGTCCAAACATGATAATCATGACATGCGTGTCATGTAACAGCATGACTACATGTCGCACTCATGATGCGCTCGGGGCCGTTTCGCTAGATTCATATATGCCAAATTTGGTATTACGTCATGTGAATGGATGACGAAGGTGTGGGACTGGTGCAAACATAATAATTACGAGATGCGTGTCATGTAAGAACATGACTACATGCCACACTCATGGCGCCGATACACTTAGACGTGACCCGGTGCGCGTGTGCTTCAGCGTTCGTTTTGTCGCGTCATGCCGGCGATGCCACGCCGCAGGCGCCGATCTGTCTGGCGTATACTCGCAGGCACGCGCCGCACTGCGTTGCTTTGACGCATGCGCGTTTGAGCACGCCCGGCGTCCCTTCGTCACGAAGCTAGGCAGACGCGGTGCATTCTGGGTAACGTGGTCGGTGCGAAATGCAGCATGTCGCACCGGTTGCTACCGGACTGCGCTGACAGACGCTGGTCGCGTCTGGCGTCAGGCTATAGAGCGTTCGCGTTTTGCTAGCGTAGCGTCGCTGCGCCCAGCGTGCGCTCGTCAACGTTACGTCGCAGTATTATGGGCCCTTCATGATGCTCTCCCCGCCGTTTCGCTAGCTTCACACATTCCAAGTTTGGTATTACGGGACGTGAATGGACGACGAAGGTATGTGACTGGTGCAAACATGATAATCATGAGATGCGTGTCATGTAACAACATGACTACATGCCACGCTCATGATGCGCTCGCGGTCGTTTCTCTAGCTTCACATATACCAAATTGGTATTGCATGGCGTCAATAGACGGCGAAGTTAAAGGACACGTCCGAACATGATAATCACGATACGCGTGTCATATAAAACATCACTACATGCTACGCTCATAGCACGCTCGCGGCCGTTTCGCTAGCTCCACATATACCAAATTTGGTATCAGATGGCGTGAATAGATGATGAAGGTAAATGACAGGTCCAAACATAATAATTATGACAGGGAACTTACGTCCGGCATAATTTACCTCTGCCTCGTAACGTTGTTCTAATTTTAAACTGACATATTAACCTTCCTCATTCGTGCTTCGCATATCATTGATTCTTACTGTACGTGGGATTTGCCATTTTTTTCTGTTATAAGGAAACACGCTTTACGTTCGCATCATGTATAGTTTTGCTCGCGGCAGCTACTATAGACGTCAAAAGGAGCAGGTAGCAGAAACCACTCACTATTGTCAGCTCGAAGTCCATGCCTCTGTATAGAGAACTACGTTTCCTTCATGGCAGGGTAGTGGAAAAGTATGTTCGAGTTTTATCGAGTTTCAGGTTTTTTCCCGAAATCGTTGCGAAATATGCTGCTAAAGTTGTTATTCAATGATATATAGCAAGGAACGTACAGAAAACAGTTAATCATTCAGGTGCGATGAATAACTTCATTTACAAAATGACAAGAGACAAAATGGGAAGCACTGCAGTGCTAAAGATTATTGATGCAGAGCTCCTCTGAATTATTACGTAAAAATCACTTCGTCGCGTCACGCCCGCGTTGCGACGCCAGGTGCCGGTTTTGCCATATACTCGCAGGCATGCGCCGCGCTGCGTTGCTTTGACGCATGCGCGTTTCAGCACGTCTGGCGTCCTTCCGTCACGAAAAGAGGGAGACGCAGTGTTGTCTGGGTAACGCATCGGTGCGAATTTTGCGCTGGTTGCCGTCGGGCCGTGCCAACGGACGCTGGCCGCGCGTGGCGTCAGACTATAGAGTTCTCGCGTTTCGCTAACGTAGCGTCGCTGTGCCCAGCGTGCGCGCGTGTCAAAGCTACACTGGAGTATATTGGGCCCTTCATGATGCGCTGGCGGCCGTTTTGCTAGCTCCACATAAGCCATACTTGGTGTTACGTAATGTAAATGGATGACAAAATACATGACTGGTGCAAACATGATAATCCTGACAAGCGTGTCATGTAAGAACATGACACATACCACGCTAATAGCGCGCTCACGGCCATTTCGCTTGCTCCACATACACTCAATTCGGTATCACGTGACTTGAATAGATGACGAAGGTAAACGACACATCCAAACATGATAGTCATGACACAGAAGTCGTGTACGTCATCGTTTACCTCTACCTCGTAACGTTGTGCTGATTTTAAAGTGACATATCAACCTTTCTTCTTCGTGCTTCGCATATCATCGATTCCCACTGTACGTGGGATCTGCCATTTTTTTTGTTCTGAACTCATCCCCGTACAGCGTTACGTTGGTGCGAGGGAAATGTCTCGGCAGCGTACCACCACCACCACCACCACCACCACCGTGGAACCCATCGAAGACGCACAAGTTATGGATCAACCCGATGACATGCACTGCTCAAGTTCCAGTACGCTTAGTACTGTCTCTACATCTGCTTCATCATCCGATGATGTATTCGGTCCCTCAATTCCCAACAACCTTACGCCGGGCCAGCGTTCCCAGCTTCTGGGCCTGTTGGAAGAATTCCGCTCTTCTTTCGATGTCGCTCAACCTTCTCTCGGCCGCACATCCGCCGTTACGCATCGCATCGACACAGGCGCACAGCCACCGCTGCGACAACGTCCATATCGCGTATCTCCCACAGAACGCCGTGTAATCAACGAGCAAGTCGATGACATGCTTCGCCGCGATGTTATTCGACCCTCTAGCAGCCCCTGGACGTCTCCTGTCGTTATCGTCGCGAAGAAGGACGGTTCTACGCGGTTCTGTGTGGACTACCGACGGCTCAACAAGATCACTCGTAAGGACGTGTACCCACTTTCGCGGGTAGATGACGCGATTGACAGCCTGCAAGGAGCAGAATTCTTTTCATCCCTCGATTTGCGCTCAGGGTGCTGGCAAGTACCTATGGCTGAGGACGCTCGACTGAAGACCGGTTTTGTCACCCCCGACGGCTTGTAGAAATTCAATGTCATGCCGTTTGGGCTGTGCAATGCGCCCGCCACCTTTGAGCGCACGACGGATACTGTTCTGCGTCACCTGAAATGGCACACGTGCCTGTGCTACCTCGATGAAGTGGAGTGAAATTAACTTTATTTGGTCCTGGAGAACTGGTCAGACACTCCCCCGAAGAGGTGTGCTACCTCGATGACGTCGTAGTTTTCTCTCCGGACTTCTCCACGCGTCTTTAACGCCTGCGGCATGTTTTAACGTGTCTGAGTGACGCCAGTCTGCAACTGAACCTAAAGAAGTGCCGATTTGCAGCGCGGCAGCTGACAATACTCGGCTACGTCGTGTCCAACGACGGAATTTTCCATGATCCAGCCAAGCTTCGAGCCGTGACCGAGTTCCCCAAGCCGACATCCGTCAAGGAACTGCGCAGTTTCGTAGGAATGGCTTCCTACTTACGGCGCTTCATCCGAAACTTCGCGTCTATCGTATCGCCGCTGACAAAGCTCCTCGGTAGTAACGGGCCTCTCCATTCGTGGTCATCACAGTGTGACGACGCATTCACAACGCTCCGTCGTTTGTTGACGTCGCCTCCCATACTCCGCCACTACGACCCTACTGCCCCTACAGAGGTACACACGGACGCCAGTGGTGTAGGTCTCGGCGCTGTCCTTGCGCAGCGCAAACCAGGGTTCCCGGAATATGTCGTGGCGTATGCAAGCCGTACGCTTACAAAAGCCGAGACTAATTACACCGTCACTGAGAAAGAATGTCTGGCAATCGTCTGGGCCCTTACAAAGTTCCGACCTTATTTGTTTGGTCACCATTTGATGTCGTCACCGACCATCACGCACTATGCTGGTTGTCCTCATTGAAAGATCCCTCAGGCCGTCTCGCCCGGCGGGTACTTCGCCTGCAAGGCGATGACATCCGCGTGCTGTACCGCAACGGAAGGCAACATTCTGACGCCGACGCCCTGTAGCGCTCTCCCTTACCTGACGACTATGCCCACACCTCAGCGTCTCACCTTAACATTTCTTCCATTAGCATTCATACCATTGCTACTGAACAGCGCAAGGATCAATGGATTGCCTCACTGATAGACTTGCTGGCTGATCCATTCACTCCATCCACTCGCGCGTTGCGTCGTCAAGCCCACCATTTCGCTGTTCGCGATGACCTCCTCCACCTACGCAATTACAACGGTAATGACCGCCAGTGGCTACTAGTCATACCTCGCAGTCTACACTCTGACATATGCGAATTATTTTATTCTGATCCGCAATGTGCGCACCCCGGGGTATCGAAGACTTCCCACCGCATTCGCCAACGGTACTTTTGGAATGGCATGTACCGCTACGTGCAGAAATTCGTTCGCTCCTGCATAGATGGTCAGCGCCGCAAAGCTTCAACGCACCTGTCGCCGGTAGGTCTGCAACCTCTACCTTGCACTGCCAGGCCGTTTAGGCGCGTTGGCTTCGATTTGTATAGGCCACTTCCACTGACGTCGGCTGGTAACCTCTGGGCCATTGTCGCTGTGGACCACCTCACGCGATACGCCAAAACCCGCGGCTACAGCGAGCAATGTGGCCGCCTTCCTGCTCCAACGATTCATTCTGCGACACGGTCCACCTCAGGAACTGCTCAGTGATCGAGGCCGCGTCTTCCTGTCTGAAGTCGTTGAAGCCATTCTCAAAGAGTGCAACGTCGTTCACCGCAAAACTGCTGCGTACCACCCGCAGAAAAATGGCCTCACCGAACACTTCAACCATACGCTCGGCGACATGCTCTCCAAGTACGTCGCCGCCGATCACACAAATTGGAATGTCATTTTACCCTTCATCACCTACGCATATAATACCGCCCCTCGGAGCACTACTGGTTCATAACCTTTCTTTTTAATTTATGGAAGGCACCCGTCGCACACCATCAACAATATACTTCCGCACAAGCCAGATCCGTCCGAGTGGGCGCCTTTTTCTGCTAGATCCAAGCTTGCTGAAGAGTGTCGAGAGCTTGCAAAGACATTTACTACGCATGATCAAGAGCGGCAAAAAAGCATTCGCGCTGACGCCAGCCCTTCGCGCCAACGTTCCTCCCTGAAGCGCTTGTCTGGCTCTCGATCCCTATACCACTGCAACTGGCCTATCTTCAAAACTATTGCCCCTACCGTGTCGTTGAACGCACTTCTTCTGTAAACTACTTGATTGAACTCATCGAACTCATCTTCGAACTCATCGACCTCATCGAACAGTGGGTCATCCTCTCCAGCGCCTTCTAGTGGGTCGCCCTTTTCATAAGAAGAGGAGCAGCTCGTGCAGAGAGTCGGCCCCCGCATTGACTGTCGCTGTCGTGAATCATAGCCGATTGTCCGCCAATAAACGTCTTAACAAAGTGTTCATGAAAGTGCTGGCTAGGAGGTTGCAAGGAGTTATACACAAGTTGGTCTGACCGCATCAGACTTACGTCATCAAGCGCAGGAGCATATTCACGGATATCCATGTCGCCAGGAGTATTCTGAAGTATTGTCACGCTGCACTTCTGAAAGTATCCATGTTGCAAATTGTTCTAGACAAGGCTTTCGACATGGTTCCACACAATATACTCTTCACGCTAGCTGAGTACGTTGGTCTCGGTACGATCATAAGTAAAGGTATTAGACTGGCGCACAGAAGTTCAACCACAAATTCAATTGTGAATGGAGAACTCTCACAGCACATAGAAGCACTTTCCTCCGTGCGCCACGGGTGTCCTTTAAGTCCTTTACCATTTGCTCTATGTTCAGAACCACTCTGTCAGAAAGTGATTCATAACCCAGGGATCAATGTTTTCAGGCTACAGTCATGTGAAGTGCATGTTTTGGCATACACAGACAATATTGCTTTTTTTCGCTGTTGATAGAGAGAGTGTCACTTCGTTATTAGAAATCACTGAAAGGTTTTGCGACAAGAGTGGAAGTTTAATTAACAAAGAAAAAAAGCGTTGGTTTATGGCATGGTAATTGGAACCTTACGCCCACTTTCTTAGGAAATATTCAATGGCTCACGACACCTAGTCGTTACCTAGGGAGGTTTAAAGACAGTGAAGCGTTTTGGCTTGAAAAGTTGGGGGAACTACGCACGATAGCCGAAGGATGAGGTGGTCGTGACTTATCCATTTTCTCTCGGTCAGCTGTACATAACGTGTTTCTGGCTGCTAAAACCATGCACCGTTTACAAGCACTTAGTTGTACGCATAAAAGCATCCATAAACTCCACAGGATATTCGCCACGTTCACCTGGAGCTCCTCATGGGAGCGCACATATAGAACGAACTTGTTTCGGCGTGATAAGAAAGAGGACTGTCTTTGAGCCGTCTATTTGATTGATTGATACGTGTAGTTTAACGTCCCAAAATCACCATATGGTTATGAGAGACGCCGTAGTGGAGGGCACCGGAAATTTCGACCACCAGGAGTTCGTTAACGTGCACCCAAATCTGAGCACACGGGCCTAAAACATTTCTGCCTCCATCGGAAATGCAGCACCACAGCCGGGATTCGATCCCGCGACCTGCGGGTCAGCAGCCCAGTACCTTAGCCATTAGACCACCGCAGCGGGGCTTGGGCCATCTATTTCTTAACCAAGTAACCTCGCGTTTCATGCTATTAAGAAACCAGAAAGACGCTCTTTTAGTTCTTTATTTTAAACAACATTGGTACACCATATGCCTGACTTCTTTGTATCTTCAGACAGGGGAGGACGACACAACTTGTCACCGTTCTTGCGCGAAGTTTTGTTCTTATATCGCTTTTTAAAGGGAACTCCGGTGCATTTTTGACTATACTGACATAATGCTGCTTTTAGATAGTATTCACAGTCCTGTAATAGCTAGCGTGGTTCATTTTGCCACGGCACTCGTCGAAAATTTTAATTAGGCAAGAAACGGCGAGTCAAAACTGAAACCAATACCGGCAGCTGCTTCTTCGTTCATGGTGGGTATCCAATGACGTCACAAGAATCCGTCGCGATGACGTCACGAGATCCACTACACCCAACCACGGCTGGCCAGGGTGTAAACATAGCGCGAAAAGCAAGTTGGTGATGTCATCCGACGCGGAAGCAAGCTGTGATAGGTCGTCTGAACGAATCAGCGACAAGTTCAACGACGATTGCAGCTGCTATCTGAGTGCGGAAGCGTCGCTTTTTGCTCTCGACCCACCGGCGCGTGAAACGTCTCACATGCCTCGAATCAATTTCCCTGTTGCTCAATATTGCAAGACCCGACGTCAACGACGACTAACGCGCTGTATGCAGCTGACAAAACTGAACTAGTTGTCGTTGCCTCGTAAAAGAAAGCGCGCGCTGCATCCCATAGAGTTTCCCAAAATTAACTAAAGGGCACTCTGGCGCTGCGATCGTTCAGCGACCATGGGAATGATGGGTAGTACACACATTTGCCTAGTCTTCGTACTTGCGGACGGCGAATCGTACTTGCGGCTTCGTTTATTGCTGTGTTTCGGTTTTGTTTTGAGATAAAGATTTAACCCTTTTGAACTCCATGACCCAATTTCGAAAGGTCAGTCTAAGAAAATAAGATGCTGAAGCGCAACCGCTGAACATTTCCTAATATCTGTTTTGTGAAAAAACAACTTCAAACCACACGAACACACACGGAGCCAGAAGCAGGCCACAAGTACGAATATTAGACAAATGTGTGTACTACCCATCATTCCCATGCTCGATGAAGCGCCGTGTGTTGCAGCTCCCATGGACACTAGCGCCAGAGTTCCCTCATGCCTTCACTGTGTATCGCGCCGACGAAATGACGAGAACCTTCTGGAATCTACCGCGGAAGGTATTTAATCGAGCGGCCGAGACGAGACAGCATGAGGAGACGGAATTTAGCGCCAGAGTGCGTAGGGATTCCGCCGTGTAGTCGGCGAAGGTTTTGTCCGTAGGGACGAAGCAGGAGATGAAGAGGATTTCCACCTGAGGGGTGACGACTCGAGCTACAGGCAAGAGCGTGTGTCTACCGCTATCGAGCGAGGACGCGTGGCAACAGCTGCGTGTGTGAAGCCGACGTGTTTCCGGCGAAGAAGTTTGAAGCTTGGAGAGTGGCCAATTGAAGACGCGAGGTTTCCTGGAAGAGAAACTTCGGGACAGCGGAACGGCAACAACGCTGGACTTTGAGTGAGTGATTCTCGGAAGAGTATCATTCAGACTTTGGTTCCAAGGACTTTGGACTGAATAGGTTTTCTATCTCTTTAGTCTTTAAGGGTCTTGGCTGTTCAATGCATTCCTCTAGTGTATATTAAGAAACTCCATGCTGCATCCATCTGCTCGTAAAGGCGGGACTTTCGAAAAAGAGTAGGCCCTTACGTCTCACACACATGGTGGCCCGCGTTTACAAGTGTGATTCCGAAATCAGCTACCAATCTTAAAAATTGTTTTCTAGAAAACTGAATGACTTACGGTTGTATAATTTGGCACATATCAACACGGTACCAACGCAAACACATGTTCAAAATTTTATTGAAATCGCAGAATATCGCGAAAAACGCCGGACTTCCCCTTTAAGGGCAAGGTTTTTGATGGATTACCTAACTAAAAAGAAAAGAAAGCGCTTTATGAAATACCTAATTCAAAATGCCTTTCCTGTGCCTTTTTACCTTTCAGTGTATGAAAAATTATATAGGCAAGACGTACTAAGGCAAGTGAAAAAGATGGGGATACCACCCAATGTTAAAACTTTCTTTTTCAAGCTTCATACGTGAACCTTGCAGTGAAAACGTGGCTTGAAGAGAGAGGGATGTATGCCCCATGGGGCCGCAGCTGTCTGTCTTTTGTGTAAGAAACCTGAAACCATTGAACACGTATATATTGATTGCAAGAATGCCATTTTCATTTGGGACGTTTTACAGAGGAGTTTAAAAAAAAAGATTTACCTCTTACTCCACGTGGAAGCCGTTTTTCTTTTTGCATTGTGAGAGTTGAGTGAAAGATTTGGACGTTATTTTCTTACTTGGTCTTCATTCGGTTTGGCGTAGCATGTTATCGTACAGATACTGTGATGTAAGAGTCCCATCTGTTCATGAGTGTTTCGTGGAAGCTGTTATGAAAGTGCGAGATGTGTATAAGACTACAGACTGCGTTGGAAATGTGATATCTTTGTTTGATGCGTGAATGCACGTGAAACGCGTGTGATGTGTGATTTTCAGATTAACTTGACCTTTAGTCATGAAGGCAATGAGAAAAAAAAGCTGTTCGGTGGCTCAGTGGTTACCGTCTCGCACTCCCCTCTTTAGAGTCCCACGTTCGATTCCACGTGCCGGAGTGCTTTCCTGCATTATTTTTCTTTTTCTTTTTTGCGTATATATATATATATATATATATATATATATATATATATATATATATATATATATATATATATATGGTGAGTGACGGCGAAGTCGGCGGCAAAATCAAGACGAGAGTGTCCACATAATTGCTATCGCAATAAAACAAGATGGCGTTAGTGGTTTTCCCAGCATATCCACGGACTGAATGATAAGTGGGGCGAAGTGTGCAGATGGATGGATGGACAGACAGACGGAGGGACAGACAGACGGACGGACGATTCACGGTTTACCGATAAATCCCTCAGAAGCTTCACCCACTGATCATCATTCGCTCCGCGAATATGCTTTGATTTTTTTTTTGTTTCTATTTTTTTCAGGAAATGGGTACTCATACCTGCCAAGGCAGGGCCAAAAGTACTTGTTCAGCGTCAACCTTAACAACCGCCAGATGTTTCCTTCGAAGACCACTATCTACAAACCGGGGTTCGACAAGGAGGCACGAATAGTACAGCGATATATACTGCTCTACGGCTTTGGTATCTTCAGCGATGTGCCTTGGCTCGACGCGACGGCGATTGACCGCGACATCCTGAGGATGAATGCTTTGGGCCTCAAGCCTTTCTACGAGGTGAGTTTTGGCTGTGAGGTGGACTTCACTGTCTGAACGTTTCTTCTTAAATGAGGCGTGCGAGTGACGTTCCCGACTTCGTTGTTCTGAATGCAAATAAAGTGAAAACTGGATTTGGGAAAAACCAGGGTCGGTTGGTGGTGATGTAGATAGATAGATAGATAGATAGATAGATAGATAGATAGATAGATAGGTAGATAGATAGGTAGATAGATAGGTAGATAGGTAGATAGATAGATAGATAGATAGATAGATAGATAGATAGATAGATAGATAGATAGATAGATAGATAGATAGATAGATAGATAGATAGATAGATAGATAGATAGATAGATACGCTCAAAGTCGCCGAAGCTCGCTAAGAAATGCTTCGCATTTAAAAGCATGGCCATTTGTATTCTGATCACAATCATTATAGGTGCAACTGTACGGCATGGCACCCGCAAACAGCGCCGCAAACAAAGCACGCGCAATGTTCGTGGCCGTTTCGGGGACAGGATCGAGACGCGTAAGACCCCGGTTTTCTCACCGAACGGTATGCGAGACGCGGTAAGCGCAGTATCGTAGTTTCATCCTTGTCATCAACATGGCTAGCATGACTGCGCCTTTACGCATTGGTACGCTGAATGTACGTGGTCTATAGGAGCGCGTCGCAAACAGTGCCAGTTGAAACGCTTGATGCGAGAAGAAGACCTGGACTTGCTCGCGGTCCAGGAGAATAACCCCTGTATTCAGAAACGCTGCTTGACTTGACTTGCCACCTACTTCAATGCAGCGCAAACGCGTTTCGAACGTGCGGTCTTTAGGCGACTGCCGCACGCCCTCTCTGTTTAAAATCTCGCTTGGTGGATTCCGTGCTGAACGGTTGTGTCGCCCGTCATCTCCGACGTCTAACGCTTATTTTGACGTCAGCAGTCACCCTCGCCAATCGGCCCGCCGTCCGCTATCTCTTGACACCGCGTAGCTACCCCCTCCTCGGACTTTTTAAGTGTGAATACACTTTATAAGCGACCACAAACCATCCACCGCCGTCGGCGGCGTCCGCAGTCTTCTCTCTATCTTTAAAAGAAAGAGGACTTGGCGGGCCGCAGCGCGACGCTCTACCGAATAAGCCACGGACGCGACGCTGATATCGGTGTCAGTAACGCGCCTTATACACCCTCCCCCTTCGCTCGCTCCTCCGCTCTCCTCGCTCGCTGCAGCTGCGCGCGCACCCCTCTCTCTAGCGCGCCCACCTTTTCTCTCAGTCTCCCGTGGAGAGCGGGTCGTGAGGGGGAGTAAAGTTAAAATCCGTTGGCATTCGCCAGTGAGTTAACGTAAACTCCCCCGTGTGATCAAATTGCGATTCCCAGGAACCATTACACCATAAAGGCACCATAGTGTGATTAATAAATATAATAGTACGAATTAATAAATACCCTTCATAGCATCACCCCGTGTATGCGCACTTAACCATGTTCACCCTCGGGGAAATGCTTGGGAGTTTTTTTGCGTGCCTCATCTTTCCTATCTCTTCCTCTTCACTCGTGTGCGGCGAGTGCTCTGTCTGCCATAGGCACCCGACAGTGGACCAGAGGGCACAACAAAGGCTTTTGGGCCGCATCAGCATTGTTGGTACCAACCACCAGGGATACTAAAAAAATGGAACGCTCGCTGAACACAGTGACACGCTGCAGTGTCAGTGTCCTTTTTGGCATGTTTTGAAAGAATGCTTTCCTGGGTGCTTACATAATCAGCCGTGACCCCCCTGCTGACAACTAAAAAAAAAAATGATATGCACATCCAAGTCTGATTTTGCGGCGTCTCCTCGCTAGGCTACGCATTGGAAGACTCGGTTTTGCTGCGCCTACTCGCTAGGCTGTGTGTTCTGGCGCTACCATCAGATCTCGTGAACTGCATTGCCGGGTGCCTATACCTTTCTCTGTCTATTATTGTTTTTTTAATTCCCTTACCCCATCTCCGACAAGGAGCTTAGCCTTGTCGCCTGCAAGGCCGACAGAAATGAACTCTTTTTATTGCGATAGCAATGATATGGGCGCTCTCAGCTGGGTTTCGGCGCCGACGTCGGCGTCACTCACCGTACAAGTATACGTATCTATAGCCCTGCCGCGGTGGTCTAGTGTCTAAGGTACTCGTCTGCTGACCCGCAGGTCGCGGGATCGAATCTCGTGTCGTGAAGGCAATGTCTCGCGGAAAGCTTTTCTTTTTCAGCTACAGCTGGAGTTATTTCTTGATGTTCTTGTTAGAGGTGCTAATTAACGACTTTTTTCGAGGAAGGAGCCTCGAGGACGAATGAGAGTCTGAGGAGAAAATGCTGCATCCGGTCCGTTACTGTGCGCCCCGCGCCTCAAACGAGCGAGCCACCGCTTGGGTCCTCCGGGGTAATCGGGGACCGAAATTTGAGCATTTACTTGTTAGAGCGTCAAGGCTGTTTTAGATAATGTGCCCATTTCAAGAAGCTGCTACAATGTTGTTGCGGGGCAGGATTCACGCGACCATGAAAACTGGTGTTGGGATTGGTTATCCTCGGCTTACCTGATTGGTCCGTATAAGCCATTTTCCAATTGGTGCAAAACAGTGGTCTTCCGCGCGGTCCGCGCACCCGTGGATGCTGGAAAACCCTATGTAAACAACGACTCGGGCTCTTTTTTGGGGTGAGCAGACTCGAGGTCAACAGCGCATCTCACCTCCGGAGACCAGTCCTAGGTGGGGCGCCAGGTGAAGGCCCCGCCTCCGCTCAGAGTGGTCAGTTAGCCGAAATTCACAATGCCCGAGCCAGCAACGCAGGGAACGAGAACCGTCTTTAATTCATGTTTCAAAATATTCACAAACAGCCTTCCGAACCAGCTCAACACGACACTGACGCACAAAGGAATACCGAAAACCCGGAACGAGCCATCCCCGCAGACTGGCGATCAATGGGACATACACAGCAAAACACCGGCTGGAAATTCAGCACGAAACACCATAGCAAGAAATAATACCCCTGTCACACGGGCACCCGCGAAGACCGTTTAACTCCCTCGTCCTTACGACAACGAAGATGCGGTCCGTGTCACACGGCCACCCTTACGCAAACGAAGGTAAACGGAGCGTTTCGCAAAGGACGTTCAACGATCTCCCTTCGCAGCGAAACGAGGTACTCTCGTCCCCAGCAGTCTAGAGGTCAGAGAAAAATTTCGAGCACTAAGTGGCCGCAGTGAAAGAATAATACATTTTGGCAATCTTAAACGTTCTTTCATTGTAGTACTCATTCACAACGCGTGTTTGTTTACATATATTTACGCCCACCAGAGTTCACTTACTCTCAACACCGATGCTCTACACTCCGTGCCTCGCACGTGGTGCCTCGCGAGTCGGGCCGGCCGGCGCCATTGAAAAATATTTCGTCCATGCGTGTGGTTGTGGTCGTCGCTGTGTCACTCATGGCTGAAGAACACGAAATGTGCGCTCACGAGGCAAAGAAGCACAAGAACTTTCGCACACGGGCATGAACACAGGCAACAAAACAACTAAAAGCACAATGTGGCCAGCGTCACTAGCAGCATCGCTACAATTAGCAAATTCGTTTTTATTTGAAAATATTTTTATGGTTTGTTAGCCTCTTACCTCCTTAATAGTGTTTTTTTTTAAAAACCCCATAACGAGGATTCAAAAAAAATCAATACACATGAAATTATAATACTTTTCCGAAAATTAAACAGCGCCAGCTGAGCCCCCTCGCGCCAACTGGTACAACCTTTTCATTGCCGTGTGACACTGCCACAACTCCTTCTCCGTCGAACCACCTAGGGGAGATTTACGTTGACGGTGTTCAACGGAGTTTAGTGGTGGCCGTGTGACAGGGGTATTACACTCACACCCAACTCGCCGTAGACTACGGGTCATCGCCTCACCTCATAGCAGACGCCCCCAAAACCGGCGAGGCCTCATCTCTGTAGCACACGCGGCAGAAACACCCTTCGTGCCTAGCGCGACCGACGCCGCATCCCGTCACTCGCTTGCCACTGAAAAGCCTCTGGGCTTGTCTCGCACCCCTTATCTCCAGCCACCTTTCCGCTCCTGTGACCTTTTTGGATGCTGACGCTCGTTTCGCGCATGTGCAATGCGCCTGTGTTGTCCTCGCCCTGCTTCTACCGTGCGTGCTACAGATAAGGGCCCATCGTCCTGACGATATATATGAAAATTCAAGAGTAATGGAGGAAACACTTTTATTGGGGTCCTGAAGGATTCCATCCCGTTTTATAGGAGTAGGACCGTGGGCAACTCCCACGCTGGGACGGGGAGGCCCAGCCTCACCGCCGCATCGTGGGCCTTCTGGAAAGCCTCGAGTTGCATGAGAACCGGACTAGTGAGTACTAAATAAAAGGAGAAAGAAAAAAAAGCCGCCCACACTCGGCGCCCAGCTCGTTGCGATGCGCCGACACGCGCTTATCCCCGTAATGGGGGGTGGGGGGTGGGGGAGGTTAGATTCTTGTGTGCGCGCTTATCCTTTCGTGGAAAAAACCACGCGCCTTCGGCTTTGACCGGAACGATGGCGTTTAGCTTCCGGGTGCACAAAGATCACTTCGCTCGCTGGAGAGGCCCCGTTTGCGAAAAGAGCGTGCTCTTAAATGCGAAGCATTTCTTAGCGAACTTCGACGAGTTTGATTGTATCTATCTATCTATCTATCTATCTATCTATCTATCTATCTATCTATCTATCTATCTATCTATCTATCTATCTATCTATCTATCTATCTATCTATCTATCTATCTATCTATCTATCTATCTATCTATCTATCTATCTATCTGTCTGTCTATCTATCTATCTATCTATCCGTCCATCCATCCGTTCGTCCATCTATCCATCCATATAACCACCTACGACTTCTAGCTCTCCTGGCCGTTTGGATAATCGAATCAATGCCAGATTTGGTATCGCAGAACATGACTGTATATCAAGCATAACTGACTAATCTTAACATGAAAATCATGACATGTATGTCATCATTTAGATGTCATGGTCTTGCTGTTCCTGCGGTGGTTTTGTTCAGATGAAATATCGCAAAACTGGTATAGTATGACATGTCTGCATGGCGAACGTAAGTGACAGGCCCCCACGTGGAAATCGTGACATGATAGAACATGATAACATGCCACGGTCATGATGCGCTCATGGTCGTTTCACTGGCTTAACGTGCACCAAAATTGGTATTTCGGGAAGTGAATAGACGAAGGTATGTGAATGGTGCAAACATGATAATCATGCGATGTGTGTCATGTAACAACATGACTACATGCCATGCTCATGATACACTGGCGACCGTTTCACTAGCTTCACGTATACCAAATTTGGTGACGTGAGTGAATGACGAAGATATTTGACTGGTGCAAACTTGATAACCATAAAATTCGTACCATGTAAGAGCATGACTACATACCACGCTCATGATGCATTCGTGGCAGTTTCGCTGGCTTCACAAATACCAAATTTGGTAATACGTGATGTGGTTGGACGAGGAAGGTATATAACACATCCAAACACAATAATCTTGATATGCTGTCGTGTAAAACACGACATGTTACGCTCATAGTGTGCTCACGGCCATTTCGCTAGCTTCACGTATACCAAATTTGGTATTACTTGACGTGAATGGACGACGAGCCCTAATGCCAGGAGCAAACTCGATTATCATCACACGAAACTCACGTATGGCACAATCTACGTCCGCCTCATTACGTTGTGCTGATTTTAATGCGACAATTCAACCTTCCTCATTCGTGCTTCGCATATCATCGATTCCCTCACTACGTGGGATCTACCAATTTCTCAAACACAGCGAAGAAATAACTGGGAAGCAATAACTGGGACACTTGACTGCTCTCATCTGTACCCGTGAATACGTTCAGTGCGTCGTTTTAGGGGCGAAGCTCCTTAGGGCGTAAGCTGTGTGTCCCCTGTAGCCTGTATGTAGCCACCTCTAGTTTAGTTCTTGCAGTGTTCACTAGATGGCGGTACCGTCCCCTGTATGTAGCCACCTCTAGTTTAGTTTTTGTAGTGTTTACTAGATGGTGGTACTTGTAGCTGATGATGAAAAGATGCAAGATGTTATAAACTAGAAAGCGGTACTTGTAGTTGATGAAAGACGCGAGATCTTATAAAATAGGAATGATGTCACATATGGCGCGTGTCATTGGTTGAAGGCAATCGTTCGATTTAGTGCGGCGACGTACGCTAGGGGGAGCGATGTAATAAAATCGAGTGGGCAAAATGTACAGAGGATTCATGGTTTACCAGGTTTACCTCCGGAGCTTCGCCCACTCATCATCATTCACTTCGTGGATATGGCAGAATTTTTTGTTTAAACAGCGCGTTAGGTGTCGAGCGGTAAACGTGTTTAGTTTGCTCTCGTCCTGTGTGCGTTGTTTTTGTGCGTCAATAGGGAGTTTTAGAATAGCGCACCGCGAGCCCTTGCGGTGCGGTCGCTGATACTGCGCATGCGTCGTAACGCGAGTCGGCGTTCACGTTCACCGACCGCACGCAAAAAATCCGAAATTGCGTGCGGTAATGGCGGCCCGCATGTGGCCCGCAAGCGCTGGTTTCGAGGCTACGGTGTCGCCGCGATCGTGCGTCGCCGTTTGCAGCAGGGCGAACGCTATTATAAAACTCGTATGGCACCCGCAACGCCCGCAGCGCTTGCAAACGGTATTCTAAAGCTCCCTAATGTGTGCGTGAACAGCGCGCTGCACGTTTCGATCTGCTAGCTGTTCTCAGCGTTACATTCTAAGCTGTTGCCATCACATTCATTGCTTCGCCCTTGAGCGAAACTGTGACTTTTTTTCTTTCCTTCAAGAACTACTTGCTAACTTTAAAAATTCGCTTGCGTGCGCCACGTTCGGTGGCAACGTGTCTTTAAAGCTGTAGGCGGTTTTATTGATAAGCTGAAACAAATTCTTTATTTATTTATTTATTTACTCATTTATTTATTTATTTATTTATTTATTTATTTATTTATTTATTTATTTATTTATTTATTTATTTATTTATTTATTTATTTATTTGTGTCTCTCTGTGCCAGTATAGAAAATGGAGCGAAGGCAAACGCCTCAAAGCCTGACTAAGGGCCTTTGCTCCAAATGCAGTGAGGCTGGCAGGCTGCCATAAGAACTTTGCAGGATACAGATGAAGAATACAAAAATGTACAAAAATACAAAAGCTACATGTGCAAATACGGTAACACGTACTATAGTAATGAAGCGTTATTTATAGTAAGCAAATATATACACAACAATCGTAATGTTTTACACACCAATTAGACTATTTCCGAGACTAATTAGACTATTTTCCATCTTCCGAGGCCATGACGCTTGTAAACAAAACGACCGGTTGCGCTTCGCAGGTGTTCACGCAGGTCATCGTGGGGCTTGGCATTCCGAAAAACGACGTCGCCAACTTCTTCGCTCTTCGAACGGCCAGTCTGACCACAAGGGCAGCGAGTTACGATGGGCTCCTGGAAGGCCTTAACGGAATTACCGGGTAAATGATATACGAAATTTTACTGCTGTCCATTCGCTTTCTCGCCGACCTGTCGTCTTGAGCTCGTTTGCGTTAAATCACTGTATAGTGACGCTCTAGTTTCTCCTTCAAGCACTTCCGATGCGGCGCTTCCAGTTTTCAGAATATTCCGGAAGCGTGTGTTAAAAAGTTGAGCGATTGAATAATTGTTTGTTCTGATTTAAGTTAAACGAGTTGAAATGAATAAATACAATATCGCAGCATGAGAGTACTCAGTAGAAAGGACTAACTAGTGGGCAGAATAATTAATGAATAATTGGCGGTGTCTGAGTGACCGCAGCACCACAGATCTCTCTAGTAAAAATTCTAGTAAACTCAGTGTCTTCTGCACGGCCTCCAAGAGTGCGTGCCGGGCAACCTGCCCGTGCGAAATCTCGAAGGCCACGCTCCCTGCGACTGCAGCTGCAACAATAGCTTGTACTCGGTGCAAGTGCCCATTCCTGTAGTCCCTGCGAATGCTTCGTTCGTGTTCATGCTCCTGTTGTCGGTCATACTGCGTATCATCGATGCCGTGTTCCACTAATAGTAGTTTTGCAGCAGATTCCGCAGCATGTCCGAACCACCGCAACGTCTTTGTGCAGCGGAGACCTGCGCTTCGTGATCTTGTTGACCATTACGAGTGAAACGGCGCTGACGGTCCTGCCTTCTTCGGCGTGGGACGCATCCTGTCTTCTATCCCGCGCCGACGCCTCAATAGTGGGTCGCTCACAGCTTAGCAGACTTTCAAGTCAGTCGTCTTAGCGTGTTGTATTGAAGGCGATTTGGGTGTCACGTCTGACGGGACAGATATCGAAACAAACATATAAACAACGGCAACTTTCAAAAGTGTATTTATTTAGTTATTTATTTATTTATTTAAAAGTACCTTACAGGCCTCACAGAGACATAGTGTAAATTTCGAGAGGCATAGTGTAAGGGGATCTGGTACTTTCGAGGTTAGTAACGCGCATTGCTGCATTTAAGCTCTATTAATACAACGTTTTCTTTTTTTATGCAGAATGGCAGATGACTTACTTCACCCCTTAGAAATAAATTTTCTTTAAGTAATGATGAGTGGCCGCTTTGAGAGAAGTGTCAAACTTCAGTGTTTTTTTTTTGTAAACATAATAAGTTTCACCACAATTTTGAGGCATAACAGTGTATGAAGAAACGCAATTCAAAAAATATATATATCGAATACTAGCAAATAAATGCTATTTTACTGTCTTCAGTTTAAATTGTCGGCAGCGATAAACTCCTGAAGTACAGGTGTTTTGTGCCGTTTACCATATTTCAAATTCTTTTCTCCCAATATTCCCCCGAAACCAAGGGGAAAATAACATGTCCATAACACTAAATTTAACTTGCTCTATGATTGGGATATGGAATAAGTATTGTCACAAAGAAGGTACTGTTTTTTTTGTCACTTGCTAGGTGGGCTTAAAGCTGAGAAATCACGCAATTAGACGATAAGTATTTTTTTAGTCAAAATAAGTATTTGTTAGACGAACAAGATGTTTTTCGCAAGACTAACTTTCAGGCCATTGTTCGAGCTCTAAATTGAGCGCGAGGAAGATATTTTATAAAAATGGAGATGGCATCCGGAACAGCGTTCTCGTTATAACCTAGACACCTCGCGCTAGAAAAAAAAAAGTGGAAAATATTATTCACTCCTTACGAAATCAAATCGGGTTTTTTATAAGTAAATCATCTGCTACTTATTAAAACAGAAGAGCCGGATGTAAAATTTTTATTAATATTACTTTAGAAAGCAAGGTTGCCTTATATCAACAAGGGAGCGCACTCCTTATTGCTTTGATATCTCGTCTTGCTTTCGTCTTGTGATAACCTTTGGAAAAAAGAATGGAGTATTTCGGAACTATCTCTGCGGCGTAACACTTATCATCATTTACTTCGAACTCATTCCTCGCATTATCACCACAGTTCCGGTAGTTCGCGGTCACGAATGGCACTCGCGTTATCAGTGGAACACAGCATTCTTGACGGGAAAAGGGTGGTTTCTCAAGAAACACAACATCAGCGAGTCAGATGGCGAATATATCTGCGTGGCTGAACTAAGTGCTCCATTTTTCTCGAGATTATTACATTGCGATAGCAATTATTTGGACACCCTTCGCAGAATTTTTCTCTCACCGTCGCCGTTATGTTCTGTATAAAGCCCAAATCAATATTTTCGCATGACAACACCCCGGTCCTCGTATGTTCTGCGCACGTGCGCTGGCGGCGAACACTGTTGAAGCAGAGCTAAAACAAACCGGTGATTTCCGTTCCACGAAGAGGCCGTGTATAGGGATTTATTTTTTAAACACTACAGTTTTACAAGCCAGACATAAGTATGTTATGCTAACATAAACGTTCTACAGAATCAGTATCATGTGCTAGTAGGAATGCTGATAAGAACACAGAACAAGCACGATAAGATAATACAAAACAACTTAGAAATGCGATAGGGTTAAATAGTTAAATATGATAGCATTAAATAGCGAACGATCAAGTTGTTCTATATTTCTATTGTGACTGGAAAAAAAACAATTTAAAACAATCAATATGTGTTCTGAAAGGAACATCACCCTGCTGCGAGACCTAACGTTGATGGCTCCTCAATCAATCAATCAATCAATCAATCAATCAATCAATCAATCAATCAATCAATCAATCAATCAACGTTTCTTTATTAGCGTCAGAAATGTGCATTGTTAGTAAGTATGCAGGAGGAGGTCCCAAGGTAGTAAACCGCAGGCGGGACCTCCTCAAACAGAGAAGAAACAGCCCGTTTGTCTTTCGTCAGTTGAAGGAGCGTGAAGGGATGCTGTAGAGGTTGGGCAGGCCCCGCCGCGGTGGTCTAGTGGCTAAGGTACTCGGCTGCTGACCCGCATGGCGCGGGTTCGAATCCCGGCTGCGGCGGCTGCATTTCCGATGGAGGCGGAAATGTTGCAGGCCCGTGTGCTCAGATTTGGGTGCACGTTAAAGAACCCCAGGTGGTCGGAATTTCCGGAGCCCTCCACTACGGCGTCTCTCATAATCATGAAGTGGTTTTGGGACGCTAAACCCCACATATCAATCAATCAATCAATCAATCAATCAATCGAGGTTGGGCAGGAGCTGCGTTTTTGAAGCGGCATGTGCGACCTTCTATCAAAATGGTGCGGTCGCTAACTTGCCACCAGTAGACGGCTCGTGTAACCTTGAACGTGCTGTGCTGTCGCCACTTCGCGTTGAGGTGACAGACCGCACGAAAACCGCTTCACTACCTCGAGCGGCCGTATTCACTTAAGCTGGCGTTTTCTAGAATTACGCGAGACCATATCCTAAACGGTTGGATACTACTTAGCGCAACATTCCAATTCGTTGCTATCCCACTCAGTTGCTTGTGGGTCATTTCATGCCAAACGTCCCAACCATTTCAGCGACCATCTCAAATGTATTTGAAAAATAAAATGTGCTGATTTACTGCATTTAAAACTGGCAAACGATAAAATATTTCCGAGAGAAAAAAAATTAACCACGTGGTTGCTTTCTGAACTTCCCGGAATGTCGTTTGAGTGTTGTTAATTGAAAGATTCATTTGAAAAGTACCACTCTTTCTTTCTATAGAAAATATGATCTAAATGTTAGGTAAAGGTGATTGTGAAAGGTGTTTTAAGCTCTGTAATATTAGTGCAATTTTTCTGGAACATACGCCTCCGAGAATTTAGTCAAATTATTTTATGTTCGTATTTTCTGTATTGCAATCCTGCACTTTGTATGAATATCTAAGGAGTGAATACTTAATAGACAGAAGGTATATTTTGAGAAAAAATATTTTTAGACCTCTCGAGCTGCTAAACCTTACGAAGAAAAATCACAAGTTTCGCAAAATTGTCGTTCTTGTTCATATTGAGACGCAGTTCGCTCCATGTCGCGGCCCAATTAAAAACCACTTTTATACCTAAATCAAAAACAATAAGCAGTTCGTTCTATATGGCAAGTTTTATCATTACATTTTTATTTTAAGAAAGAAAATAATTTTTAAACTTTATTTTGGCGCCTATTTTTCCATTTGGTCATACGACAGCTGCCGCCTTGAAACTCCCTCCTGCCGTCAATGGGAAAGTTCCAAAATTATGTTCTTCGGTGAGACGAAAAACATAATGAGAAGATTTGCCATAAGAAAAGAAATTTTTATTTCCTTTCGATTAGAGTCTACAGACGATTTTTAATTGACCATCACATGTACAAATTGCGTCTGACTACTGACGAAAAGGAAAATTTTGTGAAGTTTTAAAATTCTTTCGTAAAGCATAGCAGCTTGAGCGGTCTAACAATATTTTTTCACGAAATATACCTTCAATTGAGTAAGTATTCACTACTCAGATATTCAAAGTGTAGTATGGCAATAGGAAAAATGCAAACTTAACACATTTTAACTAACTTCTTGGGGGCGTATGTACCAGTAAAATTGCAGTAATAATACTGAGCTTTAAACATCTTACACAAGTAATGTCACTTAACATGTACACCAAATTTAGTATAGAAAGAAGGAGCGGTACTTTTAACACAAATTTTTTCACAGACAACCCCCCCAAAAGACATTCCAAGAGGTTCAGAAGGCAGCAACGTGACCAAAAAGTTTTTTGCTCCGAAATATTCTAGCGGTTCACTGTTTTAAATGCAGTAAATTGGCACGATTTTTTTTTTCGAATACAATTGAGATGGTTGCCAAAATGGCTGGGACGTTTGACGTGGACTAATCCTACTGTAGGCATTGCTTCAGCGATGTGGAGAAACCGATTTTTTTTTTTAACGCCACAGGAAGAAGCTATCGATTCCATTGCCGGAGTTAAGTCGCCGGTGGTGACCTTCGCCATGACCGTGAGCCTGCGGTGGGATGTTTTCGCCGACGTGGACGTCAGTCTCTTGCGCGGGAAGAAGCTCAACAACGTTCAAAGCACCGGGCATCGTACTCTGCCATTCGAAACAGTGAGTTCACTGATGCGTCTTAAACTATGAATAAAAAAAACTATGAATTGGCGTAACCTGAACAAGCTCAACAGAAGAATAAAGCCGGTTCCCCGCAGTCGAAACAGTGAAGAGTTTAGTTATAGTTACCGTTATAGTTACTAATACAGTTACTGTATATGCTACCTTTAGGTACCAGTGTTGCGCATCCATTTTCCAAACACCACTATCAATCG
Organism: Rhipicephalus microplus; assembly: GCF_013339725.1. NCBI lineage: Eukaryota > Metazoa > Arthropoda > Arachnida > Ixodida > Ixodidae > Rhipicephalus > Rhipicephalus microplus. Next base: position 130,368,537 of record NC_051167.1, on the reverse strand, counting down.
TGTACTGAGGAGAACATGATGCACAGGCCACGCCCTGAAAACATGCTTGCGCCGCCAAAGGCCAAAGGTCACCCATATGAAGTGACCGTCGTGCGCTCTAAAGGTCACTAGCTACGATCTGGTGCCTTTATTTGTCCTAAATTCGTGTCTTCAAGCTTCGACAGCGAAGTACTTGCGTCGATTCGGCAACGTTTTCCGAAAACAAACTGAAAACTAAGCTATGCTGAAAGGTTAGCGAATGGCCATCGACGCTACCAGAATCTCGGAGGACATATATTACGTGTTTGTCAGTCAGTTATTTTTTTATCCTCCATAGCCGGAGTCACTGAACATGGCGGTAGTAGCGCCGCTTTTTATTCGACATTACGCTACACCTTTGCCTTACTGGATATACTAAAAAAAATTGGGAAACCCTTAAGTTTAGTTTTTGAGAGTTGAACGCGATAGCAATATTCTGTTCCTAGTGTGAACTTTAAATACTTAGTGTATAAAATCTTTTCGAACTTTCTATGCACCCACTGTGTGGCCTTAAGGGTGCAGTAGCATGTGTACCTTTTGCAGTGGGTGACTGGCTTTAAACTATGAAGTCGTGATAATCCCATGCTCTGACGCCAGATCACCATGTACGCTTGTGCCACGCAATATCACGACCATATTTCATGTTGTATTGTGAAACACGTATACTGAACGTGTCCAAGCCGAGGAAGTTATTTTCACTGTATTTACAATGACCAATGAATGGGCAGTCACACGAGGAGCACGTGACTGCAGAGGCGGGGTCAAGGAGTGGTCACGCGCGCCGAAGAGAACTAACACCGGATCTTCGGGCTCCATCAGAGCGGCGGGCATAGCGCAAGAGCAGCGCATGTCACACAAACTCGCCTTCGCGCCTCCTGCCGGTGTTCATCGCCGCAACCACAGCCGCTCGGTTGCTCGAATGTGAAACGGGCTTTAGTCTACCCTGTCCCGCCGACCTCGTAGTTGTGGAAGAGGAGAGTTCTTCGATCACACCAGAATGAAAATGGCCTCTCGAAACCTGGACGTTCCCATAAGCGATTCTGCGGCGGCTGCAGATTGTCGCGCCATCTGAGAGCAGAAACACAAAATAGCAGGTTACCGCGACGCCCCACGCGTAGGTTCTTCGCATGTTGCTCAACGCTACACGTGGCACTAGCGCCATCACGTCGTTTATCTGTTTCTCGGTAAACCAAAGACGCGACAATCGGCGGACCTCAGTAATTTCGGCCAATGCCGAGTTCAGATTTTGATATGTGGCGCCTATCGGGAGCTGCGCTACACATAGCATTGAAGGATCCTGGCAGGCGTCAGGAAGGTCGCTTTACTAGAGGGGTAGAAAATTATGAAATAAACAAAGTATGAAAATGATGATGATTGTACTAACGATGGTGATTGATGCTCAATGATGACAATGCTCGTAGTCAGGCTAACCTCTTTCTTCACGTATACAATACTATCGCCTGCTTAGAGCTTTGTTGTCTGAGTGTTTCCACGCTGTGCTCAAGTGGCTCATTTTTTTGGTTTGTTTTAATGTACACAAAATATTCACGACACGCCATGTACAACTTCGGTATAAATAAAAGAGTTTGAGCCGAAATAGAAGCCAGATATCACGGAGCGACGCCAATATTCTGTCTAGTTGTCGTGACAACCGAACGACTTAGGATAATTTGTCAATTAATTAATGCAAATAGTGCACAAACAGTGTTCGAGTTATGCCTTAGGCATTTGAAGTAGCCGACATGAAGCCGAAAAATATTTCTGAATTTAGCAGGTCGTAACGGTGGGACCTTCTTCATCAAGCGGAATGAATATCTCATATATGTAGTAATAGTTCTATATACTCCTTTATAACTTAATCCCGCTGTGGTGGTCTTTTTGTTATGGCCCTCTACTGCTAACCTGAAGGTTTCGAGATTGAATACCAGCCGCAGCTGCCAAATTTTTATGCAGGCAAATTGCTGGAAGTGCGCATGTTCCAATTAAAATGCCTGTTGAAAAACACTAGGTGGTCAAAATTTTGGATGCCCTGCAATCTAGCGTCTTCCATAAATGTGTCGTTGTTTTGGGCCGTAAAACCCCAACAATTACGAGTGCGATAAAACTTACACTGACAACCATGTAGATTTTTGCCATCGGCGCTGCTGTCATGTTCCATTTATGTTACCTTGGTTTGGGTCTGATGAATAGCAACTGATCAGCGTAGTTGCGTGACCGTGGTCGCAAGGCCTCCTTTATCTTTCGCGGCCCACTTATCACTGTCTCTGTTTTGTTTCTGGATGCCATGCCTTTGCAGGAGTGCCACAAGGTGTTCAAACCCGGCCCAAACAAGCCGAAAGTTATGTACGCAGGCAAGGGTGGGTGCGCTTTCGCCCAGATTAGTAACACTGACGTGGCAAGCTTCGAGACCGCGCAGACTCTGGAGCTGAAGGTGAAGAGAGCTGCTTCGAAAGTATATAACATGTCTTCGAATGATTAACAATGTGATAGCTGCCTGTTTTGGCGATATCCATTATATGTACACGCTCGGCTGGATTTTACCGCCGGCGTCGGCGACCACCGTCATTCACCATATATGCATCCGTATCTATATGAAAAAGCAAGAAAGAAAAATAATCCAGAAAAAAATGGCGGCGCAACTTCCCACGGGTAAACTCGAGTCAATGCGTCGCAGAGTTTAGAGCCGGCATTGCGTGAATGTTGCGTAATTGGGAATGGTTTGGGAATGCTTAATTGTTATTTCGTATTTGTTATTCTTATTTATGAAACGAAGGGTAAGCAGTGTCTTCAACGTCAAGCGAAAGCCAAGTAAAGACGCCCTTGGCTGAATTCCTGACACGCGATGCCAGTGAACCGTTGTGCAGCGCGAGCAGCCTTTTTTTTTTTTTTTCACAAGCGGACGTACGCTGCTTGCGTCGGCCTTGCGAGGCAAGAGGGGAGCAACAGTTTGTCTACGCGAGACACGATCATGCACAGTAAGCGTGTAGACGGCGCCACCGCCAACGCCGAAGCGCGACATCGAGCGACTACGAAATGCTCCGCATTTAAAGGACTCCGGCGCGCGGAATCGAACGCTCGACCTGTTGCATATGAGTGCGTGGCGTTAGCCACTGAGCCACGAAGGAGCACCTCCTTCAACTTGGAAACGGCAACTTATGTATATCTACCACATGCCACTGGTGATGCCGATCTCGGGAGACTATCGTGTTTTCAGGATAGTATACCAGTGAGGTTGTGCATTTAATGCGCATAGCAGGTAGCATTCATGTGCGCGCCAGCTCGGAGGCGCGCGCACATGAAGGCTACCTATAGCGTTGCCAACTTGGTTCAAGAGACCTCAGCGTTGTTAAGAAAAATTGCTGGAGTGGAAGCTCCTTCAATGCCTTGCCAGCAGAAGTGAATCCAGCTTTTGCCGCTGTCAAGATGCCGGGAACATGCTCTTTTCTGATAGTGCCCACTTAGAGATCAAGTGGCTTCAATTTGTTAGTGTAAATTCTACGTTAGTTCTATAGTGAACGATAGTTGTTCCCGACGAAATAGCACACAGAAACGAGTATGGGTGACTGAATTTCCCTAGAACTTTGCCCCCAATTAGAGGCTCACTATGGGAAACTAGTAACACTGAGACGCACTTGGAGCACGCGACCCAAAAAAAAAGTTTCCACATTACACTTGTTGGGCGTGCGAGGGATACGCTCCGTTCTTGATCGCGGAACGGTGATACTTTATCATGCCTCTAGTAAGATGGCCGCCACTGACGCCACCTTTATTGAGGCAGGGCTTCACTCCTGGGCAATGATTTCTACTCCAGAATTTTTTTTTTTAATTCTCCTTGGTCACGACGCGGTGACGCGTGCTCATGCGTTCATCTTCCACGCATACTGCGTTCGCACGCGTTCATGCGTTCACCTCCCACGCGTTCATCGCCCCGCGGAGGGGGGGAGGGGGTTGACGCTCACACGTGTATGCGCTTATCTCGCATTGGGGGAAAATCGGACGCCTTGTGCGTTCACGGGAATGATTCGGTTGTAATTACCGGGCGCACAAACGTCACCGCGCTCACTGCACAGCCTCCGTTTGCGAAAAGGGCGCACTTTTGATGCACAGCGAAGTAGCAGCTGAGGAACTTATTTGAGTTCTTCTGTACCTGTAAGTACGTTTCATGCATCATTGGTGCGTGAGCAACGCGGGGCATGTTTCGATGTGCTTGCCATTCTTCGCGTGACACTCCAATTTGTTGCTATCGCATTGATTGCTTCACCTTTGCGGCAATGGTGCGTCTTTTTTTTTTATTGCAGGTGTTATAGAAAATGGTTGCTCCTTCCGCTATAGAAATCGATCATTATGCGTGATCATCGCGTGGCTACCGAAGCGTTCTCTGTCGGCGCTCGTTTGTATCATGATGCACTACTTCACTTCACCGTTCTTTGATGGCGACATTGCCACCACCAACCAAGAACTTTGATGGAGAAAGTATGAGAAATATTCGGCGTGTCGGTCATCTTTTAAAGAAAATTTTATAAACTTGGGAAGGGTCAGTTCAAAAGTGAAAACAAGACATCTTCAACAACTTGAGCATTTCTTCGTATTCCCAACTGCAAAACCCGATGTTCTGTATACCTGAAGGTCCTGATGGACCCTACGCTTAGAGCTGTTATTGTCTACGTGTTTTATGTAGAAAAAAAAACATGACATCCACGAAGTGAATGAATATGAGTGGGCGAAGCAGTGAAATTGTGCGATGCTACCGTAATTCACCCGTGATATCGATCACTCGCGCATGCAAATAAAACGACAAAGGGGTGGAGAATTAAATACAATGTTTACTGGTCTGAAACGATATGTTGTGTTGTGCATGGAATTCTTTTCGCCTTTGATACTACTGTCTTGTGGAATCGAATCTAGCCCGAAATTGGCAAGTACGAGGTCTGTGCCCGTTTCCCTGGTGGTTGTTGGTTGTTTCCAGTCATACGAAGTGCATCGTAGAGCAGCATATCGAGACGTCATACACTTCACAAGCAAATCGTTGTCCGGGATCATCATCGCCATCACGTCATCAAGTGGCGAGGGAGAGATAGCGCCAGTGGCAAGTGTAACTACTCTCTCGGTCCATGCGGAATGGCTAAATGTGACACATGATGCTCGTTTACAGATAATGTCGCCACTTTGTTCTGTATTTGCAGATGACGAACGCCATCAATTACTCGAGCCGAATCACGAAGGGCCGCCTCGTGATGGGATGGTTCGTCTACAATGTCACCGGTGGACTGTCACCCAACGAGTGCAATGGTTCGGCCCACCGGCTGCGGAAGATGCGCGACATTATAGACATGTACTGAATTCGCACCTGCGGCTCCGGTCGTTGGTGGACTGCAAGCATCGAGTCACCTCAGCCGCAATCCGCCAGCTCTGTTTCTTCAACTAAAACTTTGTTGCATACAACGTAGATTATGGTTTTGGCTAACATAATTGTCAAGAATTATTTCATTACGTCTCATGCTCGATATCAATTTATGATGTACACAACCGGTACAATACAGCGACTACTTTCGCATATGTTGTTATTCCAATTTTTTGCCGTCTCAGCTTCATGTATATGAAGTCGTGAGGCGACCTTGGTCAACTTCGTATGAAGGGAAACAAATTTTAGCAGAAGGTTGCCCCAGTTCCACCGTTGGTGGACACACTTCAAGTCCGATGTGTGGACAGGTTAAGTTATGGCAACGCACCGGGTGTCATATAAAAAAATAACTGGAAAACATGGCAGCTAGCTACTGCTAAATTTTGGGGAGGCGGCTTCATACGAGTACAGTGTATCACAGCGTGATCCAACACATACTGTAACTCGTATATAAATATCTCTAATATTTACATTGGAGCTTGATTTCTTTTACTATCTGTTCGAAACATGCTGAATGCATATGAGGTTTTTTTATTTTGCAGGGTTCCCTAGTTTTGCGAACCAAACGCAAACGCAACAACTGTAAGACGAGGTTGGTTGAATGGTCGGTTCCTCAATATATTGGCGCAACCCACTCTGGGGGATAGACCATAAATCGGATGGTGCCTTACTTAAAAAATATATTCGCCTATTGAGGAACAGGTTGAAAATTAATGGTTTAGTCATGGCAGACTAATAATATAGGCTTGCAAGATCTAAAAAAAAGAACTTTAGAGTACTAAAATCAACAAACCCGAAAATAAATTCACATAACTTTAAACATTACAACTGCATTAACGTACGCCTAACACGCAAATCGTTTAGATAATCATAAAAGGTTATACAGCATTGAAAACGCTCCTGTGGTTAAAACCGAATATGGTTGCACCAAATGAAAAAATCGCCGGAATAGACACATTAAAATTTTGGCAAGGTAGCGCTAGTAGCCCTTTCCTTTGCGTTTTCAATCTTTGCTACGTCAAAAAGGAGTGCTCTAGGGATTCACTCTCAATTACGGTAAAGGCATAAAGGTGAATGATGATGTGAGCAGCGAGACCTGAAGCCGGGTATTGGGCAAATGTGGCAGTTTGGTACCTATAGATGTCAGTCCCTCTTCCATTACAGAACGTAAGGTATTAAATGAAATTAAGGCAGTAACCACGAGAGTAAATAACGCCAGACTTGCGCGGAGGGCGAAGCACAGTCGCAGCGAAAGCTAGATGAGCGTTCTTTCAGAGCATTTTCTAAACACTCATTGGGTAACTGCTGCAGGGACACTTGCTGCGGGCACCAACGGCAGCATTAATACTTTTTTCTGGATAGTAGACTGGCATTCGTTTTCTTTTGTTTTGTTTCCCTGGGATGATGGCTCATACCCACTCAGGGGGATTGGCCAAGAAGGTGTAGTGCAGTTTTTGTGTGATCATTTTAACTATGTGTAATGAATTGGTATTATAACAAGACTAATGTAAAAAAACATAAAAAGAGCAAACAAAAAAAATCAATTTGAGCAATTTTGAGATTTGAGGTGTTATGATTACCACTCAGCTGCATTTACTTCACTCTGCCTTGGGGAGTAATAAATCGCTATGCCATCCTTCGTCATTCTTCTGAGAAGTGTAGTATCCGCTAAAAACTAGCATGGAACATTGTGCCAATTGTTAATGCAATGGCTGGCAACAATGAGAAGTTATGCCTGAAGTGGGTATGTGCCACAGTTTATAGGTGACCAAAAAAGAGCCTATGTAATGGGTTAGAGCATTGGACGACCCACTCGTTATGCTATTTACATTGTGTGACGCCTCGTTATTTTGCTGTTCTAAAACGCTTTAGTAGTCATATTAACGTGATTACTTTCCCGACATCAAGCCTGCTTAAGGCAAGCTTGCGAACGTGTCCCAAGTCTGCGAGCAAGGGCAGGTTCGGTTCCTGACCACGGCAAGTTGTCTTTTCACCTACTTCACTTTCTTCAAATCTACATCACAATTAGATCTAATAATTTTACCTATACTTTCCTTGGCTATATTGTCTGTTACATCTCATTAATATTGTAGCGAACATGGAAAAACGAGCCCTTAAGTATACCCTCATTTCCTAAATAATTAACGAGGGTCTCGTACTGGCAGACTTGGTGCCTTCAGAGGTTGCATACGAGGCGCTATTGGTCAGCTGCCAGCTCGCAATACGTTCACGTGCTACGTGACGCCAAACCGGCTCATAAAGAGTGTGCCACACTCGCCACCATGGCTACAGATGGCGCTGACTGGCACTCCAGCGCTTAAATTCACATATAAATTCAATAAAGTGGCTGGGAGGATAGTCGCCGTGGTAGCTCAGTGGTAGAGCATCGAACGCGTTATTCGAAGGTCGCAAGTTCGGATCCTGCCCACGGCTAGTTATCTTTTCAACCACTTGTCTTTCTTCGCATTTACAGTATAATGCGGTCTAGTAACTTCCCCTATACTTTTCTTGGCATTATTGTCCGTTGAATCTCATAATAAATAAATATATATATATATATATATATATATATATATATATATATATATATATATATATATATATATATATATATATATATATATATATACTTTTACGCATTCGCTCTCATTTGACACTCAAGTATGCTGTACACTGTAGCGGTTGCTATTGTATGTCCATGCCGAGAGGCAATAAGATTTATTTCCGGAGAGCAACCTCGAGCCTGGACGATTTTCTGTGATGCCAAACCCGCTTTGCAAACCATTAATTGCATCATGAAGCAAGGTCCATATTACAGCTTGGCAATAGAAATCACAGAACTTATTCAGGTTGCTTCAACAAATGGCCATCTTATAACTTTCCAGTGGATTCCCGCTCATTGCGGCGTGATGGGAAACGAAGAGGCATACGTTGAAGCTAAAAATGCCTTAAGCAGTGCCCCTGAAGTACGCATTGCGTTTTCACGAGCTGACACGAACGCCCTGCTTCGCTGCGTGATGCGCAGCTACACACTTCAGCACTGGACCAAACCGGAAGGGCGACACCAGCGACTTCACAAATTGGACCCGGAAATGAGGTTCCGCATGCCTCCTAAATTGAAACGGCAACTCACAAGTATGATCCACCGCATTCGTCTTGGTGTAGCGTACACTAGACGTTACGCACATATCATCGGTCGCAGTGACACCGGTCCTAATTGTGAACACTGTGATGTGTCAGAAACACTTGAGCACATATTTTGTGTCTGCCCAGCATACGCACGTGAACGACAAACACTGATTTCTTCTACTGAACAATATCGCAGTAGGTCATTAACTGATGAGACCATGTTGGGCCCTTGGCCAGACACCAACAGTGCAACTGCGGTCACAAGAGCAGTTATTACCTTTTTAGAAACAACTGGACTATGTGCGCGGCTATAAAATGTGTCTCAGCTAGAAAGAACACTACGTACTCACCTCTCTATCTCACCATCGTCATCCATTAATCTTCCTTTTCCCCTTCCCTTCCCCCAGTGTAGAGTAGCAGGCTAGAGCAAGCTATCGCTCAGGCCGACCTCTCTGCCTTTCTGTAAATAAACATACTTCCGTCCTTCTTCCTTTCCATGCTGCATTGGCAGGCTCTTCTACGCTTCCTTGCACTTGAATCACGCATTGCACTTAGCTGCAGCGAATGGTTGACTCTAACTTCGAGCTCATAAAGTTCAAGGACCGTGTTACACGTAACCCCTTGAGGAGTTTTCGGGAGATGCCGCACACACTACGGCGATCTACAAGCTCCTCTATTGAAACGTATCTGGGTGTGGTTGGCTTGATGTCGGGAGTTGTTTTTGTCTTATAACATAAATGAACTTGGCTCATACCTACAGTGGCGATTGTCCACGCTGTAAATATAGATATTTCAAGCGCTACATGCCGCACGAAAAGAGAAATTATAGAAGGACAAAACGTCAACGATTTTAAATGATTCTCATTGATGGCAACATACCCTAGTCCCTTAAGCATCCCACACACCCTGCCCATGTGCCTCAAACCGTACGTGCCAGAACGTGGTTCATCGTCATTCATTCAGCAGGTTTTATTTAAACATCCTGCTTCCAATTAGTAAAATTTGATTTCTTCTAACCCTTTTAAAATTCATTAGAAATAAAGTAACATGTGATCCACTATCTAAATAATTGTTTTTTTGACCAATCCCCCAGAGTGAGTGTGAGCCATTCATTTAGGCCATATAACAATGATCATCATCATCATCACGACACCACCGCCACCACCAACATCATCATCATCATCATCATCTATGCATCGCCCCCCGGTTCCAGACCCATCCCCCTTGGTTGGTGAGCGCCATCGAGGAAGAGTGATCATTTTCACCACTTGGCACTTGCACCCCCAATGGAGGTGGTTGCTGAATAGATGTCGGACCATTTCCGCAAGAAGAATGGAAACCTCGTCATCCAAGTGTTAGGTTTTATTATTCTGTGTTTTTTTTTCTCTGGTTCTTTGCAGTTACCACGAAAGGCGTCTTGTGGTCTACGCTGGGTGACTGGCCGTCCTACCGAGTCGGTGCCGCATAGTGTCTCGCTATGGAATGGCGTAGGCGGATGCTCGGGGCACCAAGATGGGTTAGTCTGGACCCTTCAGAGAGGAGCAGCGAATGCTGTCGGCGGTAAATATTGGCGCTAAGGCATTAACGGTAAGGCTTTTTGTTTTGCTTAAGTCTTGCATCTTTCGTGTAAGTCGCCTAAACTTCAGTATCCCTGAGTAGGCTCATTTTACGTCAACGCGACGGGTGGAGCACGCCGTGGTTCTTGTCATGATCTGCTACGGTATGTGTATTGTCGGCAGTGGCGGAGGGGCAGCTGGCAACCGACGACGGCCCGAGCGTAGACACGAAAGCTGGTCATTGTTTGGGCTTCGGAGCGAACGGGTCTCCGACTGCATTCCGTCTCGAGCCTCGGCGCCCGTTGCGACTATCTCCCGTGTCTACGCTCGGGCCGTCGTCAGTTGCTTGCCACGCTACCGTAGCCGGCACTACAGTATGCCTACGCGACATCAAGCAAGCTCTCCCACGCTCTCTTGCATATGTATAGTGCGCCGCACTTGCGCTGCAGCTCGTCTTAACGCTCGAGTTCACTTCAAGAACCTCGTAATCACTGCTGCTGCATCTGTCAGTACTGTACACTTAATATTTGTACACATTTATCTTGGCTGGAACTCGCCGATGTGGATTTTTGCGCTTCTCACCGCCTTCGCCGTGAGGACAATTCACAGCATATCGCTGGCAGCGATTCCTCCGTCACTAGCGAGACCTAAGTACAGTGCGCCAAGATTTGGTAAGTATTGACATCGTAGTGCTTTGAAACCGCTGATTTGTAGGTTAGATTCTTTTTTTCGCCGAGAATGTGTCTTTGTGTGATTCATTCGCACTGTATCATCTTTATTTCGCTTTCGTTATACATGTTTCGCAGCCTGCCAACGTGTTTGGCACGCACAGAAACGTGTTCTACCTGTGAACCGATGTTGCATTCGCGTTGGGCAATTCAGGCTTACCTATACTACTCGTTAAAACCTTAAAGCTTGCTAACTTTGTACTTGCATTTCGAGGTGCTCGTGACTTAGTATTAGTTTGTTAAAGTTTAGAGCACTTTCTTACTCGACTAAAGTTTCACCTAAACTGATTCATTTGCGAGTAATTCGATCTTCCTCATTTACTTTCCCGCCAGCTAGATTTCCTGTCACAGGTAAGTAGGGCAATTATGGACTTTCTTTCCTCTGCAGGATAACGTCAATTATTTATTTTGAAAGTTAGCGAAAAATCTACAATTTTTTCTCTTTTCTTCAATGTGATTCAAAAAAAGTGAATAAGGTGCATTAAATGAGGTGCACTGACTGGCCGTTCTTTTGTATGCATTTGTGGCCCCTTGCATATCCCATTTCGCGTGTGTACGTCCATGCGTGCGTACCTATATATTTGCGTGCGTGTGTGCTTGTATCCTATAGATTTTCCTTAGACCTGCTAATTACGCACGCTTACATTGCTCAGTCATTGACAATTAGTGCTTTTAGTTATTTAATGTGAGGTATATTATAAAATGCAAGTAACGTCTGTAGTTCCTTATAAACTACTAGACAATATTTTTTTCACAGTGAAGCTGTTCAAGCTGCCACTAAGAAATTTGTTGACCAAAAAAAGAACCTTGCTACATCATTGCCATACCAACCACTACTGCGGCATGCCACCTGTCACAAACAATCCGAGAGCTGGTCTGTGTTCTGTCCGTGCCCTTTCGTATAAAACGCGCTGCATTCGTTGGATTTTGTTTTCAAGTGTGTCGTACCAACCAGACCAAGCAGTCACCTTGTTACTTTCTTCTTGGTATAATTTTGACGAGGTATGCTCTTCGTGATAAAGTATGTTCTTAGTGATAAGTTGCACTTGGAAGAGTTGTACTCACTGTATAACTGAAACACACTGTTGTGCACTACTGCAATAGCAGGTAGCCTTGAAACATATTACTTGGTTAACGCATTGAAAGCAGTGAAGCCTAAAGGTTGTTCGCGCAAAACGTATACCATCAGGCTTGTTAACACGGTCGGGCGCAAGCTCTTCTCACCCTCCCTCTTTTTTTATTTAGGAGCGGATCTCCTTAGGCCCGCACCCTGCCGTCATCGCAGTCGCCGCCGTTGAAGCTCCCCGCCACATCACCACTCATGCCTCTCTCTCCCTTTCCTCCCTTTCTCTCTTTCTTCACCATTGTTCTCTGCTCTCAAACCAGCGAACGCGCGAATCTCACTTTGCCCTGTCGTTCGCCCAGTGGTTGGCCTGTTGCCTGGGCTGGCTCGCACAGCACGCGCCACACGCACTCGCTCGGTCTTTCCCGCCACCGAGCTTCCCAACCACTCCCCACCCTAAGGGCCATTCCACGCGCTTCCCGCACAGCCACAACGCACATGCCGGGGCCCCTATCACACGCAAGCGGGGGACAAATAAGCGAATTGTCGACGCCGCGGAGGGTGAAAGAGCGTTGCCAATTGGCTTATTTCTTCCCCGCTTGCGTGAGGTAGGCGTCCCGGCACGTGCGTTGCGGCTGTGCGGGAAGTGCGTGGAACGGCCCTAACGCCTTCATGACAGCCAGCAGTGACATCAAGCGCATAGTGATTTGCATCCAATTTAAAAAAAAGATTCACTCATCATTTGTATTCGTACATGGAACAACTGAGTTTTCTTCGTTTTTTTTTTTTCGGGAAACCATAATTATCTGCGTTTTGTTTTTATTCGGGAAACCAGATCCAATGACGCCAACGCCAGTGCCCACTCCCACCGCCGCAAAGACAACAACGCTGGGTCCTCTATTTCCCAACAGTAAGCATCATTCAAAACACCTGTTCATTCACTCGCTTCAATTTAGAGGCTATGCTTTCGATAAATCAGTTGTGGGACAGAATTCGTCTATCCCTCACCTTTTGCGTCCTGCCTTACTGTGTGGTTTGTGAAGAACATGTATTGGACTCAGAGTGGGATAGCTTGAACGAATAAAAGAGAGCACCTCAGACTGGCTCGACAGAAGACCGACGTTTTGACGGGGAGACCTATCGTTTTCAATTTCACCTTGTCATCCTTGGCGTGTGGTCAGCGTTGACGTCGCGTCCAGTGGGCGCGCGTGTTCAGGGCGAAACACGCCAGCAAACATAACACAAACATAACGAGGGTTAAGACTCATTCTCTTAAAACAAACACGCCAAGAATGGCAAGGTGATTTTGACAACGATAGGGTGCCCTGTCGAAACGTCGTCCAACCTGTCTGAGGCACTTCCTGCTGCTCGTTCAACCTAATGCACTCTGTGTTTCCATCCGTCGGCTCCCATCTTCATCTTGGGGTTCAATCACACTTAAATTAACAAATAAATTGAGTTAGCTGGCAGGGATTCATGTTAAAAGAAGGGGCAGGATAACAAGAATACGCGACTCGAGTTGAACCTACACAAAAGCCGACAACGAACTGAAAAGGCGAACATCGAAGGAGAGCAAAGGCACGAAATCTTGTGTGAGCATGACCAGGCAAGAGGCGATACTCATAAATCCGGCACGCCTAGGAGTTTACGTGAGTCAAAACCCACCAGGAATTTTATTTCTTCTTGCAAATTTGAGATTTCCTGGCTTTTCTCCTGTGTTCACGCTTGCACTCGCTGTCTCTCAACTTTAGTCTATTCATCAACGAATCTTTTTGAAAAACCTCGCTCCTTCGTAGGTAATATATAACAGTCTAAAAGGTCAAGGTTTTTATGTAAGCTCATCTGATCGCAAGAAACATCACAAAAATAGGAAGAGGGACACTCACCTTGAAAACAAGAGTACGAGAAAGAGCTTCCGGTTATGTTGGCGGGAGCCTTGTTCACAATGAAAGCGAGGACGTGGGGAATGTTTCTCATACAGTGTTTAAAATGGGACGTATGCGGAGAGTGGTGTAGATACGAGAATGGGTTGTGTCATTGTGTTTCATTGTATTGTCGGTCGTTTTAATAAGAATTTCAACACACATTTCTCTTCTCCGAAATCGGGACGTTATCCAAATCAATTTATCGGCTCAAGTCTCCTCCGTGCACTGCCGAGGTCACCATTTTTTTTAACATCATTACCATGCTGTCATTAGCAACTGTCAAGACTTACCATTTCAGAGATACATGCGCATTCACAGTTTAAAGGGGATCCGGTTAACGACGCCATGAACCTTTTCTTTGGAGAGCTTCTCTTTCGCACTTGCTAGCACATGATCAAATTTCTCCATAAAAAAATCGACTGCGTGGGCGTCATAACGGCGTAGAATGAGGGCCACGCCCTCTCTCACACCAGACACGTACGTTTGCTCGAGAGCACATGGTCAGGCCGTGGCATCTGAGACAGCTGGCGTCAAACCGAGTTCAAAAACGACTTCAGGTAACCACATGCCGAGTGATCTCGGTGCACTTGAACAAGGTCAGCGTCTCTACTTCTTGGCGTTGCGTAGTTGCGATTGGTTATGCCGACAAAGAAGGTCACCACCAAACCCCTTCTGGCTTCTCGGGTGCACTCAATCATAGTGCACATTCTTGCCAATAGATGTGTTCTTTCCGAACACAGGGACTGTCAGACTGTGATGGTCACGTTTGGTCTTCACCAAACGTGACCACTGCAGTCTGACAGTCAGACAATCTCTTTCCAGGAATGGTAGCTTGCCCTCGCCGTCTCTTTCTAGCTCGGCCGTGAATTTGTTAGATATTTCAAATCAATTTAAATAAAACAGGAATAAAAATGTACTCGCTGAATTACGCAGCACCCGTAATGTAGCGTAGAAAAACCCCGGGTGGCGTGCTGAAAGAACTGAGCACATGATTCTCAAGCAGTTACATTGTTAAGTTTGAGGCGGTTGCTGAAATAAATGCCCCCGTCGGTGTCTCGCGCATTTGATAGTGAAAGACGCCTTCAAGCATGAAGGAAGTCTTCCTCTCTAGATAATGTAGAAGGAGCCTTTCCAAGTCGAAGACGTCGATAGGTCTCTTTTCTGTTAGCATATAGGACCGTCTTTAAAAGGGGTGGTCTGTTTCCGTAAAGACTTGACTGGGTACGCTTCTGAAAAGCGACATGACGTCGAACGGGACAACTGCATCCTGGTCGTCGGGCGGAAAATAACGTACATTGTTGATGAAGTTCCCGGAATGGCTAACGAGAACGGAACTTCTGACAACCAGAGGAGGTAAGACTATGAGATTGCGTGGAAGTATTTGAAGTGTACGGAAGCGTCTTTTTCGTACTCGTTTCTTCAAGGTCGGTGTTCGTCTTTTATTTTTAATGATATATCTGAGTTGACATCAAGGAAGTTGGAGTTGATGAATGAACCTACAGATGTGCAGTTACTTTTCATCTTGGTGGACATTACCTTAATGAGCGTAATGCTTAAGTCTATAAGATTACACTTCCAGCCCCATAGATATACACGTTATGCAAGTAGATTTGCCTACATGCATTGAAGTTATTTTTTGCACTTTTTTGGCATATTAGTAGGCATGCCCTAAACACTTCTGTTAACATCCTTACTGTAGAGCATCGCTGTGTCCATAGAAAAGCCTTATTGGGAATCGCGTATTTAAGAATTACCAATTTAGGTATTTAGGGTTCAGGTTGTTTCACGTTATCCATGTATTACATCTTTCTAACGCCCAGCAATCGCTCTACCGAACCAAAATATCTAGCAAGCGAATTGACCTCAACCTCCTCGAGCGCTTCGTTTAGTCTTATTGCGATAGAAATATGGACAGTTTGGGCACATTTTTGCCGTCGTCGTTTGATTACATATAAAGTCCGAATCGATAACGTCGCCCCGTGAGTTCAACGTGCTGTATGCGAGTGTAAGCTTGCGACAACTATCGACAATCGCTGCTCAAGCAAAGAAAAAAAGGCGCTCGAGTGAAAAGCGCCTAATTGGGAGCTGGTGAAGGCTTCGTGGATTCGGTAGAAGATGCGCGCCCCGTTTGACCGGCCCTAATCACCCGAGCTCGTGCGCATGGTATATCTTTGAAGGTGATAAGCACATGAATCATACCTCTGTACCTGTGGCGATCTCAACACGAAAGCTCGCGCTGAGGCCATCATCAGCACGAAGGTCACATCGATCACTGCAGCTGCCACGTTTTAGAGGACTGAGTTGCTGTAGTCTGACAACGTGTAACATCGCCATTTGTGGTCATCGCCTTCATTACTTTGGCATTGCTGCGAAACTCATATTTATTCATTTATTTCGAAGCGAAGTTTCTTAGGTTCTCACGATGTCCGTTGACGACGTTGTCGTAGCTTCCCGTCGGATCAAAACACAGGTGTTAGGTATGCCGTACGTATAGCGTTCACAGCGCGCACATGGGTTTGAAAGAGACCGTGCTCTATCTCTCCATCCGTCCGTCCATTTTTCTGTCCCTTGTACTAGTCGGTGACTTAATTATAGGCATTATGGGCCTTGGGGCCTTAAGTCACTCATCATCAGCATTCACTTCATGAATCCGTAGTGATTTTCTTTGTGCGCACAGAGACTCCGCCCTTGTTGTGCCACATGATGTCCCCGTTCTACGCTGCTGACCCCATCGAAAGAACGAGAATCGCCCACAGCGACTTGCCCCGTCCTGGTCTCTGCGACTACACCGTGCTCGATGTCCCGCACTCGCGGGACAAAACCTACGATCGTAAGTGCACCGTTTTACCATCCAACACTTTTGGTGTAGAAACGATTGCACTACACGGGATTTAGTTTCACTCTTGAAGAAGCACACTGAGCGGAAGCAACACTGGAGGGCGCGTTTCGTCACAAATTTTCGAAACGTTGTTTTGAATCTTCGAAGGAGCTTTAACGAGTGAAAGAAAGTACCCTCAGAATTGATGGTACTCGTGCGCATAGGTTGGCGAACTGAATCGTGAGTCGACTCACTTGGGCTCATTCACATACGGATCGAACCATGAGTCAGAGTCTGAGTGATTCCGGGTGAGTAATATTTCGGAGATGTTAATTGAGCCCGAGTGAGTCCAATCGAAGAAAATTTTCCGGAGCGTGAGTGCGAGGAAGTCTGGCTACGGAAGATTTGGGGAGTCCTGAGTCCGAGTGAGCCTTAGGCGCAATATATATTTAGTGAGTGAGTGAGTGAATTCTACGCTTTTTGCCGACCTATGCTCGTGTGTAGCATTGAAGGAGCATCGGACATGGTGTACGATATAAGAGAGAGAGAAAAGCAAAGGGCAGGGAGGTTAAGCAAGTTGCATCCGGTTTGCTACCCTATACGGGGAAATGGGGAAACTGGAGGAAAAGATCCCTGTGTAGTGGTATGCTATTAGCACGGACCAAAGGGCTGTTATTCAACATGCAGAAGAGAAGTAAATTACAAATGCTAAGTGTATTGTGGCTTTGTAGGTCCAGTGGAACCTTGGCGTGATGTAGAGTAGGCACCATAATATACTTCGCAATACTCGATGTTTCTTGAAACAGGAGAGGAAAAAAAACACTTCCAAGTAACCGGCAGTTGAGCACGCTCTAAATTCCGAGATACAAGTGCGCATTCGTATTGTCTTCAAACTTCCTAGAAATGAGTTTATTCTTACCTGTCTCCTTGCGGCATTTCAAACAATGTTTTCTAGTTCAGCACTTCGGGTAGCACATGCCGTCAAATGGACTTGTGTTTTGTGTTGCATGGGGGAAATTTCAGCAATGTTTTCGAACAATTAGAGAAATCTGGTCGTGCATTGAATTTTAATACTTTTTCGCTGCACATGCTGCCTTTCAAGTCTTCAGACTCGCGCGAATCAAATATTTCTTTGTTACCACCAATATGATGACGTCACTCACGCTTTCAATTTGGTTATAAAAAGAACAAATGTCATTCAAATGAAGCGCGTTCAACCAAACTTCCCACTTAATGCACTATAACCGACAATTCCCTATTTCATTTTTTGCTACAACGAGATTTATCGGCATCCTAAACGTTCACTGTAACGCTCCTAAAATGTAAACGTATTACAGTTGTGACAGACAGTAATTTCAGACAGGCTATCAGTTGAAGATATGTGCCTTGGCGGGATCGCATTCAGTAATACGTAAGCGGCAGTACCCCTTTACATCCCACCATAAGGTATTCTATAAAGCTACTATGGCAACACACATCGCGTGGGTCGTCGAGTCACCCGTGAACGTTCTGGCCTTACCATGATCACTGCGAGCCGGTCAATTTCTGTTTGTTGTAATTTCTTTCGTTGTCACTCAAGTCGATTGCTTCCGACAATCCGGTGGCACGGATGTGTCTCGGAGGTCGTGATAGAGAGATGACTGCAGTCGGGTACAACATCAGAAGCTGGCAGCGTTTCCTCCTGAACGGCGTATGTGCACAAGTCTGCACCAATGAGCTCGTGCTCCAGACTGACGTCATAGGTTGGAGTGCCGGTGACTCCGCCTTCCGAGAACATTGTTGAAAGCATGGGCGGGAGTACTTCTTTAGTCGCGGAGGAGATTGTCTGACCAGCTTCAGTCGTCAGGGCGGTGGCCTTTACGGACTTCTTAGGGACCCATGCGCTACCCGCACAGCCGCACTGAACGAAAACGGAGGGCGAATTATAGAATCGGCACACTTTCGGAGAACATTGTTGAATGCATGGGCGGGAGTACTTCTTTAGTCGCGGAGGAGATTGTCTGACCAGCTTCAGTCGTCAGGGCGGTGGCCTTTACGGGCTTCTTAGGGACCCACGCGCTACCCGCACAGCCGCACTGAACGAAAGCGGAGGGCGAATTATAGAATCGGCACACTTTCGGAGAACATTGTTGAATGCATGGGCGGGAGTACTTCTTTAGTCGCGGAGGAGATTGTCTGACCAGCTTCAGTCGTCAGGGCGGTGGCCTTTACGGACTTCTTAGGGACCCACGCGCTACCCGCACAGCCACACTGAACGAAAGCGGAGGGCGAATTATAGAATCGGCACACTTTCGGAGAACATTGTTGAATGCATGGGCGGGAGTACTTCTTTAGTCGCGGAGGAGATTGTCTGACCAGCTTCAGTCGTCAGGGTGGTGGCCTTTACGGGCTTCTTAGGGACCCACGCGCTACCCGCACAGCCGCACTGAACGAAAGCGGAGGGCGAATTATAGAATCGGCACACTTTCGGAGAACATTGTTGAATGCATGGGCGGGAGTACTTCTTTAGTCGCGGAGGAGATTGTCTGACCAGCTTCAGTGGTCAGGGCGGTGGCCTTTACGGACTTCTTAGGGACCCACGCGCTACACGCACAGCCGCACTGAACGAAAGCGGAGGGAGAATCGGCACAGCTCTGTCGCCCTCCGCTTGCGTGGGGCAAGTGTTCCACCACGTGCAGTGCGGCTCTACGGGTAGCGCGTGTACAGACCCTTAGGCCGCGTTCACACTGAGCATTCCGGCCGCCGAAAGTGCTCCGAATCCGGTTCGGCGGCGGCGAGATTCGCCGAAAGGGCCCTCTCCGCGCCGATCGCTCTCGGACCGATTTCGGCGGCGTCTGCCGCCGAATCGGTCACCGCGGACCAATGGGAGCGCTAGTCAAGGAATTTAGAAAAATGGCGGCCAAGCCCTACTCACTTGTTATGCCACAGCACACGTAACTGAATGTTGAAACCAACGGTAGTTTAACCTACTCTGTGCCTACTTCGCGTCTGTATTTCGTGGAAGAGGTGACCGAGCTTGCTGTTGGCGTGACCGAGCTTGTTGCGGTGTTGCAGAGCAAAACGACCCCGCCAACGCCACTGGCGTCGGTGGTTTTTTCCGCTCTTCGTGCATTACAAGACAGCCACATGCCAGCAAAGTAAGCAGTACTGTCTTTTCTTGCTTCCTGCGTACGAGAATCATCGAAGTATACACCACCGGATATCGTAGTAACGTTTGCGAGCCGTGACAACAACCGGGTGACAGCGCATCCATCCCGCGTTGTTTGCCCGGTGGTAGATGGCATATTCGGCGGCTCGGGGCGCGCCCAGTGCGAACAACGCTGCGTTTCGGCGGCAGGAGAATTTCGGTTGCTGTAGAAAGCGGATGTTTCGGTGTGAACTAGGCTTTATGCTCGTTCCATGCACTCCCCACCCAGTCGCAACGCACGTGCCGGGACTCACGCCGCACCCAAGCGGGGGGCAAATGAGCGAATCGGCGAAGCTCTTTCATCCTCCACTTGGGTGCGGCAGGTATCTCGGCACGTCTGTTGTGGTAGTGCGGGTAGCGCGTGGGTATGCCCTTAACCCTTTGGGTTACGCCACGACCAAAAGTGATTTGACGGGATAATCACCGACCGCCTGGAAAAACGTTGTTTCGGACAATGTTTCATAGATGGTAGCACAATATTTAACGTTTCCTGTTTTCTGGATATGTCCTCAGCTACTTTTTCGGTTTTTTTTTCGACACATATCGTTGCGTTACGTAAACGTCCTGGAATTACCGTGATCACTGCAAGTCGGTCAAGTTTGGTTTGTTGTAATTTCCTACCTTTTAACCCCACCTGTTAAGGCTTCACCAGTGTGCCTACAAGCCGCCGGGTTGGCTCATTTTCCTCGTCAGGTCCTGCCGTATGAACTAAAGAAAACGATTCCTCGAGGCTGATTTTACTCTGAAAGGCACACAGCAAAGAGTCTGTAAGCGCACGCAAGTGCGAACAAAATCGAAGTTGTTTTTCACATGCGTGTTGCGTTCAAAAGTGTTCCACATATGAACATCGCAGTAAGACAGTCGACGCAGTGAAGCATTTCTAACTAACTAAAAAGAAATTTGGTATTCTGTAACGTATATTCTGGATTATAATGCCACGTTCCTTCCTCAAGTTTTGTTATCGCTCCTTATACACTGTACCTAATTCTCAGTACAAACCACGCCTGTCGTGTTGGTGAAGTGGGCGTAATCTTAACGAAATGATCTACTATAGTCCCAAAGCTTTTTCGAACACTGCAGGCGTGGTTCGCGCTGAAAATTACGTACAGTGTAAAGGGGTCATAACAGACCTTGAGGAAGGAACGTGGCATTACTGCGATTTATGTGCAGCGGCTCGTGTCGCAGGCGGATGCGAAGATTTTTGTCGTTGTACACCAGGCAAAACCAGGGTCAGCTACGAAGGGCCCAAGGGTCAAGTCGTATGCGGCTATAATTTTCCAGAACCGTGACAAAAACAACAGTGCAGATATAGCTTTACTCTTGACTTTCGCAGTGGCTTCGTACTCGTTTCTAAAACGCGGAGGCAACCTCACCAAGTACATGCTAAGCATCGACCTCAACAACGACGTGCTGCTGTTTCAATCGTCGGTGAACCAATTCCTGCTCGGCAACATTGCCCATGTGGTGCACCGAACGATACAGCTGCATGGCTTCGGATTCCATGGCGAGGTGGACTGGCTGAATGTGTCATCGTTCGGCCCCAACGTAATCAGAGACAGCGCTAAACGTCTCAATCTGCTATACCAAGTGAGTGCTGTGGATGAAATCAACTTTCGCTAAGTCGAACCTTATAATTGTACTGTGCGGTGTATGCGCTCCCCGCTTCAGGTAGCCACTTCAGGTGTACCTTCGCTACGCATGAAGGGAAGAAGTGGAAGTTTTAAGGGCTCGTAATAGCATCGCAGGCTACGTTACGCCAACAGGCAAAAAGAGCGTCCCACACTAGAGAGTTTTAGTACTGTGTACGCTGCGTACGTGGCGGCGTTGCGTACGTAAGGACGCCATGTTCTGCGTAGTGCGCATGCGCAGACCGCAACGCGCACGTATCGCGTTACGTACGCAGCCGCTACGTACGCACGCATGAGATGCGTGCGTGCGTACGTATGAGGTGATCGCGCCGCTCTCGAACAAGTTCGCGAAAGCGTGAGACTTCGTTTTGCAAAATGGTGGCATCGAAGGCAAGCACCACGGAGGAAGGAAAAAGGTAAGGAGAGGGCATGCCCAGCCGGTGCAGGGCGTAAAAAGTGTGGCGGAAATGACATCATAGCAGCCATTATCAGTAGGCACAATGGCGGCGTTGTTATGGTTACGTGTTGCGCAGTGAAGCTGATCTAGCAGTGAGCGGCCGCGGCTGGCGGCGGAATGTGTGCCTCCCCAGGTCTCGTGCTGAGCCGTGGCGGACAATATCTGTGCTCTGCGCCGCGTTATTGGTCGCGCAGTGTTCTCCTGGCTGTTACATTACTCTTAGCAACGTTTACAAATCTCTTTGTCCATCACGGGGTTTCAACAGTGCGTAGAACAAGTGCATATCCATGTGTCGTGCGGCGGATGACGCGGATGAAGCAGTTAGTGTTTAGCGAAATGGCGTTGGGCACCATGACGAAGCTGAATGACGACGAACGCCTTGCAGGTCAGTGACGGTTGAGCAGTGCTCCTGCTTGTGACAACGGACGACGCTGTTGAGCCCAGCAAGACGCCGTGAGGACCATGTGTACATACGTAGTTTCGTGTTGTGTATGTACAGTAACAACTTGCATGTGCGTATTAAAACACCTTTTCTGTCCCGCTTGGTACACTCTCCACCAGCATTGCATGTAATCTCAACGTAACAGCAACCACGTTCAACTGTCACTAGCACCGTGCTCAAAGTCACCACGGTTGCAGAATGCTGACGCCGGTGAGTTTCACGCGGAACACGGGACACAGTGGCAGGACGCTGCGTCGGCCGCGTGGCGGAATGCAACCGTAGACGGCGCACGACCGATCGTGTTGTCTGTACAGTTGCTGAATTAATGACGTGAAAGCACTCGCCGTTGTCAGTGCATCTAGCGCGCGTTCTCTCGAAGTTGCTTCGTTGTCGGCGAGCTGTTACTCCCTGTTATTACTCGGACGAAGCGATTTCGCTGAAGGTGTCCCGCTGGCTCAGAGTTATGAGCCCAGTTCCATTAGTTTCGGATCGTCACGACACACGCGCTGCGCAGCCCACGTGCTTTCCGAGCCGGAGAGAGAGTCGTGCCTTCTGCTTTACATTCGGATGTAAACAAGCGAGGAGAATTTGCCTAGTCAATATGGCCGACTTCCGGCTTCATCTCGGCTTCACAACGAGTGACGTCAGGGCCTCTCCTTGCCTTTTTCCTTCCTCCGTGGCAAGCACCGACCGGCTCTGTGGCTTAAAATATGGCCATAATCTGGCTATAACACTTGGATTGGCTTACATTGGCTGTCAACAACACGTGCTTCTATTTTGATCTACCAGATGGCGCAACACGCTTCACGCTCGTTACGTACGCGGGTAGTACGGCGTACTAAAAGCCGATTAGTGGCAAACGACGCCACGTAACGCAAGGCGCTTGCGTGATGCGTACGTAGCACCATTCCGCAGTACTAAAACTCTCTATTGACCGTCATGGATACTGTCGGCGTTGACTGACGCTGCCGTGTTTAAATCCAGATATATACCATAAAATCAACGGCGGGTATCGGTCGCTCTATCTCAGTTGGCGGAGCATCGGGCAGGTTAATCGAAGCTCTCAGGTTCGGCCCCTGTCATCTCTTTGCCCACTTTCATTTCTTCACATTTACAGTACATTTCCTACAAATACTTTTTCTTATATTTTATTCGGCAGTGTCTGTTAGTTCTCGATGATTGTGTGCCTAATAAATATTACTTCGAATTTGGTGCGCGTTAAAGAGCCACCGAATGGTCGATATTTCCGAAGCCTGCGGCGTCTTTCATATTCGTATCGGGGTTTTGGGATGTGGAACCCCAAATATTGATAATGTTTTACGACTGCACGACGCTCATCACGTCTGTGACACCTCGCAGGGGCTCACCAGCGTCATGAAAGCAGTTGGGGTTAACGAAAGCGATGTTGCCTAATTACTTCATGGCTAGACTAATCAACCTGGCCTCAAGTACGAGGTCGTATAAAGCACTCCTGGAAGGCCTCAACACCACCAGTGGGTGAGCACTATGACGTTACGAGTGGCACTCACCTTTTTCACTGAGCTGTGATGTTTTATCATTGGCACTTACCCTTTTGACTGAGCTATGGTGTACTCAGTAGCACTTGCCCTTTTCATTGAGCTATGATGTTATAAGTAGCACTCACTTTTTTTTTTCACTGAGTTGTAATGTTGATAGAAGCACTTACCTTTTTTCACTGAGCTATGATGTTATCAGTAGCACTTATCTTTTCGTTGAAGTTCGCAGGGCAGATGCAGTGTATGCGAGTAGGATCGAAAAAACTCCCAAGCATTTTCCTGAGGGTGAACATGGTTAAGTGCGAATACACGGGGTGATGCTATGAGGGGTATTTATTAATTCGCACTATTATATTTATTAATCACATTATGGTGCCTTTGGGGTGTAATGGTTCCTGGGAATCGCAATTTGATCACACGGGGGAGTTTACGTTAACTCACTGGCGAATGCCAACGGATTTTAACTTTACTCCCCCTCACGACCCGCTCTCGATGGGAGACTGAGAGAGAAGGCGGGCGCGCGAGAGAGAGGGGTGCGCGCGCAGATGCAGCGAGCGAGGAGAGCGGAGGAGCGAGCGAAGGGGGAGGGGGTATAAGGCGCGTTACTGACACCGATATCAGCGTCGCGTCCGTGGCTTATTCGGTAGAGCGTCGCGCTGCGGCCCGCCAAGTCCTCTTTCTTTTAAAGATAGAGAGAAGACTGCGGACGCCGCCGACGGCGGTGAATGGTTTGGGGTCGCTTATAAAGTGTATTCACACCTAAAAAAAAAAAAACACGAATGCGTTCCTACTGCTCGCACTACTCGTAGAATTTTTCACCACATAACGCTACAGACAGCATTCTCCTATTTTGCGCTTGCTTTGATACTGAGATCAATACTGAGGCAGTACATGTTGTATTGTGAAGCCTGTACAATAAAGGCATGTTTTTCTGAGCGATGAAAGTTAGTTTCACTGAATTTTCAAACAGAGAAAGGTACATTCGCTGTATTTCCCAACAGATGCGTGGCTGTGTGGTAGAACGCCTGCTTGCGATGCAAACAGCCTGCGTTCGTCGTCAATCGGGCTCGGAAAGTTTTACTATTTATTTGCATCTTTGTCGATTTTTTTGGTCATGGGCAAGATAACTTTGCGCTTACAACGAACGATGCCAAACCGACGCCGGAGTTTCTGTGAAGCGATCTTCTAATGAATGACATCGCGTCAAAGTAAATATACTTGACGAGTGGTGAAAGGAGGTCTAGTTGGTACGAAACTCAGAAATGGAGAAAATAGCGCGAACCCTGAATAAAGGATCGTGACCAAAAAACGGGCCTTGGCTGCCAACTCAAGTTTTAATTGAAGAAAGCAAGTAGATGTAGATTAAGGCGATGAAAAAAAAAGTTAAGTTACAATTTTGATTGCGTGTTCGACGTCAGAAAGCGGATTTTCTTGTCTAACAGGTCATGTGACGGAACGCTAACACATGTGCCATGATATTCCGTGACGTCCCGCACACGATCACAATTGCAACGTAACCTTTTTTTTACGGTTTCTTGTATCTATCTCTACTTAGTTTCTTCAATAAAATGCTGAATTGACCGTCAGCACCCGTGCTCGTATCACGTTTCTTTGTCTCTTGTTCAAACCTTTTTTTTTCTTAGAAAAAGATATGCGGCCCATGCACTCAGATAAGATTTCCGTACAGGAAAGCTCCAAGTGCACGATGTCCCCCTTGCGGCATTCTTTACAGCGACCTTTTTTTCTGTCCTCTATAAACCATGTTCCATAATCCGCAAGTGCGCTTCTCTGCAATTCGCCCAATTAATGGCGGCACCTGCCGTGCTTCAGGTAAAGACAGAGTTCTGGTGGCACATGCCGCGGTTTACCTACTATGCGTGTTTACGCCAAGGAATCTGAATTAACATTTCCCATGCCACAGCACGAGCACACTGCGCATGAATGCGCTGTTGGCAGTAAGTGACAAGCCGCCATCAGTAAGGAAAAAATAACAGGAACGCTAGCTTTAGAGATTCGAAACGTCTATAGTGGCGGGAACCCTTCGCTGCCGTGTTTACTCGGCCTCGCATTTCGGGGGCCTCGCTTCTCCTCTATCTCTCCGCTGCCGAACCACTCGAGCGTCGCGCGCTCACAGTTCGAAGCCACCGGCTCTCCGTCAGCGCTTAGCCTACACTTGGCGATCCAGTAATGTTGTTTCTTCAGCACGGTGACATATATATGCGTGAGTCTATTTGGTTGGCTTGCCAGATTGTGTGGCAAAATGCGCTCGAGTTCGTATGACTGACTAGCGAGATGACGCAATGTCGTAAATCCGCTGCTATAGATGCGGAAGCGAAATCACGTGACTCACTGTTTCTGCCAATGAGCACGCTAGAAGTCTCTGTTGGAGCCGACTACTACTGCTGTTTCATTTGCTAGCCAGAGAAAGTGTGACACATCTATTCCGGCGCACCGCCACTTGAGCCAAAACTGCTAGGGGGGAAAGTCTGCTTGAGAGAATGACGAAATAGTTGGCACAATGTCTTAGAAGCATTAATGAACCACTCTGTTTTTTTTTTTTCGATCGTCCTTTAGAGGGATAGAGATGCTTCACGCATTGATATTGCACCTCATTGCGCATTGATATTGCACCTCAGATGTGCACAATGTTCGCTTTTTGATTTTTTGATCGACAATGTTCACAATTAGGTATGAACGCAGCCATTAGATCAAGATGACTACACGTCAATCGAGGTGCTAAACTTCGCCGGGTGGTTGAGTTGTGTGACAGATAGACAGACACATAGGCAAACAGGCAGAGAGACAGACCAAAATTTCTGCATTGAAGCATCCCCGAAAGACAATCGTCTTTAAAATAGCTCAGTATTGGTACGCTTGAAGATGCATGTGTACTGGCTGAATTGCTCATGTTCTCATGCCAGTACTCTACGGGGTAGATGAACCCTTGCACCATGAAATCTCAGTAACGCTGCTTCGTAACACATAAAAAGCCCCCGTGGCGTTGTTACTGCAGTTACGACCTCCGCTTCGTGATCCTCCTGACCGTCACGAGCGAAAGGGCTCTCGTGGTCCAGCCGTCCTCCTCCTATGACCCGCTCTGCACTGTCTCTAGCAACGAACCGACAATGGTAGGTCTATAGCCTCTATAGTTTTACGAGGCAACATTGCCGTATACTCTAAAACTGACTTCCCGTGCACGCGGTCGCCTTGCTTCAGGAATTTGATATTACTGCGGTCTCGTGCCAGCTTATACCTTCTGATTCACTCAATTCAATTTTCTCTTTATAACGTGATACTTTCCCGAAACATCCTTTGTAGCATTACAGCACACTATTGCTTATCTGTCTGTGGTAAAAGATGACCTAGCCTATTTTTTTTATTTTTTTATTTAATACATACTGCAGATCATGGTTAGGTCCAAGCAGGGGGGCACAAGAAGATAAAATGCAAAAATACAAACAATACAAGCAAACAAGGCACTCATACAGGGGGTAATTCATTCCACTCTTGTATCGTACGCGGAAAAAAAGAGTACTTGAAGGCGTCAGTAGCAGCAATATATGGGGCGAAAGCATTCGGGTTGTGGTGCCTAGTAGGTCTTGTTTGTAACGGTGACAAGAACGGAGATGGGTCAATGGACAGTGCACCTTTACTTAGTGAAGAAAGGAAATCAAGACGGAAGCACTTTCTCCTGGATTCAAGGCTGGGGATTTTGTTAGCAAGCATTATTCATGAGGGAGAATCAGTACGTGAGTATTTAGAGTAAATAAACCTTACAGCTTTTCTCTGAATTCTTTCTATTTTACGGATGTTGTGATTAGTGTATGGGTCCCAGACTATACAGGCATATTCGAGCTTAGGTCTAATAAAAGTAAAGTAGCTGAGGAGCTTGACGTTAGAAGGGGAATTTCTGAGTTTGTGTTTTAAGAAGCATAGCTTACGAAAGGCAGATGAGCAAATATTGTCAATGTGTAAATTCCACGAGAGATTGCTGGTTAGTGTGACACCGAGGTATTTATGACTGGTGACTTGTTTCAATGGCGATGTTCCTAGTGTGTATTGATAGTCGTACGGAACTTTCTTTCGTGTTATGCGACGATACAGTGTTTTGTCGGCGTTCAGCACCATTCCCCAGTTCTTGCACCATTCAAGTATATTAGTAAGATTGGTATGAAGTTCACACTGATCAGCACAGCACGAAACATCCCGAAACAAGACTGCATCATCCGCGAACAACCGAATTTGCACACCAGTTGTAATTTCATTAACAATATCATTTATATACAGTATGAAAAGCAATGGACCCAGCACACTTCCCTGAGGAACTCCCGAAGTGACATCAAGATAGCCGGACCCTATTCCATCTAATATGACCAGTTGTTTGCGGTTTGTCAAGTAATTTGCAACCCATGTGACCAGAATTTCGGGGAGGCCAATATTTCGCATCTTAAGAATTAATTTGTCATGTGGTACCTTATCGAATGCTTTACTGAAGTGTAGAAATATTGCATCTATTTGACCGGTGTTGTCTAAGGTGTGTGCAAACGAATGAAATACTGTAACTAACTGTGTGACGGTGGAGTACCCTTTCCTAAACCCGTGCTGGAAACCTGTTAGAATATTATGGTCGTTTAAGTATTCAAGAATGCGAGTGGTGACAATGTGTTCCATTAGTTTGCAACAAGAAGATGTTAGTGATATTGGACGGTAATTTTGAAAACATAGGCGGTCGCCCTTTTTAAAGATAGGTACAACCAGAGCTATCTTCCAGTCTTCGGGGAGCTCGCCATACATTAAAGAAGTACGAAATAAAACAACAAGAAATTTAGCCAGTGACTCAGCATAGCGACGAAGAAATATGTTTGGAATGCTGTCGGGACCACATGATTTTTTTGTATTAAGGTTCAAAAGCATAGATAACACACCAGAGTAAGAAATAAAGCCAACATCACTAGAACGATACACTGCGGTATGCGCCAACATACATGCGCAAGAATCAGAGAATACACTTTGAAAGTACTGGTTAAAATGCTGAGCAATTGCCTGCGGGTCTGAAATAACAGAACCACCCACTACAATTTCCTTCACCGGCTTCTTATTTTCAGAAATATAATTCCAAAACTTACTGGGGTCATTTTTAATAAAATTAGGCAACAATGTTTTAAAATAATAGTCTTTGGAGCCACGAACCTCACGTGCCAAAGTATTCTTTATCTCTTCTACAACGGGCGATTGTACATGTCTTTTTTTAAGCGTTTATTTCTTCGCTTAAGGTGAATTATCTTCCGGGTTACTCAAGGCGTGTGTTTATAGACTCGTTTGCGCTTGTTTGGCACAAAATTTTGTACGCAGTGTTGGCACATTTCTTTAAATTTATTCCAAAGGGCGCATACATCGTCCCCATCAAAATCATCAAGGGAAGATTCCGAATGCTCAATTATACATTCATCGTTAGCTTGTGAATAATCCTTGAAAGAGCGTGATGAACATTTATCAGTACTGACAGACCGACCCAATGGCAGAGAGGTACAAACAAGATAATGATCTGACAAGCCCTTTTCTACTGTTACTGTACTCTCTCTAAAGTCGCGGTGAACGAATACAAGATCTAGTACAGAACTGGATGTAGCGTTGACACGAGTGGGTTCTTTAACGAATTGGGTCAAGTCGTGAGTAAGCATTATATCAAACAAAATATGTATTTGTTTGTTGGATTCATAGTGTGTCTGGAACCGCTCCCAGTTGACTCCTGGGAAGTTGAAGTCACCAATCAGTATTATTTTGCTATTTTGGAACTGGAGCATGTGATCCCGCAATTTGGCAACATAATCACTTCCGGCATCCGGTGGTCTATAAAGAGCATAAAGAATGAAACTGAAGCCCCAACAAGACAATCTAAGACATGCGCACTCAAGCCCAAAAGGATTATCAACAAAGACGGCTTCTATTGATCTCTTGATCAAAACGGCAACCCCCCCCCCCCCCCCCTAGATTCCCTACCTTTCCGGTATATATTGTAACCAGGGGGGAAAGCGTGGTCGTCACTTACATCACTGCGCAACCAGGTTTCAGTGACTACCGCAATGTGAGGGTCATGTTGAAGTAACATAATTTCGAACTGTTCTGTTTTGTTATTGACACTTCGTGCATTTAAATTGATGATTCGCAGCTGTCGTTCCTTGAAAATGTTTATGTTATTTTGTGCGCCGTGTTTGTTAAAGGGTATGGAATGGTTCGTTTGGTGTTTACTCTTGCCTAGTGTGATGACCCTATTGCCAATGCACGGAGCCGTGTCATTGGGCGGCTCCTGTTCATGGCGTCGTTTTTTTGTAGTGGTACTCGTTCATTTTTATCGCTGTCCCAGACATAGGCTTTGTCGTTTATGTATGACTTGGTAAATGCTAATGCAACTTTCTCCTTTTTATCGCGATTCGGTTTGGCACTTTCCCACAGTTTCTTACGCACATTTCGTACTTTTTTTTGAAAAATCCTCCCCAATTGAAAAATTAGTATTTAATTGTTATTATAGTAAATAACCCGCGCTGTTCTCTTTAGACATGGTTGATAACAAGCATTCTTCACTGTTGTGGCGGTGTAACTAAATGGCGTATTTTTTTTTCTGCAGGTGTAATTTTACAAAGACTGTTTTAAGCACTTCTTTATTCAAACATTTTCGCAATCTGTTTCTTTTTTTTTTCATATGCTCACTGTGACTCCCCCTTTTTGTTAAGTAAACTTGTATGGCCACAGAAACTGCGTAATCAAACCGGCACGATACCAGTACGGTGCTTCCAAATGTGGTATGATAGCTACCCTCGCTTTAATGAAGTTCAGCAGGCGGCCTGTACTCTCACCAAAGTTTTATTCACGCCCATCGTGCGGGCCCGATGCAAAACGATACGTGAGCAAGATGAAACATTGATTGATTTGTAGGGTTTAACGCCCCAAACCAAGATGAAACATTGCTAACTAACATAAGCTAAGCATACAACCGTCAGCATGCCTGACCATGTAAAAAGGCAAATTCTAACTTGCCCCTGACAAGAATGATGCGATGTGGCTGAGCACGCACGGTGGTCTGAGTGCTGGTAACTCTAATACCACACTGGACATCTTGTTACTCTTCTCTTTTGGTAGTTGAAAGTTTATAGTCTGTCCGCCACGTGGCTATACGCAAAATACTTCGTGTGCACCGGAATACCGGGTGTAAGCTGCGCATGCGCGCGCCCGGAAAACATCAATGCGCGGCCGAAAGCGGCTGACACCCAGCTCGAAGCATCCAAGGGCCCTTTCTACGACCTGTAGTGTGCTATCTCTGTTTTGAGAGTTTATTTGCTTGATATTGATGTCCTTAAGGTTCATCAGCAAGGTAATTGTGTCGGTTCGGTACCGTCTTCGAGAGACTTACTCAAGCAATCGATGCCGCAGGCGTAGCAAGTGGTCTTCTCGGAATCTTGAAGTACATTATGTGCTTGTTCTATTTTATCCCTCATAATTGACGCCACTTGACATGCTAACCACTGCGGGCATGTTATCCGGTATTACGCTAAGCCTTAGCGCTATCACAATACTTGACAGGCTGGAAAACACTGTTATGGCGGTTCTTTTGTAAACCACCCGCAGAAAGACGCCGTAGAGCTTATCGCCACACTCGAGAGGCCGTCGTTCACGTTCGCCCTGGCGGTGAGCCTGCGATGGGACCTTTTCACGCAAGTGAAAGTGAACCGCGTGGCAAAGAGGAAGATCAGCGTGGTTCTTGCCAAAAGCCATCACGCCCTCCGCTACGGAGAAGTGAGTATTTCTCTGTATTTTGAAAGAAATCGTTACCGAAACTGGGTTTATTGGCGTAAGTATAGCACTTGCAGATTAGGTCTATCGGCAATGAAAGTGGGTTGCGACAACCGACACAAGAGTCAGAGCGCTGGAGCTAACATCTCGCGCTCGGTGATTCGGTCTAAAGAGATGGCCCAGTGGGGAGTACTCCCCTTCCTCATTGCATTACCACGGTAACAGCGAAAGCGGAAGATGCACCTTCCGCGGTCGATCTGATAATGAAAGCGGGAACTGTGTATAAAGAGCTGTCTTCGCGAAAATTACAGCGTCGGGGTCGTTGGTAGTCAGCCAAAAACGCAGAAAGACGCAAGTAAAAATTTTGAATGCACGGTTTGAATGTTGATCGAACAATTGCCATTGGTGTGGCAAGCAGGTGTTGTACCACTGAGCTACGGCATTGCTTGTAACTGCTTAGGGAAAAAACACACTATGACTTTAAAAGTGTGGTGGTTTGGGCTAGTTGGTATGACATGACGATAGATATAGCGCGAGAACAGAACGACGACGAACCCTTAGTCGTCGCTTTGTTATGTTATGAAGAGGGAGGAGACTCTTTAGCGCATGTGATATGGTATGGCAGAAGCGTGTAACTACTCCACGTGTCAAAACCTGTGAAATGCGCAAGGGATTCGTGTTTTAAAGGCTTATTCATTGCAAAGGGCTCGAACGTTTTGTTATTACCAGCAGCAAATGCACCAACAAAGGGAGCAGGTGCGTAGGATCGCGTCGTGACTTAAGGACACCTAGTGGGCCCTTCGCTGATTCGCAGAACGAATGACTACGTTGTAAAGGAAACTACGCAACTTTAATTGCAGCTGCCGTTCTACGGGATAGTTTGAAATGGCTAATGTTAGGTGCACGTACATTCACTTTCTTGCGACACGGTTGGGGTCTCCACCGAGAACCACAGCCAGGTCCGCGAATGAGATGTTGATGTGCGCGGGGACTGACAACGCTTTCGCATTTTACTCTTAAAGGTGACGTTCAAGCATGCTCGGAGGTTTCGTAAATGGCAGTGGTTTATCTGTACCTCAGAGAAAAAAGTTTCCTGTTGAAGATCTTTTGAATTTACGGGGGTGTAAAACTTTGCGAATAATTGGTTATCCATCAAGAGATTCCTTTAGCGTTGTCAGGCAGAGAGGCTTGAAAAAGCGTGCGCATGTGATCGCAAAAAATCAGAACGACGCTGCCTATGCAGCGACGTTGTTATATGTCGATGGTAGGCTATAGTCGGTGATCCTTTCCTTACATGGCAATCTGATCCTTTTATTGGGGTCACTTGTCATTATATATTATCATGCTTGGTGGTTGCCTGCGTCTGAGCGCATGGCCGTCGTTGTTACATGCAGAAAGTGAGATTCCGAGCTGCTATTTACGGGGATGAAAGTACGATTCCTGGAATGCGGGAAACAAATGGTCGGAAGATTGCGCAATAAACATAAGTAAGTGAGAAAAGAAAGAAAGAAAGAAAAGAAAAGAAAGAATCAAACATGTACGAAATGAAACCGGCAAGCGTGCTTCACTGTTAGCTAATGCTTTTGCAGGCGAAGCATGCACATAGGAGCGTCAAGGTCAAATTATTAGTTTTTCTCTGATCACCCATAACAGCGTAACGCTTGGTGCAGTAGTTGTAATGAAAGGCAAAAAGCGCCAAAAGCGCGCTTCCCCACGTTTTCCCCATTGAGAAAGGGCTCTTGACTCCTTTGTTTCTTCGTCCGCGCGATACCTTTTAGCATTGCCAAAGCCTGTTCGGACAGCATTCCTCCCGAGTCGTCGTCTACGCCGGTGACGGTGGCTGCGCTTTCGCCAAGATCGGCCTAACGGACCTGGCCACATTCGAGACTAGCACTAGCCTCGAATACAAGGTGAGGTGAACCGATCAACCGGAACGACATACTATCGTAGAGTGTGACAGGTTCGCATTTTCGTGGGTTAAGGCCTAAATTGAAAGTCATTAGTATACAAAAAAAGAAAAAAAAAGCTTTTGAATAAACACCGATCCCTCGTACCTAAGTCTAGTGGGGACCCTATTGTACTTGTTTCTTTAGCATTGCTATGGCAAGACTGCATAAGTTTGGCAATGCTGGAACCTAAAATCCCGCTGGCGGGGCCGAAATACATTATTATAGAACAAGTACGGGCTACATTTCACATGACGCGCATAGTTAAGTTACGATTCACCCTGTACATGTTGGGCAGTGTTTCCGCAAGGTAATTTGCACGCGTAGCACATTACCGCAATATTCACACTGTGACCTCTTCAGCCGGTACGGTATTATTAGTGGCAGTGTGCGTGCGGTAAACTGCCACGGCTAGCTACAACACTCTAAAATGGAGAGTGATTCTCAGCTCAGAGTGTTTTGTGACTGTTCAGGTCATAAAACATTCTGAGTTCGTTAGCGGCAATCGTGTGCAACTACAACGCTGCAACACTTGCCACCCATCGCGCGCAGGGTCAAATCAAACTGAAATTCGCACGACGAACCAAGGAAGCGTCAGCCAATCACACGCGATCATTGGCTTGTTCACAGTAGACGATGCAGTTGTACCTCGGTTCTGTCACTTCGTCCCTTTGCCGAAAAAACGTGATGAACACAACGTTGCCATAGCTTGTGGGAAACCGCATGGGAGAGTCAGGCTAATCTGTAAAATTAATTTGTTCAGAATATACACATCTCTGATGTAATATGGCATAAATGACGTTAACGTAAAAAAACATGCCCACTGAGTTTCATAGAGATACACTGACGTCGGAAAATCGCCAGAATTAGAATTTAAGCCTCATTGATTTTTTTATTCTGCGTGCGTAGATGGTTCATGCCCACCGGCACCTGAACAGCATCACTGCGGGATTGCACCACATGGGCTGGATGGCGTACAACGTCACTGGTGGTCTGGCTATCCCACAATGCGGTGGGTCTGCGCACCGCTTAGAGAAAATGCGTGAAATCCTGAGAAGTCGCTGAGTTCCACGCATCTCCGGCCACTTGATGGACTTCGCCCTTGGCGCTTCTTCGAGAATCCGACTTCTGGTTCTTGTTTGATAACCTCAATTTGTTTCGTCGTGTGATGAACTATGCTCTTATCTTTATAGTACATTGAACGATATTATGATTTAAAACCTCACGCCCAATGTCAATAGACGCAAGATACATCCGATGCAATTCAGTGCAATCTTGAGGAATTCATTTGTAAGAATTCAATTTTTTTCCTGTTTCGCTGCTTGACCACGCTGTATAGCCAATGCATCTACCCTTGTACTTGCTTTTTTTGGTTTCTTGTTCTTAAGAAGCTCATATCTTGTTGCCGAATGTTTCGTTTAGGCCAGCGTTGGTTTTTGTCTGTTTTTTAGAAGAACAAACTTTTGACGACATTTTCACTTGCACATTTCCAGAAGTGAGTAAAGGAAAACGAACTTCATATACTGATTAAATGTATTCGACGGACATTCAGTAGCCGAGACCATCGCAAGTTCCGGTAGAAGATCTGTTTACTCAATCCATTTCGTTTTTCTTTAATTGAAAGGAAAGCAACAAATAACGTTTAACGACTCTGACACGCAGCTATTTTCGTAAACATAAGCAATTTAAAAAATGAAATAAATGACACACTTGGCTTGCTTTTTTCGCGTATTTGCTCCTAAAAGTCTGCACTTATCTGTGTTGCGCGTGGTATCACGATGAGCTTAGCAGTTGTTGAAAACGCCGGCAAGGTATTTCGTGATGTATATATTACTCGAAAACACAAGGCGTGAGAAATAGAATTACATAGCCCAGCTTTAATCGAAATTGGATTAAGGTCTGCGCACCTTACTTTTATCGTAAAAAAATAACCTTTATCTGCAATGCATTTACTTATCGCTATGCGTATATCACTTACAGGCACATATTAGCAGTGCGCAGCGCAGTTATAGAAAATGATTTAGCATATTACAGCAATTACAGCATGTTAACCCTTACGCTACCCGTTAAAGAGACACTAAAGTCTAATAGCAACTTTAAACGTTAGAGTGAAAGCTCAGTATATATCAACATTTAAAATGACAATATTATCAACAGAGAAATCAAGGTAAATAAAAATTGGTTCCAAATCTGCATGTTACACCACAAATGTCACCGAAAGACGATAGTTTTGCGTCTGGAGAGAGTGAACACAACGTTTATATGATCTTCTGCGCAAGGAAATCGGTGAATGGTATTCTGATGGCGCTCTGTTACAATGCCTGGAGGGGGGCGGATCACCGTCGAGAGCAGTCGCACCTCACTTCGGCTCCGCCAATTTTCGGCCCTCGCGTCGGTCCTTTCGACCCTATCCGGATAATTTCTTCACGGGTGGCTGGAGCACATTGTCTGGATTTCTTCGACACCCACTTTATTGCGAAACTCGCCCGGGGTGGCCCGGGAGAGCTTTCGAAAGCCTTCGACCACGCCGTGCACCGACCTAGGCCTCTTAGGCCTAGCTCGAGTGCGGCCGCCTGCACATCAGCTGACAGACGGAGCGACCGCCCGGCCGCCCGCCGCTGCCTCGTCGCCCATCTCCTAGCTGTCCACCGCTATGGAGTATATTGTCGAAGGACAGGACGTGTCCCCCGAGGAACTCTCGGACGAATCCTGGCAGTCGCCAGGCCTCCGCGCCCAAGAGCAACGCCGCGCAGCCTTGCGCCTTGCCACCGCCGCAACTAAGCCCACCACCACGCCGGCTTCTCTGCCCTCGTCGAAGCGGGTAAATACATCGCCTCCGCAGCACCGCCGCCGCGCTCCGCTCCCTCGTCTCCCGGCGGACACGATTCACATCGTCGGCCGCCCAAAAAGCCCCGTAGAACTCACCAAGCTACAGCCTTGGCACTTGTACACCGCCTTGCTGCA
Source organism: Rhipicephalus microplus (assembly GCF_013339725.1). Taxonomy (NCBI): domain Eukaryota; kingdom Metazoa; phylum Arthropoda; class Arachnida; order Ixodida; family Ixodidae; genus Rhipicephalus; species Rhipicephalus microplus. The sequence continues at coordinate 130,331,970 of NC_051167.1, read as the reverse complement.
AGCAGCGTTCCTGCAAGACCTCCCGCCCGCATCTCGCGACACGGTGCGGATCCACCCCGTCAACAACACTTTTACGCTCAGCGTCGCGGACTCGGCTCGTGCACAAGCATACCTCCGCATCACCTCCCTCACGGTTTCCGGCAACACTTTCACCGTCCACCTTTACGCCCCACCGCCAGACGATGCCCTCAGGGGCATACTGTACCACGCCTTCGACGACTTCACGGACCAAGCCATCCTTGAAGACCTTCAGGCAAGCAATCCTACCCTCTCTGTTGTGGGCGGCCGCCGCATGGGCAAGGCCCCTCACATCTTGGTCACCCTCATGGAGCCGAAACTACCGCGGTGGATCTTCTACCACGGTGTCCAGCTTCGCCTCCTTCCGTTCCGCAACAAGGTGGAAGCCTGCTACAATTGCCGCTCGACCGGCCACCGGACCGACGTGTGCCCCAAGCCGCGGCAGGAGCGGTGCCATCGGTGCGGCGCTGCTCACCCCACACCGCCCGAAGGATCGCCACCCACTTGCAACCCCCGCTGCATCGTCTGCAATGGGAATCACTCCACGTACAGTTCCAACTGTAAACACCGCTACGTGCAGCGCCCTCAACGCCAGAAGGCCCCGGCACCTGACACACACCCCCCGCCACAACAGCCTGTTCCGCCCGCAGCGGTAGTGCGCTCTTCCCAGCAAGCAGCAAGTGGTCCCTCACCAGCTCCACCGCCCAAGTCGGTTACTGCCTCTCCGCCCCCCGTACCAGCGGTGCCTAAACCCACATCACAGCCCATGAATTCGACATGGCCCCGCGGCGCCCCCGGCTTGCCCTCGGAGCCGCAGGTTGTTGCACTGCAGCAAGAAAACGCCTCCCTCCGACAGCAGGTCACTGCACAAAGCGCTCAAATTGCAGCTCAGAAGACCCAAATTGATTCCCTCCAAGCGAAACTGCAAGCTCTTGAAGAGAAGCTGGAATCAGCCATCACAGTGAAATCCTCTCTGCCCTCTACCATTTGCTCCTCCTCCGACATGGACGTTCAGACTCCCGAAGGATGCACTGGCAAGCGCCGTCGACCCAACACTCCCCTTGAATCTCTTCACTTTTCTGAAGAGGTCCAGGTATCCATCAAGACGGCCTTGGTGGATCTTGAAGAGCGGTTGGATAGCCGCTTCAACTCCGTCCACCAGCTTCTCACTGCACAGCACGAAGCTCTAAATTCCCTGCGCACAGACTTCGCCGCCTACCCCCCCGCCACGTCCTTCCAATCTCTACAGTCAACAGTTGATAGCCTACAAACTGCCATGCTTGGAAGCATCCGAGCAAAGCTACCCCTCCATGCCCGCACCACCACCTCCTCCGGCGCCGCCCGAACCTCGCAAACACCGGTCGAGGCAACATCTTCCGCTGTTAAAAATGGCTGACCGATCCATCGTCACCATTTGGCAGTGGAACTGCCGTGGTTTTCGTCCCAAGCGTAACCACCTCCTTCTCCACCTACAACAACTAGACCCCTCGGACGCGCCTGATATCATCGTACTACAGGAAACTCACGCCGACGTCTCCCTCTCGGGTTACGTCGCCTACAACCAAGTAACTCACCATCCTCTGCCCCATCCCGTGACGGCCGTCCTCACCCGGCGGACGCTCGCTGTCAATCGACACGATCTACCCTTCCCTGCAGTCCATCACGTCTTTCTCGAGACACTACCTCAGCAACGTGAACAGCCCTCTCTGTTTATTCTCAACGTGTACAACCCCCCTCGCTCCACTGAAGACGCGTCTCTCCTAGCCTTGCTCCGTGCCGCTGCAGCGAAAGCAGCCAAATCACCCCTTCTTATTCTCGGCGACTTCAACGTCAAGCATCCGGACTGGGGTTACTCGAAGGCAGATGGCCCCGGAAGGAGGCTGTGGCAGCTCGCTCACGATCTCAACCTCTCCCTGCTCACCGACCCCACGCAACCAACGCGCATCGGCAACAGTGTGTGCCGCGATACCACCCCGGACCTCAGCTTCTGCCGCAGCGTGCCCGACGCGCGCTGGTATAACACGCATCAGTCCCTCGGCAGTGACCACTATGTCCTCACCATTCAAGTTCTCACCTCCCCCAGCAAGCCGCGCCCACACACGGCCCGCTATACAGACTGGGACGCTTTCCGAGAACGCCGGTTGCACTCCGCCACTTCCAACATCGAGGACCTCTCGACGTGGACCGACCAGCTGCTAGAGGACCTCGACGCAGTCACCGCCTCGATCCCCACCACGAAGGACTATCCGGCAACTGACGCCCGTCTTGCCCACCTGTGGGCCGCCCGCACCGGCCTTTGCAACCGTTGGCAGAAGCAACGTCACAACCGTCGCTTACGCCGCCGCATTGCGCACCTCGATCGTACGATCGAGCAACACACCACCGCGCTCGCCCGCCAACAGTGGGAGCAGCTCTGCTCGGGTCTCTCTGGTCAGTTGGGCTGCAGACAGTCCTGGCATCTCCTCCGCCACCTCCTCGACCCTGCTTCTGCCAAGTTGGTCGCTCGGCAGCAGTTACAACGAGTGGTCCGGGCTTACCCCGGCGACACTCCGTCGCTGATGGCAGACCTGTCCGCCAAATACCTTCAGCTTCTGCCTCCTGGCACACCTCCTCCCCCTCTCGCGTCCTACTCTGGGGCCCCCAACCCAGTACTGGACGCCGATATCACGGAAGCGGAGGTCTACGCGGCATTACAGAAGCTCCGCACCACTTCCGCCCCCGGCCCAGATCGCATCCCCAACAAGCTCCTCCGAAACCTCGACGCCCCTTCGGCTGCTACCCTCACTTCGTTCCTCAACGAGTGCTGGCGCTCCGGCAACCTCCCCCAATCATGGAAACACGCTCGCGTGGCTTTCATCCCCAAGCCGGGCAAGAAACTCACAATCGAGAATCTCAGGCCCATTTCACTCACCTCGTGCGTCGGCAAGCTTCTAGAACATGTCGTTCTCGCTCGCTTGCAAACGTACACGGACGCACACCATCTCCTTCCCCACACCATGCTTGGTTTCCGCCCCCACCTATCCACGCAAGATGTCCTCTTACAACTCCACCATGATCTCCTCGACCCACCCACATTTTCAGACACAAAGGCTCTCCTTAGCCTGGACCTTCACAAGGCGTTCGACCACGTCTCCCATTCGGCTATCCTTGCCGAACTCGCAGCCCTCAATCCCGGCACCCGCACCTACAACTACATTCGCGCGTTCCTCACCGCCCGCACGGCCGAAATCATTATAGGGGACCTCCCGTCTCCCACGTACGAGCTTGGCCCTCGTGGCACCCCTCAGGGCGCCGTCTTGTCGCCTTTTCTATTCAATCTTGTCCTCCGCTCGCTTCCTGGCAAGCTGGACCGTATCCCCGGTCTTAAACACACCCTGTACGCGGACGATATTGCTCTCTGGGTCACGTCGGGCTCTGACGGCCATATCGAGCAGACGTTGCAACGCGCAACCGACGTCGTCACGTCCCACGTGCACGCGGCCGGTCTTACTTGCTCAGCGGCCAAATCGGCCCTTCTTCTCATGCGGCCTCCCGACCGGCGTCGCTACAAAACTCCCCACCCCACCATCACGGTTCATGCCAACTCTACTCCTGTCCCCGTCGTTTCGCATCTCCGCGTGCTCGGGCTGATCCTACAGTCCAACCGCCATAATACACACACCATAGACAAGCTCTCGCTCTCGGTGCAGCAGACCGCACGTATGCTCGCCCGTGTCCGTGCGCGGCGTGAGGGCATGCGAGAACACGATCTACTTCGCCTTGTCGACGCTTTCGTCGTTTCCCGCCTCACGTACGGCCTTCCTTATACACGTCTCCTAAAATCGGAACGCGATAAAATTGACGTCCTCATCCGCCGGGCATACAAGACTGCCCTCGGCCTTCCCCCCAACACGTCCACCGATCGTCTTCTCCGTTTGGGTGTACACAACACGCTCGACGAGTTGATTGAGGCTCACCGCTCCGCTCAAGTGCAACGCCTTTACCGTTCGCCGACCGGTCGCCACATCCTTTCCTCCATCGGCCACGACACCTCCTCCCACCCTCCGGATCTGGTCTCATTACCCCATGCTATTCGAGCGGCGTTCTACATCAAGCCGCTACCTAAGAATATGCTGGCGGGCCACCACGACGCTCGCCGCCAAGCCCGTGCCGCCATGCTTCACGCAAAGTACGCCGACCACCCGGCCGTCGCCTACGTAGATGCGGCCCGATACAATGCACGCAGGGACGCCTTCGTAGTCGTTTCCGTGTCGCCCTCCTCAGCTCCTTTGGGGCCGACCATCACGGCTGGCACCGTCAGAACGCCTTACGCCGTCGAGGCGGAGGAAGTGGCCATTGCTTTGGCCGCGACCTCGGCTGACGCAAGCGTCATAATCAGCGACTCGAAACAAGCCATCTCGAATTTCGCGCGAGGTCTCGTCTCGCCTACCACCTTACGGCTACTTCGGCCCCTACTGCAGCAAGATGAGCAGTGCCGCATAGAACTGATCTGGGTCCCCGCCCACTCGGGTCACCCCGGCAACGAGACAGCTCACCAACGCGCTCGAGGATTCGTCGACCGAGCGGTGGGCCACTCAGAGTCGGACGCCCTGGTGCCGGAGCCCCTGGTCACCTACCACGACATCACTCAGCACTATCGCCTCGAGCGATATTTCTATTCACATCCTCACAGCAGCCTTCCCAAGCGGTCCGAGATCGCCTGGCGTCGCCTACAGACCCGCACCTTCCCGTGCCCCCTCGTGTTTTCATACATGCACCCAGGTGCCATCGATCCACGCTGCTGCCTGTGCGGCAACGTTGCCTCGTTGAACCACATCCTCTGGGGCTGCCCGGAGGATCCCCCGCCCGCCGACCTCCTTTGCTCACCCCCCACCGAGGGACAATGGGAGGCCCTTCTCTCCAGCAACGACATAGACATCCAGACACGGGTCCTGAAACGAGCGGAAGAAGTCATCGAGAAGCACAGCCTGGCAGCCTTCGTGGCTTAGCCTCCCTTACCCCTCACCCCTTCCTCACCCCTTCGATTAATAAAGTTGTTACTCACTCACTTACAATGCCTCGAGCGTGTAGCGAAGGCGAAGGAGCGCATCGAGGCATGTTAGACACAAGTGCCATCCGGCAGTTATCTTCGAAAACGAAGGCGTGCAGCCCGCGGAGAATGATGCGCGCCAGTCTCGGAGGTGATATGGTGTAGAACGCAAATCGACGGGCAGGTGCCACCACCGTGACGTCGTAGCAAAGCGTTGGAAACACCTTTTTGAGCATCGCGTTGCACCGTCAGCGCAGCGCGATCAAACGCTACGTTCCTTAGAGTCACTTGTGTGTGCCTCTTCTAGTATAAAGACAGACATACAAAGCATCGAAACGTTGTTGTGGCGCCTCAGATATGCGCAATAATTGCTTTTTTATTGACAATCGCACAACTATGAACGCTAAACCTTGAGCAATAATGGTGGGCGCTGCGGATAGGGTTGGCCGTTTGGTGCCACTTGAGGTATCGTTAGGGCAGACAGACAGACAAATGTACAGACAGACAGACAGACAGACAGACAGACAGACAGACAGACAGACAGACAGACAGACAGACAGAAATTTTTCCGTCGAAGGTCCACAAGAAAGACTATCGTCTTTAAAATGCACAAGAAAACATTCGCCGCAGTAGGGAATTCTCAAAATGGTACCGATGACATCACGCGAGCCACCTACAAATAATCACTAGTAATCGATCTAGCTGGACTAAATAAAGAACCTTCCGTTCATACAGAGATGCAATAAAATGCTGCTTGTTCGTTCCTGCTCATTCATGCAAAAAAATAACCGCCAGACCTCACTATGGAAAATAGCGCGAGTGGTTCAATCATTTAATTTTCGTGTTGTTACAGTTAATGAGCCTACATGACCACCTGTTTTAAGGTGGTGCCAGCCTTTGACCCACTACATGCTGCCAACGCTCCACCACCCACCAAAACACAATGTTGCCAGACGACAATGCCCCGCTATCGCGCCATATTGCGGTGCACACTGCGTGTACGCCTGGCTTCATTTCGTCCTCGAGAATACGGCCCGGCGGCAAATTTGCGAAAGCGAGCGGATAGACCCCCGCACAATGCACTGCGCCAGGTGGCTTCACGAAGCTCCCGGAAGCTGCGCGCTCATTGATTCATGCGTAATTTCGTCATCAAACAAGGCTGCGCCCACGACGATGCTGCAGGGTTCGTGTGTCAGGCGTGGGCACAGCTGATGCTGGCGCCGCGGTGAAGGCGACAACAAAGTTGGCGCTCGCACATGTACTGGCAAACCACGTACGATGACTGCAAAGACGGCGCAATCGAGTAGTTGGTGCTACCAAGTTGTTACAGAAACGCTGTGCGCACGCCTGTGTCGACGCTGCCTAAAGACTCGTCGCTCCGTTTGCAACGATCGCCGAAAGCATTGAAGTGGGCGCAGATTATGCAGTGAAAAATGGAAGATGACGCTGTAAACAGTTCATGCGCGGACTATATAGCAACAACCGTAACTCGGTAAGCCTTTGTTCACGAGTGTTGAAGATTGGGCAAGTTGGTTCATCGTACTTGAACTGGTATAGCGCATTACGGGGAAGAAGAAACGGCCGAGCAGACCGACACAAGAGGACAGAGCGCTAGTCCTCTTGTGTCTTGTGACTAGCGCTCTGTCCTCTTGTGTCGGTCTGCTCGGCCGTTTCTTCTTCCCCGTAATGCGCTGTACCAGTTCAAGTAAGCCTTTGTTGCAGCTCAAAGAGCCGGTGTCGGAGCACTTGAGTACCTATATACGTCACTCGATCAGCCACACAATATAGGCTCAGCTTGCACTCACTCTGGCATATCTTAGGCCACTCGTAGTGAATGCTACCGCTACTCCTTATGATAGCGATGCGAAATGAGAAGCACGGATATCTGTAGGAGCGCCTCCACAGACTTGCAGACCAAAATCTTCGCAGTGTCACTCTATAAAAGTGCGAAGCAATTCCGTTCGTACTTTTAGGCCACGCTATTATTAGAAGAGTAGGACGCAAATGACAGCGTATTCCCTCTAGGGCAAATACTCTTCGAAATATACTGTACGTTGTGCATATAAAGAAACCGCCTCCAGACATTTTTTTTTCTTTTTTTGCTCACTTCACCGCGATGCATTTCTGTAGAGCGGTGAAGAGTTTACAGCACGAGCATTGTCATATTACAAAACGCGCGCAAGCAAGAGGTTTGCGAGAAGTGAATTTCAGAGCGAATTAAATTTGAATGCAATAGTGGTATAATCAAATAAAACGCCTAAACGAATCTAATACTCTTCTGATAGTTTCCAAATAGTAAGGAAACCTTTTTGAAAATACTCATAGAACTCCACAACAGTTTATTTGAATTAAGTATTCACGAACTGTCACCAAATAATACTGCAATTATGAAAACTGTGATAAGCTGGATACAGAAGCGACCAGAGCCTTCGAAATACTTTTCAACTGTATGTTGAAATACCGCAGAAACTACATTATTCAAGTTGAAACTCTGTTGCCAGCTTTGAAGTAAAAATGCGGCATAAAATCTAAACAATTTTGAATGGTTTCGCTCGCAGGATTTCAAGCTGGACGGTTGTGCCCTCGCGATCTCCGACTTCAGCGTAGCTCCCGCCGACTGGTTCGCCCTCCGCGGTCTCCTGACGCCGTGTAGCTCTCGCATTGTGGCACCCCGCCCTTGGACTGCTTCGACCGGATCCCCACTTTCCTATCTCCTTCTTTTTCCTCTCGTTGGCTGTCTTCTTCTGCTTCTACTTTCCTTCTATTCTTTTTATCCCTCCTTCCCCCCACCCCCTGTAAGGCACTGCGCCGTGTCGCCTGAAGGCAGACAGAAATTAGGTGCCTTTTTCCTCTTCATTCTAATCACTACCACCACCACCACCACAATTTTGAATGGAGCACCATGCATTCAGCTAAAGATTTATTGGAACAGGCAATCACAACATATATATACTCTGGCACAAAGATCATGTAAAAATCAGGCGTTGAAACACCAGCGCTGGTGTTGTTCCCTCTCTTTGCCTGTGTGCACTAAAAATAAGTTACGAAGGAAATGATCAATGCAAAGCAGCTCCACCATAGTAAACCAGAGTGAAAGTGCAGTTTACAGCGAGAATGATACATATGGTAGTGGTTATAGCATCAATATAGCAGCCAATACTTGGGCTGCATTTATTGTGGTAATTAAAGGATTACATGAAGAACAAAAACCTTCAGCTGATCCTATGTTTAGGCTGCTTCAGGATTATCACATAGGGGCCAATTATTTCTAAAATATTTGGTATTTTGTATATGTACCATTCAATTCGGCTAGCGCATGCTATTTGATTCGTTATTCAAATATTCGCACGCCCCTAGTAATGTTGGCGCCACAAATTAGCCGCCATCTTTTTGTGTGAATATAATTGCGCACTTGTAAATAACACGAGTGTTTTTTTTTGTGCTGTATCCCGCCCTTCATTGAACACACCCTTGCACATTCCTCAAGGTACGTAAAATACAAAAAAGAAAATGTACTTGGCTACACGTGATGCCAATTCGTGACATGAAATGGGAGTAAAAACATAGGTGTATTTGGTGAAAATTGCTCTGAATCTTGTCATCCATTAGCGAGAAGGATCAGTTTAGAGCAAATTCTTTTTACTCTTGGCTTACATCAGTAAACTAAGCATGGGCCTGTTCATAAGCACATACTTGTTTATTATTGTATTATTTGTACAATAACTATAAAAACCCAAGGTCATGCAGCACAATTCTGCTGAGATAGCAATGAAATCAACCCAGCAAGTTACAAAAAGTGCCTCTTAGAATTCAGCACATCCAGAGAGAAAGTGCAGTGAGTGCTGATACTTTAGGGCGATTCTCGCCTAAATCACGAGTGGCAACCTGGATAAATTATAATTTTTAGTGTCAATAAAATATATTTCCTGGGAATGTTTGGAAGCACCCAGTTTCTGGCTCAAGTTGAGTCTAATGCCTACATACTCTAGGTGCTTTGTCGCTAAATAAAAGCAAAACCGCACATGAACATTTGAATGTGGTCCTGAGCACAAAAAAAATGAAATTGGTAATTGTTTTGGCAGAAAATTCTGGATATGTGATGATTAATTAAGGCTGTCAGAAGATGGGCTGAAAACGAAGACAATTACTTGCCATTGCAAAATGCTTGGGGAATGTGAAGTCCACATATATTGCTATTTCAGCTATGTGAATTGCCACATATATTTGTCATGACAATAACACATGCAGCACAACACACCACATTCGAGTGCCTTTTTTGCCTTTGGGGATAAAAATATCTTTTTACTCGGGATAAATTTAGCATAGGCGAGCCTGATGTGTTTTATTTAGATCAAATCGGGTTTCACTAACAAACACTATCAGCACCACTCAGCACAGGCGGCGCAGCAGTGTTTGAGAAGCTCCGCGATAATTTGAGATCACACTGTTAAGTTCGTAGACAGGATGCGAATAGTCTAGTGCTTACAGCAATAACCCCGAAATTTTCAACAGTACTTGTATAAAAGCACATACACCGTACTGCTTGTCAGAATATTGATGGTCGACGCACTGATTACCGTTATCGGGGCAGACTACGTATTGCTAGTAGTTTGACTTTCCATACTTCAGTCAGCGGTTCGCTGAAATAAAAATGTTGGTATCAATCCCTCAACTACAGCAGTCTTCAACATCAGTACTACAACACAATATAAGTTTTCATGTCTCTCCAAGAGATGTTTACATTATAATGTAAATGCAAGGTAAACAGCGGTAGCGGCGTCGGTACCGAAGCAGCAAGAGCAGGCCGAGTATACCGGCAGCGTCGCAGCAGCAATCAGGCAGTCCTAGCTTGTGCCTCGCGCCCACGTGTCGATGTCGCTGCAGTAGTGGGCATTCCTCTTCACTACAACATATATAAATCCAGAAAGATGAAATTTCATATTTTCAGAAATGTGCAGACGTACAACTGCAAAATTTTAAAATGGGATACTAAAAGGTATCTTTTTTTATTTTAATGTGAATCCATTTGGTGAAGCGGAGCAGCATACGAGTGCACAGTTAATGGAGACTATGTGACAAAGCCTATAGATCCTTAGAACAACTTGCATCCCTAGCTGTCTAGCATGGAGTAAGAGCGAATTTTTCGAAACAAATGCCGAAATGAAGCAATGACGTGCTGCTCACAATGACCTGCTTGTGGTCCCCCATTTTCTCGGATTAACAATGGGATGTAAGGAGCTTGTACTACTGCACAGCAGAAGTCCTTGCACACTATTATTGTTAAACAACTGGCGCGCAGCTTATGGTATAACAATTCACTCAAATAAAACACAGTTCATTGTCTTCCGTACTAGTCATAACGCTCTTTCACCTACCCACGCTATTACTATCAACGGCCACAGACATCTTTGTACCAATGTGTTCACATTCTTGGGAGTAGTACAAGATTATGAACTAAAGTACCGTCATCACATTTCACTTACAGGACAGGGAATGGCTCCAGGTACCAGAGCAATAATTAAAACACGACCATTCTTCAACTTTGTTTAAACCATACTACGCCTTTATCCACAGTCATGTGACGTACTGCATCACGTCATGGGCCAACACCTATCCATCTCAAATTCTTTCACTTCAATGTCTCCAAAACCAAGCCATTCGCAGCCTAACATTCCGTACTCAATTCACCAGCATGTCCCCACTTTTTCAGCAACATAGCGTACTAACAGTGTGTAATTCATTGAAATTTAAAATGCGGATTTTTGTATTAAAGTATATTGATGGTTTCACAACAGTAAATGTCTTGCAAAATTTTCAATTGGTGAACGCTAATCTCACCAGGTTTACCTTTAGGAACAAGTTTTTACTACCACAAACACACACTAACTACGGCAAACACACTACCATATGTGCTGCCATACACTTTTGGAGCTCAATACCACTATGCACTAAATAATTGTCATTTAACACTTTTCAAAAAGAACATCATCTCGACAAGCACTGCTGACTGGGCGAGTTGGTGCACGATAAAATGATATTGCTTTAGCGCAGCTCAATATTCAGCATTGTATTGCATTGGCTGTGCATTGTATGACATGTGGATGCACTCCCTTCTTTGATCAGTGTGTCATCTTGGGCCGCAATCGTAACCAGTTGATGAGGGAAATTATTGAGGCGAACGCTATCGAAAAAGGCGTAGGAGGTCGCGGACGACATAATCGGTCAGCGCGCCATCTACCAAGCGAGTACTGCCTCCTAGGAGGCGTTGCTACAGACGTGCCGATGAACGCAACGTAGCAAAAAAAAATTTGCAGATCCCACATACATTGCGAATCGATGATATGTGAAGCACGAAGGAGAGATGTTGATATGTCACTGTAAAATCAGCACAACGTTACAAAGTGGAGGTAAATGATGCCGTACATGACTTCCGTGTTGTGATTATAATGTTTGGATGTGTCGGTTACCTTCCTCATCTATTCACGTCACGTGATACCAGATTTAGTATATGTGGAGCAATCGAAACGATCACGAGCACGCTGTGAACGTGGTATGTTGTCATGTTCTCAGAGGACACGCATGTCAGGATTATCATGTTTGCATCAGTCATATACCTTCGTCATCTATTGACGTCACGTAATACCAAATTTAGCATATGTAAAGCTAGAGAAACGGCCGCGAGCGCTTCATGAGAGTGTCATGTAGTCATTTTGTTACGTGACACGTATGTCATGATTATCATGGTTGTATGTGTCATTTACTTTGTCGTCCGTCCGTTCACGTCGCTTGATGCAGTTTGGTACATGTGAAGCTATCAACACGGCCGCGAGCGCATCATGAGCATAGCATGTATTCATGTTGTTACAAGACACGCATCTCATGTAATCATGTTTGCACCAGTGTCATACCTTCGTCATCCATTCACGTCCGTAATACCAAATTTGCTATAAGTGAAGCTGGCAAAACGGCCGACAGCGAATCATGAGCGTGGCATGAAGTCATGTTGTCACATGACACATTTCTCATGATTATCATGTTTCCACCAGTCACATACCTTCGTCATCCATTCACGTACCGTAATACCAAATTTGGTATATGTGACGCTAGCGAAACGCCCGCGAGCGCGTCATGAGCTTGACATGTAGTCAGGCTGTTACATGACACGCATGTCATGATTTTCATGTTATGGTCTGTCGCTTGTGTTGGCCATGCAATGATGTCTTACCATACCAGTTTGGAACATGCCATGTGATTGAAACCACCGCAAGAGCTGCACGACCATGACATGTAAATCACAACATTCATAACACATATCATGACTTTCATGTTATGACTAGTCATATATGTCCTTCATACAGTCATGTTGTGCCATACTAAGTTTGGTATTGATACCTTCGTCGAAACGGCCAGGAGAGCTAAAAGTCGTAGGTAGCTAGATTAGATAGATAGATAGATAGATAGATAGATAGATAGATAGATAGATAGATAGATAGATAGATAGATAGATAGATAGATAGATAGATAGATAGATAGATAGATAGATAGATAGATAGATAGATAGGTACGCGAAAAGTCACCGAAGTTCGCTAAGAATTGCTTCTCATTTCAAGAAATTGGCAGATCTTACGTACAGTCGGAATCGATGACATGCGAAGCACGAATGAGGAAGGCTTATATGTCAGTTTAAAATCGGAACAACGTTACGAGGCGGAAATCAGTTATGCCGTACATAACTTTCATGTCATAATTATTATGTTTGTACGTGTCATTTACCTTCATCATCTTGTAGTGCCATCATCACCATCATCATTTCCCAATCACCGCGCCGCGCCTCTCGCGCAGCTGGTGCTAGCTCGAGCTGCGCGAGGATTAGAACAAGCTAGCGCACTTGCTGTGTCGGACGTGGAAAGCCACGCGGCTCTGCTTCGGGCGTGGAATAAAGTGGCGAGAGAACGACACAACCACGTTGGCCGCCGTCCCGTGTTCCTCTCACGCTACATTTGTGACCCGGACGTGATTCGAACACGCACCCTTCTGATCTGTTGCCGCACCCTTCTGGCACTACAATCTGTTCACGACACCTGATAACAAATTCGGTATATGTGGAGCGAGCGAAACGGCCGCGAGCGTGATATGAGCGCAGCATGTAGTCATGTTTTACATGACAGCGAATATAATGATTATCATGTTCAGACGTGTCATTTAACTTCGCCGTCTATTGACGCCATGCAATAGCAATTTGGTCTATTTGACGCGAGAGAAACGACCGCGAGCGCATCATGAGCATGGCATGTGGCCAGGTTGTTACATGACACGTATCTCATGATCATCATGTTGGCACCAGTCACATACCTTCGTCATCCATTCAGGTCCAGTAATACCAAACATGGAATAAGTGAAGCTAGCGAAACGGCGGGGAGAGTATTATGAAGGGCCCAATCACGCCTCCTAGAGGCGTTGGCCCATTATACTACGACGTAACGTTAACGAGCGCACGCTGGGCGCAGCAACGCTACGCTAGCAAAATGCGAACACAATTATCATCGAGAAATTAAAAAAAAGGTTAAGAGTGGACACTCCCGTAGACCCCAGTGGCCCAATCGACCCTAGCACACCTGGTGGTTGGTGCGAGCAAGTGGCGTGCGCTTCCTGTTTCGGTTTCACATGGCGCAAACTTTGAATTACTTTGCGTAACCCACGTTTGGCTATGACGAAAGTTCATGATTTCAGACCACTTTTCATGGCCCAAATGGATAGTTCTTGTAGGTAGTTTTCATTTAGCGATTCCCTGTTTTGTTTTGTTCAGTGGTTCGTGCGAATTGGTCGTGACGTAGTTTTTATTTCGATTAAGTTATAATAAAAAAAGAGATGCAGGTAATGATAATTCACTACGGTTTTATTCATCGCGCTTGTGTTTTTCTTTTGAAGAAGTGATCAATGTATATATCAGTCAAGGAGACAAAGTATCCGCAATGTTTTATTCAAAGGCAAGGTAGAGTCTGAGAATATAAAAAGCAAAATATGACAAAGGTAGACAACAAATGCATCTCGCCTTACAAATAAATTGTAACAAATATTGTAACAAATACAGAGAGAACACAGACAACGCGCACATCGCTAGAGTTGGCAAAAGCCGAAAAGCTGGTGAAGTATGACACACCGGGCCAGTGGGTAAGTAAGGGTCTAGGCAAAAACACAGCGCACAATGCTGATGAAGAAGGAAGAAGTGACATATACACAGCAATGAAGTCGCGAATCACGCCTGGGGTTAACCGAAATTATGCATAGAAAAAAAGAGCGCACAGAAACCACACGACACAATATAGCAGAAAGGCAAAGGTGCAGTGCGCTGGCTGTGCTTAACAACAGCTAGCCCAAAATTAAAAAAAGCAGACTTGATGCCTGCTTGTCCTCAGAAAGGTAGGGCTTTGCAGCTTGCTCACTACGTGAAAGACAAACTTTATGCTACAACACTGGCAGGTCTTGTGGCTCTTCTTATGCATCGCCTTCATCAAAAACTTAAGATCCCAAGTGATTTGCATCTGGGTGTTGCTGTGACGCTTGCGAGCTAAAATAGATTGTAGTCATCACTTATCCAGAATTGTGAACCTTAATTGGTGCTACGAGAGCGGAAGAAAATAGCAGAAGGAAACCACTTTGGCTCATTATTTTTCACAAAGGCTCTAGATCGTACGTTATCACTCACAAGCTATATAAAAATAAAACGGCAGTGACCGCAGCCCCATCAAACGCTACAAGTTTGGGTATTCTTTTGAAAATTTTGATGGGCGAGATGAGGAGGTTGATGAGAAGCTAAAATACGAAAAGCGTGATAACGTGAACCGTTCCCACTTCATACTGTGTTCCTTACCCGCTCGAAGACATTTCAAAAAGCGTTTTTGTTATCGATATATTACTTGAGCTGGAGAGATAAAGCATACACAGTGACCAAGCGACCCACAGTAAAGTGTACAGTTCGCCCGCATTTGCTAAAAGATACAGACAGGATACCCAACATTCTTTTAAGGTTATGCAAATCACTTCGAGCGAATACACAGTGTCCTTACTCCTCATAGCGGGTAACCAAAACAATGTATGCAACGAAGGAGTGGTTTGTCCAGTTGAACTGAATATAAGCATATAATACCATAATGAAGTCTGCTGTAACGAAATAACATAACAAAGCTATTGTAGGATTCGGTTCAACTCGAATACTTTAGTGTAAACCCGCCGCTAATTGCTAACCTTTGAACTTGTCAAGCTGTATGCCTTAGATTGAAGACTGGAATCTAACCCTATCTAAGTTTCGGTTCACAAAACGCACATGCCAACATAAACGAACCCGACTAAACATTTTCAGAAACTTCGCGCGACACCCAGCAGAGCAGATATGAAAAGTGCCAACACTTGACAGATGGTGATACAAAACATCGCACACTTTGAGGTGATGTGCAGTAGCCTCAATCATGGCAAGAAAGTGAGATTCAAGTTGTTGTATGTATGCAAAAGCTGCTTCTGATGGCACAGTGAGAATCCCAAAGTGTTTGCTGGGGACGTGGTATGCTTTGAGCATTGTGAAATACTGGTGGGTACCCAACCTTAAGCGTCTCACTGTCGTCTTTCAGTAACTGTGGGCAACTGCAACCGTCACATGCATTCCGAAGGAAGTGTTTGATGAGAAAACCAGCTACATAATATGCAGCGGAGTCATCGATAATATGGGAGTGAATATTGGTCGCAAGTTCAGAGAGACCGTCTAGAGCGGGAAAGTCGTCAGGCTGTGGCTGTGCACACTCCTCATTATCCACAAGAGACGCACTGGTGAGGGAGAATGGCGAGAGCTGCTCCTGGAAGAGGTCACATTCATCATCCTCGACATTTCCGTATTCTGACAGCTTGAAGAGTTTTCTTATGCAGATGTGCTTCAGGCCACAAATAAATTGTGCTACATTGGGGTTGGTGTTGCAACCCTGTTTTTGCCTAATGTGGCCAAATATGTTCTCCAGAGGATCCTGTTGAAGCCTGCGTGTTAACAGGTATTAAAATTGTAATTTTTGGAGAGGTCATCCAATAGTTGACAAATAGCCTGAATTGTAATTTGCCAACCTACGATGGTTTGTGGTTGACATCTGCCAACAAACTGCCATGATGCAATCCAGGGAAGCTGGCCTCGGAGGAAGTCAATCAGCTCTGAATCATTTTTTATGATTGCATGCCGCAGCTTTTGCGAAGTTCTTTTTTTACTCGAGCTGTTCAAGGCATCAAAAATCCTGTCCATACGGTCACAAAATTGAGCTGTAGTGATGGCCGAGGCAGGCAGCACCTTCGCATACACCATTGCCGTGATAGCAATTGAAACTGATGCACTGAGGACCTGAGTTGCTCTGCTGACCTTCATATTGATTGATATGTGGGGTTTAACGTCCCAAAACCACGCTATGATTATGAGAGACGCCGTAGTGGAGGGCTCCGGAAATTTTGACCACCTGGGGTTCTTTAACGTGCACCCAAATCTGAGCACACGGGCCTACAACATTTCCGCCTCCATCGGAAATGCAGCCGCCGCAGCCGGGATTCGAACCCGCGCCCTGCGGGTCAGCAGCCGAGTACTTTAGCCACTAGACCACCGCGGCGGGGTGACTGCTGACCTTCATATTAGAAAAAAGGTTTCTGATGAACGTGCTGTTCAGTCAACTTTCGAGCCAATCGCAACCGCAACTCATGTGAGGATTGTTAAAGGCTTACAATGTGCGACCAGTTAACGATGTCATCCCCAATGTATAACTTGTGCACTTGGACATAATGGTGCGTTGTTTTAATTAAATTCGGAACATCAAAAATGTATTACACCCGCTCACCATTAATTTCAAAAAAAGGCTTTGCTACAGTCACTCTTAGTTGGTTAGCGAGACTTACATTTGAACTGCCCTGGTCACAAATGACTGCTTTCACTGCAATACTAATGCTCCTAAGCTCCAAAATGAGTGACACCAGCAAGTTATGCATAACAGATGATGGTGTTGATGTGTGCCCTATAGTAAAAGCAACCGGTTGAACCCACTTTCTCGAAACACCAACAAGAAGAAAAACCAGCGCTCGATCAGCATTGGTTGAAGTGCGATGAGTGCCATCATCTCTAAACCCTGGGCAAAGTCTCTTACAGCATCATAGTACAAATTCTTTTTGAGTGCTATTTCGTCGAAAACTAAAGCGCACACTCGGTCACGTTCATTCCAAGCTTGAGTATTTGTTGCAATGGAAGAAAGGATTCCTGGAATTGTGTCTGGAGTCATCTTTACATTAGCTAGCCACCTCCTTAATGAACGCCGGGAGGGCAAAGAAAAATATGGAGCCAGAAATCGGTATGATCACGGACTTCGGAAGTTTAAGTGAAGAGAGAATTTCTTGAACCACACGGGAAACCGCTTGCCCTTGCGTTTAGGCCTCAAGCGAACATGTGCAGAAAGAAGTTTAAAAACCTCCTCGGTGACGTGCGGTCGGATAACTCCAAGGGTCTTTGAAGTCGATGACGGTGCTTGGTGAGGCTGTCTCCGCAGTCTTTTGATAGTTTTCCGCTGTGCTGCTACTTTGGCTTGCAGATGTTTAATGGTTTGCTTGTACTTCATTGTTGGAGACATTGTCGCTGGCATGCAGAAACGCACTGCAATAAACAAAAAATGGATGTAAAAGCGAAGAACAACAAATCCTATACGAGCACTTTCCTCGCTCTTTCAGACCCAAGGTGCACAACTTTCTGTGGTGCAAAGTTTTCGATTCCACTACCTAAAAACAAACCATTCACAATGTTGACAATGCACACACAAAAAAAATGAAAATCACTGAGAGCCCACCCTTACATTTTGTAAGTGCACACGTGGTGTCCTTTTGAGGATAGTTTCCTCAGAATGTCGTAAACATAAAATAGCACATTAAAAACAGCTGCAATAAAAGCATAGTCACCATTTTCTCTAGGGCACTGAGGCGTGGAGCTGTTGGCGGAGACGTCTTCTGGAGGGTCTTGTGAAGCTTGTTCAGTGCCTCGGACAGTGCTGTCGGAACAATCTTGCGAGCGGCCTGCGGAAGTCTCTATATCAATCCACTGTGGTGTTGAAGTGAACATACAACTTACCGGTCACACAAGTTCCTTTTGTGACAGCTGAACGACTGGTTAAGGTTTTCTCCGGCAAGACGAAGTCAGCAGAAATTATTTCACCAGCTACAAGGGAGCTGCCACCTGCAGAGGCTTGGTCAACAGTCAATTTGGGTAAAAAAAAGGAATCGCGACACTGAACGCACCCTCCTCATCGGGGCACCTCAATGTGGGGGAGCCGCTTTTTGAAGCCTCTACCGCAGGTCCTGAAGAAATGAAATTATGGCAATGTGTCAGTAAGAGGCTGGAAATAACACAAACTGAAGCTCATCCGCACCTTGCAGTGCAGCTTCTGCAGTCATGTCACAGTCACTATTTGAAGCGACGCTCAGAGAACCTGCATATATGTGCAGTTGGTAAAAATTACAAAGCTTGTAGCGTGGGGAAACTGAAACAGCTCTTTCAAACGCATAAATTGGTCGAACGTGGAAAAAAAGAGGAGGCACTAACTAGGAAACAAGTAATTTGTGATTTTTGGAATTATCAACAGTGCCAGCTTTCACTGATGAAAGGTATATGTACATGTTCACTGAGGCTTGAAGATAACGTGAAATAGCCCTTTAAAGTCTTTCAAACCAAGTTGCGCAGGTCAAGAGCATCAAAAAACGACAGAAATGTAAAGCTACTGTTAGGAAGGTAATAGCCCACTATTCACAAAAATTAGGAGTTTCCAAGGGTTACTTCTATAGTGAGGTTTCTCCATCGGCTACAAAGATCTTCGCGGTTAACTGTCGCCACTGATTCAATACAAGTGGCTGCTAATGCACATATTTTAGTTTCAGTCAATCACTTACATGGTGCAGCTGGTTGCACACTGGGAACAGCCATTCTTGTAAGCCTTGTGTGCCCAGGGTCCATGAAACTTTGAGCAGTAAAATGGTCGCTACAAACCCTGTACGTTGCGTACAATAGGCTGGCCGGCTTACTCAGGAGATCATCGCGTCCAGCATACTGCATCCATGCTTTCATACTGCATAGGCAATGAACTATCAGCTGAAAGGGGACGTGCTTGAATAGTGATTTTTTATTGTTACCCTCACGGAGCAAGTACGAACAGTAAGCCTAAAGACATGCAAACCATACAAAAGCTTTAACACACCTGCTGTCCCGTGGTATGCGGAAGAAACTCGTCCCAGGCTTCTTGTGGGTTCTGCCATTGTTGAAGCACCACGATACACAGCAGTAGCTGCCGTAGCTTGGACCGCCGGACGGCATGGCATCAGCGTGGTCTGAAAATGTTAGTAAGTGATGGCATCAGCGTGGTCTGAAAATGTTAGTAAGTGGATGCTTCGCTGTCACATTACGAAAAAGATATGTGCACGTCATAAGTATACCAGCGAACCCCATTGAATGATTAGCAACTCAATGCACAATACAAAACCAGTGATACATCTCTGACCTATAAAACTCTGACTTACAAAGATCTTCAGAAGTTTCCAGGCCGCTATCCCTTGTAATGCAATGGTATCGCGGCCTGGGAACTTTAGAACACCTTCGTGCATACGCAGTATCAGCAGTACATTGGGAAGAAAAATCGTAGTTGAAATTTGTGCGGTAAAGTTATATTGGAAACGTCAAAAAATTGTGGGCAGCTTGCACTAGTGGCACAAGGCTAGCGAAGAAACGAAGATGATGGCCACTTGGCTAGTCCAGATTTGCCTCCGGCACACCAAGAATTATTCGTGTTCCGAGCCTTCGGGAAACGCGTCGTGAAGCATGCGAGGCCCAGCGAACGCTTCTCAATATTTCGCACCGAGCCACCGAGCCTATGACCTAGCTGCCCAGCTATGCTCAGCGCACAGACGCTCGCGTCCGTGGCAGACGCAGCACGCATCGCCTCGGCTTGACGCCGTGCTGCCTTTGCTATACTGCATACGTTGCACAATGTTCTCATCTAGCCGCCGCATAGAGCCGCAAACTTTCTTTTTAGCGAACCTCCCCGTCCTTACAAGCTTCAGAAAAAGGTTACAACTGCGTGAATGAGACGCCACGTAAGAAACAAACTCGCACACTCGAAGCGCAAAGTGTGTGCATCTTTCTATGTTTGTTGCATGGTGTCTTATTCGCGCAAGTATAACCGTTTTCTGAAAAAATGACCCAACAAGCCCAACAACATGTCATTCAACAAGCTTCACTTGAAAACGTACCTCACCTGTTATCTCACGCACGAAAACGCCGACGCAGCCGACGTTCACGAAAGCGACGAAAGCTTCCCGCTGTCAGTCATGCATGGGCTTGTCGCTGGGTGGATGGTGTTTATGACAGTACGGCTGAAGAAAAATAATCGCGTAAGGTGTGTTGAATAAATTGTTTTTATGTATGAAGAACATACCAGATTTGGGCGTATATTTATTATTCTGTAAAAACAATTCTGTGTCATTGATTATAACTGTTTTTGTTTTGCGCTTGCGTCCTCTGACGTTTGGTGAGAGCACTTGTTCGTTACGTAGTCGTGACGCACTTCCTGAGGCCAGGTTTCGCGGAGTGTCCTCTTTTGTCTTTTTCTTTCTCTATGACAATATAGTCTGACGCCAGACGCGACCAGCGTCTGTTGGCGCAGCCCTGCGGCAACCGGTGCGAAATGCCAACCACGTTACCCAGGATGCACCACGTCTGTCTTGCTTCGTGACGAAGGGACGCCGGACTTGTCAAAGCAACGCAGTGCCGCACACGCGTCAAAGCAACGCAGTGCGGCACATGCCTACATGCCTGCGAGGATATGCCAGGCCAACGCCTCCTAGATTTTTCGTGCCTGCCGAATGAGCGCGAAACGCCGGTCATCTGTGACAACGCTGCCTACGTAGAGGTAAGGGTCTTTGTACTTGGCCTATGCGATCGGCAATTTCGGCATTTGCTACTAATTTCAGAGGATGCCTTGTATTAAAAAGTTGCTTGCTGAATGACGGCGTCACTTACGTAGGGATAATTATAATTACGTTTACGCCTTTTTAAACTTTTTACGTTATTTTTGTTGCATATAAGCTCCAAAAACGTAAAAACCTATTTGAAGACACCCCTACACTCTAAAAAAAGAGCGAGTAAAAAGGGTGTCCTTTTTGTCCCACAACAATAATCGTCATCTATATTGCGTTCCATCTTTCCGCTATCGCCCCGCGCCCGATACATTCCGGTCACAATCGACATGCCCATTATCAGGGTTACATTGCATTCTCGGAAGGAAAGTGGCCAGTGCCGAGTTTTCAAGATAGGAAGCGCACGCAAGCCTGATGACGATTATTGTTGTGGGACAAAATGACACTCTTTTTACTCGATATTTTTTAGAGTGTACTTGAGCGGCGCCACCACCGTAGTTCCGACGACCACCGCTTCCGAAGTGACCACCGATGTACGGCAGGCACGGGAAATCTAGGAGGCGTTGGCCAGGCAGATCGGCGCCTGGCGTGGCTATCACCGGCATGAAGCAACGAAACCAACGCTGGAGCACACGCGCACCGGGTCACGTCTAAGTGTATTCACGCCTTGAGTGTGGCATGTAGTCATGCTCTTACATGACACGCATCTCATAATTATATTGTTTGCACCAGTCACATGCCTTCGTCATCCATTCACGTGACGTAATACCAAATTTGGCATATATGAATCTAGCGAAACTTCCCCGAGCGCATCATGAGTGCAGCATGTAATCATGTTACATGACACGCATGTCATGATTATCATGTTTGGACATGTCATTTACATATGTTCGCGTCACGTACTATTGAATTTGGTACATGTGAAGCTAGCGAGACAGCCGCGAGCACAACATGAACGTAGCATGTAGTCATGTTGTTATATGACACGCATCACATGATTATCGTGCTTGCACCAGTCACATCCCTTTGTCGTCCATTCACGTCCCGTAATACCAAGTTTGGGGTGTGTGAAGCTAGCAAAACGGCCTGCGAGGGCATCATGAGTGTGGCTTGTAGTCATAATGTCACATGACACGCACGTCATGATTATCAGTGTTTGCACCAGTCACATACCTTCGTCATCCATTCGCATCACGTAACGCCGATTTTGTATATGTGAATCTAGCGAGATGGCTGCGAGCGCATCATGAGCGTGGCGTGTAGTCATGACTCATGACCTACATAACATGTATGTCATGATCTCCACATTAGGGTCTGTTGCCTGTGTTTCGCCAATGCAATCATGTCATAGCATACCAGTTTGGCAGCATGTCATGTGAACGAGACCACCGCAAGAGCAGCAAGACCATGTAATGTAAATCATGACATTTATGACATACATGTCATGATTTTCTTGTTATGACTAATCAAATATACTCGTATTACAGTAATGTTATGCCATACAAAGTTTGGTATCGATACCATTATGCAAGCGGCCAGGAGAGGTAAATGTCGTAGGCGGATAGATAGATAGATAGATAGATAGATAGATAGATAGATAGATAGATAGATAGATAGATAGATAGATAGATAGATAGATAGATAGATAGATAGATAGATAGATAGATAGATAGATAGATAGATAGATAGATACGCTCAAAGTCGCCAAAGTTCGCTAAGAAATGCTTCGCATTCAACAAAAGAGGAAAACGAGGAAATGCGTGCAACTCCGGCAGCGTTCGCTGTAGACTCGCGCACAACTGCGACGCCACAACTAATGGTGTCATCGATTGGCAGATTAGGGGGGGGGGGGGGCACAAACTCAGCGCCAGAGCACTCCACTCTGGCGGAGAGTAACAGGAGGGAATATGCCAATGGAACACACGCTCTTCCTCACGAGCAAATGGCAGGGCCAGAATGGAACGCGCCACGCGCGTCTCTCTTCTTGCATGAGTGGGTACGCTGCGCACAGTGACGCTACGCTAGCAAAACGTGAGCTCCGATGCGAGGCGCAACCGACGCGAGTGGCGTTCCTGGGCGCGTTGGCACCGTTTCAAGGCACGGAGCGCTAGTAACTTTCGGTTGAATTCGCCGATTTTCGCGAAGTAGAAAAATTTGCTCCGTGGAGTAGATCGCGCGACGAAGCTGCTCCAGATCTGCCAATGGAACATACAGGGTGCACTCTCAATCTGCGAATGAAATAGACTTGCTCCGTATGTAGAAGAAAAAGTACTACCAGAAGTGCTCCGAATATGCCAATGGCATAGGGTTTCATACAATAATAGCTAGACTAGGAATCTGGCGCTGCGATCGTGTACCTCTATGGGAATGATGGGATGTACAGGCTTAAGATTGGATAGGGTTAACTGGCGAAGTGTCTATGGACTTTTTTCTGCAGTTTCAGTTTCGTTCTTCGCACAGCATGGGTAGTTGGGTGCGGTGAAAGAGGCTGAAGCAGTGCCTTTGTTTTTCGAAGAGGCCGACGACTACTTGATCTCCTGATTTGCTGCGACGTTGGAGCTTTACGAGTCGTATTTGACGGTTAAAAGAAGCGTCGTCCCCTCACCGCTGCACATAGATGTAGCGTCTCATGCCAGTGCAGGACATTGCCTCGAGTGAATGTTTTTCACGAGCGCGTCTTGCCTAAGCTCGTTTTAAATCGACTGCAAACTGATGACGAAACAGAGGAGACGCACCGTCACGCTCCGCTGACTCGACTTCACAACAAAACCAGAGGTGCATTGAGGGCATACCACTGGGACTACTGGGACAGACGCACCTAGCGTCGCAGAAGACGAAATGATAAGTGTTTCACGCTTAATCCTGTACTGTTATTTCTATAAACAGATAATACATACTTCTGAGACAAAAACAATCAAGTTTGTTTTCAAGTGTTGTGAAAAATAATTCAATAAAGCTTGATGCCAAATCTGGAGTGCAATAGCACAGCGATGCAAACCCCGATGATTGAATTCGTCCAGGCTTCACTTTTGCCGTCTGGTCGCGAAAACTTTTTGCAATAAAGTTCTTGCACAAATAATTGAATCAAGTTCAAATTAAATTTGAGTTCATATCACTTTGTTTTACCCCCGAAAAAGAAGCGTCGCGAATCTCAAGAACGTAATCCATTCAAAGCGGATCCGAAGCCTGTACTTCCCATAATTCCCATGGGGGTACAAGTGCCACCGAAGTAGCACGCGTAGACACTAGCGCCAGATTGTGCTCTGGGTATTATTGAATGAAACTCTGTGGCCAATGGATCACACCATAATTTTCGACCTTTTGGCAATTTAGGGGCCCTTTAAAATTTAGCATAGTCATTTTATGATTAAGAAACACTGAAAAAAATTCACCTAACAATCGGCCAATCACCTGCATTGCGTAAGAGCCACGAGAAGAGGTGAAGAAGAAGAAGGCCTTGCTTGCCTGGTCGTTACTCTGCCGGGACTAGGTTCGAGTATCGACTGCCACATCCTTGCAGATTCGGCATCCGTCAACATGACTGCCTGGCCCAGATCTGTTGCTGTCACATCGTTTCAACGCTGTCGTCCTGAGCTGCCATCTTCCGTTTTGCCTCTACTCGCGTACTGATATCCACAAGGTGAGAAACTACACCATGTTTAATCGTACGTCTCCGATTATAAATAGAGCGGCGTTTACCAAGTTTCCGCAAATTTTGTCCAGTACCTGTGAGCTGCGTGAAAAAGGTTCAGAGCCAATAGCGGAAGGTTTTAATTTCAAAGCGGAAGGCATAGTCAGTGAATACAATCTAAATTTTGAAATTAATTTCATTGACGCAAACAAAGTGGAAAGAGTTGCGAATCATGCAGAAAGTAAGAAATTTAGGCATTTAGTTTTACAGCGTTTGTGGGCTCAAAACTAGTAGTTAGCAAGCAAAGTAATAAAAGCCATTTATTAGCTGTCAATGATCGCTGTTATCTTGAGGGAGAGTAAAGTAAGAACTGCAGTCCATCGCCTTTTCGAAGACACTGCTTGTCATTGTGACCAGCATATACATTATGCGCACAGGGAGGGGTGAGTGTTGGGAGAATAGCTGCCTCTTCAGTCACCCCAAAGGGGGGGGGGTAGGGGAGGGGGGTTACTGAGGCGCAGCGTGCAGCCCCCATAGAAGACCTCACGACCACTTGGGGTGACCGCTTTTCTTTTAAATGCGAATGCATTTCTTATGGTGTCATCCATTGACAGATTCGCAGCACTTCCGGTAATACTTTCGTCTGCTTCATCTGGAACAAGTCTCTTTTATTTGAGGATTGAAAGTGCTCCCTGTATGTTCCATTGGCAGATCTGGAGCAGTTTTGTCGCCAGATCCACTCCATAGAGCAATTTTTTCTACTCCGCTTAAATTGGTGGATTTGATCGGAAGTCTCAAGCACCCCGTGCCTTCAAATGGTGCCACCTTCGGCCACGCCAACGGACGCTGGTCGCGTCAGTTTTGCCTCGCGTCGGAGCTCACGTTTTGGTAGCATAGCATCGCTGTGCCCCGCGTACCCATTCGTGCCAAAAGAGAAAGGCGCGCATCGCGTTCCATTCTGAACCTTTATTTGTTCTAGATAATAGAGCACGTGTGTTCCATTGGTGGATTCCCTTCTGTTGCCCTCCGCCAGAGGGAAGTGCTTCGGCGCAGCGTTCGTCGGCCACTCCAAATCTGCCAATCGATGACTCCATTAGTCGGGCTATGGCAGGCATCCGGTGGCGGCGTCCGGTGGCGGCGGACATGCGCGGACAGGTGTTTTGTTTTCGCTCTCACTCCTTCTCTTATTGCAACAGCTGTGGGCGTGTGTAAAGCCCCTTGGTGCACGTGTTTATCCTCGCCCCTAGCCGCTGGAGCCAACGCCGACTAAATTGACCATTTGCGGAAAAGTGAGCGCCCCCTGTCGTGTAAACAGGAAAGCTTCGCTTTTGGTTGGAAAACAAAACGCTTGTTTTGTTGCTTTAGGACCAAAAACGCATGCCCGTTACTGAAACAAGAAGGTAAAGGAGAAAAACATTCTGTTGATGTTTGTATACACGGTGTAAAACAAGAATTTCTCGCGTTTCAGCCTGAGAAATAACCAAGTGAGGTGATACCTGCACTCCGCTACCTCGACGGTTCGCCAGGCTCATTACGCCTGCTCTTTTAAGAAGAACATTATGTTATACACTTGAAGTTGAACCTTGAAATGTCTGTCGATTAACTATAGGTTCAGTGAGGACGGCTTGTGCACCGTCTGTGAGGTACGGTGTTTACGTGAAAACGGCAGTGTTCGCCGTTACTACGGGTCATATTGATGGAACGCCAGGCTGATGTTTTCCAACCAAAACCAAAACGCCTGTGCAGGAACACTACCTGTGCGGTTACTGCTCATGCGCAGTGGTTTTCCCGCAAATGGTCAATTTGTCGGCGTTGCTGGAGCATGTCTTGTGAGAGCGTGTAGGAAAGGGTAGTTGCAGTGCTTCGCCTTCCTTCTCTCGCCATTCGCTCTCTCTTCTCTCTGCGCACGCGTCTCATTCTCGACCGTTCACTGGCTGGGCGCCTCTCAAGAACAGCCGGAAATGTGCGCTCGAGACGCTGCTGTGAAACGCCAATGCAGAGCCGAGAACGCTGGCTCCTCGCTCTCGACCGTTCGCTGGCTGGGCCCCTCTTAAGGCGATGGCAGAAATCTGTGAAGGCGAATGTCAGACGGCAATGGTGCCCTCTTTTGGCGCAATAAATGTATTCATTCGCATTTCCTCACGATTCTCTTCGATAAGGCAGGGGCATTTTTTGCTGTAACATCTGCAAACCAAAGCCACGGCTGCGCATGATGAGATTGCCCCTGCCTATATTATTATTTATAAGACGCTATCAGACTCCCCAGATAGCGTACCATAGTTGTGCTTCGTTCGTACGTTATTTCTCGCGTCAGCTTGCTATAATCGGGAGCAACTTCCTGTGGCAATGAAGGGAAAGCTATGGGGGCAGAGCTACTGCACATGTACTCCTCTGCGAATAAGTCAGGTGCGGCTCGCATCTCGAATGACGGCCACGTTCGAATAATGTCATTGCATAGAATTTTCTACGCCTACTTATACAGACATTTGTCAGTGAAATTCGCCACAAGCTTCTTCGGTGAGTCGTCTACATAATAGCTGGAGGGTGACGACCACTCACCGAAAGGTGAGTACGCCATTTTCACTGTGAGATGCACCTAAAACGTGCGACGTTTTCTGACGTTCAAAAACGTGAAATGACACTTCATAAATCAAAACAATATTAGTATCTCCTTGGTTTTTGGGACTATATTATTGCAACATCTCTTTATAAATAGCATCCGTAGAAAATAAAGGGATATTTTCTGTGATTTTTCACACCAAAAGCATAGACGCATTTGTGGGACTACGTACTTCACCTGAGGCATACACCCACTTTCTTCGGTAGCCTTACTATCCATGCCACAGAAAGTTGTCCCCGAATCTAGCTGAAATAGTTGAGACGTAATTGCACGATGACTTCTGGCGTTTCTCACTGTAATGAGGCTTCTGCGGTCGGAACTTATTTTTGGCCCTAATTCCATCTCAAGCAGTAACATGACACATTTAATGTAAGGATTTTCTTACGTCCGTCAACTTTACATTTGTTGTCCGCCTCGGAGGAAAAATGGCTAGAGTCCTCGGCTGCTCACCCAAAGGTTGGGGGTTCGACCACAGCCATGATGGTTGCAATTCGATGAAGGTGAAATGGTGGAGGCCCCTGTACTGTGTGATACGACGATGATGATGATATGTTGGGTTTAGCGTCCCGAAACCACCATATGATTATGAGTGACACTGTAGTGAAGGGATCTGGAAATTCCGACCCTCTGGGGTTCGTTAACCCCAGGGGTTAACCCCAGGGGGCCACGCGAAGACCAAATGTGATCACGTTGGCCTAGAGCATCTTCGCCTCCATCGAAAATGCAGCCGCCGCAGCCGGGATTCGATCCCGCGACCGGCGGGTCAGCAGCCCAGTACCTTAGCCACTGGACCACTGCGGCGGTGCACTGTGTGATGCCAGCGCACGTTAAAGATCACCAGATGGTCAATATTTCTGGAGCCTTTCACTACGGCGTCTCTAATAATTATAGCACGATTTCAGGACGTAATACGTCCGATAATATTATATTCTATAAATATAGTATATATATTTCTTATTTTATACTATATATAATATTATATATAACAATATAATATATTATATAGTATCATATATTTATTATATATATTTTACATTATAGCATATATTTTTCAGTCACACTAGATTACTCTGGAATGCGGCTGACTGTTCTGGACCTGCTGAGCAACCATGGAGGTCTAACGCTTCATCATATTCCATAACCAAGCGGGTGCGTCATCATGGAAGGCCCGCAAGGAGGAACCGGTGTTCACCTCTTACCCTGCACAGCTTCTGATCAAGAAACGTGTCAGATCGTCACCGAGCTGGTTAGCTGGAACAATTTTCTCCGCGGCTTGCGATTCGAAATCCGAGAAGACCACGAGAGATGTAACCAGCTACACGTAACTAACACTGCCACCGCAGCACCGTATGTGGAAAGTTCCGTCACAAAACCATGGTCAGAATGCCTGGAACTTCTTGGGTGGATATTGACGACGCACCGGTGCATAGGCAGCGTCAGCCTTGCGCTTTCTTCAACGGAGTGTAGAAGCCTGCCCCTCCTGAGCGCCCTTTGTCAAAACAGGTGTATCAAAAGCGTTACAGTAGCTAGGATGAATACTTGGACCGCTAGCGCCATTTCCACTATACTGCCTTGCCTGACCAACATTGAAAAACTGCAACTCACGCCCGTGGAGGTACCTCTGGATGTCCTTGTAGGCCCTCTGTGTGCACTTCTGGAGTCGTCGGTGTCTCTCAGTAGCCTACACGTAGAGGGCACGTTTGCGGAAGACAGGATGGTTGACACGCTCTTTAAAGCCTTGTTAAAAAACCCCACTCTAACAGAGCTTCACTTCCAAGACATGTCAGTGCACGGTAGTCTGTATCCGCAATCTGTAAAGGAATTCCTCGCCTCCACTACAATGCTAAAGGTTCTTTACGTGAGCACTAAAACACCGTCAATACAAATGGCTGTACTCGAAGGCCTCTTGGAAAACTGGAGCATCGAGAAGCTATCGCTCGACTTGTTCATGGTGATAGAAGAGACCACGGCTCTGATATCGCGAATAATCGAGACTAAGCCAGTAATACGCATGCTAGAGATTTCGAGACCACTTCCTTTACCACCTGTTCATAGAACAGTTTACGACTGTTGGATTCGTCCTCTCATGGAGAACGACACTCTGGAAGAAGTGAGACTCCCCTTGTACGCACTGCATCCCGAAACGTGGTCCGCTTTCTTCCGGGCGCTGCCAACTAAGGAAAACCTGAAGAAGTTTCACATCAGCTCACCATTTTACCTTTCTCGATTAAACTGGCTTTGCGCAGAGCTGAAACATAGTGGATCGGAAGAAAAAGTTTCCCTCCAACGTTACACTAGTGCGTACGACATTGAATTCCTACAGTCGAAGGTGTTTTCGGCAGTCGATTTGTCGTTGTCGCAGTATGAACAAAAGTTAGCCGTCTTGGTTCAGTTACCGAATTGTCAGCAGCTAACGTCCGTCCGAATCGATTTTAGGTTTGACGACCCCCGGATATCAATTCCATTAGCCGAATTTTTGAGATCGACTAGAACCTTGCAAAAACTAGACATTCGCGTGATGTGTGTTCGTGGAGCAGGTGGGCGAAACCAATGGTGGAAGCACGTGCTTGAGTCGCTGTCTCTGAACAAGACGTTGACGAAATTGGTGCATACGTCTTATAACATGACCATCCAAGACACCGAGGACATGGCCGATTCGATCAAGCGGAATACGTGCATACGGCGACTCTCCCTATTCTACACACCGCCGGAGAATAGCAGCGCATTCATTCGGCGCCTTTCAAAAGGTATTGAGGAGAATTACAGGCTAACCGACGTTAAATACTCGGGATACTGTGAAGAGGAACTGGCCAGTGACTGGTTTGCTGTCCAGGAGACAACATGGCGGAACTCAGGTCTCGTCTCACGAGCGGCTCGAATAAAGCAAGCATCTTCATTGGACAGGTAAGTGTAAAACAGAAGCGAAGCCATTTTTTTTATGTATCATGTGTCCAGAGTTGTAGGCTTCTTGGCGTCTGCTTCTTGTAAAGACGAGTTTTAACTAGTGTTTAGTGGTCCAGTCTCTTACTAAAAATATTAAAATACCACGGGTCGGTTGAGTACTGCATGTATGCCTGTCTTGGGACGTTTATGGTGAAAAATTCGTAAACAGGTGGGTAGAGGCTGCAGTTGGCGTTTGAACAAGTGATCTGTTTGAACAAGGCTTTCAAGGCTATAACAAAAAATCAAGTTCATTTGCCGAAACGTTGACTGCAGTACTTACCTCCTGTTTTCAAATTTGTCATCGCAACCATCGACTGTCTCTTTATTGCCTTGTTTAGGAAGTTTATTTATTTATTTATTTATTTGTTTATTTATGTAAACCCTCATGATCAAGGATATTGAAGATGGGAGTGATTATAATAAACGACGTACTATATAGAAGCAGATCAGATTATCATAGTACACATTTTTCTAATTATACAGGTTCAGCTAGTCGTAACAAGGACATGTATAGTGTTCACAAACTAATTATAAATAATGATTTGAGAAATGTGCTAAGGCTACAGGCATGTACGCAGCAAAATAAAAATCTAGTCATGGATAACGAAATGCATACACGTTGCGCAAAAAATAGAGAAAAAACAAAGGAAAGAGAATCCAGCTATACAATGCTAATTAAAGTTCCTCCAAACACATGATTGTGTTGAATTGTTACAATGTTACAATGTAATCAGCAAGGTTGTTCCTTTCAGTTGATGTTGAACGGATGAAGGACTGAAAGAATCCTATTGTGTGCTATCTTTCAAGGCCAACTTTGTAACGGTGGTCGATACTAGAAGGTATGCATTGTGGCCACAAAATCATTTCGTTCTGAATAGTTTAATGATATACGTTATCAAAAAGAGCGAGACGGGCAATTTTGGACGATGAGATAGCGGTGTTAGTGAACGATGGAATTTCATGACAGACACACATTTGCGGTACGATTCTAGTTAGACAAGATGGAGCGAGCTGAATTGCACAAGTTCTAAAGAGGTACTTAGTTTGTCAGTAATAGAACCACAAACAGCGCATGCATATTCTAGTTTTAGACTTACAAGGGTTATATGACAGAAGTATTTTTCGGGATGAAGGGGTATTCAGAAAAGTTACGGCGTAGATAGCCAAGGGTGCGGTTTGCAATCTGAGTCACGTAGTCAATGTGGGTGTTCCAAGATAGGTTAGAAGTTCTATGTGCGCCTAGATATATATACGAGCGAACACATACAAGACGAAAATCTTTGAGGAGGTGCGCGTGCATGATGTTAGAAGAACTTGACACGCGCATGGATTTACATTTAGGGTCGTTGCTCCATTAACTATTGTTTACACTAGTTAGCTACGATATGTAAATCAGACTGACCGTGAGAATAATCATCGACACTGGAAATTTCGCGAAATACAACACAGTCGTCGGCGAAGAAATGAATGGTAGATGTTAGTGAAGGAAGGTCGTCACTATAAATCAAGAACAAAAGAGGTCCGAGCATTGAACTTTTCGGTGCACTGGAGTTAACGTTTCGGTGTGATGAATTATGGTCGTTAGCAACTACGAACTGTGTCCGGTTAGATAGAAAGCATTTAATCCACCTAAGAATGTTAGTGTCACAATTTAGTAGACTTAGTTTATAAAGTAAAAATAAATGTGAGGCTTTATTATATGCTTTGGCGAAATCCAATCGGCCAAACATGAATGAACGAGAAGACGGTGAAGTTTGTGAGTAAAGATCGCGAGTTGAGTTTCGCAAGATAATGATTTTCTATATCCCTGCTGGGCTGGAAGGAAAAACGTATTGTAATCGAGAAACCTAACGAGATGGTTGGAAAAGATGTGTGTTCAAGTAGTTTACAGCTAGTACTTAAGAGTGAAATCAGACTGAAGAAAACGTCCAAGAAAGAGCCACACAGTTCATCTATAGCGATTTCCGATGCAGCTCAGTGCGAGACCGGCAAGCTCGAGCTAACCTAATGCCATTAGCCGAAAGAGACCGCTCATCACGTTTAAAATTTCTATATCAGTTAATCAAGGGGCACTAGAATGTCAGCGCTAGCGAATGGATTTCATTCTTCTCCGGTTGTTTAACGCGTCAAAGACACGAACTAACAATCACTCCTTTCTGTTCTCATAACGACAGCTTTAAGTATTTTTTCCGAGAGCAGTGACAGATTTAAATAACATTAACAGCAACATCATTCAAGCAACTTCTTTCTCAGCATCTTCATCGTTTCTTGATGGCTGAAACGTGATCATTTATTTTTCATAATTACCGTCTGTTTGCTTCTCCGTTTCCTGTCGCTTTGTTTCATTTGCAGTTACTGTAAATGCAATTTTGGAGTCATTTAGCATGATTTTGATATCTTTAGTGAATGTGCTTGGCATTATTATTATTATTATTATTATTATTATTATTATTATTATTATTATTATTATTATTATTATTATTATTATTATTATTATTATTATTATTGCAATCTTCCTGTACAGAAATTTTATAATAAATTTTTCATTCATGCATTGCATTCCACCCTACTAAAACTCCTGAAAATGGGTAGTGCTACAATAAATAAATAAACAACTAAATAAATAAATGAATAAATGGGACAATAATTAGTTGCGAGACTTTATTGTCTGGCTTGTGAAGTGGCACCACTTTCCGATTTTCCATTGTATAGACAGAGTAGATGAATCCAAAGGCTGCTGAAAAAGTTTAGCGAGAAGCACCTAAATATGGCCTTGGTGTTTTTTTTAGAAATTTCGTGCTCATAAGTCATAGCCCGCTGATGAGTGATTGCTCAGAAATCGATAAGTTTGGCAATGGCATCTATGTCAACAGTCACTGGAGGACATAACACAGTACCACGTCGCCGATTTTTTTTTTTTTTTTTTGTGACGAAGCTGACGTTGGCCAAGCCCTTCTCAGCATCCGAGAGCAATATTCCGAAGCAGCGTAAGCCCTTTAGCCCGACCGACGGATAGCCTAGAACAACAAAATCGTACTGGCGAGTGGGTGGAAGGCGATCACTACAGGAGGCGGCAAATTTTTTTCGCAAATGTATCGTTAAGAGTTGAAGCGTATTGTTTCATTGGTGCATGGTTGCCTCTATATATAGAAATATATGTTTGCCACGTGAGGGCTTGATAACGCTCCAACACTTTTTGGTGTTTATCTTTAACAAAGTAGGAATTTCGGTACATAGAAAGTTGGATTTCGCGTTTTCTAGTGCCGCTAAGTTGGTGTCGAGTGCAGCTTTATAGTAGAACCAGCGTGTACTGTTAGGGGCGAGTTTGGCGGAGCGATATAGGCGTGTACGATATATGCGAGCTTTCCACACCAAGTGAACATGTCTTTTGGGCTGAACTGATCAAGGAGTAAGACCGTTCTGAAAGTGGTAGGCAAAGAGACTGCGTACATTCAGGAACGTTAGAATTGTTGTTTGAATCGCTTTGCATGCTCACGACTGTCTTGTGGCTATAACAGTGGTGCGGCATACTACTGCGGAGCTAACACTCAGAGGCACCTGGAATTGGGCAAAACGATCGTCTTCGCCATAGCACTGATTGGTAGTGCAATTCGTGCTTAACTCGAAAGTGGGTTACTACATTAGCCGAGCCGGTTTGTTTGGTCTTTGAGCATTTGTTTTATTTATCACATAATTTCTGCTCTTTAAATCAATGCCAATATAACCATGATTTCATAATAATTTCTTCGTCCCTTAGAATTGTGTGAAATAACGGTTGCGTGAATCCATGCCCATCGTTTTCTTCATGCATTTTTTGGAGATAAAAGTGACAACTAAACTGTTCAATCAATCACAATGGAGCGACGTGTGGACGTTGGTAAAGAAGGCAATTGATGCTGCCTTGTACAAACAATTATGCAACATTTTTATTGACAAGAAACAGTGCCCTTTTTTTATGAGTAATGCCAGATTTTATGAAGCTATTTTTTATTTATTATTATCAATGTCAGTTATTGAACTTTAGCAGAGTGTTCACAAGAAGGAAATGACTACTGCCATATCGAGGGGAACTGGTCTGGCAGCAACATCTGTTTTCGCTCTTATTGGCTCACAAGCCTGCAAAATATGTTACACCAGAATACGTAATCAGTGGCTTCCATTACCGACGAAGTTTTTTGCCGGAGAAGTAGGTGCATATTGTGCGACACTTTTTTGTAGCCGATATTCCTTCTGCCGACTGTTAGTCCCCCTGAAAATGCGTCTGATTTTTTTTAATTTACATTCTCCCATTCGTGATTATTGCCTTCCATTCACCTGCTATCAGACTTGTTTCTCGAGCTATATTATTCAAGCCTGCAAGTGCTAGTACAAAGTCTACACTAGCGTGCCTCGTATAAGAAAACGCGACTTTCTCGAATGGCAAGCAATCGTCCCGTGCAGGTACGTGACGGGAGCCGTGGAGCGCGTCGCCCGACACCCTGCCCTGCTGGACGAGGTTGCCCTGAGAGCTAAACTCGACCGTGCAGAACTCGCGGTCTTGGTACGAGACCGCCTGACTGCAAATACGATCCATGGACGGTTTCATGAGGGCCGTTGGAGTAGTAAAGGAACGTGTCATTTGCCACCCTGCCGAGGACGGCCGCATGCAGCTGGACGACCTGAATGAGGACTGCTGGAGCCACGTGCGGCGGTACCTCGTGACCGATGATGTCAGGCGCGGTGCAGTACAGGCTGATAGTGCATGAATACGGAAGCAGCTTGCTTCTCACGTGGACGTGTGGTGCCCAGTTTAACGTGATTTGACTTGTATTCATTAAAAACGTCAGTATCTTAATCTTTGAGGACTCTTAGGCTTTTTTTTTTCAAAAGGAACCGCCACGGTAAGTAGTCTGGTGGTGATGGCTCTCCAGTTCTGACCTCGAAGTCACGTGGTTTAATCCCGGCTCCAGCAGCCGCATCTCGATGGAGACTCACTGAGAGTCTCGTGAGCCAACTGATACTGAGGTGCGCGTTAAAGAACACGTACTTGATGGACAAATTTGTGGAACCCTTCGCTACGGCATCGCTCATAATCATTCGTAGTTTTAGGACTTAAAACGTCCCGTGTGGTGGACTAGTGGCTAAGATACTCGGCTGCTGATCCGCATGCCACGGGATCGAATCCCGGCTACAGGCAGCTGCATTTTTGATGGAGGCGAAAATATTGTAGGCCCGTGTACTCGGATTTGGGAGTACCTTGAAAAACTCCAGGTGGTCGGAATTTTCGGAGCCCTCCACTACGGCGTATCATAATCAGTATGGTTGTTTTGGGACGTTAAGCCCCACATATCAGTCGATCAAATCAACCTCGGTAGGTATAAAGACGAAAACCCAAGATGCCTCCCGAAACGCAAAAACTTGCCCACAGACGTCGACCGTCGTGCCGCGGCGTCAGCGTCAACGCGAGCAATGCGAAAATTCGTCGAGTGATGACACCTCATGATATCATACCGACGTCACATATCGACAAAAATTGTTACTTCAACACGACGTGACGTGACCACGCGATTTCATGTCGTCCTAACTTGGTGATAGCCTGACGAAAATTCGAAGGAACGTAGAAACGACGGCAAGAGAGGTCCAGACCATCCGGTGCGTTCTCGTGCTCGTTTATGGGACCTCTGAATTTCGTCACGCCGTGAACCAACTAGACCAAGAACGTGTTTTAGCTTAGTGAAAGCATAGAGTTTCCTGAAGTTAAGTTGAGAGGACTTGGTAACTGTGATCGTTCAGTGACTATGAGAATGATCGGTAGTACACGCATTTTCCTATAGTCTTTGAACTTGCGAGCTTCGAACGCATTAGTGACTTGTTTATTGCTGTGTTTGGGTTTCGTTTCGAAGGAAACAATGAATCGTTTTGAAATTCGTGACCCAATTTGAATTAGGTGAGCTTAAATGGCTGAGGGGGCGAATGGCAACTGTTGATAATTTGCCGATTGCCGTTTATCGGCAAAGCAGCTCCAAGCCACACGAAGCCAAATGGAGCCGAAAGTAAGAAGATTGGGCAAATCTTTGTACTACTAGCAATTCCCATGCTTGGTGAAGCGCCATGCGTTGCAGCTCCCCTAGGCACTAGCGCCAGAGTTCCCTCTAGCGTGTTTATAGGTAACTCTATGGCTGAAAGGTGGGTATAGATCATGGAGGCCGTGCAAAACCAGGTGATGTGCAGAAAGCTTGCAATGCCTCCGATCCTGGAGGTAGTGCAAAATGATGATGTGAGCAAAAATAAATAAATAAACACCACCCACATCTTCCCACTGGGGGGAACTCGAGTGAAAAGGTAAGTTTAGAATAGCGTTCGCAGGCGTTGTGGCTGTTGCTTTAGTTGCGGGCGCCATATGAGTTCTACAAAAGCGTTTGATCCCCCTCGGGAAAATTCTACGGACTTTCGCCCCGACCGCAAACCCAAATGCACGGAAGCTACACAGAGAACTTTGCGGGCCGCGATCGCCGCACGCTATTTTCGAAATTTCTGCGGGCAGGGCCACAAGCACGAACGGCGGCTCGCATTACGACGCATGCGCAGTGGCAGTGACCGCACAGCAAGGGCTTGCGGTGTGCTATTCTAAATCTCCCTATTGCGACGCAGAGTGGTAAGGGTATGGCGTGAATGTTGCGTAAATGGGTATGGTTTGGGAATGCTTAATTGTTATTTCTTTTTTATTATTCTTATTTATAAAAATGAAGAGAACGCGTTTCTTAGTCGCATGATGTCC
Source organism: Rhipicephalus microplus (assembly GCF_013339725.1). Taxonomy (NCBI): domain Eukaryota; kingdom Metazoa; phylum Arthropoda; class Arachnida; order Ixodida; family Ixodidae; genus Rhipicephalus; species Rhipicephalus microplus. Next base: position 130,295,009 of record NC_051167.1, on the reverse strand, counting down.
CGCTTCGTAAGTCAGTGCGGTCCACACCATCCCTGCACATGCTCACGCCTCGCGTATCGTGCCCTTGCTTGCATCTCGTGCCAACTGCCCAGGCGTCCGTGCTTCCGTCCGTCCGTTCGTTCTTGCTTTCATCCGTCCGTGCTGTCTGTCTGTCTGTCCGTCTGTTCATCCGTCCATATGTCTGTCTTACACTAGTGCCACCTGCTGAGCGAGTCATGCAACTATAGGTAGTTACAAACCGGTCACAGACACGCATGGACAGACACTCAGCTTCAGGAACTTGGCCCTTAAAATTCACTTACTACTCGGCCAATCCCCTCCATTGGGTATGAGCCATCTTCGGAGGAAAACTACAACAAGAAATACATCAGGTACTCTTGTGAGCTTTTATGTCACCTTCAAGAAGTGACTAAGTACGCGAAGCATTCAATTGTTCCAGTGGCAGGGCATGAAACTTTCTCACCACTAGCGTCCCGCTGGCGGGACAACATTGTCGATTGTGGTATGTTATGCGAGAGCAAAAAGCGTTCACGTTCGCCTATCACATTGCATTCCTCGACGCCGCTTCCCATCGCTGGAATCCATTCTGTTGCTCTTCGCTCGCTGGTGACGCTAAAGAAGCGGGTTTGATCCCGCCCCGGCAGTCAAGCTTGAAGAGTGACGGAATCGGAAGATGCGTGCTATGGGGTGTGATAGCTCGTTCGAAAGCATCGGGTGGTCGATATTATTCGCAGCTCCACAGTACGGCATGCCTTATATAGGCTCATAATCATATCATGATTCACGAGCGTAAGACTCAAGAAATAATAATATTGATTGATTTGTGGGGTTTAACGTCCCGAAACCACCAAATGGTTATGAGAGACGCCGTAGTGGAGGGCTCCGGAAATTTATACCACCTGGGGTTCTTTAACGTGCACCCAAATCTGAGCACACGGGCCTACAACATTTCCGCCTCCATCGGAAATGCAGCGCCGCAGCCGGGATTTGAACCCGCGACCTGCGGGTCAGCAGCCGAGTACCTTAGGCACTAGACCACCGCGGCGGGGCAGAAATAATAATATTATTATCATTTTGTCGCTTTTACTGATTACCAATTTCCTGTGTTTCTCACGACGGGAACGATCCAGGTTCATTTTGTTTCACTTATAAATGGGGATATTAGCCACACTTGACAAGAACTTAGCCGTCAGGTATGTGTTTACAAGAACATTTGTATGTTTGCTTTTCTCTTTGTTCGGTTGCCTCGCCGTGGTGGTCTAGTGGCTAAGGTACTCGGCTGCTGACCCGCAAGTCGCGGGATCGAATCCCGGCTGTGGCGGCTGCATTTCCGATGGAGGCGAAAATGTTGTAGGCCCGTGTGCTCAGATTTAGGGGCACGCTAAAGAACCCTAGGTGGTCGAAATTTCCGCAGCCCTCCACTACGGCGTCTCTCATAATCATAAGGCGGTTTCGGGACGTTAAATTCCACTTATATCATCATCTTTGTTCGGTAGTTTTTGTTCCCAGAGGTTATCGCGTGCTGGCGTGCAAAGGCAGCGACGACGATGACGTCAGCGGAGGCGCACGCAGGGCGAGTGCTTAGGCATGCAGGCCAAGATTTTCTAGGCGACAAGAACAAGAACGAATCGGCTGATTTAGTGATAGCAGCATCATTCTTCTTCTGCCTTCCCCCGGGATTCTCCCACGCTTCTGGACAGGTGGCAGCACCCACAGCTACTCCTGGAAGCGTTTCGTGCGCAAGCCGCTAGCTGGCGCCTGTCGTGTCAGACAACGGAATCGACCGCCGAGAAGAGGGCGACGTGAACACGTGCTGTGCAAAGGTCACCCTGTCGTGCCGCACTTCTGTCCGTCACTGAGCGTAACCATTAGTCGTGGTTATTAAGAATGTGATGACGGTGAGACGGTCACCACCCGCGTGCCTTCAGCCGTCCCCGTCCGAGCCTCGCAGCACCGTAATGGCTACGAACCAGTTGCGCGAGCGAAAAGCAACCAGGTCGTCAATGAAGCACGCGGGCCGTTCACGAAGGATTTCTTCTTCAAGTGAGCAAGTTTTACTTTATTTCAACTGAATGCAACGTTCCTTTCATGTCTAACGGCGGAATTTTCAGCATTGGTTCCACAAGACGAGCCAGAAGGAACCTGTAAGAGAACACACTGGCGACCCTCCCTGCCCTACTCCGTCCTTCGCTCGGTTCCTAAACGTTCCCTGAACCGAACCCGGAAATGGAAAGAACGAGCGCGTTAATCTCTTCCGGCGTATCCAGTCTCAGTTGCAGCTCGATTCGCGATGCCAGCCGGTCGTTCACGTGACGCGAGGAATACCTGTCGTGATTGTCGCCTACCCTGGTTCGGTATGCCGTTGCATGCTCGGTCTCTCTTGTCTCGCATAATCGCCCGACTGTCGTGCGCGATATATTTATTACACTTCGTTTTCTCCGCTTGCGACTGAGCAACAGCAGCGTGTAGTAGACACGCGCACTCTGTCTGGTCCATCCAATCAATACGGTGGAATCGTTGCGAATACCCCCCCCCCCCCCCCAATGCTAAATATCACTTTTGATTCATTTGTGTGTGAAACTGAATTAAAGAAACGGCAAGGTAAGAGTTTGCGACGCAGTACTGCTTTTTGCCTCGCGTGAGCCCTGCAGCAGGCAATATCAAGCTGTTACTACTGTCATATGTCTCGCACATCCTAAAGGCAGACGCGTGGCTGCTGCGCGGGAAAGCGTCAACCTTTCAATCAACTTTAGTTTTGACAGTGCCATCCGAGTGTCTGTCGAATCAGCATTTGAGGCTATTAGCCACGCACTGGTTTGTTGTTTCCCTGTCACATGTGCTCACGACAGTATACAGTCGTCAGCATTGTTCGCGCCAACATGGGAGTGCGTGCCAGACACTTTTGACAGCGACGCCTATACATCAGCTTGACTCCCGGCACATGTAGCAGTATACGTCTGCTACGAGAATATTTATAATCACACGAACCACGTCATCTTAGCGCAGCTTATCGAAGACGCTCACTTATGGTGCTCTGCGTCCAATAGAAAGATATAACCCCGCTGCAAACAAACCGCGCATGTGCGAAGCTTCGTATCATCACAGGCATAGAGTTTCCTAATATACACTAGAGGCAATTCTGGCGCTAGTGTCTATGGGAAATGCAACGCACAGCGCTTCAGCGAGCATGGTCGGTAGTACACACATTTGTCTAATCTTCGTACTTCTGGCCTGCTTCTGGCTCCGTGTGTGTTCGTGTGGCTTGGAGCTGTTTTCTCACGAAACAAAAAATCAGCAACTGTTCAGCGGTTGCGCTTCACCACCTTGTTCTTCCAGACTTACCTTTCCTAATCGTGTCACGAAGTTCAAGGGGTTGAATCCTTCTTTCAAACAAAGCGAAACACAGCAATAAACGAAGCCGCAAATACGATTCGCCGCCCGCAAGCACGAAGACTAGGCAGATGTGTGTATTACCCATCATTCCCTTGGTCGCTGAACGATTGCAGTGACAGAGCACCTCTAGTTAATTTTAGGAAACTCATGAGCACAGTTAGGCGTCGCTGATATAGACATGTGGCCCGCGCTCCTATTTTCTCGCTAGGCGTGTCCATGAGTGTTAGTAAGCACATGCTATTTCTCTAGAAGAAAGCTAGCATTATATTTTCCCCGCTTTCATTGCTAGGTCAATTGTAATAATGTCCTTCGGAGGAAGTGCTCCATTCGAGACGAGCTCGAACTGGCACACGTTGATGATGTCTACAGATGAAGAAGTTATACAAGCGACGATGAAACGTCCAGTTGTTCACTACGCTCACTATATCTGGGGTTTAACGGCCAAAAACCATCATACGATAAGAGACGACGTAGTGGAGGGCTCCGGATATTTCGACCACCTGGGGGTTCTTTAAGCTGCACTCACCTCTTACAGTACACGGGCCTCTATCGTTTTGACTCTATCCTAATTTCGACCGCCACAGCCGTACGTCAATCCTGAAATCGAAGTTTAGCAACCGGTATCTGTAGTTAGGGTCGGTAACACGGTAAGTTGAACTAGTGGATCATTGTTCATGTTGAAATCCTGTGCAGTGCCAGCGCCCACGAATAAGAACAAAGGACGGGATAAAGGTGATGTTGATTTTTTCGTTGTTTGACGTACTCGTGAGCTCTGCGCAGTATTTTAATCGTGAAGTTAGAAAAGGAAAGCACGACAAGTCAGTGCGGACATTAGACGATACTAGTGTTGTCCAATACGTCATGCATTGGTCTTGGTGTCATGCCCGTGCATTCCACCCATGCCTTCATATTCCAAGATTTATATATCCACTAAGTCAAAGAGTGCGTTTACTGAAGTATAATTCACGTTGAACCTTGTGTCATGATCTTTAATTAACCACCCGCGAAAATAAAATATGACCCGAAGTAATTTGATGCGCATTAATTTTTATTTTCTTCGTGATATCTGCTCTTTTCCTTCGATAAATGCCATTGTGGTATTAAAGCCTTAAGGTAACCGTGTAGTTTTAAGGTCCACAAACTGTTTTTAAGTAAAAAATATGCATACTATATTTGTTCTTTATCTTTTTTTCGCTTTTTATTACCTCGCCGAAAGACTGATTGTATTCTTACTGTATGGTTATGTCGGTGTTAATTATGTCATGGCAGAATTCATTTCCGTCTAGACGGCATCATACGTGCCAGTGTCAGCTTTCTTCTCTCACGCACTGTGTTACGCGCGCATCTGTTTTGCGTGTTGCTCGAATAAAATTAAATGGAAAAAATTGGCCCCGTATTTGCATGTAATCTGCAAATGTCGTCGAAAGACGATAGTCTGGCGTGTGGAGAGAGTGAACAAGACATTTGTTTGATGTTCTGCGCAAGAAAATCGGTGTATGGTATTCTGGAGGCGCTACGTTACAGTGCCTCGAGCGTGCAGTGGAGGCGAACGAGCACATCAAGTCACGTCACACGTGAGACATAAGCGCCATCTGGCAGTTGTCTCAGAAAACAAAGCACGTGGGTCTGAGACGGGTGTGCGCGCCCATCTCCGAGGTGATAAGGTATAATAGAACGCAAGGCGATGGGTAGGTGCCGCCACCGTTTCGTTTTAGCAAAGCGTTGGAAACACTCGCCTTTCCGTGCAAGCGTTGCATGGTCAGCGCAGCGTGATAGGCGCTACTGGTCCTTAAAATTACTTATGTATGCTTTTTCTAGTAAGAGACGCACATGCAAAATATATACGTTTTATGGTGCCCCAGACATGCGCAATAATTGCTTTTTAATTGACAATTCACAAGCATGAACACTCAACCTTGAGCAACATAGGTGGGCGCTGCGGATGGGGTCAGCAGTTTCGAGTACCCAATGCCGTTCAAAGTGGACAAACAGACAAATGTACAGACAGACAGACAGACAGACAGACAGACAGACAGACAGACAGACAGACAGACAGACAGACAGACAGACAGACCAAAATTTTTGCGTCGAAGGTCCCCAAGAAAGACTATCATCTTTAAAACATTACTTTTGTCCTGCAGGACGCGCTTATCGTATATCGGGAGTCTCACACGTCAGGGTATACAGCTGGCGGCCGCTTCGTGGACCTGCTGCGATAAGGGAGCTTTTGAGGGACATAATCCACTGGTTTCAGGTAGCGTCGGCATGAGCGTTTCTAGAAACACTCCCAGAGCATGTGTGCGAGTGTCACCGTGTGTCCGCACGAGCGGCACGTGTCGCTGGCGTACACGTCGGGATAGAAAACGTTAACTTTGGTGGGGTTTGGGTACGCGTGCTTTTGTAACAAGCGTAACCCAATTCCTGACTTTTTAAGGGCCGAACTCGGTAGGGTGTGGGTCCTTACCTCGCAACAGAGGGTTGCAGTGGCAGCCACTTCTAGTTAGTTTCAAGAAGTGCTCACTAGATGGCGTCGTGCGAATGTGTTCTTGGAAATAATATAACTCGATGACGTCAGTGGTTTTCGCATAGTTGACGTTTAAAGAGAATAGATGGCGCTGTCCTTAGAAATTCACTGCATATGCACGGAGTTAATGATCATGAGTGAGGCAAAACGTCCGTCTGTCCGTCACAGACAGACAGACAGACAGACAGACAGACAGACAGACAGACAGACGCTTCGCCCCACTCATCATTATTCACTCCGTGGATACGCCGTGATTTTTTAAAATCTGAAATTGTGTCTGCTGTCTGTCAGTTCTGCGTTTTAAGCCCAATGAGGCTACGGCAGGCCAAGTCTGCATTGTAATCATGCTCTTTGAAGATGTTACTAAGCTATGTCATTAATATTATTTGAATGAATATTTAAGGGATAGCTGTAAAACCTCCTGGCATGGCTCCAGCTGTTTTGCAGGTGACGCTACACCAGTCTTGGTCCTGCGTCTCTACCACGGCACTTTTGATCGTGTCTCAGAGAGGACAGCCTATCTGCAGCCCCAAGAACTGTGGTCACGTGACCTGGAACGAAACATCACGTGTGACGTCATGGGTGGAGTGGCACGCCGGTGTCAATCCTGGAGCTGGCACTGGTGATCCTAGAAAAATAGAACCGAAGTGGTGATGCGTTGGTTTTTATTTACTTAATTATTCAAATTGCCTGCAGCGCCCGAAGGCATTATTACAGGGGGGGGGGGAGATACACAGGATAAGGTATTCTTACATAAGAATAACGATGAAAACAAGATTAACATAAAAAATGTAGCTATAACTGCAACAGTATGTCTCTGAGCGATCTTTCAGTGTGACACTCACAATCACCGGTGGAAGCCGACTCCAATGGGAGATTGTGTGTGAAAAAAAAACGAGTGTTGGTTGACATTTGTTCGCTTCTAACTTTGAGATGCGAAGTAGCTCTACAACTAGCCTGTGTAACGCTGTCCCTCCATCCGCACCGCGCTCCCCTGGCCGCAGGTGTTGGGCGGTGCCAGTAGCTCATGCCTTCCCTCGCAGTGCGTGCGCGTTGACGTCACTCTCTCCCTACAGGCTGTCACCGCTCGCCGCGTCTCGCTTCACCCTCTCCACCACTCGCAATGTTTGAGCGCACATCGAGCGAACAGTCTATCTGCGATGAAACTCATGTAAACGCAAGGAGTTTCGCTTCAAACGGTTTTTCCAGCGCCCGCGTCGACACGCGTTTCAACCTGGGTCAATGACGTGCGCACCACTGCTGCTTCGCATTCCATCAGGGTTCCCTTCGGGGAGATGGTCCATAATTTTTCTCTTATTTTCAGAGAGCGGTCACATCTGGTTACTGCCCCCTACTAAGATATATTACACGGACATGGGGTTGTAACCGATACAATTTGTATAATGAAGCAGCCGCTGATTTGTGTTTATTAAGGCAGTTTGCCTTATTTTCCCGAGCGTCATAAGGACAGCACATCATAGAGTTTCCTGGTTTCAGGGCCGACATAGTCGGGGAATTCAGCTGGGTGGTCGTGGTGTTTGGAAGAAAATAATGAAATAGAGAAGGTTTTCAAGAGGAGGAAAGCAGATTGCGTATCGAAGCTTTTGCAGTCGATAAAAATGTCATAATTCGTGGATTTGGCGTTTCTGTTGGCATCAATCTTGATCAGCATTCTTGAACATGGTGTTTGGGTGCTTCACAATGATCAATAATAACATTGACCTTCGAGGAAAACCCACGCCAGCCATTTCCTTTCTTTTTATTTCGCGTATCTTTCTTTCATTCGCAGGAATGACACAAGTGAAGCGACGTTCACTGTATCTTCTAGTCACGCTCAACAGTTTTTGACTGAAAGCATCCTTCAAACGGCAACGTTCTGCTTCAAGTTGTGCGCCATCTCCGGTCGCTGCTTCCTGTCGGCCACCTTGTTGTCACTCTTCGCTCTCCAAATCGGCTGGCGAACACGGAGCAAGCCTTTTTGGGTCGATTCGAACTTCATATGTGAACCTCTGCTTTTTTGTCAATGATTTTGCTGCTCTTTTCTAAGCAACGCGGTATCGCTTTGACGATTGCTTGATGCTTTTTTTTTCACTGTCTTCTCGTGGCATGTCAACACGTTTGACATGCGTAGAGGACTGCGTATCAAATACGATGCTGCATTTGTGTTACACAGTTCGTGCTTTTGCGTTCTCTTTATTGGAAAGCACACAACATACGTTTATAAGTACGTCGTATCACGATACTACATACTCTTTACCGCGCGGTGCCAGACACGCTTACAATTATTTGCTTTTGCATTCACTGATCTTGTTTCATCAAAAATTGATGTTGTTGTTCTGCTCGTTATTTTGTGTGTGTGTGTGTGTGCAGCGCATGTTAACATTCCAAGTAAGTAGAACAAGCGTTTTTAACACTTTGAGAAGCTATATACACAATTTTGTACACGTTTTTGTTACATCCCCTAGTGGCTCAGAAGGAGCCTAATTCATCTAACTTTGATGAACTAAACTTTTTGCGTAATAAATTCGTCTTCGTTTAACTTAGTTGTGCAGTGCAGCGTTGCATGCACTCACTTTTCTGAAAGTGCTACTCTGTTCAACTAGTCCTTCGACGAGCCGTTTCCCGCGAGCCTCCTCAAAAGCATAAATTTTCTCTGCTCGATGACTTCAAAATAGGTAGATATTTAGCTACAGTTTAATCGGAAAGAGCTACTATAACGTATAAATTGGCGTATTATGATGTTTCATTGACGTTTCATTGGCGTATTAGAATCGGCGTATAATATTGTCACAGTACTTTCGTCTCTTTTCTTTTTCAATTAGACGTCATAAAATCTACAAAAGCCACAACGACTACGGCACCACCTACTACGACGGCAAGCAGCCAAACTACTACATCAATGGCTTCGAGCACCATCACAGCGGCCAGAGTCAGAACTACAACGACCACTGCGAAGCCGTCCAGCCCGGCGACGACTCCGACAAGCGCGACGACGCCAGTGAAGACAACTTCTAGTACGACGCTTACGAGAACGTCGACTAGGACAACTACAACCACTACGCCAAGTACAACCACGACGCCAAGTACAACCACGACGCCAAGTACAACCACGACGCCAAGTACAACCACGACGCCAACTACAACCACGACGCCAACTACAACTCACGACGCCAACTACAACCACGACGCCAAGTACAACCTCGACGCCGCCACATTCAACCAGGATGCCAACTTCAACCACACCACAGACAGGAGGTCTTTTCAGTAGTGAGTCTGACTCGTGCACAACGTGGGCGTTTGTTTTCACTATGCTTGCGTGGTCCATTGTTATATTGCCCATCACGAGAACAAAAACTGTGACGAATGTATTTTGTATCTATGACAGATCACAGCAACTTGGTAGAGATTCTATTCAATATTCAATAGATTTTAATCAAATATTCCCGAGCCTCGTATCCGCTTTTACACAAAACTAAGCAAGTTAGTATTGAATGTTGATGAAATTTGATCGCTAGAATGAAGATCGACAAAAAAACGTGAGAAAAGCCGCGAGCGCCATGTTGCAATAAAGGCTTATTTTGGACGTAAATTTACACCATCTTCCCCAAAGGAACCCTGCTTGGATGCCAAGCAGGGAGTGGTGGACAGGGTGAAGCAAGAGAGAAGTGGCACGCACGAACATGTGTCAACGCGTACGTTAGACGCGCGTCAAGTTTATTGCGAGTGAACCGACGAGACCGCGGTGTAGCAAGCGGAGGTAGCGAGCGGTGGTAGGGAGCGGTGGTAGCGGCACGTGTTGCGAGAGAACGGACGAAGTGGCAGCTGCGGGCGCTGCGGCGAGCGCGCGACAGGCGAGGGAGAGAGTGACGTCAGCGCGCACTGCCAAGGGAGCGTGACGGCAACGCGCAGCTGCGGCGTCACCTACTTGGCACTGTTTCAACACTTGTGGCGAGGGGAACGTGTTCGGGCAAGTACGTACGGATGCACGTGCGTATGGCATTACGCACGTAAGTCAAAGAGCTGCTACTTATCTAAAAAAAGAGTAATTTGGTCGTAGATTCCGTGTGGGAATACGTACGCAGAAAAAGTTTTCGTAGGAGAAAATATCCAAGAGAACAGAGAACGTCATAAACCTTCTGTTAGACGCCGAAATATGATGCAAGAGTTTGTCATTATTATGTTCCGATATATATCAAAATTATCATGTGACGCAATAGGATTGAGTCATTTAAAAATTTTTAGTACACATTCCTCTATTTTGTCGAAAGAAGCCTACCGTTGTGGGTCAGCAGTCGTCGTGTGCTTTCCTTATTCGTGTTCGCAGTTAAAAGGCTAAACCTTGAGTGTATCACATATTTATCAGTTAGTATTTGTAACTTCATTACTCAGTGACGTATATAAACCAGCGTGTCCAAGTAGTGCACGTACTCCATAAAGTTTCAGCATCAAAAATAGGTCCATAAAAGTTTTATTATCCTTCACCCAAAGGAGTACTGACGCGAATTTCGAATATTTTCGAATCGCTGTTCTGAATAAGAGCGATGTGGTCGAGCAACCTATAATGAGTTTAGTGGTGCCTCAGCATTCATCGCATAGAGCACTAATACCGCTGCCTTAAAAAAACAATTTCTGTTTAAATATTGAGAAAGCGACTTCTCGATGACGTGTCATGGTAGTGTGACGTCACAGGGAGACACTGATTTGCGATGAACTAGCGAAGTATTCGCCAGCCGCTCATGGTGCGCGTAAAGTGACCCTGGCAGTGATAACTGCGATTTTGGCTTCAAGCAGTACGCAGATTTCGTAAACTCAGTGGAACTGTGTTGACTCGTAGCATGGCTTGTAATTAAATTCACATCAAATCTTTCTTGGTCAGAGCACATCACCTCCGTTACAGCCAAGGCTTCCCAATCTTTGGGATACCTGCGTCAAAGTCTAAGAAATGCTCCTCCGAATGTTCGCAAGCTAGCTTACCTCACTCTTGTTCGCCCTCAACTCGAGCACGCCTCCCTTATTTCGTCTAGTCACAAAGAATACCTGACAGACATATCAGAACGAGTTCAGAACAGTGAGGGTGGCAATTTGGGCTTGTTGGTAGGGTAGCATGATCATATATGGTAGCGCAGGCAAAGGAGGTATATAACAGCTGTATCTTGCCGATACTTAGCTACGGAGCAGAAACCTGGAGACTTAAAAAGAGGGTTCAGCTTAAATTGAGGACGACGCAGCGAGCAACGGAAAGAAAAATGGTAGGTGTAACCTTAAGAGACAAGAAGAGAGCAGAGTGGATTAGGAAACAAACGGGGGTTAAGGATATCATAGTTGAAATCAAGAAGAGGAAATGGACATGGGCCGGGCATGTAGCGCGTAGACAGGATAACCGCTGGTCATTAAGGGTAACTAACTGGATTCCCAGAGAAGGAAAACGGGTTAGGGGGAGACAGAAGGTTAGGTGGGCAGATGAGATTAAGAAGTTTGCGGGTATAAATTGGCAGCAACAAGCACAGGACCGGGTTAACTGGTGGAACATGGGAGAGGCCTTTGTCCTGCAGTGGACGTAGTCAGGCTGATGATGATGATGAACATGAAACCCATGACTTGTATGTCATGAATTTCATGATTTACATTTCATGGTCCTGTAAAATCTTGCGGTGGTTTCCTTCACAAGGCATGCTGCAAAACTGATATGGTATGGTATGATTGCATGGCGAACACAAGTGACAGACCCTAACATGAAAATCACGACATGCGTGTCATGTAACAACATGACTACGTTCCACGCTCAGGATGCTCTCGCGGCCGTTTCGCTAGCGTCACATATGCTAAATTTGGTATTACGGTACATGGATGGATGACGGAGGTGTGTGACTGGTGCAAACATGATAATCATGAGATGCGTGTCATGTAATAACATGACTATATGCTATACTCACGATGCGCTCGCGACCATTTCGCTAACTTCACATGTACCAAACTCACTATTACACGACGCCAATGGATTACGAAGCTATGTGATAGATGCAAACATAATAATCATGAGATGCGTGTCATGTCAGAACACGATTACTTGCCACAGTGAAGACGCCAATACATTTCGACGTGACGTGGTGCACGTGCTCGCCGGTGTTGATTTCGTCATGTCCCGCAGGCGTAGCCACGCCAGGCACAGGTCCTGCCATATACTCGCAGGCGCGCGCCGTTCTGCGTTGCTTTGACGCAGGCGCGTTTCAGCGCGTCCGGCGTCCCTCCGTCACGATAAAAAGGAAGACACAGTGTTGTCTGGGTAACGCATCGGCGCGAAATGAAGCATGTCGCATTTCGCACCGGTTGCCGTCGGGCCGCGCTGACGGACGCTGGTCGCGCCTGGCGTCAGATTATAAGTGCTCGCGTTTCGCTAACGTAGCGTCGCTGTGCCTAGTGTGCGCACGTTTCAACGCTACATTGGAGTATATTGGGCCCTTCATGATGCGCCCGCGGCCATGTTGCTAGCTCCACATATACCTAATTTGGTGTTCATGATATCAATGGATGACGAAATATATGACTGGGGCAAACATGATAATCCTGACACGCGTGTCATGTAAGAACACGACAACATACCACGCTCATAGCGTGCTCATGGCCGTTTCGCTAGCCCCACATATACTAAATTTGGTATCACGTGACGTGAATAGATGACGAAGGTAAATGACATATCCAAACATGAAAATCATGACACGGAAGTCATGTACGGCATCATTTACCTCCATCTCGTAACGTTGTGCTGATTTTAAAGTTACATATCAACATTTCTCATTCGTGCTTCGCATATCATCGATTCCCACTGTACGTGGGATCTGCCAATTTTTTTGTGTGTATGTGGTACGCAGAAAAGCCGCCGCTGGTGTGTCACCTGCTGTCTCCCGTCTACGCCCAGAACAACTCGGACAAATCGTACCTAATGTCTCAAACTATACCACAACCAGGAGTGTGCGACTTCGTTGTCTTGGACCTTCCACTCCAGTCGCCGGGGATGTATTCACGTAGGGTTTATTCGAACGCTCTCCTAGCTGTCATTAGCTTTGAAGAGAAATCTGTGTACATGAAATGAAAACTTTGATAGATTTATTTCAATATGCAGTAACGCCTTGCAATTCATAATGATATCGGTTTTTTTACTGGAAGCAACTCGACGTGTAGTCGTTCTTGGGGTACTTCGACGCAACAATTTAGGTCTGCCAGTCTGTGAGTATGTATGTACGTTTGTCGGTTTTTCTGCCGAAACGTTACACCAAACGGCCAATATCTAATCCCATCCGCAGCACCCACCAATAATGCTCAAGTTTCAGCGTTCATACTTGTGCGATTGTCAATAAAAACAATTATTGCGCGTATCTTAGGAACAATAACAACACATCAACATTCTGTATGTGTGTCTTTATACTAGAGAAGGCATACATAAGTAACTCTAAGGACCGTAGCGTTTATCACGCAGCGCTGACAATGCAACGCTATGCAAAAAAAGGCAAGTGTTTACAACAATTTGCTAAGAAGACATGGTGGTGGCACCTGTCCGTCGCTTTGCGTTCTACACCTTGTCTCCGAGACGGGCGCGCACACTTTCCTTCGTTTTCGAAGATAACTGACAGGTAGCGCTCGTGTCTCACGTGCCTTAAAACGTGCCTTGATACGCTCGTTCGCCTTCGCTGCACGGATCGAGGCACTCTAACGCATTGCCTCCGGAATACAATTCAGCAATTTTCTTGCGCATAACATCAAATACACGTTTTCTTCTCTCTCTACAGACGGAGGATTAGCGTCTTTCGACGACATTTGCAGGGAAACCTGCATATACGCGGCCATTTTTTTTTTCGAGAAATCGGCCCTTTAAAGGAGAGAGCAGCACTTTGTAAGTGAGTCATTTGTAGAGTCTTTGGCTTGTGTAATGCGGGTTTCTGATCAAACACCGCACAACTCTGGCTACTGTTGTGTCGAACTGGTGAAGAGATATCTAAACGGCAAGCTGAACAGGGACCCGCAGGGGCGCCTGCGCAAGTAGGCGTTTGGTGTGTAGCGACACCACGGACCCGAGCTAACGGGGGAGTTTCTACTCCCTCCCACGCCTAGCCGTGCGTGGTTTTGCCGTGCCCGGGGAAAAGGGGATCCTGGGGGTTGAGCTGACGCTGGGTGATTGGACCTTTAAGGCCCCCCAGCAGAGGCAACACACCTCTTTGGCCCCGGCTTCACGTAGATGGCACCCCTGGGCTGACCCACCCAGGGGAAATCGGCAGTCGCCTTTTCCTATCTCTCTCTCTCTACATCTTCGTCTTTCTTACTTTTTTAGCTTTCCTGTCTACTTCTCTCTTCTGTTTACTTCCAATTTTCCTGGCGGCAAGGGTTAACCCTGTGCAAATAGCCTACCTTGGTCTTGGCGCATTGGGTTATAGTGGCGTTGTACGGCTGGCGTCTGCAGTTTTCAGCATCTGTAAACTTGTAGCGTCCCCTCGTTGGGCTCCGTGGTGGGTGGCCGCCAACGCTGCCGAACAAAAATAAGACCGGCATGCATGGAGCATTCCCTCAACTGTCTGATCGTACCGGCCTAAAGCGGGTACGCACCGACGACATAAACTTCTTCAACCAGCCAGTAGAAACTTTTCCCCGCTTCCACGTCATTCACTGCGAAAAAAACCGGAAAGCAAGCCAGGACCGTATCTCCTTTCGTAGTTGCCAGGTGTCTTAATGAAACTCTCGGGGCTGGATACAAAGTAACCAAAATGGCTAGCGGAGACCTTCTTCTCGAAATTCGGGACAAAGCACAATTTGTAAAGCTAGACAGCCTCTCAACGTTTGGTGACGTGCCGATCACCGTAACACCACACAGATCCATGAACATCACCCGCGGAGTAGTATCTGATGCAGACTTACTTGAACTCACCGAAACTGAACTTTTGGAAGGGTGGAAGAGCCAAAATGTCAATAATGTACAGAGAATTATAATCAGAAGAGATAATAAGGAAATACCAACGAAACACTTGATACTCACGTTTGCATCCAGTAAACTACCAGATTCCATACAAACAGGGTACACAAAGACATCTATCAGACCGTATATACCAAACCCTCGTCGTTGCTTCCAATGCCAGAGGTATGGCCATGGCTCTAAAACCTGTCGTGGTCGCCAGACTTGTGCACAATGTGGAGTCCTAGGCCACGTGTCTGAGAACTGCAAACAACCGCCACACTGTGTAAACTGCGAAGGAAACCATGCCGCATATTCACGCTCCTGCACCTACTGGAAAAAAGAAAAAGAAATAATTACATTGATGGTGAAGGAGAACATTACGTTTAAGGAAGCACGGCGAAGAGTCGCCCCATTCTATGGACCTACATACGCTGATGCAGCGCGTCAGGGGGCACCGCCGCACCAGCCCTCGCCACACCTTCGGCCCGCGCATACCGAGCCGGAGGTTGTGGCACCTGCCCCCAAGGCGGCTGTAGCCCAGGCTACACCGCCTGCTCCCAAACAGAGGCCGGAGACTCCAGAGTCTTCGGGTCCCAAGGCCTCCCCTCACCAGGCGAGGCCTAAAATCCGAACTAACAGCCCGCACGTGCGGGCATCCAGTGCCTCCGAGGAGGCAATGGATACGTCGGCACCCTTGGTGCCGAAAGAGTGGCGTGGCTCCTTGGAGCGCGCCAAGAAAACAAAAAAGCAAATAACAGGGCCTGGTGATGGCCCTGTTAATTGAACTCAAACTCCCCGTCTAAACAGCCACTCGCTCTTCGTACACACAGCATTATTTTACATTCACCATGAACACTCAAATTATACAATGGAACGTCAGGGGCCTTCTCAGAAACCTTGACGACATCCAAGAACTCTTACACGAACACACACCAAAAGTGCTGTGTGTACAAGAAACACACCTTAATTCAAAACACACAAATTTTCTTCGCAAACACGTTATTTTTCGAAAGGACCGTGATGATGCCATGACATCATCCGGAGGTGTTGCCATCATAGTGAAACAAGGAACTGCATGCACACACCTACAACTACAAACATCCCTTGAGGCAGTGGCTGTTCGAGCGGTTCTTTTTGATAAACTGATCACAATCTGAACTATCTACATTCCTCCTAGCTATCAGCTGCAAAAACGTGATTTACACTCTCTAATTGATCAACTTCCGGAACCTTATGTTCTCCTTGGAGACTTTAATGCGCATAGCAGGCTATGGGGTGACTCTCGGTATGACGCGCGAGGTCGGCTGATCGAACAGTTCCTTATCTCATCGAGCGCGTGTCTCCTAAATCGAAAAGTACCAACCTATTATAACCTCGCTAATAACACCTACTCCTCTATAGACCTGACCATAGTATCTCCATCTCTTGTGGCTCTACTCCAGTGGAAAGTCGTCAGTAATCTGTACGGAAGTGACCACTTCCCCGTAGTTTTGAGCACAACGACAGTAACTGAGTGTCCACCACGCGTTCCCAAGTGGCTCATAAACAGAGCCGACTGGGAACAGTTTTATACTATCGCTTGTCTAGGTTGGAATGACATCTGTACTTTGAACATTGATGTTGCTGTGAACTACTTCACAGCGTTTTTGATTGATGCTGCAACAAAATGCATCCCACAAACAAATGGACACCCTGGAAAACGATGTGTGCCATGGTGGAACGATGAATGCCGAAACGCGCGCAAACAGCAAAACAGAGCTTGGAGGCTGCTTCGTAACTCACCGACAGCCGAAAATCTTGAAACCTTCAAGAAAATAAAGTCTCAAGGCAGGAGAACGCGTCGGCAGGCCAGAAGAGAAAGCTGGCAAAAGTTTTTATCAGGGGTTAATTCATACACACAGGAGGCTAAAGTATGGAACATGGTCAGTAGGATAGCAGGAAAACAAGTACACGCACTTCCACTCGTAAACACTCAAGGTGATACCTTGGAAGATCAGGCAAACTTCCTCGGTGCACACTTCGAACAGGTATCCAGCTCGTCCCACTATACTGACACTTTCCAAAAATACAGAACAAGAATAGAAAAGCAGAAACTCGAACACAAATCCACTAGATACGAGGCATATAACCAAGCTTTCAGTCTAGCTGAGCTCCGAACATCTCTAAACTCCTGCAGTACTTCTGCCCCAGGCTCTGACCGTGTGATGTATGAAATGTTAAAAAACCTACCAAACGAAACCCGAAAAACCCTACTTTGTTTGTACAATGCTATTTGGTCTTCTGGCACTATTCCTACCGCCTGGAAAGAGGCTATTGTTATTCCCATTTTGAAGAGGGCAAGGACCCTTCTTTACCCTCGAGTTATAGGCCTATAGCACTTACAAGCTGCTTGTGCAAAGTCTTCGAAAAAATGATAAACTGCCGACTTGTACATTTTCTTGAAACAAATAATTTGCTCGACCCATTTCAGTGCGGGTTTCGAGAAAGTAGATCCACCACAGACCACCTTGTTCGTGTCGAGGCACAGATCAGAGACGCCTTCGTTCATAAACAATATTTTCTCTCTGTGTTCCTCGATATCGAAAAGGCTTATGATACAACATGGCGTTTCGGAATTCTAAGAGACCTGTCACACCTTGGCGTGCGCGGAAGAATGTTTCATATAATCGAAAGTTACCTGTCAAACCGGACATTCCGTGTCCGAGTGGGCAGTGTGCTCTCTCAAACATTTATCCAGGAAACAGGCGTGCCACAAGGTGGTGTGCTTAGTTGCACACTTTTTATTATTAAAATGAATTCTTTGCACTTGTCCATTCCCCGCAATATGTTCTATTGTAAATATGTAGACGACGCTCAGCTTGGCTTCAAGTCATGCAACTTGGCCATGTGTGAGCGGCAGGTTCAGCTGGGTTTAAATAAGGTCTCCAAATGGGCAGATGAAAACGGATTTCGGCTTAACCCACAAAAAAGCACGTGTGTCTTGTTCTCTCGAAAGAGAGGCATGCACTCGGAACCTGACATCCGACTGAACGGGCAACGTCTGCCCGTCAAAGCCGAGCATAAATTCTTAGGCTTAATCGTGGACAACAAGTTGACCTTCGTACCCCACATAAAGTATTTAAAAACAAAATGTTTAAAAGCCATGAATGTTATAAAAGTGTTGTCGCATACTACGTGGGGTAGTGACAGGAAATGCCTCATGAACCTGTATAGAAGCGTAATTCGCACCCGCTTAGATTATGGGGCCATTGTTTATCAGTCTGCGACTCAAAGTGCTTTGAAGATGCTGGATCCCGTGCACCATTCCGGCATCCGCCTTTCTACGGGTGCTTTTCGCACCAGCCCCGTAGAAAGCCTTTACGTTGAGTCAAATGAGTGGTCGCTTCATCTGCAAAGAACCTACATGTCCTTTGTATATTTCCTTAAGGTGAAGGCAGACAAGAGGCACCCCTCATACTCTACTATTAATGACTTGTCGTGCTCCATTCTTTTCCAAAACAGGCCTTCAATGAGGCAGCCCTTCTCAGTTCGCCTGAAGGGTCTAGCTGAGGACACTGGAGTGTTACTCGAACACAGTTTAATGGCTCCTGTAGCATACCCGCCACCGTGGCAGTGGCAGATTATAGATTGCGATGTGTCTTTCCTAGAAGTTACTAAACATGCGCCCATTGCCCATATTCGAACATACTTCTTGGAACTTCAACACAAATACACACGTCCTGAGTTTTTTACAGATGCCTCTAAGTCTAACTCCTCTGTGTCCTACGCTGCTGTTGGCCCTTCCTTTTTGGATGCTGGCCCGCTACATCCAGGCACAAGTATCTTCACAGCGGAAGCTTACGCGATACTCGTGGCAGCTAAACACATAAAACAATCACAAATACAAAAAGCAGTAATTTATACAGACTCCCTCAGTGTGGTAACGGCTCTGCAAGGTCTTAAAAAACAAAAAAAACCCTGTCCTCGTTTCACTTTACTCCATTTTATGCACACTCTTCACACTCAACCGACATGTTGTTGTGTGCTGGGTGCCAGGGCACCGTGAAATTCAAGGCAACGTGAGGGCGGATCAGCTCGCTGCATCCGTCCATGAGAGCACCGCCATTACATCCATATCAATCCCGGCCCTTGATCTTAAGCCGTCTCTCAAACGAGATCTCAGGGACTACTGGCAGAGCAAGTGGGATACACACACACAAAACAAACTACACATTGTTAAGCCACACCTTGGTCATTGGCTGCCCGTATCGAAATCGCGTCATACAGAGGTAATACTTACAAGACTCAGGATAGGACACACATACACGACACACACACATCTTCTGTCGGGTGGGGATCCACCATTGTGTGACAGATGTGGTGAAGGATTAACAGTCCTTCACATTTTAATTCAGAGCAAACAATTGGACGCTCTAAGAAAACAACACTTTCCATTACCCTACCGACAACATATACCTTTACACCCTGCAATGTTCGTCGGTAGGGAACCGCTTTTTAGTCATAAGTCATTATTCGCGTTTTTAAGAGAAATTCATAGTTTTCATATCATATTCCCCGGCATTCCATAGCACGACCTCTCCTGGGAGGTTTTCGCTGCGGTGGCTACACAAGAAAGCACTTGCCTCACGGCCCTTGGACGCAAGGGTATGAACGAGTGAGGCACTTGTGCTAATGCCATACATATCCATCATCGTCTTTTATTATCACCAACTTTCATCACCTATTCGCACCACACACCTTTCACGGCATGGTCATGATTTTACTACTTGTATGTTTTTACCCGCCTTCCCGCGAGGAATTTTATGGCCCTTATACAGCCGCTAATCACAATCATCGTCCACATTCCTTGTCCTATGAACTGGCGCTCTTTGGCCATCAAATGGCCCTTGAGCCAAAAAACGCCATATATCATCAAGCTGAGCAGGGATCGTGCTCAACTTCGTCTGATGTCAGACTAAGGACAAGTAAGCTTTCACGGAACATTCAAACGAATACGCCGAAGTCTGAAAGTACGCATGTGCCAGATACATGCTAACGGCTACGGCAACCACTTTTTAATCGTAATCCACGTTACGTGGGTGAATCTTTGTACGTCTACGAACATGTTGGGGAAAATTTCATTGCATTTGGTTGGGCATGTCAATAATAAAGGATTATTTCTAAGGATGTGAGTGGCCTGAGAGTCGGGCAGCAATGGCGCACTCACGTGTTGTGACGTAGTAAGTAGATTGCTTTGGCGAGCATTTGCACTCCGTCAGGCAATTGCGTTCTGCGATGAGTGACGTGCTCAATCGATTAATTTCAGCGTTCTTCCGCCCGGCCTCGAAAGTAAACGATTAGCAAAGTTAAAGTTACGGTAGAAGACGACGACTATTTTCGATGCAGCATACGACGTCACGCATGCCGTGTTAATACGGCGGTCCTGATTGGTTAGCGGAGCTTATAAGCAGTGAATTCTGGGGCCTTATATTGAACCGAAATATTTTTGTAGAGCTTATTTTTCATAGAAGTGTAAACGGAATAGACCCTTCAACTTCTCTTTTTCGTTGAAGACCCCAGATTGTTGGGTGATCAAATCACATCTTCTTTAATGGTCAGGATGTCATATTCATACGCAAAATCCACGTAACTAAAGCTGACAGATGAACAGACATTCTATCAATACTTCCCTAGTAAGCAAAGCATTTACTCGCTTCTTTATTTGCGCATTTTCTACATCTAAACGAATATTTCTGAAATGTGTCATCTACTTCCGAATTACTGCGTCACTGAACGTTTTAAGCGTGCAATCATTGGACCAGTAAAGCCAGCCGACGACCAGCACAACCGTGCGTCATTTGCGTTTGTCTTCGACTTTGCCAATACTTGGGTCATGTATTTTGTGGAAGCAACCTGATTTCTGCAAAGAGTAGAAAGATCAATGTGCAGTGAATCGAAACAAAAGAAGGTGGCTTTTTTCTCTGTGTGAGATACAATCGTGCGAGTATCTTGGCCTTGAACACAACACACAATGTACTGCTGGAAGTAGTTGATTATTCCATTTAAGCCGAAAACGCCATGCATATGTGCAATCGGTATTCACCTAAGCACGTTTATATTTCTTGCCTCTGTCGATGATTCTTCCTCACTCGAACATTACCCGAACACGCCATCTTACCAAATAATAAACTTTCACAGCATTACTTTGATGCACTAGATCAAAGGCATCATAGATTACGATAGCCGTTATTTTTACTGCTGATTACGTATATGGCCAGACTCTGAGGGACTGCGCCTGTGGACAAAACGGGGCGTATTGGGCGCGAGTCCCACCACAGGAGGAACGGACGCTGCAATCGCTGTGACGTGCAGGGTTGAATCACGTTATCTCGCCTCACTCTGACGAAGAGAAGCGGGTGGCATAATGCGTAGTTTTTAAGCGCAACTTCGTGGTGTTACCAATTATAAACTGCTTTGTTTTGCTCTCACTTCATGCGTGCGAACTACTGCAGGCTACACAATCAGAAAAAAAAAATGCGAGAAAGGCTAGCAACGGCGTAGAATAGAGTTTCCTAATATACACTAGAGGGAACTCTGGCGCTAGTGTCTATGGGAGCTGCAACGCACGGCGCTTCAGCGAGCATGGTCATGATTCGTACACAGATTTGTCTAATCTTCTGGCTCCGTGCATGTTCATGTAGCTTGGAGCTGTTTTCTCACGAAACAAAAATCAACAAATGTTCAGCGGTTGCGCTTCACCACCTCATGTTTTTAGGCTTACCATTTAGAATCGGGTCACGTAATTCGAAAAGATTCGTTATTTCTTTCAAAACGAAACCGAAACCAGCAATAGACGAAGCTGCAAGTACGGTTGGTCACCCGAATACCGGGCAAATCTATGTACTACCCATCATTCCCATGGCCACTAAACGATCGTAGCGCCAGAGTCCCCTATAGTTAATTTGAGGAAACTCTATGTGGCCTAGTACTATTCTGCTCCGTGATACATATATACAGTGCGATCCGTAGCAGAAGGAGCCAGACGTGCTATTTCACTTTTACCCCTACCATGCTTTGCAAGAGCGTGATGCCAAGTCACCTCTCATATTTTATTGTTGTGCATATTGTGCTTATTGTGCCCATAGGGTCAAATTGAACGCCGACCGCAAATGTGCACATAAAAACGGAAGGTGTATGTTCCCACACTGGAGCCTCGTTCACAGTGTGCGAACAATTATGTATGGTAAATGAATATGTATGCTATAAAATACGACGTAGCAACATGCGTATTTCTGTGGGAAGTGGCCGTCGCTGAGTTTAAGAATGTGCGTCAATGTATGAATTGTCAGAAAGTCAAGATAAATCCAAGAATTCAAGTTCTTTTACTTCCGTTATCTTTAACTTAATCTGGTCTATTTCTTGTCTGGTTTCTTCCGCGCGTTCGGCCAGCGCGTTCGATCAAGCCTTCTTTCTTACATCGTATGCATGTGCTGCTTGAGCCTTTTTTGCTAAAGGTTACTTCTCTTGCCGAGGTAACGTTTAGCTCAGTCTGCGCCTTGCAACACCCCCTTTTCGGGTGTCCATGTTATACGTTGTCCTCGTGTGGGTTCCCGAGCACATGGATTTCGGGCGGTTTCCGTCCGTGACTGTAGACTTCAGCCCACAGTCCTCCTTGATTATAGATTACGCCGGTAGAGTAGGCCCTTAAACACGGTCACTTGTTCTTCCATATGTTGTTTTCAGCGACAAGAGAAAACGTATTCAGCTTCCAACAGCTGCCGCAAAATCTCATACAGCTTATCAAGGAAGCTGTAAGCGCTCGACAGTGATATTTGTACTGAAACACTAAATTGCCATTTAGATCGCAGTAATTAAAACCTTGCCGCATGCTCCTTGAAGGGTGCGAAGTAATATGGCCGTCTGGCACATGGTGCACTTGCTATCGTAATCGAGCCCGGTCGACACCGCATTTTTCGAGCGCCATTTACCCCTTTCCAAAATGTGCAGAACTGATCCAATCCTTCAAAATCCTCCCCCCCCCCCCTGCTCGATGGCGATCAAATGTGCACTGTGTTACAACCGTACAAAAAGCTTGCGCAATGAGGGTTGACAGATAAATGTTAAGATTGTACCGCGGCGAAGCTATTGATCATGGGAAATTTTACCTATAGCTACAACTCTGAGTGAGGCACGCCTGTATACGTTTTCCTCCAATCATATACAGAAAGGTTGCTGCTGCATGCAGCTGTGAAAATGTGGCTTCCTTCCCAAAAGTGGGGAATCCGCTTGTTATGTGCCTCATAGGGCTATGCATGCTAAATAGGAATATTTACAACATGCGCATGCTTGTTGCGTCAACCACGACCCGTTTTCAGATGCTAACCTAGAAGGAATGTAATAACACATTTATTGAAGAAAAATATGTTGTTGTTGTTGTTGTTGTTGTTTTGCCACAAGCATGCGTTAACGCCCAAATCATATACTTCAGTTCGACGCAGATTGGCTCGATACAGATGATAAAAGCAACTCGCTCGGCCCCAAGCTTTCATGCAGGTGGCTATAACAGATAACGCCGGCAGTCAGGCAGTAAAAAATGAGCAGCATTTTTTAAAGCAGTTATTTGGCATTTCGTAGAGTCTATGAAGAAACCACCACAACATTTTACTGATTTCGATGAAGTCAACTACAAAACAAGAATAAGATTGGCCTCACATCTGCATGTTACACAGCAATAGTCGTAGAAAGACAATAGTCTTGCGTCTGGAGAGAGTGAACAAAACGTTTATTTGATGTTTTGTGCAAGAAAATCGGTGAATGGTGTTCTGGAGGCGCTGCATTACAGTGCCTCGAGGGTGCAGTGAAGGCGAACGAACGCATCAAGTCACGTCACCCGTGAGACATGCGCGCTATCTGGCAGTTAATTATATTGGAAAACGAAGCGCGCGGCGTGCGTGCCTGTCTTGGAGGCGATAAGGTGTAGAACGCAACGCGAGGGGTAGTTGCCACCACCGTGTCGTCTAAGCAAAGCGTTGGACACACTTGCCTCTTCGTGCAAGCTTTGCATTGTCAGAGCAGCGTGATAAATGCTACGGTCCTTAGAATTACTTATGTACGCTTTTTCTAGCAAAAAAGGCACACATACAGAGTATTGACGTGTTGTTATGGTGCCTCAGATATGCGCAATAATTGCTCCTATTTGACCATCAAACAAATATGAACGCTGAATCTTGAGCAACATTGGTGGGCGCTGTGGATGGGGTCGACCATTTGGGGTATCGTTTGGGGTTTAGTGCCGTTTGGGGTATCGTTAAGGGCGGACAAACAGACAAGTGTACAGACTGACAGACAGACCAAAATTTTTGCGTTGAAGATCCTCAAGAAAGACTATCATCTTTAATAAAGAATGGATACGCGAAAGCGCGCTTTGGACTGTGCGCCAGAAGGCTGGCTAGCAATCTAACCATGCACATCTCAAGGTTGTCTCTGCATGGTGACGCCATGGTGTGTCCCCGCACCCGATATTTATATCGCTTCCGCGGGCATATTGACGCGTAAAATTGCACTGTTCGGTGCCCCCCACTCTTTCGCCACCACCGATGCCTCTTTCACAAGTGTCGTGATACTCGGCGGTGGCACTTCCCGCCAACTGTAGTGCCCCTTCACCTCGTGCCATTAAGGGCCGTTCCGTGCGCTAGCCGCAGTGCACGTGCTGGCACACCTGCCGCACCCAAGTGAAGTGTGAAAGAGCGTTGCCAATTTGCTTGTTTGTGCCCCGCTTCCGTGCGGCAGGGGTCGCGGCACGTGCGTTGCGGCTGGGCTGCGTAGAACATCCCTAAGCGGGTTTCACATGCGAGCGATTTTTCCCCAAGAGTGGAGCGGCAGCCGTCGCGAAGAGGTTTCTAGAGCGTCTACAAGACGCTGCAACGAACATCGCCAAAGTTGGCAAAAAATTCGCTCGTGCCATAGCGTTTAACCAAAGGGGAAGTAGTGGCGTGGGTGGCACGTGACAACAGGGGCGGAGTCGAGGAGCGGGTGCGCCTGCCGGGAGCAACTCGCTCCGACTCCTCAGTACGGTGAACGCTGCCCATCAGAGCGGCGGGCATCGCGCAAAAGCAGCGCATGTGACACAAACTCGCCTCCCAGCGTCCTGCTGTCGCTCACCTCCGCAACCTCCACCACTCAGTATTTCGCATGGGGAAAAAGAGTTAGGGATAGCAAAGATAGCAAAGACCTGTCCTATTACATGGAAGCCATGTGATGGGACCGACGTGTTTAGTTCACTCGGAGCAGGAATAAGAGAAATTGAAGGAGCACCGAAGTGCACAGAAGAGTAAAAGGGTGCCGCAAAGATTTGTAGCCGCTGCCGCACAAGGCGCAGCCGCAGCCGTTGGCTTCCCTCCTCACAGTAGCGGAAACACTCAGTATTAAAACAAACGCGTTTTGTGCCAGGACCCGCAATGAATAATCAATAACCCCTGTGAAGATGGGGTTCGCTTGCGTGTTATACCGATTCCCACAATGAGTGTGATGAAACAAGTTTGTTGTTGTTGTTGTTGTTGTTGTTGTTGTTGTTGTTGTTAAAATGTCAACAAGATGTGGAGCTCAGCTTGTCACTGCGGATGTCTCAATGTGGTGTAGCTGTGTGCTATAATTGATTGACGTTCACTGGGCCAACCCTAAAGCCGCACGTTGCGTTGTCTTGCTTGTCCGCAGTAGGACGAGGGAGGCTAAAACCGTACAACAGTTAGCAAGCAAATCTAACTTGTTTACCATATTAGCCTATGTGACACAAAGTATAGAGGAGTTCCATTTGTGACAACTAAAACGCGTTCTGGGCCTAGTCGCTCCGTGGACCTGTGAAAATGTGGAGGCACAAAGCAACAAGGGCAAATACAGGAATGGTGCCCCACTTCGGTCCTTTCTTTTCCTGGTTCGCTTGCACATCTAAATTTTATGTCCGACCGCTATTTAAAGACACGTAAACGATATTGAAGCGCTTTGCAACAACGAAAAGTTTCACCTTCGGAAAACATGACCCTAAAGCTCCTTCATGTGCATTGCTAAGCTGACTATACATGCCACCTTATTCGAATATATTTTAGCCCGTCAAAAAGAAGAGTTCTAACACGTACTGTTACCGCGCACGCCTTCCTTGTGTTTATTTTCATCTCATTTCCTGCAGCCGACTCGTATGATTTCCTGCCGAATGGAACGGCGTACACGTTTCTCTTCACCGTCAACTTAATTCAGAATAACTTTGCACCGACAAAAACGGCGCTGAAATCTCCATTCTTCAAATTCAGCGTGCGAAACATCCTAATGAAGCAGGGGGTGCCACTGTACGGCTTCGGATTCCTCCGGGATGTGCGAATACCGAGCCATGAACGAAATGTAATGAGATCAGTGGAGACACTTCATGAAACCTATCAGGTGGGATATCTCTCTCTTTGTATGTATGTATATATATAGGCAACATCTCAGCAGCAATCATCTGTTTTGGCGGACAATCATAGGCGTTTGTGGATGGGCACCTCAGGATCTGTAGTGCCTGTTCGCTCCCGAGTTCACAGCCAAATAAACCTCGTTACCATATAGTCATTATCACGTCGCAATATATATATATATATATATATATATATATATATATATATATATATATATATATAATATCTCCTGTTTGATGTTTCTTGTGTTGGATGACACTACAATTTTAACTGCTTTACTTCTAAGCTGAATAGTGATATTGAAAGCATAATTCGCTGTTTTCATCAAAATTCATTAAAAATTAACCCCACTAAATGTTTTTTTACGCTATTTCACCCCACTCAAAAAACGGTCATTGAATTTCTGTCTATTACGGTGAAAAATTATGCATCAAAGCTCCCTGTCATTGTCGCTTTCAGGGAATGATTCTTGATTCAAACTTAGAGTAGACTTTTCATGTACCACGCTTAAAGCAAGAAGCTGCCTATGGCATCAGAATTCTCATCAAGTCGCGTACGTACTGCCGTATAAATGCCTCGCTTTACTCTGCCTTCATTAACAGTCACTTCACTTACTGCATTGCGTCCTGGTGTAATACATATAGCACTCATCTGCCTCCTTTACAACATCTTCAAAACCAGGCCATTCGCATTGTCACATTTCAGTCGCCACGATGTAGTGCATCTGCTCTTTTACAAGAGCATCGTTTTAGAACCATTGAGAAACTTTTTTTTTCATTTTAAAATGACATTCCTTACATACCATTCTCTTCACTGAAACATGCCATACATAAGAGTTGAGTGTTGGGCACGAGTTGGTGCTTTGACATAAAAACCACCGTGAGAGTATCACAAAACACGACACACAGAAAGAGACAGCCAAGGAGAGGTGAAAATCATAATTTTTAACAAGGAACAACTCGTGAATGAAAATACAACTCGACTTGCATCAAATAATAACTTCTCGTTACCAAAAGACAGCGCTAGTTATGGCAGAATCGCTTGAATCTTCACAGCGATTTCCGTCTGGAACGGTATTCCAAGCGACATGAATGTCTCTGAGCACAGGTAGTTTTAAAATAAACACTTATTACGTATATACCTAACGTTTGAGTTACTTTCTAGTTTACGCTGTTCAATCAGAACTATTTTGCCCATTATATTTGTTATGTATAGTGAAGAAGATGAGTGCTACTCGGATAGGCAGCGGGTATCACTCAGTCTGTGAAGAGGACGACGTTTGGTTGGCTGGATTCACAGGCTGGTTCCGCCATTACCACTTGACTTGTCGTGACCGCTCTCCTGATTTATAAAAGAGAGTGCCGCTCTAAAACGCCTCATTTTAGTTATATATTATACTAAATTCGTTTATAATTTTTCGTCTGAAATCGTTGCCGCTTTGGGGCACAACACTTTTACCTTTTTCTTTATTTGCCCATTATAAATCATCACATGTGATATCTCGTATAGCAGTATTCGATTCAGGACTATTTTATTGTAATGGCATGATAGCGTTCGGACTTTATTGTTGCATTGTAGTTTGTATTGAGCTGATTTGTATCGTTCGCTTTTCATCTCACATGTATTTTGTTGAATTTGTACATCATTGGTTTAGGTAGTTTGCTATCAGGTGTTGTTGATTCTCTGAAACTCATTTTTTTATGTTTGCCAAGTTGCTCTGCTTCACTCATTTTCTTTTGTTAAACCAGCACAGGAGGTCCCCTTGCAGCCAAGAGCTTTGGGACCTCCTTTTGTATATTATTTCTGCTATGTATGATCTTTTTAATCCATAAAATCATTTCTTTGTTTGCATCTGCATATGTTCGGTATTGGTGTGCAAGTGCTTAAGCCTAACCTTAAACAGACCCTGCACAGAGGAAGGAAAGAAACGAGAGGGCATGCCCAGGCGGCGTGCTACGTGAAAAGTGTGGGGGAAATGACATCTTGGCGGCCATATTCACTGGGCACAATGACGGCGTTGGTATATGGTTACGTGTTGCGCAGTGTAGCTGGTCTAGCAGCGAGCAGCCGCGGCTGGCGGCGGCATGTGTGCTTCCGCAGGTCTCATGCTGAACCGGGGCGAACAAAATCCGTGCTCTGCGCCGCGTTATTGGTTCCGCACTGTTTTCCAGGCAGTTACTGCACTCCTAGCAACGTTTACAAAACAGTTTGTCCACCGCGGGGCCTCAACAGCGCGTAGAGCGAACGCATATCCATGCGTCGTGCGGCGGATTCCGCGGATGAGGCATTTGACGTGTTGAGCGAAATTGCGTTGGGCACCATGACGAAGCAGAACGACGACGAACGCCTGTAGGTCAGTGACGGTTGGGCAGTGCTCCTGCTTGTGACTATGAACGAAACTCTTATGCTCGGCAAGACGCAATGAGGACCATGTGCATATGCGTAGTTTGTGTTCGCTATGTGTACAGTAACAACCTGCGTGTGCGTATTAAAACACCTTTTCTGTTTCGCTTGTTATACTCGCCCCCAGCATTGCAACCCCAATGTTAGAGCAACCGCGTTCAAGTGTCACTTCCACCGTGCTCAAAGTCACCACGGTCGCAGAATGCTGACGCCGGTGAGTTTCACGCGGAACATGGTGGTGGTAAAAGACATTTATTTCGGAAAAAGTCTACTAGAGAGTGCCGACGTGGCCCATCGGCGTGCTAGAGTGGCAAGACCCTATTCCGGGACGCCAGTGGAGCTGGAAGCTGCCCGTGCGCGCTCCACCAAGGAGCGTTTGCAGCCAAGGTAGAGCAGCCGAGCAGGTGCTCCTCCCAAGCCTCTCTAGTTGGAATAGGAAAAGGGGATGAGAAAGGGACGGGATTAACTGGGCACGATGCTACGACGTGATATGTGTCGGCGAGGACATGACAGGTCGAGCAGGTGCCATTGATTTCCGGCAAAAAGTGCCTGGCGACCGCCGGACTGATAAAGGTGTTAGTCTGCAGGCGGCGTAGCAGTCGTTCGTCCGCTTTCTCCAAACCGCGTGCGGGGTCCGCGTAGAGGCGGCGCGAAACCCGGTAATAAGCCAAAATTTCGCGAAAGCGCGTCAGGTTGGTATTGCCAGATTCCGTCTCGGGACATGAAGGGGCAACGGCCCGGACAGGAGAAGCGCGGGCAGCGGCATTTGCCGCCTCGTTGCCGGGAAGGCCCGAGTGGCCTGGGGTCCAGACTATATGAATGGGATGAGGGTTAAAGCGCCAAGAGGCTGCCTGTAGTAGGCTAGCCGCCAGCGGAGCAATGGAACCCTGAAGGTACTGAGAACAGGCCGAGCGCGAGTCCGTCAGGATGGTGCGTGAGGCAGGGTGAGAGGCGGCCAAAGCTATGGCAACCTCTTCAGCGTGCGTTACTGTGTCTGCTCGAAAGGAGAGGCCATCGACGTGTTTGCCCTCTGTAATCCCGGCAGCCGTGAAGTGACCCGAGGGGGAGGGACCCAAGACGTCCACGTAGAAAACACCAGGACGATCGGAGTGTCGCGTATGAAGGGCCGCGGCGCGTGCTCGTCTACGGCCAGGATGAAGGTCGGGGTTCATATTACGGGGTGGAGGTTCCACCCATAGCTTATGACTCCAGAGCTCTGGTACCGGCTGCAGAGGGTCTTTGTCAGATATCGGGTTAAGGCCAAGTCTGTGTAGAAGACGGCGCCCTGAAGGCGTCTGCGACAGTCGATTGATTTGGTTAACGCGATGAGCTTCGCGCATCTCTGCAAAGGTGTTGTGTACCCCCAGAGCCGCGAATCGGCTGTTGGAAGTTGCAATAGGTAGGTCCAGAGCGCGTTTGTATACTGAACGAAGAAGGACGTCCAGCTGGTGCTCGTATCGACGACGCAGGCGAAGGTAAGGCAAGGCGTAGAGGACACGACTGGTCACAAACGCGTGGACCAATCGGAGGGACTGAGACGCGCGGAGGCCACCGCGCTTGGTAGACACTCGCCGTGTCATGCGGCTCACCTGCTCGCTGGTGCGTCTGAGGCCTGCTGTTGTGCCCTTTGGATCCAAGGACGATGTGAGGTGAAGGCCAAGAACCCGAATATTTTGCACTGACGGGACGGGCCCGGACGGAAGAAAAATTTTAGGCGGCGGTAGTGGAGAGACTGAAAGAAGAGCCGATTTAGCTGGAGAGCACTCCAGGCCACATGAACCAGCGTAGGTATCTACCAGAAGGGCAGCCTTTTGCAGGCGTTCTTCGATTTGCGCTAAGGAGCCGGTGTTGGTTCAGATTGTGATATCGTCCGCATATAGTGCGTGTTGTATTCCCTCGACTTCGCTTAGAAGAGAGGGGAGGTTCATCATCGCCAGGTTAAAAAGCAGAGGAGACAGGACTGCCCCTTGAGGTGTACCCCGCGTGCCTAATAAGTACGGGCCGTGTTTCGGTAGAATTAAGGCGAATGAAGGCGGTGCGATGTGATAGAAAGGCGCGAATGTAGTTAAAAGTCTTCTGCCCGCAGTTTGTGGTAGACAGGTTAGTGAGTATAGTGCTGTGTTTGACGTTGTCGAAAGCCCCGCGGAGATCGAGAGCGAGCACGGCTTTATCGTTATGGCCTATAGTAGTCGGCTCTATGATATCGTGTTGAAGCTGGAGCAGGACGTCCTGCGCCGACAGATGCGGGCGAAAGCCAAACACCGTGTCGGCAAAGGTCCTCCTGGCCTCCAAGTAGGCGGAAAGGCGTTCGCGAACCATGGTTTCCATGAGTTTGCCTGCGCAGGACGTAAGTGAGATGGGTCTCAGTGCCTCGATACTAACGGACTTTGCCGATTTGGGTATGAATGTCACGACCGATGTGGTCCATTCTGTTGGCAGCGGAGAGCCGTCCCATATTGAATTTATAAGGTGGAGTAGCGAGAGGTGTGCTTGGTCAGGAAGATTTGCCAGGAGCGATACTGTGATTCCGTCGCGTCCAGGGGCCGTGCCCCGTCGCATTTTCGTGAGTGCAAATCGTAAATCGGAAAGCGTGTATGGGGCGTCTAGGTCATTGTTAGGGGCGCCGGAATACGTATATGCTGGGCCCGCGGAATCAATTGTGCGGCAGATGTAGCGGTCACAAAGTTCTCGTGCGAGTTGATCCGTAGTGCCCTAAAAGGCATGCAGAGCACGGTGGAGCTGGCGTTGCGTTTCTCCCCTGGTGGTGGAGGGATCGAGAAGGCTTCTAAAGAGTCGCCACGCACTCTTAGAGCTCATCTGGTTTGCAGCCTTCAAACAGGTGTCTGTCCAGTTAGCATCGGAAAGTTGTGCAAAGTATGCGGCCGCCTCTGCAGTGAGCGCCTCAATGCGAGCGCGAAGTTTCCGATTAAGTTTCTTGCGTTTCCAGTGCCTTACGAGCCCGCGGCGAGCGTGCCAAAGATGTAGGAGGTGTGGATCGATTGCAGGAGTCAAATTAGAGGTTGCAAGGGTGCGAGTGTTCGCTTGTTTCAAATGAAGGGCGTATGATGCCCACGCTGCATATTCGGTCGAGGAGAGGACGGCGGGAAATGGTTGCATTCTGAACTGAGTCCAATCGGTGAGACGGGTTTGGCCCCAGTGTTGGCGCATTTTCTGCCGCGGTGTGAATGAAATGCGGAGTAAAAAGTGATCGCTGCCTAGGGTTTTGCCTAAATTTTCCCATGTAGCATCGCGGATGTGACAGGTGAGGGAGAGGTCGGGGCATGTGTCTCGCGTGACCGAGTTGCCGGAACGTGTGGGTTGTGCCGGATCGGTAAGGAGCGTGAGGCTTAGCGAGGAAATGAGCTCCTTGAGCTCTCTGCCCCGGGCCTTCTCGCAGTGGTAAGCCCAGTGAGGGCTGGGGGCAATAAAGTCCCCGACAATCACCAGTGGTTGTCGGGCCGCTATACGCAGCGCCCGATGGAAGAGATGCGCAAACGAAGCCCTCGCAAGGCGAGGGGGACAGTACACGTTTAAGATATGTATTGATGGTTGGCCCCTCCGCTGAGACAGCACTGACATCATGCAGTAGTCGTAAGGAAGATCCAGATCGAGGTCGATCTGTATCGCCGTGTAAGCTTTATGCACGAGGAGACATGTGGTGGTGCCGCCTACATAGGAGCAGCATCCGGAAAGGGATGGAGCAGGGCCAGATTCTTGGAGCGCCAAGACGGCCGGCTGAGAGTCAAGTGAGCTGAGGAAAAGGGAAAGATGTGAACGCTTTCGCCTGTTCCCGAAGCCTCCAGGGTTCCACTGTATGATCTCGAATTTAGACGAAATGTTTGAACGGGACGTACGATTGGTAGCCATCGGGATTGTCTTAGGTTTTATATTTGGCCCTCCATGTCCCGCTCGGAATCCTCAGAGGCAGGGAGGGGCACAGAGGCCGGATTGTCCGACGGCGGGGTGGTGGTAGCCACCTTACGACGACGCCGTGGAGCTGCACTTTCACTGCTCACCGAGCAGGAGCGGGAACGCGATGCCTTGGGTTGAAACTGGGTGATTGTCCAGGCTTGAATAGCCTGGGTAACCTCTACTACCATGCGTTGGACAGAGAAGCTGGTGAGGAAGTGATTAATTGAAGCTTCGACGCGCGTAAAGCGTTCCTCTATGCGCGGGGCGCGCTCCTCGCTAGGGAGAAATCGGTTAGCGGGCAAGAGAACCTGAGATGCCCCAGGAGCCTCAAGAGCTTCTGGAGTAGATGTGGCACCGGTTCCGAGTGCTGGAGTACACATGGCTGCTTGAACCGGCGGTTTAATGGAAGTGGACTTAGCGCAAGGACTAAGCTTGGACGTAGCTGGCGCAGCCGCCTGGACAGCGGAGGCAATACCGGATGGCCTTGGTATCCACTGTTGTTGAGGTTGAAGTCGCTTATTTAAGAGTTCGAGTTGTTTAGTTAAAAAAAAATTTGCTTTTGAAGTGCCGCAACTTGCTGGCGAAGGGCCGCAAGTTCGGGAGAAGGAGGATCGACAGAAGGGGGTGAGAGAGGCTTAGAAGCAGCATGCCCAACTGCTCACTTGAGGTACCGCCGCCTGTGCTTCGAGTGCTGGGAATGCCTGAGTGTCGCCGTGGAGTGGTGGAGCCGACTGATGCAGGTTGGTGCCGCTGTCTGGCTGTGACGAATATGAGGTGGTTTCTCGAGGAGATGTTGAGGGCTGCTTGCGTTTCCTATATTTTGCCGTGCAGCCACTGGTCCCAGTCTCATGGGCGCCGTGGCAGAGGAGGCACTTGGGGTGGCAGTCGTTGGCATTGAGACCTTGCAGGTGCGGGGGTTCCACATTTGGCACAATGCGTTGGAGCGGGGTGAGGACACTGAGGTGGTCGATGGCCGATGGTACCGCACTTGGTGCAAACAGGGACCGTTTTCTTGTAGGCGCGGATATACGTCGCCACGCAGTGGTAGAAGAGGAAGCGGGGTAACTTTGTGACCTCGAAAGTCACCACCGCCGCCGCGGAATCTCCGAGTTTGCGAACCGCAAGGATAGTACCTCGAGGCCAATACAGTTCAGACTTTATTTTCTCCGGGCTTTCAGCAGGGTTTACGTTGATGACGCCCTTGCATGTATCCCCTGGTGCCTTGGCGTGGCCTCGAACGGGCAGCTGCTGATCCCCCACTTGCAGCTGGAAGGTTCTGAGGAGTCGCTGTGCCATAGGCAAAATGGTGGTGCTACAGACCAAGATGTTCTGTTCCCAGATTGGCCACACTTGAATTTGCGTGGTAGTCCGGTCGCCGAGGTAGCTGCGGATGGCGTCGGCCGCGCGATCGGCCGGGACAAATGTGCGTAGCTCGCAGGGAACGCGACGTTTCACTACTACGGTGTAGTCGTCGCGAGAGAGGCGAGGAGTCTGACGCGGACGCCACTTGCGTTGCTTCGCTGGCTGCGAGGACGGAGCAGAGGTAGGCACACCATCGGAAGGATGGCGCGCCGGCGTTCCTTGCAAGGCTGGGGAATGGCGGCCAGCTGTGGCGTCTCGTTGTTGTTGAGACACAGACTTTGATTTGGCTTGCTTGCGTTGCCCCAGTCTCACCATGTCGTCGAGGTATTCGTCTTCTGATGGCATAGTGTTTACGGAGGATGAAATCTACATGGACAGTACTTGGCTTGAGGTAGGATCATAGCCCAGTAACCACGTTGGCGGCTGCCATCGCCGGGCTGAGATCCCTTAGCGAGGCGGCGGTGTAGCCGGGAGTGAAGGATGTCCCTCAAGTTGTCAAAACTGGACCCACCTGGACGAAAGTGTTGTCTAGGCGAAGCGGAGAACTTGGCGGTGACGATAAACCCAAGTTTCAGGGGTACCAGGGTGGATGTCTACAGAAATAGCCACGCGGAACACGGCACAGGGGCCGGGCGCTGCGTCGACCGCGTGGCGAAATGCAACCGTAGAAGACGCACGACCAATCCTGTTGTCTGTACAGTCGCTAAATTATTGACCTGAAAACAGTCACCGTTGTCGGTGCATCTAGCGCGCATTCTCTTGTACTTGCTTCGTTATCGGCGAGCTGTTACTCGCTGTTAATACTCGGACGAAATGATTTCGCCGAAGGTGTCGTGCTGTCCCAGAGTGTTGAGCCCCGTTCCATTAGTTTCGGATCGACACGACACGTGCGCTGCGCAGCCCACGTGCTTTCCGAGTCGGAGAGGGAGTCGCGCGTTCTGCTTTACATTCGGATGAAAACAATAGAGGAGAATCAGCCCAGTCAATATGACCGACTTCCGGCATCACCACGGTTTCACAACGAGTGACGTCAGTGCCTCTCCTAAGTTGTTTCTTTCCCCCATGAGACCCTGTAACACCTCTTGAGCATGTTCAGCAAACGTTCCTGATTGGTAATAGAGGCTTTTTTTTTACTTTCGAAAGACCGCTATTTCTGAAAACAAGTGAACCTAGTAACAAAAGAGGTTCATTAAGCATAACCGAGTTGAACTCGTGCACAAAGTTTAACAAGGATCGGTGGAATGGTCTTTTTAATTGATTGATTGATGATTGATTTGTGGGGTTTAACGTCCCAAAACCATCATATGATTATGAGAGACGCCGTAGTGGAGGGCTCCGGAAATTTCGACCACCTGGGGTTCTTCAACGTGCACCCGAATCTGAGCACACGGGCCTACAACATTTCCGCCTCCATCGGAAATGCAGCCGCCGCAGCCGGGATTTGAACCCGCGGGAAATGGTCTTTTTATCCACCCGTGTAAGTCCGGAGGGCGGACTTGCGTGCATGCGAGCTAAGCATCGTGGCGCTGCACATGGCCTGTACACAATTCTAAAAACAATCGATGGAAATCGTTCCAAATCCCCTTGTACAAATGAAGCCATAAGCCCAAACGACTGCGTCATAAACACAGTACAAGGTCATTGAATCATTTGAGCATCGTGGTCTGCACAGCTACCGTGGCCTCCGTAGGATGCCGCCACCTGCCCGCGCGCGTACTCACGATAGCCCTGAAAGTAAGGATTGCATTTGAAGGGGAAAGAAGGACGTAAATAGCTCAAGGTCATGTCGCGCGCTGATGAACGGACGCACCTTTTCGCACTTGCTGTTCTCCTCCCACTCGCTGCTTCGAAATGAGAAAGAAAGCACTTGACGCACGCGGCAAACTGTAACTGTATTTGGTAGACTCAAAAAAATTTTGCTGGACTAGATTTGTAACGCAATAAGGGATTTCCATGATGCCACTCCAGAATTACCTGAAAGATTGTCGCATTTTACCCCTTTAGCAAAGCGTCATAAATCGAGCCACACTTTTGTCTATAGCCTCAAAGTGACAACTGAAATCTACTTTTCTCCAAGCAGTTAGTTAAAATTTCACACTGGTGGAAGGCTTTTACCTCGAAGAGGCGCTTGGTCAACGAGAAAATGTGCTTAACGACAATCAACGCGGCGACGCCACCTTAAGGTCCTCGCACCATGCAGCTCATAATGATGTCGTTGATTTAGACAGTGTCAACTAGGTCCTACATAATTCTTTGTCGCCGAAAATTGTCCTCATTTTTTTATATTGTACACTGCTTCTTAGCGTAAGTATTATCTTTCACAAAATCTAATCGAGCCAACGTGGCCTAAAAATGTGCAAATAATTTGGATTTCTTGACTGTTGATGGACTGAAGTTTCTGATCGAATTTCAGGCATGAACTTGGAAGCTTATATTCTTCATTTATTAATCTATGATGGAGGTAGAATCGAGCAACGACTCTTGTACTTGCTTCGTTATCGGCGAGCTGTTACTCGCTGTTAATACTCGGACGAAATGATTTCGCCGAAGGTGTCGTGCTGTCCCAGAGTGTTGAGCCCCGTTCCATTAGTTTCGGATCGACACGACACGTGCGCTGCGCAGCCCACGTGCTTTCCGAGTCGGAGAGGGAGTCGCGCCTTCTGCTTTACATTCGGATGAAAACAATAGAGGAGAATCAGCCCAGTCAATATGACCGACTTCCGGCATCACCACGGTTTCACAACGAGTGACGTCAGTGCCTCTCCTAAGTTGTTTCTTTCCCCCATGAGACCCTGTAACACCTCTTGAGCATGTTCAGCAAACGTTCCTGATTGGTAATAGAGGCTTTTTTTTTACTTTCGAAAGACCGCTATTTCTGAAAACAAGCGAACCTAATAACAGAAGAGGTTCAATAAGCATAACCGAGTTGAACTCGTGCACAAAGTTTAACAAGGATCGGTGGAATGGTCTTTTTAATTGATTGATTGATGATTGATTTGTGGGGTTTAACGTCCCAAAACCATCATATGATTATGAGAGACGCCGTAGTGGAGGGCTCCGGAAATTTCGACCACCTGGGGTTCTTCAGCGTGCACCCGAATCTGAGCACACGGGCCTACAACATTTCCGCCTCCATCGGAAATGCAGCCGCCGCAGCCGGGATTTGAACCCGCGGGAAATGGTCTTTTTATCCACCCGTGTAAGTCCGGAGGGCGGACTTGCGTGCATGCGAGCTAAGCATCGTGGCGCTGCACACGGCCTGTACACAATTCTAAAAACAATCGATGGAAATCGTTCCCAATCCCCTTGTACAAATGAAGCCATAAGCCCAAACGACTGCGTCATAAACACAGTACAAGGTCATTGAATCATTTGAGCATCATGGTCTGCACAGCTACCGTGGCCTCCGTAGGATGCCGCCACCTGCCCGCGCGCGTACTCACGATAGCCCTGAAAGCAAGGATTACATTTGAAGGGAAAGAAGGACGAAAAAAAGTTCAAGGTCATGTCACGCGCTGATGAACGGACGCATCTTTTTGCACTTGCTGTTTTCCTCCCACTCGCTGCTTCGAAATGAGAAAGAAAGCATTTGAAGCGCACGGTGGACTCCAACTGTAGTTGGTGGACTCAAAAAATTTTTGTGGGACTAGATTTGTGACGCAATAAGCGATTTCTATGATGCCAGTCGAGAATTACCTGAAAGATTGTCGCATTTTACCCCTTTAGCAAAGCGTCCTAAATCAAGCCACACTTCTGTCTACAGCCTCAAAGTGACAACTTAAATCTATTTTTCTCCAAGCAGTAAGTTAGAATTTCACACTGGTGGAAGGCTTTTACCTCGAAGAGGCGCTTGGTCAACGAGAAAATGTGCTTAACGACAATCAACGCGGCGACGCCACCTTAAGGTTCTCGCACCATGCAGCTCAAAATGATGTCGTTATTTAGACAGTGTCAACTAGGTCCTACATAATTCTTTGTCGCCGAAAATTGTCCTCATTATTTTCTATTGTACACTGCTTCTTAACGTAAGTATTATCTTTCACAAAATCTAATCGAGCCAACGTGGCCTAAAAATGTGCAAATAATTTGGAATTCTTGACTGTTTATGGACTGAAGTTTCTGATCAAATTTCACGCATGAATTTGGAAGCTTAGATTCCTCATTTATTAATATATGACGGAGGGAGAATCAAAGGCAACGAAGTTCTGAGTACTGTATCTGTTAAAACTGATTTACTGTTTCACCTTAGTATTCTATTAAGGTGCGCATACCTTGAGCCGTGCAAAACCCGGTTGGCTCCGGGTATCACACAAGCTTCGGGCACTTTAACACGAGTGTGCTGGATCGAACTAACTAACGATCTAACAACGAGCCAAGGAAGGCGAAGGAATAAACTATATATAGGTCAGACTCGCACACGCCAAGCTTCTCTTGGCCCAACTTCGCCGGTAGACCCCGGGCTCCCTAATTTTATTATTCGTTGCAGCTGCCAACTTGCCAACATTGTCGTTACCTTGTCTTTTGCAGATTCTGACCGCCACTTTAACGGCAGAGGGAGTGCCTTCCTCTAAGATCCGCAACTTCGTGGCCTTCAGACCGTCTAGTTTCACCGCGCGACGAGGCATCTACAATGCCTTGATAAATGGCATTAGCGGGTAAGAAGTTGGTGCAAGCTTGAATTTGTCTTTAAATTTATCTCAGGTGCCACAATTCGTGCAGAGCTGGAAAAATGAGCCTTAAGCAGAACGTCTGGTTATGTCGGATGAGAACGCACTATTCGAGAAGCTAGCAGTACTTTTGTCGAGGTATAAAGAGGCATTCGTAGGGTACAACGAACGAACTTGTATTGCTTAGTAGCTCATGCGCAGATAGCAAACCAAAAACAAAAAAACAAGCACGCTATAGTCTAATCTATGCGCTACACACAAACATTCTTTCCTGGTGAGATAAGCTGAAGCTACCCTAACACATTTGTCTGGACTAAGTTTCCAAATATGGAATACCTCAATAATCTCCCGTTCACGCTGCATCTACTAGCCTTACCTAGAATGTTAGGCTGAGGGCGCATGAAAATCTACTATCCTCGGGCACTGTTGGTAACTTGCCGTTGCACTCCAAGTCGTGTGGTTGTACGCCCCTCTTCGATAAGGGGGCGTTTTTCGAGTAAGGCTAAGACGCAGCCTGAATTAGAGATTACTGAGGCATTCCATATCTGGAAACTCAGTCCAGACAAATGTGTTAGAGCAGCTTCAGTTTATCTCACCAGGAAAGAATGTTTGGTTCTAGCACAGAGGTGATTCGCTTAGATTAGTTTGTTGGTTTTTATTTGTTGTTTTTTTGTTTGTTATCTGCCTGAACGGGAGATTACTGAGGCATTCCATATCTGGAAACTCGGTCCACACAAATGTGTTAGTGCAGCTTCAGTTTATCTCACCAGGAAAGAATGTTTGGTTCTAGCACAGAGGTGATTTGCTTAGATTAGCTTGTTTGGTTTTTATTTGTTGTTTTTTTGGTTTGTTATCTCTGCGTGTGTTATACGAACTTCGAAGAAAAGCTTTTTCCGAAATGAACGTCAGCTTAGTAGCTTATTGGAAGACCTATTTCTATTTACGTTGCCGTCTTCCTATGCACTGTGTTAAATATTGTGTGAACGACAAAGAGCGCCACTAGGATGAGAGCAGTGCATTCGGACTAATGAAGAGGTGGAGGGGTGGGTTTCGCCATGAGCACGGCGACTCGTTTCTTTCCTCAACATTTTGGTGCCGTGAAACCCGGGAAAAGAACCTTCGGAGGTGAGACGGAGCGGGCTTCACAAATTTCGACCGCAGTCGTAGCCTTGAAGACTTTTGTGAAGCCGCCGTGGGTAAAGTTGATGTGCGAGGCCTAACCACTGCTGGGACATCGGAGCACGACTCGGGTTGCAACTAAGGCCACTAGAAGCACTCATGGGTTTACGTGAGTACAGGCATTGTCTAAAGGTTCGCGAGATGGGAGCCCTCACGTTTACTTCAGCTCCGCCCAGACTCGCCCTTCACGACGACGGCCCGATATTCACAAGTAATTAAGGCAGTCCATAGATCAATGACGTGCATCTTGACAGTGCAGCCCCGTGAGTGCAGGCATCGTCTGGAGGCTCGCGAAACGGGAGCCCTCACGTCTTCTTTAGCTCAGTTGTGACTCGCCCTTCACGACAATGGCCCGATATGCACAAGATCATGATGAAACGACAGCCTGACAAGTGACGCATATTCGTTGTGTGAACCTTCTGCAATGGATGCCGTGTTGACTCCGACTTCGCCTTATTGCACGGCCAGGCCAGTGATCTC
This sequence comes from Rhipicephalus microplus, assembly GCF_013339725.1. Taxonomy (NCBI): domain Eukaryota; kingdom Metazoa; phylum Arthropoda; class Arachnida; order Ixodida; family Ixodidae; genus Rhipicephalus; species Rhipicephalus microplus. Next base: position 130,254,725 of record NC_051167.1, on the reverse strand, counting down.
TCCCGTTTCCGACATTGGACCGGAGTATGGAGGCCCTCTACGAAAGGCGGAGTCAAGCACGCAAAGGCCGTCACGCAGGTCATCGCAAATATCGAACACCTTTGGCATATAGACCACACCCATCAATATGTCAGTTGAAGAAGTTTTACCGAATTTTGACCGAGCAGTACGAGCTTCTCAGATGAATTGATGAGTAGATTGAAAACACAGTTGACATCGATCACTTGGAAGCAGAGATGGAGGAAGCTGACGTTTACGTGCACCAGATTATTCTAGCAAGGGTCACAGCAGAATATAATATTGCAGATACATTAAAGGCTCGGCAGGACGCACCTAGACTTAATAACAACGTATGAGAACGGAGGCCCAGAAGAAAGTACTCTCTCCGACAATGTCACCGCTATCTAACAATTACGTCTCCAACAGCCATCTTGTCCCACAGAACTTAGATGAGTGTACCACAGGACAAATAAAGGGGAAAATGGCAGCACACAAGCTGGAACTTTAACTATAGAGAAGGCCTCTTCCGCGCCGTTAGAGATCTCATCAGCGTGCTGCACCCATCAAGCTATTGACAAAGTCTACAATAACTGCAGTGTTCGAAGGTGGAAAGCATTCCCATGATTGAGAACGAAGAAGACTTTGTAGATCTCAAAGGCCATTCACGAGATATCAATAATGCGTACAAGCGAAAGCTGGCAGACTCAGACGTTACAAACGCTTTGCAGTTGGTGACTTAATCGGTGACCTTGACGAACAGTTGGTCCATTTGTTGCCTTCCCGACTTGTATACTGCAGTCGTGTCGTACTGTTGAAGCCGTAAGCTCCATCGTGCCAAATGTCCAGATGGGTCTTTCATATTGTCGATTTTTCTCCGGGCTCTCTCGTGCTACTGTGGCTGCCATCCCGTCGTGTCGGCCTGTGCGAGAAACTTTTATCGCAATACGTTGGGCCTTACCGAGTTCTGCGCCAAGTCACACCTGTCCCCTATGAATTTTCTCCTACTACGAACCCCACTGCTACATCCAGAAGTGACATTGTGCATGTGTCTCGCCTGAAGCCCTATCACAGTGACCCGTCCGTCTAATAACAGCAGGCACCGGGACGGTGCTTTGCCGCCCGGGGTAATGTCACGGGTATAGAAAGGTACCTCAGGCACAGGTGCAAAAACGACGCAGATGGAATGAAGACGATGATGTTGTTGTGGGGCCGTGTCTGAACGGCCCTCTTGTCGTGCATCTTTGCATACTGTGTGCAGTGTTAGCCCACCCGGCGTTCACTTATTAAATACTTCCCGTTACAATATCTTGCTGAACCAACAAAGGGAGTGGTGGTCGCTTACGACTGTAAAGAGCGGCCGGGTAAATACCGGCGAAACTTTCAAACTGCCCAAACGATAGCCAGACACTCCTCCGTTGTCGAGTACGGACTCGGCATATTTCAAGGTTCTGCTAGCGTAGGCAGCCACCCTCTCCGCACCATCTTGGCACTGGACGAGAACAGCCACTAGGCCCATATGACTGGCGTCTGCATGAATGGATGTTGGTGCATCCTCGTCAAAGCGAGCAAAAGCAAAAGGCATTTGTAGACGCTGCCGCAAATCGTTGAACCATGCTTTTTGCTCTTCGCTCCTTACAAACGCAATAATATACGTTTTTATTTTCAGCGGGCTTTCTGGACAGCTCACAGCGGTACTATACGGGGTGGTTTAAGCAAGTATAGTGTCACTCCTCTCGCGTGTCACTAAGCAGCTTTGTAATTCAGAAAGAACTATTCGATCGTGCAAGCTAGTAAAATGAAGCAATATGGGGTGTGCGTTCCATGCCTGGTTTCTTGCGCGCTCACCTCATCTATTATCTATAATCACACACATTTGTCTCTTGTGGTTTTGCCTTCACCATGTGGGCATGGAATGAAGAGGCCTTCAAATTTCAGTTGCCTGTCATACATGCGTATTAGCTTTGGTGTTACTGCATGCAATACAATATGCTGATGCCATGGCATACAAAGCGCTTCTTCTTTCTAACAAAGTGCTTTCTATTCCGCAGCATCGAATATATCAGCTTGGTTTTCTTGCTTACGGTGACCGACGAATCCACAAAGAATGTGTTGCCGTCATCAGGATGGGACAAGTCCTGCAAGCCGCTTGAGAGTGAAGTCAGAATGGTGCGTCCATGGTCGGAAAGTTGCCTAGCTATGTACGTTTCAACAGGTGCCACAAGCATTGCGCATACACGTGAGGAAAATTTCCGTCGTTGCTGTTGAGGTTGCGCCGTTTGGCAATGCCAGCACCTTTTCAAGCGGGGAAAAAAGTTAGCTTCACCGCAAGGATGAAGAAACGAGTGCCATAGCAACAAATTTTAATGCTAGACGATGTAAAGCTGGCAGCTAGCTCTTTTGGATTCGATATCGTGCAACTCTACAAAACGCTGATGTAAGAAAAAAACAACGGCCGCTCCAGGGACACTTTTCGCAAGTATCTTCACGTTGAGAGAGCAGCACCTACATTTACATATGAGCCGCTCGTTCATGCATGCCGAGATGGCGAGATAGTGCGTGCGCCAGCAAGGGTGACCTCACCACCAGAGTCGAAATTCGCAGTTGCTGATCGAGCAGCCCCCTCCCCCCCCCACACACACACACACGCGCGCGCGCGCGCGCGCGTCTTTCAATGTTCCTTAAAGACAGGCGGGGTGTTTCCTCTCTCCATGAGCATTCGATGTCCGGTTTAACAGGAGGGGCATCTTATCATACGAGTCCTCCGAATGACGTAGATGGGCTGGCTTGTTTGATGTCTGCTTCAGCCGTGTTCGTTGCACCCACAGGCGCCCTATTACCCGCGGGTAGAACGTATGGTGCGCCGGGGAATCTTCTCATTCAAAACTTTGAACGGGCGTGACAGCGATGGTATAATGCGTCGAGACTGTCCATATAATTGATGTCACAATAAGATTGTTTGCGTCTTTGCCAGAATTATTAATACAAACGAGAGAGTGCACTCTCAACCACAACGACGGCAACATTCCTGATGTGTACGCGTAATACATGCGGCGCCTGTGTCAAGGTATAGCTTGGCGTAACTTCTTTTACTTCATTGTTATGAAGGCTCCCGTGGGAGTATGAAAATTCTGGTTCGTTTTTAAAGTGTTCTTATCATTGTCGATGTTACCTTCCTTACTTTTTACAGTGCCTGCTCTCGATCAGACAGGATTCATGGTTGTGTTCACTATATGCATAGTCCCAGTGCGATGAACTCATGATGAAACAAGTGCCAATATGTATGCAGACTTGAAAAAAAACACAGGATCAAGCTCTCACTAGCAAGTGAAAATTTTTATTTAGGAAAGAATCTCACATGTGCACAACGCGCACACACGTCACCACAAACCACTCCTATTATAACGAACGAAAGACCACTACCATAACCGATGGCATACAACCGGAAAAACACGTGTCACATCCCCTATCCCCCCAAAGTGACCTGTTTCTTTGAAGGTCTTCGTACATATTGGTGCTTGTTTCATCATAAGCTTACACCAACATGGCCAACCGGCAGTCATCCTAAACAATGAACACTTTGCTATACTGTATAACAGTCACCACTATAAAAAAATATTAACGTGCGATTCCGATGCTGCGTTGTCGCTCTGCCTTTTGAAGTTGTGCTTCTGTAAATATCCGGAATAATTTGGGATTCAGGCTGAGCCCTTGGCCTGTTCTGTTTATATCTCGCAGTTAGTTGTAAGCGCTATCCAACCTAAGATACGTTCCCTCAAAGAATTTCAGTGATACAAGCAATCTTTTTACCCGGAATTGCACCTATATACGTGATGTTTTATCATGGCAACCGTGATCAGTTGCAGCAGTACAACGACCAACCCAACGCGCTGCCGGAGCTAATCACCGCCGCCACGGCATTACATGCGTGGACAGTAGCACGGCGAAAGTTAGCCAATGAATGAGTAAATACAACAGCTCACTGTATTTTGTTTCAATTGTTCAAGATGTGCGCATTGACGTCTCGCACCAGACCTAACGCATTACGTATCGTGCAAGAGTATTCCATGTCATGCCGTCGAATGAACAATGTCGCACCACCATCGTCTTCATCCAGCATGAACACGCCGTTTTATGGAAGTCACACAGACAGACAGACAGACAGACAGACAGACAGACAGACAGACAGACAGACAGACAGACAGACAGACAGACAGACAGACAGACAGACAGACAGACAGACAGACGGACGGACGGACGGACGTACGTACGTACGTACGTACGTACGTACGGATGAATGGATGGATAGATGGATCAATCGATTTGATTGATTGATCGATTTGATTGATTGACTGATCGATTTGATTGATTGACTGATCAATCAATTTGATTGACTGATCAATCGATTTGATTGACTGATTGATTGATTGATTGATTGATTGATTGATTGATTGATTGATTGATTGATTGATTGATTGATTGTGTTGGGCATGTTTCCTCATTTTGCCTATATGAGTAGTGCTGCTCAGTTTTATTTTTGCTCGTTCCAGATCGATGCCGTTGATCTCATAGCCAGCGTCTCGATGCCAAGTAGGGTGAAGTTCACTGTGGCAGTCAGTCTGCGCTTCGACACGTTCGACAGCGTAGGCATAGCTGATTTAGGCCACGGTGACGTTGATGTGATGCTCTCAAGCCGTCACTCTGCCGGCTTTTACGAAAGGGTAAGTAAATCTACGAAATTCAGTTCGTGGCACTTACGGGGCATGGCTTGTCGTCTGTGCCAGAGGATCTTGTGTAGTGCGTTCACGCTCAAAATCAAGTTCTTAATACAAGCATTAAACAACGCTAGCAGTGCTGGCAACCGGAATAAAAATAAGCTGCCAAGTTCAAAAATAACATAATGAACCAAATGCAGAAGTACTCTGAATAATTCACTTGAAATGACTGAAATGCTTCGGGAACATGCGCATGATACCCGCGCCGCGGGAAAGAGGGCGCCACTACGTCACCGAGGGCTACCTCACCGGCGCTTCTCCAGCGCCACATCTGAAGGGGCAAACAACTTGGTGGAGCTGGCTGTAGTGACGCCTATCTCAACTCTACGGTTGGGAATCGTTGAGTGCTCTTGCTACGGGCTTTCTCAGCTTCCATAGTAGTGTAGCGGTTTTTAGCGCAGGGTTTGTAACTACGCTAATCGCTACACAAGGAGAAAATTTAAGCTTGTAAGTGATTATAGCTGAGCAAAGAAATATACCACAATGCGCTCCCAAGACTGTGCACTTTTTGGCAGCCAGAAGTCTTTCCTACAGTGATAATCACATCTAGGGTTAATGTGCCGAAACTGCCGTGGAATTACGAGGCATGCATTAGTGGTGGTCTCCGGAAAGTTCGGCTACCTGAGATTTTTTTTTTAACTTGTCTTGAAAGCTACGCGCACGGGACCATAGTCCGCCACCTACATCGAAGTACCACTGCCGCACCTGGAATCGAACCCGCGACAACTGAATGAGCAGCTTAGCGTGTGTTTGTGTAAGTGCGCATATACGTGTTCAAACTTGAAAGTTTTTCGAAGAGGGGGAGGAGTGTTAATGAACGCCCACCTTCCCCCAAACACCAATGGTGTTGAACATCTGTGAACTCAGCTATGAAGTCCAGGAGATAAGAAAAAAAAGAGGTTATTCGCAACGAATTACCAAAATAATTTCATAACTGATATGCTTGCAACTTAAAGTTTGTTTTACATTCAGTAAGAGGCCTTCTTTCCGTCTAGTTGGTTCACTCCGAACGGGCGACGAACTGCGCAAGTATGAAAAAGAGAAGCAGAAAAAAAAACGTGGCTGATCCCTCTTTTTAGAAATCGGTATATGGCTTCACAAAGGTAGGTGAGCGTTTATTGTTCATTGTTTTGCAACAAACGCGAAGGAATGAATGCTACAGCAACAAATAACGGCAAGCAACTTGAAACTTGCCGCACGCACCTCAAGTAGAAAGCACGCACTAAATGAGCATACACAGAACCAGCGCGGACAACCAGCTGACACAGTGGACACATAAAGCACGCTGCTCAGAAAGGAAGAAAGACGCACGAAACGAACGTACAGGTATACACAAGACGAGTGCGGACAACTGTTGAGCAGCGCGCTCCTTCCGTAATCGCGGCCGTGGCAGCGAGCGAAGTGATGACGTTCGTGCTCTCTTTAACTACTGTAACTTCGAAGCAAACTTTCAGTGCAAGCACAAGAGGTAAAAAAGCGCTCGATTCACAAGATAAGCATGCAAGTGAGTGAGCCACCAGGAGAAATAGCATTTACACACACTTTCACCACGTTATGTGGAGGCAACGCGGGACGACGACCTTTTGAGAGAGTGCGCCCAACGCGCGCTTCTCGCGCCATCTCGCTACGGATGACGAAAATTGAAACTGAAGTTTCTGAGCTTTGAGGACCGTCAACAGTGCGTAGTGTATATGAATGTCTTAACGTTAACATGCTTGACTTACGTACGCTGTAATGCAATAAAGGAAAAGAAAAAGCCTCTGTGGCCTAGTGCTTTGCGCACGCGCTGCGAATTGAAAGGTCGCTGGTTCGACGCTACATAACAGAAATGTTTTCTTCTCGTTTTCTTTTATTTGCAATCTTTTAGGATTTATTTTACAACGTCATATTCGTAACGGAAGTGCGTCAGCGGAGCTATGGTGAACCCCGGCATAAAACACTGTCATGTTAAAATATAGAGGGAAGAGCACAGTTCTTTCTCCAGTCCCGACGTACGTTAGCGGGAAGAGGACGATACTAGCTTAATTATTCATATCTTTCAGATATGGTTCATATCTTTTTTAGCGTAATAAATAATGCGTTTTGTCAAACCCCTCAATGACGTACAGGCGTTGGTAAATAACGTCTGTCTATCTCATAATCCATGCGTTTTCTTTTCCGGTCTTTCAGGAATGCGAAGACTTCTTCCAGCATGACCCCAAGGTCAAGTCCGCAGTATACTTCGGTGGTGGAGGCTGCATGTTCGCCCCAAAGCATGGCACACGCAGCGTGGTGTCCTTCGAAACGCCCGGCACATTGCGAAACAAGGTAATAATAGTAATATGGGTGTTAGGATTTTACGTCCCAAAACCACGATATAATTATTGGTGGTTCCGTGGTGCAGAAATTTGAAAATTTTGACCACTTTGTCTTACCGAAAATGAAGCATTTATTATCAAACGAAAGGCACATTACCGTTTCTATTTACGTATTTATCTGTCTATCTATCCATCTATATAGCCGCCCATGTCTGGGTGTTCTCAGGGTCACCTGCTTTGCTTGGGGTAGTGGCATAGGAGCGTAAGAAAGTTGGACGAATATGTCTGGCTAGTTATAACATGAAAACTTGAAAATTCGGTCGCGTACATCCTTTCTTCTAGCAACGTGTGCACCACAACAGGGTTGTATGCAGAACTATTTTTCTGGGGGAAGGGGCAGGAGGCACAACCTTGATTCAGAAATCGGGGGCCGGGCAGTAAAATAGTCAATTCGTGCTATATAAAGCATGGCGAAAAAAATGTAGGTAGGGGGGGGGGGGGGGCATAGATTTGGAGTGCCACCTTCTGGCTTCCCCCTGCATCATGGGTGGTGGAATGCGGATATTCGCCACAAGTGATTGCTAGTCTGCCTACCCAGGAACGGCGAGAAGAGGGTTTGGTAACTTAAATGCGAGAACATCAAGAAAAAAGGCGGGGCATCGGCAGCGTTGACCCGACCAATGCAAAGAATCTTATCATATGGTTATATATCAGGGCCAGGACCAGAATCTGGGAAAATTTGCACTTAGCGCCATCTGTCGTCAGCAACAGTGACGTTGAGCCGTAACTGAATGGGAAATAGGCATAAAAAATTACACCATCTCCTTCTAGAGAGAACCATGAGGGGATGCGAAGCATCCTTTGGGGTGCACGCCAAGTTTCCATTTACGTTCACTCAGAGTTTCCGTTAATGTGTGCGGTTTGTTTTTAGCGGTTCTTTTACCATTACGTTGTGTCTGTACGTTGTCGATGTAGTCTCCTTTGAATCGTGTGGTCGATCCATCGGATTCCGGTCCCTACAGTTGCCTCGAAAGCTTCGTGGCCCTCGCCGCAGACTCGCGTTGTCTCTCTGTAGCGGAAGCGGTAGCTCGATGCTGACACTTGCTTGCGCTTCCCTGAGCCGGAGTTCAGGATAACCTTGCCTGTGTAGGCGTTTGAGCTCCGCATTGCGAACCCCGTGCTGCTGGTACTGCACGACGATCTCGATTTCGGCAGAGCTTTGAGTGCTGCTTCAACTGGCGCCGACGCTCTCGTTAGAACTCGTCTGAACGGGAGTGATGCGAGAATGACAGAAGCCGACTGAGCGCACGCGGTTACAAGAAATGGGGTAGAGAGAGGAGGGAGTCGGTTTACAGGCTGCAGCGCAGGCGGAGGAGAGAAGGCAACCGAACACCTGCGTAAAGAAGGAGAGGGGGAGAGAGAGTTCGGGCATGCGCAGTGGCAGCGCAGACGTCACCGGATGAAGCTCGCTCATAAGATGCTTTGTATCTCAAAAACTCATGTGTGACGAAAAAGGCTGGTTATCAAGAACGATTCCAGGTTCTACCCGGCAGAGGGCTAATTGAACATTCTGTTAGAATTGCATTGTGGCACCACAAACCGCATGGCTTCCCAGAGTGTTTAATTGTAATTTCTTTGGGTGGTGTTCAATTGTCTTTGGAACCCGCTCGCTCTGCAGCGCGATACTGAAATTTCACGAAATTGTTCCAGTAGGTCTCTGCTGTATATATTCCGGAGTCGTTTTTGATAACTAGCTTATTTCGAACATTGATATGAACGTTCTAGCCTATTTTCCATTCCGTTGTGGAAGCACACCGTTGCTGCCGCCGAGAAATGGCACAACGTACAGATGTCCCCAAACCCTGCGAATGCTCAGCATGAATCATACCCAAGCATTCTTCGAGGCAATCAAGTGTTCTACCACATGATCATGTCAGGTCTCGAAGCTGCTTTGCAAAGACTGCCCTATCGAGACGCAGTGTTTGGGAAATGTCAATTGTGGTTGCAGTGCTGGCTATCGAATTTTATAAGCATTAAGTATGTATTTCTATGGCACATGTATCACGTCGGCTTAATGCCAATTGTATACTTAAGCGCCATCTACTGAAGTTTGTCCACGTAGCAATATATCCATGACTACCATCCTCGCAAGCGTTGGTGCTATATATGCGTCCTTCATTATCATGTCCTGGATTTGGTACATTAAAACTTCATTATTGTATATTATTATTACAAGCGCTAGATATCAGCTTAACCCTTCTTGTGTTGGTAATACCCATGTTGCCGTTGGCGTCGTTACACAACTCTAAATAACTGGTTATATGAACCGCAAGCGTCGGTTAGACATATGTTTTGGCGCACAACATTTGTGAATATATTTAGCATAATTTCTTAATATTAAAACCAATAATAAAATTACGCCAAAGTCACCTTTCGTTCGCACGCTTCGCATGACATCGATTCCCATGGCACGTGGGGTCTGCCGAAGCACAGAAGCACATCATTAATTGACGCCCATTCTGTCAATGTCTATTGTTGAATTATACGCAGTAGATATATCCTCAGCGATATTGACAGGTGGAAAGGTTGATTCAACATGCAAAAATTGCGACAAGAATGCCATAGCAAACCAAAGTCACATCTTCTGGGAATGCGAGGGCCTTCCCCCACACAGAGAGCTTCTGCCAGCTCCCTCGGAAACGACATGGGAGACCTTAATACGGTCCCCCGACAAAAAAGTGCAGAAAGCAGTCATTGCATGGGCACAAGAGGTCGCCGCACACAAGCGGCCAGCTCGAAACCCAGGAAATCTTATTTAATGAAGTTGTATCCTCCTCCTCCTCACGGGTACTGAACGATGGCTCAAGATACCAGGGTTATATGTACTAGATGGTCGGCTTGAGGCCGTGTAGCGCGAGTGCTCCATCAAAGGGGCGTTTTACAATATGCTACGTTGTGTGTATGTATAGATTCGCGCCCTCACCTATGCTTATGACATCTTAATGGAATGTCCTCCGACTGGTTGTTTTATTCTTAGTAGTTCAGTGATGAGGGTGTTATAACGATTGGTAAACCCGCATGGCATGAGGGTTTTGATTCGTGAAAGTGCCTTAATATAAGGATGTAAGGGTATGATATACAGACACGATAAAAGCCCTTAAATATTTTAGCTGGTTTAATGCGAACCCGCCCAGCTTTCGATATTTTTGATCTTCGGCGTTGGGTCGCTTAAGCAAGCCAATTATCAGAACTGGTGCGCCCGCTCCACGCAGATGGTCGCCGTCTACCGCCGCCTGGGCTGGAGTCTAACCGCGGCGTACGTGATTGGCTGGAGTGTTTTCAACGTTACGCGAGGTCTTGCGCCTCAGCAGTGCAACGGGCCTGACAATAGGATCAAACAAATCCGCAAAGTGCTCGACAACAACATTTGACAGGCCTCCGGCGAATCCGTGGTTCTGCACTCCACATACGGTCTACCAGATCGGCCGCGTTCAACGGACCATACCAGGAAGGGACATGTTTGGGACATGTTTTTTTTTTAAGTGACCTTCTCGAGAATGTCATTACTGTGAATAATTGTTTCGTTTCGTAAAACACTTGCCCCGTTTAAGGTGCGAATGACTTGCTGTTTGAGGTCCAAGTTTGCACGTTGATTAGGCTTGTGCGAATAGTGAATTTTAGGTTCGAAGCGAATTCAAAGCAAATAGTGATTTTGGTCGAATAATTTTGAATCGAATTCTAATGGTATGTATGACACATAAAAAAGGGGGAACATTTAACCTGCACAATATTTCTTTTGAATTGAAATACGGGCTGTATGCAAATGCCATTTTATGTGTTCAAAGGAAGTCTAAACTTCCTTCAGTAGTAGTTGCCATAGGATGCGGGTGATGCAAATGTAAACTTTATTTCTTATTCTGGTGTCGTTGCTATGTTGGTGAACTCAAAGACTAAGACTTCTTGCGGTCCCGACGATATCCCCAACATATTTCTGCGTCGCTTTGCAGAGTCTGTTGCAAAATACTTACTCGTCATCCTTCGAGTTTCTCTGTTGTCAGCGGAATTGCCGGATGACTGGAAGTCGGCACGAATAGTTCCTATATTCAAGAAAGGTGACCGCCTGGTACTACAAAATTATCGACCGATCTCCTTAACACCATCATGCTGTAAGCATATCGAACACATAATAGCGCATAAATTAAATTAATTCTTAAAAGAACGCTCAGTTTTAACAGATCATCAACATGGGTTTCGAAAAGGATTTTCTACTACAACACAATTGGTTACTATCGTTCATACCTTTGCAGCTTGTCTTGATGCTAACGACCAAATTGATGTAATATTCTTAGACTACAGTAAAGCATTCGACACAGTTCCACACGATAAACTAATTATAAAGCTTCGGTTAGTTGGTATACCAGAATTATTTATCTCCTGGATCTCAGCTTATCTACTCAATCGCAACCAATATGTTCAGGTAGGAGAAAAACAATCGGGCTGCCTTCCTGTGACTTCTGGCGTTCCGCAGGGGAGCGTACTAGGCCCCCTTCTGTTTCTGGTCTACATTAATAACATTGTCAATGTAATTAGCAGCCCGGTACAAATTCGTTTATTTGCTGACGACTGTGTTTTGTTTAGAGATGTAACCTGCATTAGTGACCAATGTGATCTTATTACTAACTTAGGCAATGTATCAAAATGGTGTGAACAATGGGGAATGCTTCTTAATGCAAACAAATGTGTGTATCTCCCCATAACGCGCAAAAAAGTCCCATTAGACTACACATACAATTTAGCTGAAGCACCTTTACCTTAAAGTAGCCTCCTATAAATACTTAGGCTTAACGTTAACAAGTACCTTATCCTGGAATTCGCACATAAATAACATCTGCTCTGCCGCTTTACGTAAATTATGCCTTCTCCGCCACAAGCTCAAGACTGCTCCGCCTAGTGTTAAACTCCTCTCCTACTTTTCCTTAATTAGGCCTAAACTTGAGTACGCCTCCATAGTTTGGGATCCCCACACAAAAATTAACGTTCAAAACCTAGAAAGGATTCAAATAAAAGCAGTATGATTCATATTGTAACAGCGAGCTGTGATAAGATGGTTTTATTTACAGGAGGTGAACGATGGTCGTTTGCGGCTCCACATTGCGATCGTCCCAAGACTCTTCGTCTTCCTCTGCTTCTTTTCTCTACGTTTTTCTAGTCTGTTACATTCCCCCGCAAGCCGACGAAGCCCGTAGGGCGAGTTATGATGCACAAGCAGGGTAGAAAGGTTTCAGGTGAGCAACGTGAGTGAGCTGCGTTCTGCTCGATCGTCGACCATTGAACAAAAGACGAGCTATTACGTAAGTGAGCTGGCTTAGACGCTCCAAAACTCAAATGGGCCTGAATATCGTGACAGAGGCTTTTGACACAATCCATTGTCCCGCCGCGGTGGTCTAGTGGCTAAGGTACTCGTCTGCTGACCCGCAGGACGCGGGTATGAATCCCGGCTGCGGCGGCTGCATTTCCGATGGAGGCGGAAATGATGTAGGCCCGTGTGCTCAGATTTGAATGCACGTTAAAGAACCCCAGGTGGTCAAAATTTCCGGAGCCCTCCACTACGGCGTCTCTCATAATCATATCGTGGTTTTGGGACGTTAAACTCCACAAATCAATCAATCAATCAATCAATCAATAAATTGACACAATCCATGCTTGCGTTGCGGTGTCCAAAGTAACACCAAGTCACCTTTTTCGAATAAAACCGGTTCGTGACGGTCGTCGTATCGTTCCTTCGAACGACGTTAAGAGGCCTGAGTACGAAGACGAGCGATTCGACGAGCTTGTTCCGCGAGGCACAGGGTGTTTGATAGAGTCGTCATTGTGTAGAATGAAGGGTAAGAAAGTGTCTAGAGGGCTTAGTGGCAACCTGGCGTACAACAGATAAAATGGGTTGAAGTTCGTTGTTTCATGTTTTGCCGTGTTGTACGCGTACGTGATAAAAGGCAGCACTTCATCCCAGTTTTTGTGATTGGAATAAACGTACATGGCAAGCATGTTGGTCAGCGTTCTGTTTGTCCGTTCAACGAGGCCATTCGTCTGCGGGTGATACGGTGTGGAATGACGGAGCTGTGTCGTGCACATGCGTAGTAATTCTTCAATGGCATCAGCAGTGAACTGGCGGCCACGGTCGCTGATAATAACACGTGGTGGGCCATGGCGAAGGACCACGGAGTGAAGCAAGAAGTCCGCCATGGATGCAGCGGTAGAAGAGGGAATAGCTGCGGTTTCGGCATACCGCGTGAGATGATCTACGCAGACGATTATCCAACGCTTCTTATTGTTAGATAACAGAAATGGACCCATAATGTATATTCCTATTTGTTCAAAAGGTGTGCTGGGTGGTGTTAACGGATGAAGGGGTGTAGCGGTGGCTGGGCGCTTGTGACGTTGGCACGTCTCGCAGCTAGCGACGTAACGCTTCGTCTTTTCGTACATCTCGGGCCAGTAAAAGCGTTCCTGCGTGCGGTTCAGCATTCGTATGAAGTCGAAGTGACCGGACGTCGCATCGTCATGCATGGCACGTAGAACATCGGAGCGAAGGCTCTCGGGGACAACTAGAAGAAAACGTGCTCCAGGTCTGGAGTAGTTAGTTTTATAGAGCAACTTGTCTCTAACAGTAAAGCGACCGCTGTGTTCGGAGGCACGTGCGGCGGCAAAAAGAGGATCCAAGTTGAGATCGTTGCGTTGTTCTCTCTGGAAATCAGCCGCGTTGGGGAACGTGCTTGTAACAGCAGCAAGGCAGTCGTCAAAATTCTCAGCATCGCAGTCAGTAGTCGCAAGAGGAATCCGGGAGAGGCAGTCTGCGTCAGCGTGACGACGGCCACCCTTGTACGACACCGTAAAGTCGTATTCCTGAAGTCGCAGCGCCCAACGTGCGAGGCGGCCAGAGGGATCACGCAAACTGACCAGCCAGCATAACGAATGGGGATCGGTAATTATCTTAAATAGCCTCCCGTAAAGATAACAACGAAACTTCTGTACAGCGAAAACAGCTGCCAGACATTCCTGTTCCGTAACTGTGTAATTGCGTTCTGATTTGCTCAGGCAACGGCTGGCATATGCCACGACATGCTCTGCGCCATCGTGACGTTGTACAAGCACCGCGCCTACACCGATACCACTAGCGTCCATGTGGACCTCAGTCGGGCAAGATGGATCAAAGTGACGCAACAGTGGTGCTGACGTTAGTACAAACTTAAGTTGTGAGAATGTGGCTTTACACTCTGGTGTCCAGTTGAAGGTTGCATCCTGTCGCAAGACGTTTGTCAGCGGATACACGATCTCCGCAAATCGTGGAACAAAACGACGAAAATATGAGCATAGGCCGACAAATGAGCGAAGTTCTCATGCGGACTGCGGTGATTTAAAAGAGCTCACTGCTTCTATCTTGCGAGGATCGGGTCTGACGCCATCCTTGTCGACCAAGTGCCCCAGCACGAGAGTTTGACGTTCGCCAAAGCGACATTTTTTAGAATTCACAACCAGCCCAGCTTTTTCGATGCAGTCGAGAACAAGAGTGAGACGGTTGTTATATTCCTCAAACGTACGGCCAAAGATCACAACATCGTCAAGGTAGCACATGCATATCTCCCATTTTAGACCACGTAATACTGTGTCCATAAATCTTTCAAATCTGGCTGGAGCATTACAAAGGCCAAAAGGCATGACATTAAATTCAAATAAGCCATCCGGAGTTATGAAAGCAGTCTTTTCTTTGTCGCCGGGTTCCATAGGTATTTGCCAATAACCTCACCGCAAATCAAGCGTTGAAAAATAGGAAGCGGCATGCAAGCAATCTATGACGCCATCAATCCGCGGTAAGGGATATACATCTTTCTTCGTCACAGTGTTTAGACGCCTGTAATCTACGCAGAATCTCCAGGAACCATCTGTTTTCCTGACAAGAATTACCGGGGCTGCCCACGGGCTGGACGACTCTTGAACGACCCCTTTGTTCAGCATGTCCATTACTTGTTCGGCGATAACTTTGCGCTCAGAGGATGACACTCGGTAGGGCCTTTGGCGGATGGGGTGTGCAGAGCCAGTGTCTATTATGTGACGAGCGCGGGACGAGGGTAACTGAAGGGGTGCATCTCTATGTTTGAAGTCGAAAGCAGCAACATGCCAGGAAAAAAACCTGCACCAGCGCTTGCTGTTCCGTCGTACTGAGAGTCTTGCTGATCATAGCGAGCATTAGATCTTCATTATGGCGAATATCACAAGCAGAGGAAAAGGTGGGGAGGTCCGTAGCTATTGCTGCTATCGATTTGCATGAGGCTTCATCAAAGAGAGCTATCTTCATCCCGCGAGGAAGCACAACCGGCGTGGCAGAACAGTTCAGCGCCCACAATGTTGCTACTTCTTTTGTCATGCACACAACAGAACAAGGCACAAGTATGTCGTTCTTAAAACAGTTCTTGCGTAGAGGCCCCACTACGAGGTCAAAACAATCATCATCAACCGCTGTGGGAGAGACTCGAACGGGTGTCAGGCACCAAGATGGTGCTATCACTTCATCAATCACACTAAGTGTGTTCCTGTCTTCGCCACGGTAGTCTTCACGAAGGACACCAGACATCTGGTGTCCTTCGTGATTGGCGGCGTTGTTGGCGGCAATACCGAGCAATATGCCCAGTGAAACCACAGTTGTAACACACGGGAGGGTCACGGTTTATACTATATTCAATGGAACGAATCCTGGGCCGCTGCTGTCGGCGAGGAAGTTCGTTATCACGCGAAGAACGGGTTCCTGCCACTCTCTGGAATCCATTGTATTCGTCGTAAGTTACATCTTGGTAGTAGGGTTGGTACTGTCCTTGCCGCAGCGGGACGTAGTCCGGCTGAGAGCCCTGAGTATAAGAATGTGGCTGTGCTCGTCGTGATCGTGCGTCAAATGCAGGGCCTCTATCGTATAGACGTGGCTGATACTGAGGTGTGGCATCAGAATCCTCAAAGCCCTCCACCACTCGGTGCGAGGAGAATGAAGCAACGTTTCGCTCGAACTCTGGTGGCTGATAGGGAGGATGAGTGCTTGGGCGGTTTGCCACTTGCGCGTGAAGGCCGAGTTCTTCACGTACTATTTGCCGGATTGTTGATGCAAGATCAAGCGCCTGGTTGCTGTCTATGCTCGCGATGGTCGTCACATTGGGTAGCCTGCCGAACTTCGGCGTGATGCGCCTCGTCTTTAGTTGCTCAAAAGTGCGGCAATGACGAATTACATCGGTGACAGATGTCAAGGTGTCTTGCGATGAGGAAACTGTAAACATCCTCGGTGATTCCTTTTAGAATGGGCCCGACTTTGTCTTCCTCGGACATTCCGGAGTCAATGGTCCTACATAGCTTTATGACTTCCTCAATGTAGGTCGTGCAAGTTTCACCTGGCACTTGAGCGCGTTGCATTAGCGTCTGTTCTGCTCTTTTCTTTATCGCTGTTGGGTCGCCGAAACGCTCTTTGATTTCAGAAACAAATCTGTCCCACGTCGTTAGCGTTTCCTCCCGATTCTCGTACCACATTATTGCAGTATCTGTCAGAAAGAACGCGACGTACAAAAGCTGAGAAGCGGCATCCCATTTGTTAGCGGCGCTCACCCGTTTGTAATGGATGAGCCAAGCCTCGACGTCTTCATCTGGTCTGCCGGCAAAGGTACGAGCATCTCTTAGTTGTGGAGCCGAACTGGTCGGCGCAGAAGTCGAGAGAGGTCGGTGTTCATTTGCATTGCGGGACATGTCCAGACCAGATGGATTCGGTGGAAGTCCAGCAATGCGACGGCTCCGTCGAAGAACTTGCGGTTCACCTTCCGTCTTCGGGTGTCGATTACCCAGCACGTCCACCCCAACTGTAACAACGAGCTGTGATAAGAGATTGTTTTATTTACAGGAGGGGAACGATGGTCGTTTGCGGCAACACACTGCGATCGCGCCAAGACTCTTCGTCTTCCTCTGCTTCTCTTCTCTACCTTTTTCTAGTCTGTTGCAATATATAGTAAATTTATGTCAACCGACTCTTCCACTGCATTACTAACGGCAAATGGTATAGAACTATTACAAATTCGAAGAAAAAAAAGTCAGATATAGTTTCCTTCAGACATAGTGAACCACAGGCTACCCTTAGACACCGCAGCATAGGTATCACCCTTGTTATGCAGACCCACTCGACACCACTATCCTCATTCCCTAACGCCAATCTTCACAAGGACTGATACTTTTCGGTACTCCTTCTTCCCACAAACAATAGATGATTGGAATAAACTAACCGAAGCATTTCCTCAACGCCCTTGACCATTTGTGTAAATACTCTTCTTCCATGACTTCCTTGAATTGTATTATCACCTTGTCGCTCAATTGTTACTTTTTTTAAGTCATAATCCCTCTGTCTTGTAGCAAAGAAATTGTGTAAAAAAAGCTTTGCAACCTTGTTTAATTCTGTTATTTAGTGTGTTTCATGTATGCTCACCCTGCTTGGACTTTTTGTCCGCAGTATTTTATAAATAAATAAATAAATAAACAAATAAATAACTAGTAAGATACCTAATGTTTTAAGATTTATTATACTTGGAGCAAGTAAGCCGCCATAACAAGCTTAATAAAATGAGGAATTGATTTGAGGGTAGCATGTTTCTTTTTAGGGGACCTGCAACACTTTTTCAACTAGCCATGGAGCCAGTAAACATGCTTGTTGCCTCGCAACTTTACCGCCTCAAAGGTTCTAGAATCAGAGCAGCGCAAGCGGAGTTCCAAAAATTTGTCGCGCGCTGCCGTTGCATTCTCTCTTCTTGTCCCGACGAAATAGCTGGAAGCTAAGCAGGAAGGAATGGCACGATGAATGAAAATACGTCACATGCACCTCGTGACATTAGGCGCCTCTGTTTCTTTTTCTTCGAATACGCGGCTTTTCAGTGCGATCGCGCATCTACTCGTGGACAAGCGGCGGCCTCTCGTGGCGGCCCCGGTAACGACGAGCGCGCCATGCTCAAATCAACCAACGGCTGTGACAACTGATTTTTCAGCTTTTAGTGTCAATTGCCGAGGGAAGGAAGCAATATTTAGCTATGAAAATTTACTGGGAACTACAGGCCACGTGCTGCGCTATATTATTTGGCTCGCGTGTTCTCGGTAGCTTTGACTACCAAATGGCAGCGTTTTCTGACCATGCTCAGTAAGTGTTGCAGGGCCCCTTCAAATTTAAAGAGGGATTTCGCGGCAAAACAAATTTTTTGGACAAGTGTGTTCACGGCTATACATTACGACAGCAAAACCACCTTTACAAGCGGTTACATGCGCATCAATATACCTCTTTTCGTTCATTGTGAATACTTCAATATAATTTAAATTTGAATCGAAGCGAATTCAAATACTCAACTATTCGTTCGAATATTCCAAGCATTCGAATATTCGCACAAGCCTAACGTTGATACGTGTGCAACTCAACTTCAGTAGTAATTTTGTAAAGACGCAATGGGTGCTAAGAAATGCTGTCAGAAGCCATATCACAAAGACAAATTTTACCAGAAACTTCCCCCTATCTTTTGCTTTTTCCGGACGGCCGTGCTTGTTTAGCTTCACTTTTTCTGCACAAATACGATGAAAAACAAGATAGCGCTTGTGTACAATGCATGTAAAGTGAGGCCTGAAGAACTTCCAAAGGCAAAACATTACCCTTCAAGCAACTTAGCGTGGAAGCTTTCGCGTGTTGGTTAAAAATTGAACGAAACATAGTGCGCAATACGGATACAAGAAAAGGCAATGCACACGCAGCGGTGACACACAACATTTTATTCATAGGAACGGCAAAATGAACTTTTACACAAATGCCAATTACATGCGGCACAACCAGTGAAAAATTACAAAAAGATCGTACTGAATGTTATACATAGTGCAAACACCATTGCACACTATGGTGTGTCATTCATGACCTGCTTATATATAACAGTTCGCGACATGAAAGTGCTTTTGAGGGAGTACTGGCGCATCGACCGTTTTGATGAAGTATGCCTCAATTATTTCACGTGTCAATTGAAAATTGTGCTTAGCCAGCACCTTGCTTTTTTTTTCGAAGAGGCTGCGAAACCACAGACGCGATGATGGGCACCCCGGTAGCCTTGGACCATGCTGTACACAGCTGCTTCGATGACCCTCTTAGATGGTCATCGAAGCACCTCCCAATCTATACCACATATTTCTTCCCTCGCGACAGGGGAGTCACGTTTACCGCGCCAGTGGTTTTGGGCACAGAATGCTTTCTGTGTTTCATAAACACGGATTACGGCTGCCACTTGAAGAAACTTGAAATAAACTTGCCAAACTTCGACAACATTTCCGGTGCGGAAAACACTACCGTAACGCCAGCACATTGCCTGACCCTCTTCGGTTTGTTGGACACATCATGTCTGCACAAAAGTAATGCAAGTTGTTTCTTTTTTTTTTTTGAGCAGCAGGCGCATCTGGTACACGTTATATTGGCCCCGCTTGATTTGCCTTCAGCAGGTTTTTCGCAACCACTGAAACTAGAGTCTTGGTATACGTGGCAGAAAACACGTGGATGACCTGGCTGTCAAAGTTTTTTCGCATAGAATGCAGACACGACCTCCTAAGGGTGTCACACACTTCGGGTGAGGCCCCGCCGATCCAACAATCGACGTGCGGCAGACTCGCAGGCTTCCTCTTTACGCTTCGGCCTGCGACGCCTGAAAGGCCTCGAAGTGGCACATCTCAAATTTATTTGCAGGTCGGTCAACTCGTGCGAGGTTGCACGTGTGGTGACGTATGGGCCTGACCAACGTACTCAACATTTGCTTAAACACAAACAAGCATTCATTTAAAACACAGGGCAATAGGCAGGAGATTAAGTAAGTTAACGGAGAGGAATAACACTGATACGCGATGAAACAGAACAAAGCAAACTATGCTCTAAAAGAACACTACAACAGGTACAAACAAAACACAAATACGTGGAATGTTAATAAAATAACAAGATGGAAACGAAAAAGATAGAAAGAAAAACTACGACAAGCTCAAAATGGAGCTTCTGTATCTCTAAGTGCAACGCAGCGCGCACAACTACAATTAATTAAAAAGTGGTTAAAATAAAGTAACAGTTGAAAAAAAGTCACAATAAAAGGTTCCATATGGACCAGGCCAGCCCTTGGTGCACGTAGGGGAGTTGACGGCGTGTCGCTGAAGACCTCGCCAGCTTAGTAGACGACGAGGGTACCCGGTATTGCAGCCATCTCAATACGTTGCGCGGGTCAGTCCATACTAGCCGCCTACGCGAGCTCTCTCGACGCTGACGACCACGCTTCTTGCCGGTTGCAGGTCAACTGCCGATTTCAAAGAAGTCGAAACTCTTTCGGGACGTCCCGTACCCTCTCTAGGTCATTTATTTTTCCTCGAGCACATGTCTCTCTTTTCGGTACAGGTGTAGAGAAGACGCGGCGGCGCCGATGCTGTATCGTTAGTCGCCGGATGTCGTCCTTCTAACACAAAAGCACCCTTCCTTGGGTGATGTGGCGCGTGGGCGAGACGAAAATTGCAGTCGTTTGTGACAAAGGGCATTCCTCTATTTGTTAATTTTGTAGGTACGGAACCAACGACAAAAAAAAGGAAAGCGGATTTCCGCCCTTATAGGTTCAAAAGACCAACGTGTATGTTTTCTAGTGGGGCTCTGTCTTGATGTCGAAAACCTTGAACTATTTTCAGCTAGTTTGTGTGTCAGCTCTAACTGATGCACCTTCTGCAAAAACACATATATCTGGAGCTTTCTCGAACAACTCCTTCGGACAATAAATGAAAATGAAGATATCACCCATGTATCTGCGCACTTTTCTTACTACGGACTCATCGAAGTTGAATTCAATATTGACGACCTTTGTGAGTGAGCGAGATGTCGCTTACCGTAGGTACCAAACACGCTCTTCCCATGAGACAACCGCAGACCTCAGGTGCATTGTGAGCAAAATCATAAGCCCGTTAACTGCAATGCGTGTGGCGTTCTGTAATGCTGCTGACTCGAAACCACCAACGCATTCTTCCACACATTTTAACACATCTTCATCCGGCGGGGAATAATGCAGATATTGCGCACTAAACTCCATTGACAGTTTCGGGTCAACACCAATCCAGGACGCCACAGGCCTTTCGATTAGTGAGTCAATGAATTTCTTGACAATGTACCTCAATATCTACTTTTTTTTTGTGGGAAGATAGCCAGTACAAACGAAATTACATGGTTAATCCATCCATCATACGAATCGGTATAACACGAAAGTAATACGACCCGTACATAAGTAATTGAATGTTAACTGTACATTGATATAGGAAATTCGCACAATGTGTTTTGATGTTTGGCAGATATAGCACCGGTTAATGTCGATGTGCCGAAGTCTACACCTGGTGGTAATAACGTCGATGATCGATGATGAAACGAGACCTTGTGTAAGCTTGCATGTCAAAGGCAAGAGTGTAATCAGAGAAAGAGGCCTGATAGCTAGACAAGCGCCCCATACTCGATGCAGAACTCTGGATATGGTGGCCCTTTTGTGACTACTTAAAGTGTGATTATGCACCACGGCAGGACTGAGGAAAACACTAAGCGCGTCAGACCATCTCCGTTGCCCGGCTATGGTGGCTAGCCCGGCCGTAATTTTTCTCCGGGCGAGAGTAAGTTAGGAACGCGATATTACAACCTGGTGTATCAGGTAGGCGTTGCAGAGCTGATTTCGGTTTGACAAAAATGGTTGATGAAATCTCACTTCTATCGAAAGCACGCCAAATCGGACGAACGTGTAGCAACGCACATTGCAGGTGCTAATCGCGGAGGCCGCATCAACGATGAATTACTTCAGTTTACCGCTACAAGAGGGAGACACTATGCCACTGACGAAAAGCACTACGAGAGGAAAGTGTGACATATAAAAGGCACGTTTGTAGCCGTGGCGCAGTGGTTAGCTGCTCGCCATCTGTTGCTGCGGGCAGAGAAGTGGATGTTTCGGTGCCCGTGGAAATATCATTTTTTCTTTGACATCTGATTGTGTACATTTTTGACGTCATATCCGCAACAGGAATACGTCAAGAAAATCTTGTTCGACCCCAGCATAAAACACTTTCGTGTTAAAAAATTGCCTTTGCATAGGGTCGTGTTTAGCTTCCTATCCTAAGCAACAACTACCTTGTCCAAATAGATCGCAATATTCAATCCAACTTCATGATGACTTCTTGATATTCATTAATTAATTGTCCGAAGGAGTTGTTCGAGCAAGCTACACAGAAAGTCTAAATGCGTTTAGGCGGAACCTACATCCGTTGGAGCTGACGCATGAACTGTCCGGAAATAGTTTTTAATGCTTTTTGGACATCAAGTCTGTGCCTCTATAGCAATCATGTATTTTTGTCCTTTGAACGGTGGAGCGGGAAACCACGTTTTTTTTTTCAGGGTTCTTGTACAGTGTCAATTCTTATGAAATGGAACACGACGACGCGTGGCCTGCGTGCTCCGGCGGCTGCTGGCAGCGCGTTCAAGCGGGAGCCAGAGCAACCACAGTCTCTTCTCGCGTCATCTCGCGGCGAGCAAAACAATCATTCGTTCCCGATATGGGACCAGTGGCAAGATTGCGACCCCCTTCCTTTTTCACGGCGATTACGCGAGGACCGGTAATCGCCTTTAAAGGGAAGTGGTTGCATTCTTGCCGTTGTATATCAACAACGAATGGTTGTTTTGCTCGCCGCGAGATTACGCGAATAGAGGCTGTGGTTTCTCTGGCTCCCGCTTGAACGCGCTGCCAGCAGCCGCCGGAGCACGCAGGCCACGCGTCGTCGTGTTCCATTTCATAAGAATTGACATTGTACATCTGGCGAAATCTGAAGCAAAGGCAGGCAACATTGGAAAGAAGAAATGGCGGCCTATAATGGAAGCTGTCGGCACTCGCATTGCAAACCACATTTTTATTAGTCAATAAAAAGAGTGCTTTTTTAAGTGCGAGTTAAGAATTTTCTAACACATCGCCTACGTATATCTGCATCAGCCCGCATAGCTTACGTTTATTTATGGCTGTGTTCCAGTTCTAGACAGCATGGTAGATAATCCACGCTGACAGCACAGTACCGAGTTCATGTTAGAGAAATGAAACGCGTCTCCAGGATGAGGCACCACTTCGCGTAGAGAAAAGAAAGCGAAATAAAGAAAACGTGACTGTTATTTTTAGCTTATTTCGTATTGAAATTTACAAAAAAGGTTAACGTTACTCACATTGAGCATCTTGAAAAGCATCAACTTATGTGCAGACGACCATTACGGCGAGATCCGAGCAGTTCGCTGAGCCGCCATCTTGTTTGGACAGCAAAGTAGCCTGCATCGTTTCTGTCATGCGATGCCGTCTTGTCGAAGTTGTATTTTGCCGCCTGCTGAGAAGTAGAATGGGACATGAGATAGCCGCTGTCCACTTAGCTGTTTATTTAGCCGTCTACGATCAGTATTGCAACACACGCTATATAAGCACATTTTACGTGTAGGTTTGACATGCAGTGGCAAATCTTAATATTTAGTAGTGGCAGAAGCAGCAGCAATCCACGCAGTTAACCAGCAGGTCGGCCAGCCAGTTATCGAAACTATAAGTAGCTGTCTTTGTCACTGTTCACACTTATGCAGAACCGTAGGAAGTTGACAAATTACAGAATTCATTATTTCGTTGCATAAATTTCAGTTTATTCATATTGCGTAAAGAACCAGCTGTAGCGCTTGACACCTAAATTTTTCGGCACCTGCCCGCGTGTGTACATTAGTACGTTTAACATGTAGGTTTAAGATAAAAGTGTCAGTGAGTCCTAATATTTAGTAGCGGACGAACAAGCAGCGATCCATGCCAGCCAGCTATCGAAATCATAAAAAATAATCGAAATTATACAAACAGTTGCCTGGGTCACCTAACATTTACGAGAAACTGTAAGCAGTTTCCTAACGTCAAGGTTAACGTTTATGTCAAGTTTCGGGACCCCGCATTAGTTATTAGTCAATCGATCGCGGCATTTCTTTACTGGCGCTTGGTTTCTTGCGTGACCGAGAGATGTTGAAGCCAGCTTTCTTCCTCGTAACTCTCGAAGATGGCTTCCGCGAAGAGGCAGTGCTGACATCATGATCGTTGTGCACTTTATCAGTACTCCGGCTGTTTTTCTTGGCTACCGGTGGCGCAGTCACGGGTTCCGTCTCTACCGGAGTTTCCTGCGCCAGCATCGACAAATCCTTATTAGGCTTAAGGTCATGTGCCGTGAAGTGGTCGTAGCCTGTCTCCGGCAAATACAGAGCGCTGTAAATTTCGTTCTTATGTACTTTAGTGGTTCTGCTGCTCTTTATGACCACGGGATCTATCTCCGCCGGAAGCCTCTGCAGCAAGAACGGGACGTTGTCATTAGGCTCAAACTCACGCGATGTCTTGAGACTGCAGCTGGTCTCCGGCAACCACTGAATGCTAGAACTTCCGTTCTTACGTTCTGTAGTCGTGCTCCGGCCATTTTTCTCTACTGTAGGTTCCGTGGCCATGGGTTCTGTTACCACCGGAGGACCCTGCACCAGCAACGACAAGTCATCATCCGCCTGAACATTGAGCATCGTGTGACGGCCGTAGCTGGTCTCAGGCAACCAATGCACGAGCAGGCAGCAGGCGAACATGAGGAAGCCGAGAATGACGAAGATCAGGTCCTCACGTCCAGAGTGTCGCAAGATTTCTAGTAGTGCAGACACTATGGCACCCAGACGGCCAAAAGCATACGCGGCGCACATTATGCCACAGCGCACAGCCGTCGGGAATATCTCGGACGATGCATAGGTAGGTGGCTTGAAGAGCCACGATGGAGCAGTCTCTCGCCGCGATCAAGAGCACGTCGGCGATAAAGGGGTGGCGCATTTCAATCGCCACGCTGCGTGCCGTGCAGACGCTGCCCAGGAGTGGCAGTATAGACATGAGAAACTGCTTCCTTCCGAAAGTGCTCATGGCGAGGTACATTACCACGTAGCAGGGCAGTGACAGGCACACAAAGGCCACCTTCATCTCGGGTGATTCGTGGTGAATCCTTACCCAAGAGGTGACGTAGAAGGCGAGCATGATGGAGAAGGAGGTGCAGAAAACGATGGCGTCCCTGGTGCGCACCACGCCGGGTGTGAGGACGCTGGAGAGCGATATGCGTGTGTCGAAGTTCCGGCGCTTGTCGAGTTGGTCGAGCAGTCGGCGCACGTAGTAAAGAGCCCGATTTCGATCGACGCCGTTGATAACGGCAGCTCGCATCATGACAACCTCGGCCTTCTGCGTTCGCGAATGAGTTAGAAGCCACACCGGTGACTCGGACACGACGTACAGAGATGGAAGCAGCACAAAAGTGGGCGACAGAACGACGGCGCGCGTCAGGAACCACGGCAGGCGGAGCATGGCGAGCCCGAAGATGAACACGTCCGTCACGACGATGCCGACAAAGGCCAGCAAGCTGATATACAGAGCCCGATATCTAAGCGGCGTCAGCTCGAACAGGAGTATGACGGTGACCGCGAATGCGCTGCTGACGCATGCTGAGTTCGCGAAGCACATGGCCAGATACGCGGGTAGGACTCGGTGCAGCAGCTCCCCACCGTCGTGGCTACCAACGCCAGTACGGCCACCGTGATGACCGGCTGACGACCTACGGTGTCCGCGACGTGCCCGGCTACGGGAACCACGAATAGAGCTCCGCTCATGTACACGGTGTTGCCCAGGACCAGAGCCAGCGCCGATGACACACGATGTTCCAGAGGCTGCGCGCCGTGCTAGCGGCCTTCTCCTGGTCGTAGTCCCAGGCTGTGCAGGCGACCTCTTCGGCAGTGGTCGTATCGTTAGCCGCCGCTGGAACTGCAGGGCTAGCGTAGAAGAAGCAGTGGCTGTGGCGGCCTTCGGCATCTACAGGTATGCCGATGCTCTTCCACTGCTGGTCGGAGAGATTGATGAACGCGGCGGGAGGCTTGCACCAGTGGTCCACGCGGCCTGTGATGAGGACGAAAGCGCTAGAGTGGCACTGTAATGCGTCCAAAGCGGCGATGCCGAAGATCGAGGTGCGCCGCTGGAAGTTACCGTGACCGTACGGTGCCATGCAGGGCTGCTGGACAAACACCTCGGTGGTGGAGTGCGTGTCTTGGTGTTGGGCGGGTGCATTCAGAAATGGGCTCGTGTCCGCAGTTCTCACGACGGACGACATAGCAGCAGCGAAGTCCCGTTACCAATACGTTACTGTAGAAGTGATCTTCCGTAGCTGAAGGCAAGAAAATTAGTCTTGCAAGAAATAGCGGTGTGCGGACGGCCCGCGCCATAAGCTTCTTCTGCTATTTCGTTAAGCAGCTCGAGAACAAGAGTCTGGAATTTAGTGGAACACACCCACGCTGGGGTATGGATCAAGAACCGGGTAGTTCTAACTAAATACTTTAATTTTGTTAGCTTACGTTTTTTAAAACGTCGAGACATATCTAGAAAAAATATTAGGTATCATAAACGAAAAAATATAAAATTGAGTATAGAAAATGAAGCACATAATTTCAGAAACAATAAATAATTGAAAAAATGATTTGGAGACAATTTGAAAACAAGTAATTTAGAAGTAATACCTGGTTCTACACCCCGAATCTCTTTGAACCTTTATTAAATCCTACAACGCATCGGCGATTTTCCCATCACTGTACCCTAGGGACAAAGCCCCCAAAGGAAGTACGTGTGCTGTGTTTAACTTCAATCTTACGAGAAAGAAGACGGTACCTAATCTAGTTTTGCGTAAAGCGGCGTATCTTTTACAAGATATTAGATAACGGTTTGTTGTTTCTGACTCCACAAAACCAACTATTAGGGGAAACAGCCAGACCATCCCTGTAAATAAGAATTGAGGTAAGAAGTTTGGCACCATGCGACTTGAACTACATGCGTTCGACATATTTTACTATTCCAACGATCACTCAGGCGTTCAATGGTCACTGCGTTCATTATGTATGGTGAAGAAAATTCTTACAACGTCATTTTTATTCTAAATCTAGCCCGTATAATCAGTTTGGATGCCGGTAATAAGTGTATAACCAGGCCATTTATTGATGACTTAGCTAAGGCATCCGCCATTTTATTGAGGAAAGGTCCGTTATGTCCTGGTGCCCAGACCAATCTAACCAAATGTAGAATGCGGTGGAATCAATGATATGCAAGCACTTGTGAGTACTCATTTGCAGTTAGAGGAAAACTCACTGACAGCAAATCATTTGAAATTACGGCCGGACTTGTTGATGCTGTTAATTTGCGGACAGCTATAAGTATCGCAAGAAACTATGCTACGAAAATAGGGTACAAAATCTGGAAGCTGTAGAGAGAATGAATTAGCTACAGTAGAAGCGAAGATCGTAATTCTACATTTATCTTTGCTGTTTGCGAAGCATTTGTCGCAATTACTGTCTTTCTTGGTAAATGAACCAGAGAATTACTCAGAACAGATTTTAAAAGGCAGTGCGACATTAGTTTTGCTTGTTTTGAAAATTTTCAACAAACTGTATTTTGATAGAGTTGTTGCTATCACTGAATGAATATACGTCACTAATATAGACACTTACTCTGTCAGATAGCTCTGCATATGTAGAACATGCAGCGTGTGAAATCTGGGCCAGTATGCTCTAAAAAACAACTCAGGGCTGGGAGATAAAAATGTTTCAAAGCGCCTTACTGGGGATTCATAAAGCTTTAAGAAAGATTGTACCACCAACATTTTGAAACGCGAATCCAGCCGTGTGAGACTAGCTTCCAGGTACAAAACTTTAATTGCCACAAACTTAGGAAGGCCTAGACATATACGCAAGGCTTGCCTCTCGAGGACTGCAAGATGGCGAAGCTCATAAGCAGGAGTCCCAGCGAATATTATGCATTCAAATTCAAGGACAGGCTGAACGTACTACGCAGTATATTGACAAAAGCGTTTTTCTTCGCATACCAAATCGACTATGACTAATCTTGCGTAAGAAGCCAACGACCCAAACCCCCTATCATGCTACGTGTTCAATGTGTGCCTTCCAAGACACAGAGCTGTCGTAAAAGACACCAAGGTATTTTATCGCCTCAATTAACTAGCGGAATATTTTTTGGATGATAAAAAAGCGAAATATGAATGGGGTCTCTCAAAGGAATAGGAAGTACGGAGCATTTTGACATTTAAATGCAGGTGTAGTTCATCAAGTCGCTCTTTTAGAGCTGATAAGTGTGACTGTATCAGTGTTGTACTTGTTCCTCCAAGACAGGAACGAAAGCTCGTTGCTCGTTCCTTCCCAATTTTGGAAAGAGTTCCCATTACAAATTCCTGTAATGTGAAAGGAACTTGTTACAGTTACATTACGAAAATCGGAACGTGTCGTTACAATAACGTTACATCTGACTTTTCAAGAAAAAAAAATGAAGTGTCTGATAATCTCGAAGCGAAATGAAGTGAGCATTTTAGCCACCTTCCAGATACATATATTATACGAATCGGACATCACCGACAGCAGGTTATATGTAGGCAAACGGAAACGAAAATCTCCGGACGAACTTTCAGGGCCACCGGTCCTACTACAACCATGTCCAACTGCAATTTTCCTGCTCGTCAACTTCAAGTCCTGCACTTAGGGCACTTCCCAATCTTGAAAGGAGCAGTCAGGATGCTGTGCTTGAGATATTGAAATATATATACCCAATCCCTGCACCAGTATCACTGACTTTCTTGCACAAGACACTACAACTCTCTGTCTGAATCGATATTTCAGTGTGAACAGAGGACAGTGTCCAAGATGTGCATTCGATACTTACTGAAGTCTCCTCTTCAAATCAGGCAAAAAATTTCTCTCTGTGTTTCTTCGCTCTTTCATTTCCTTTCTTTCTGTATGGTTCTCTCTCTTTATAGTTTTTGCCTCTCTTTTTCTGTCTGTGTGGTCAATAACTTGCCTTCTATATCCCTTACTTTCTATTCCTTTCTTTCTTCGACGCTTTTAAGCTCCCTTTTCCCTCCTCCTCACCCTCGCTACTCTTTCCCACCCACTTGCTACGCTATGTACTGTACGTAGCTACGCTTTGCTCTGCTAGCGTGCGCGCATGTTGCATAGGGACGCATAGCAAATATTTTTCTTAACACTCCCCTTGATTATAGTCACTCAGCTAAGAGATGTATAGGAGAAAATGCAAAGACAGCCAGAATGGCATTTGCATTGGTGGGGCACTTACGCAAGCGCCGTAGTTTAATGGAAAATACCATTACTTGATATGTTCACTTTAGAAATTAACGCTGATTCTTTAGTGCTACCTGTTCGTCGTTGGACTGTGATACGAGCATAATGAACATATCAGTTCTATTTCTGCATTGTGTTGCTTCAAAGTGTCAATCCTATGATGAATGAATTCCATGAAAAAAAAAGTCGATAGCCGATTGGCTTTCCGCTTGCCTTCGGATCGTGGATAGAAGGCTTTGAATCTCGCCTCGCCGAGATTTTCTTTAGCCAACGATTTCTTTCTCTTTCTCTGTTTTTTATCTTTCTTTCAGTCTCTCTCTGCTCGTTCTCTTGGTCATCGAAGTTATCGCATCCCACGCCAAATCAACGCACTTGTTCTGGTAGCAACACAAGAGGAAGAGGATCAAAAGAACTGTGCTCATTCGTGTTGTTAATTTTATTCTACAACAGACAGCGATTCTCGAGCATAACAGCTGTTGTAAAAAAAATTATTTGTTCCTTCAACGCAGTGTCCATCTCGGCGTTGCGGCAAGACAGACCAGAAGCAGGTGCCTTGAATCGAAAACCAAGATGCAGCATAGTCAGGTGACAGGCGTGCGGTACATTTTTGCACCGTGTGTCCGCAATTCGCTCTGCTCTGCACGATGTGCTCTGTGCTTGCGCGCTCCTGTTGAACGCCGTGGAACGTTCCAGAAAAAACGCGGTTCCCAATACCGTTCCTTCGCAAACGTAACGAGTTACCGTTAAAGATCCACGGATCCAGAAAGTAATGGTGGCGCTCCTCCGTTCCTCCCAAAAGGAGCTAGTCGCAGGATCGTCGTCCCTTGGAACGCCGTTCCGTACAACACTGAACCATATAGTATACTTGGTATAGACTGTGAGTATTATCGACCGCGGAAAAACATGCGATGTCATCCACAAAACATATGGGTGTACATCATGACGTCATGGGATAGAGCTCATTAGTATATTAAAAATTAGGGGACCCTAAGGCTTTGCCATCGGGAGTTAAACGTGATAGCGCTATCCTATTCCTAGTGCATACTTCTAACACTTAGTGCATGAAACCTTTTCTAGCTTGCTATGCACCCACTACGTGACCTTAAGGGAATAGGCGCAATAGCGCGTGGGCCTTTTATAGTAAATGACCAGCTTTAGACCGCGAAGTCATTAGGATAATCACATGTTCTTATGTCCGCTGGCAATGGGCGCTTGTATACCACGCATTATTACTGCAATACATCATGTTGCATTGTGAAACATGTATACAGGACGCGTGTTTTTGTAAAGCAAGTGTTGTTTTCACTGTATTTCCAAGAAGAGGAAGTTCTTTTCACTGTATTCACAAGCAGACACGTAGCCATGTGGTAGGGCATCCGCTTGCCCCGCAAGCGACCCAGTTTCGATCCACACTCGGACCCAAACAACCCTGGCTCGGTCCACACTCTGGCCCGGGATTCTCTTGTCATTTACTTGATTTGCATCAATTATTTTTTTTGGTCACGCATAAGATTATGATTTTTCGCTCACAACCAACGACGTTGACACCGACACCGGAATTTTCGTGAAACGAGCTCTTTAACGCTTTCGCATTATTCAAATTGGTGAAAGGACTGCCGTGAGAACGGCACGCCTCCTTTTTGCGTGTACGTACCCAAAAAAATGCCGATTTGGGAATAATAATATGCTCCATTTCACAAACATTCCGCAATACACGTCTGAATGTATTTTGAAAAGTTGGTGCTTTGCAACTGGTTAACTAAAACTACATGCTGAACGCTGTCATTCGCTTTCGCGATGTCCAGCACGACTAATGCGACAAACTTTCTTTCACTTATAGCTAATTGAATGCGTCTGTCAAGGTCTATATGGCCCTTCCATATGGAGCACTTTTATCTGAAGCCAATTTGTGACGTATTTGGGAGCAGGAGAAAAATATGACATTGAACTGCTGATGATGTTCTTGTTTGCATAACGACTGTGACTGACAGCCACTGTGGGCGACTAGAAATAAGTGGTTTTATAAATTTCTACAGAACCTTGAAATGGGGGTAGTTGGGGGTAGAATATAAACTTTGCAAATTGTATGATAAAGGGTGCTCAATAAAATGTATAACACAAACAAGAAAGCAAACTTGTTTTAGTACTGTTTTTTTGCCCCTTAAGTCTTCCTCTTGCTTCTTTTCATCATCATCGCTAATATCAGATGCAGCAGTGCTGGCCTTCCATATGGAGAACTCTGATCTGAAGCCAATTTGGGACGTATTTGGGAGCAGGAGAGAAATATGACGTTGAACTGCTGATTATGTTCTTGTTTGCAGCCAAGAACGAGCTCACATCTGCAAGGCAGTGCACTGACCGCCGAGATCGTTCCTCCGTTTCGCTAGACCCTTCGCGAGACCGTTCTAGACCACGCCTTTAAGCTTGCCCGTGCAAAACCTGCTAGGGTGTTCTTGGCTGAGGATTGGGTGGTTTTAGTTTTGCTGTCTTAGAGTCCGATTTCTCTAGTTTATCTGTTTCTGAGTCTAACCCTATCTCTTGTGCTCATGTCGACTACTTCTCCTGGCCAGGCGCGATCCGCCTGGTGAGCGTCCCTGTCGTCTAATGAATTGCCGCTAGACTCCGTTTTCCGCAGTGGTATCGACAGCATTCCCGTGGCACTGGTACCTACAAATGGAGGCTTCATCAGACACACAAACCCTCAGGCGGTCCCAAAGGAACTTAAAACAACTTCAAACCATTTCTGGACCATCACAGATGCGCGCCTATTTGGGCGTGGAGGTATCGTGTGTAGGTCGCCGGATCAGACCTGCGTACAGGATCTTCTCAAATGCACCTCGTTTGCTGCTACCCCGGTGAGTGTTTCATTCCGCCTCGCCTTGCATGTACTAAAGGCCTTGTACGGGGAGTCGACTCCAAGCTGAGTCCAGCTGAGACCCTAGACAGGCTCTCTGGAGCAGGCGTGATTTCGATTTACCGATGTAGTCACATAGTCGACAAAGAGAGGGTACCAACCGAATCTGTCATCGCGACAATTGTGGGCACAAAATGCCCGTCAGAAATAAAAATATGACCATTGATCTTTCGAGTAGAGCCCCTCGCTTCTCGTCCGATTCAGTGCAAAAACTGCTGGAGATTCGGCCACAGTGCGGGAGGATGTGAATCTAACGTTCGTTGTAGCACCTGCGGAGAAAGCGATCCTTCAAGCAAGTGTACTGCAACAGCGGAAAAGTGTTGTCTCTGTGGGGGGAGTCACTGCGCCGACAACTCTGACTGTTCCGCTCATTCCCAGGAGGTTCGAATCCCAGAAGTTATTGACCACCGCCACTGTTCTCGAAGGGAAGCTAGTGGCATAGTTAAAGACAGAGCTTTTCGATACTCTGGCATTACAGTGCGCTACACCTCCAGTATGGACTGAAATCTATCGCAGGCTATTGAAACTGCTGTGAAAAAGGCAGTGAGTAAGGCAATGGATAAACTCATATCTAACCTTTCCGACTGTTCGGTGCAAATTCTTTCAAGTCAGATTGGGCAAAGAGTACAGACTAGTACAGAACCTGCAGTATCGGACATTACCATTGATGCCACTCAGCTACGCAATGTAGTGTTGGACGAACTTTCTGCATCTGCAGGCAAGACTAAGCAGACAGGAACACAGGCGCATTTGGACCGCCATACGCCTCAGCCAAGCACAAGTGCTGCAACAGATATGGAACTCAATATACGAACTAATAAATGTACCAGATCCCCTATCTTCACCGATCTCAAGTCCAAATCTAAACGGAATGAAGCAGCTATTTCGCGTGAAGATGCTAACAAGGGCGCGACATGCGCCTCTGCGGTGCGCCCAACACCATAGGTCAGTTGAGGGTACTACAGTGGAACTGCCGTTCTATATTCTCAGCCTCAACCGATTTACATTACTATAGCAATAATTTTAATCTTGACATTATAATTCTCCAAGAAACTTGGCTTACTCCAGATAAAAATTTCCATCTTGCAGGTTTTCGTTCTTTTCGATGAGATCGCCCATTACGTGGTGGTGGTTTAATGATGCTTGTATCAAGTAAATTATGCCATAGGGCGAAAATTTCTTTCAGAATGTTAGATTCGGATTGTTAAATATTAGCATATCTCCTCGGATACCACCCTTTTTCAATTATAAATTGTTACTTCCCCTCTGGTGTGCAAAGTACGCGTTATTTTGACAGTGTTTCGGTAGCATGTAGAAAGGAAATTGTACTCACAGGAGACTTCATTTACATCATTTGTCTTGGGGTATAAGGACAGATTCTTGAGGTAAGCGACTATGGGAATGGACTATTGATCACAACCTCTCCTGTATGAATAAAGGTCATGTAACATTTGTCCGAGGTCAGACTTGCTCAGTATTGGATTTAACGTTTTGCTCCAATGCAATCAAGGTTTTGTCATGGGCTGTTCTGGATTCGGCAACTAACAGTGACCATCTTCCTGTAGTTTTTGACATTACTTGTCCAACAATAACTTTAGATCAGCCAAAACGCACATACATCAACCATAGCAAATTTCAAGCCTGCCTCCGTTCTGCCATTTCTAAGCTCCGAGTGTTGAAGATTGGGCGAGTTGGTTCGTCGTACTTGAACTGGTATAGCGCATTACGGGGAAAAAGAAACGGCCGAGCAGACCGACACAAGAGGACAGAGCGCTAACTTCCAACTGAGCTTTATTGTCAAACTGCATCAAATATGTAGACCGGCGCAAGCATACAAAACCACCCTAACGCAACGACAAGATAACACACAACATCGCACCGTCACATATCACAGATTCATAGGCGGTTATCTTGATTAAGGAAGGCCACTTCATGTTCAGATAAAACCAAAGAAGAGGCGCTAATACACGTGCTGCCAGCTCTTGCTATACAATGCGCTTCTATAATTTCTCGAGTTAATTGTGACGGGTGCTTTTTTACCACTTCACATTGATCAAACATGGGGGTACATCCACAATCGCGGCTATGAATTCCAATGTGGCCTTGGATTGCTTTGTGAACATTATAATGGTGCTCTTTTAGCCTTTCATTCAGGCATCACCCCATTAAATCCCAGGAAAAAAAGCTGTGTGCCACCTTGGGTTTCGAAAAACTTGCCAAAGCAGTGGATAAGTGCAAAAAGCTTAGCCTTGATGTGTTCTTTACGGCCAAAACACACAAGGTTGATTGCCCTCTGCGGGTAATTGTGACAGAGAGAGGAACATGGCAAAAAACTGTGGCATTATTTCTGCAAGAAAAACTCAATTTGCTCACCATCGATGACCCCTTTTTAATTAGGAATTAGGACATTTTGGTTAACTTTCTGGAACATAACGACAGGGGATTAAGAGCACTTTCGGTCGATATAGAAGATTTGTATTACTCTTTGCCGCATGAGAGGTTGTTACAGTGTGTTGACAATGCTATTGACTCATTTGGTGCTGTAGCCTTCCATAATCTCACGGGTGTCCATAACAGTAACCTCTTAGAGCTTCTGTCCTTTTACATCAAGTCGACTTTTGTATCTTTTAATGATCGTAAATACATACAGAATAGTGGTATCTGCATCGGGTCATGCCTCGCCCCGATCCTTAGTGACATATGCCTTGCACATCATGACCAATTGCTGATGAGCATGCTGGACCAAAATATTGTCACCAAAATATGTCGTTACGTAGACGACTTTTTAATTTTCATTGACTGCAGCGACGCTGCCTGCCAGCACCTAACCGACGGTATTTTAATGACTTTTAAGGAATGTTTTAAACCGCTTTTATTGACTCACGAGTTGCCAATTGACAATAGCTTACGCTTTTTAGATTTGAATTTACTTCTTTCACCTGACCATGTGTGCTGGCTATTTGAACCAAGAAATAGAAAACCCCTTTTACCCTATGACTCTTCCCATTCCAAGTCAGTTAAGCGCAGCATCACAAATCTTTTCCTCATCAATCCTCTTAGGAAATCGTGTCATCATGTCATGCAGCGCAGCTTTGCAGCTCAAACTTAAAGGCTTTTGAGTGCTGGGTACCCAGCTATCCTACTGGCATCTATAGCTGAAAAGCTTTTAAAACAGATAAAGAAAGGCTGCAACTCCGAGGCCCAGCCGGAATCTAACGACCGAAAAAGACCCGTAGTTTTACCCTACGTGCATGACATTTGCCACCGGCTAAAAAAGATAGGGGAGAAATGCAGCGTCAAAGTGGTGTTTTCAGCGCCGGATAAGTTACAGCGGCTTTGCAAAGCAGTCAACCCTCTCAAATCTCGTACCACTGGTTGCGCAACTAATCACAAAACTCGGTTTGTGCCGTGTGTAGCGGGGGTTGTTTACGCGATTCCATTCTCATGTGGTATGTGGTATTTCGGCCAAACGGGGCGATGCCTGGATGAAAGGCTAAAAGAGCACCATTATAATGTTCACAAAGCAATCCAGAGCCACATTGGAATTCACTGCCGTGATTGTTGATGTACCCCCATGTTTGATCAATGTGAAGTGGTAAAAAAGCACCCGTCACAATTAACTCGAGAAATTATAGAAGCGCATTGCATAGCAAGAGCTGGCAGCACGTGTATTAGCGCCCCTTCTTTGGTTTTATCTGAACATGAAGTGGCCTTCCTTAATCAAGATAACCGCCTATGAATCTGTGATACGTGACGGTGCGATGTTGTGTGTTATGTTGTCGTTGCGTTAGGGTGGTTTCGTATGCTTGCGCCGGTCTACATATTTGATGCAGTTTGACAATAAAGCTCAGTTGGAAGTTAGCGCTCTGTCCTCTTGTGTCGGTCTGCTCGGCCGTTCCTTCTTCCCCGCAATGCGCTATACCAGTTCAAGTTCTAAGCTTCGAAATGCCAGAACTAAGGAGATTGCATCTACAATTGGTTCAATGCTAGAGGGATCTAGAAAAAAATTCCAAATTTTCCATTCCATCGAATAAACGATCCTCCTCTCGTTAGTGGAACGATGAGTGTACGCGCGGTTATGTAAGACGAAAAGCCGCTTAGAATAAACTTCTTCATAATCAAAGCCCAACAAACTGGAAGGACTATCAATTCCTTTCTGGTGTACTTAAGCGTACAGTGAACCGCGCGAAAGAAGAATACGAAAGTAGACATTTTGGTTATCTTTCTAAATAAAAAAATAAGCGTGCTTTGTTCGCTTATCTTCGGACAAGAAAAGTACTGCCAGCACCTTTAACGTGGCAGTCATGTGTCTTGACGCCGCAAGAAATTAACACCTCTCTAGAAGACATAGCGCAAGGGTTAGAACACCGCTTCACTGCTAATCTTTCGGCTATTTGGCCGAAAAATGCTGGTAAACTTGCATGAATTTCCAGAAGTTTCTTTAGCTGAATTGAGTCAGACAGTATTATGCTTACCGAGGACAGCTCCCCGACCAGATGGAATTACGAACTCTATGTTAAAATGTTTACTCCATGAGTAGCCTAATCTTTTGCTAGAACTTGTGAATTGTGAACTTGTGAATTGTGAATTGTGAACTTAGAGAACGCATGGATACATCCAGAATGGAAACTTGCCAATATTATATTGTTGCTCAAAAACGAAAGTGAAGCATATATATTGGATAACATAAGGCCAATCGCACTGACATCAAACTTAGTGAAATTGGTTGAGAGAATTATCAATATACGAATTAATGAACTTATTACCGTGAGGTCAATTCTAAGCCCCTGTCAAATTGGATTCAGGGCTAGTTGTTCAATTTTGGATGCCCGCGTTCATTTAGAAAGTCGGCTTCAATTAGCTTGACTACATAAAACATAAACAGCTTTAGTTACCTTAGACACCGCTAAAGCATATGATACCGTGGAGCACTGCATTTTGATAGATCGAAAAGAATACCTTAATTTTCCATCATCATAGTAGCGTGGGTTCACAATTTTCTTGCAGACAGGAAATTTTATTGTTTTAAGGAGGGGTTATCATAATCTACTCATACACAAACGAGGAGAGTACCACAAGGTTCAGTGCTTTCCCAGGTGCTATTTAATTTACTAATGAGCCCTATTCCACGTAAACAGGCTATAACAACGTATATTTATGCAGACGACATCGTGTTTTTTGCAATGGCAGATAACATTAGGACCTTATATGAACGACTGCAGACTTACTTTAATATATTGGAGAGCTGGCTCGACGGCCACTGCTTTCTACTGAATCCGAGTAAATGTGCCCTCTTTGTTTTCCTGCTGCAATATCCTGTGCACATCTCTCTGTCTTACCATCATGAGGATATATACCACAGGTGGAATTTGTTAAATACCTTGGAGTAATTTATCACACATCGCTTAACTGGTGACCTCATATCGAATATGTCGCCGGAAAAGGTGTGCGGGCCATTGGCATATTACGTAGGCGAAGCAACTACGCATAGGTATGAGAAGAGACACATTGGTAATAATATATCGCATGTTCGTTTGTCCCATTTTGGAATTTGGTTTTGTATTTCTCTGTAGTTCCAGCTTACAAGTTGCGGCCTCTAATTCTTTTGGAAAGAGAAGCTTTGTGCTTATGCTTTGGCCTGCCCAAAACAGTTGATAACAGTGTGTTGTATCTTGAATCGAGGGTCCCTCCACTTTCTTGTAGAATTCGCCTTCTGACTGTTCAGACATTTTTAAGAATTTATGAGTCACCATTACGACATTCAGAAACAGCCTTTATTTCCACCCCGGAATCATTTTTTGGTGCTAGATGGCCGCGATTTCACACCCCAGAAATTATATTTGTGCAAAATTTACTCGACCCTCTAAACGTACGTATATGCGACATCATGCCGACTCGTGATAATTCATACCCTGTGGAAATTCAATTTGACGACATTTTTTTCCTAATAATGCCAAATTACTTCCCCAAAATATTTTGGATGGTTTACTACAAGATCACCTACGAAGTATTACAACGACCGTTATTATTGCTACAGACGCATCGCAATATGACGAAAAGTTAGGGGTTGGTATTTTCAGCCCGATTTTAGATTGGATTTATTCCCTTCGACTACCCGATCTCATACCCGTTTTTGTGGCTGAATTTCTGGCAGTAGTGCTCGCCTTACGCGAGTTAGATACATCAATTACATCAGCTGTCATAATAACAGATTCCCTATGTCTCTGTGTGGCACTTCCTGTTGGTGCTGATAATCAATTAACAAGGGCGTTCCGTGCACTAGTGCCTGCGCATTTGAGAAAAGTACGATTAGTTTTGGTGCCTGGATATAAAGATTTGTTTTTAAAGAAATATCCGATTCCTTAGCAAAGTCATCAATTAGCAAACCGATTCTACCGCACTGTCCATCATCCGCTTATGTGACTGCTGCTTGATTCCGCAGACGTACGCAAGTCTATGGAGGTACAGCACTAACTAACTCTACAGAATATCGCCATTTATTATATCCCTGGCGAAGAGACTTTTGGCGCACTCGTAAACAAGAAGTAGCTATCACAAGGCTGCGTTGCCGGGTACCTAATCTAAATTTCTATAAACACAGGTCTGCTCAGGCACCTTCGCCACTGTGCGCGTTCTGTGATGAACTGGAAACAATTGATCATTTCTTTTTGACCTGCAGGCGGTTTAACAGATTACGAAAAACTCTTTTAGAAGTACCTTTACGTGGTATTGGCATGGACTTATCTGTGTCTGTCATTTTGTCTTTTGGAGCTTGCATTTCCGGGTTCTCTAATGCGACAGTATGCGTGGCCGTACGGGACTATAATGATGAAACTAATAGGTTGACTAATTAACCAGTTTCATTATCTTAACATGTCCACATAATTATATACTTATAAAATCAGATTATTACTCTATTCTAAGAATAAATTCGTTTCTGTAAATAATTGTATGCATTACATGAAGCAACACACTTTTCTAGGCTATCGGTAATCCTTCTAATATACCTCCTTTATTCCAAATCTGATCAGTAATTTTTAAAACCACTCGATTTTTTGCCAATCTCCCATAGTGGGTATGGGCCATAATAAATAGGTGAATAACAACAACAACAACGACAACAACAACAACTACGAGTGGCCGCGTCGCTCAAGTGGCCAGTGGACCTGCAAGAAAGCACGAGGGCATTCCACTTGCATGCGAAGGAGGAAAGGAGGGCTTCCGTCGCCCTTCTGCTCTCAATTTTTCCTCCTTTCTCTCTATTTGGGGACCTCACCTGGAACGTCATGAAAGAAATTTTCTTTTCGTGATTAATTTCTAGTAGGATTCCCGGCAACCGCCAGAGGTAAAAGCGGCGCTGCCGCTGCCGAGAGCGAATACATGGGAGGTATATACAGGCAGTTTCTGCCCCCTGCTGTGAGTTTGCTGTAATGGATTTTCAACAAGCACAAACCTCTCACCTTTTTAATCAATGCACTGTGTATGCCCTGCGAGGTGTCGACGCACTGTCAGTGCGTTTTGAGTCAATTCAGTGTGACGTTTCAATCATACACCACCCGCCTATAGTTCCGCGGCTCTGAACAGGTGGCAGCACCCACAGCTACTCTGGAAGCGTGTCGTCCGCAAATCGCTAGGTGGTGCCCTCTGTCAGAGAATGTTGAAAAATGCGTGATGCCATTGTGCGTTGTGTGTGTGTGCTGGCGCTGTCCTGACGCATCGCAGTGTTGTCCGTTATTGAATGATTAGACATTCTTATGAAAAATGTGATTGCTACGACCAGAAGACCATGTGCATTCAACCGTCCTCTCCTTCTTCTCCTCCTTTCATGGCAGCCATCCGCTGACGAGCATCGCAAGTCCAATTTATCTTTCAAATTCGATACGATCAGCTCTTGGCAAATCAATCAGTGCGAGTATGTGTCATATGAAAGGGAAATAGTCAGTATTAAAAGGTCATGCTGCAGTTACGTTTCTCTCCCTGGGGTCGTTGGCACTAGGACACTGTGACAGGGTCATCACAAGGCTATATTTACTTATTTCAAAGAATTGGAGAGAATGCCACGTTAAATCTAGCAGGACATCTAAAGCAATATGTTTCTTCTATCTTTTCACGTTAACTATATCAATTAATTAGTTGATATATTTGCCTTTAGGTAGGATTGCATTGAAAGACACAAAATATCACGAATATTTGTGTTCCTATTTAGATGATCTTTTTCGCATAATCCCCTCCTCTTTTTTTCTCTGTTTTTTCCTTTTTATTATTATTTTTATTGTATTTCGTTTCACAAATTCTACTGCAGCATGCCTCGTGGCCAATCCCCCGTTGTGGGCAGTGCAATTCTTCCAGGAATTATCATCATCATCATTATCATCATATGTAGTGCCTTGTTACCGCCATTAAGAACTAGGATTATTTGTTTTAAGCCAGATAGCTGCTGTCCGGTTGCCTTGCCTGCCTAGCCTTAAGTCCAGAGGCACCGTTCTAGTCACGACTATCAAGCCCGGGACTCGATATTCGGTCAATTGTCTGGCTGGCCCAGGCTGCTGTCGCTGTCACGTGGCTTCAGTGCTATCGTCCTGGGCCGCTGTCTGCCGAATCGCCTCCACTCCCGCGCCGGCATGCAAAAGGTGAGCTCTGAAATTGTGTTTCATGAGACATATAAGACTTTTAGAGCTGTGATTACTGAGTTTGCGTAATTCTTATCCAGCAATTGTGGGCTGCGCGAATGGTTCTGCGCATATTAGCATAAATAGTTTGTCCGTTATAGAACTTTTATCTTCAGAAATATGTTTTAATTAATGCAAAATAGGCAGAAAAGACTGCACAGCTCGCAGTAAGCTGACCAAGTTTGACGTGTTTTTTTTTGTTTTTTTTTTTGCGCAGTGTCTTTGTGCTCAAATATCTGTAGTTAGGAAAGCAAGCTAGAAGTCATCTATTACCTTCCAATATTTCTTCTTGCCTTCTTGATGGTGTGACCACCTAATGTAGATACGATCTCTGGATGGATGCATGCGTGCCCCTGAAGTCGTAAAGAAACGAGTTTTTTGTGCACGTGACTGCTAGAGTCACGTGTGGCACTACCTCTTAACGGATGACGTCAGGGCCGTGGCGACATGTCGGCACTTTATGACGACGAAAGAAGCTTGTTGCATAGATTGACGTGCGGCAACGCTATTCAACGTGTTTTCGCTTGTACTCACGAAAGGCCTTACATTGTTAAGCTTTGAGTATGCTTAGGCTTGCAGCATAGCGTTAGTGACGGCCAGCCGGCTACAGAAAAAGATGACGAGCACTGGGGGCTTGAGGTGCCCGAAACATTGGTGTTACTCTTATCAGAGAAAAAGATTTTTAGTTGCCCCATTACAAAAGCTAGGAATACAAGTAAGTGTACCAGAACTTTTATCACTTGGTGGCACTTCATTTGGTTACCGCCACAGGGATATATGCTCCACTGTGCTTGACTACATCAATGCAACTAAAAGACTACCGTGCTAGTGAACCCTAACCTTTTCAGATATTTAGTTTATAATTCGTAGCGATGTCTGTGAGGAACAAAAGATGGTTTGACCACTTGCTCAGCAAAAATTTTTGTTTATTGCAGTATTATCTCTAAACTATTTTTAGATTGCCTCTAATTTCATTTTAGTTTTATTTAAGTATCCTGCCGCCCGGTTCTTTGGCTCATCCTTCTCAATGGGTGCGCGCCATCCATCTGAGGTCATCAGCATCAGCTTCTAGCTGGCTCGACGCCACGGCCGCTGCTCTACTTCGGCCGCTCGCTTCCTCCTGTACGTCTAGTCTGCTCATTTAACCTGCGACGACTGCACGCGTGCGTCGGATGCCGTCACGTCGCACCAACAAGCTGTTACTTCGAGAAGGATCGCCGTGTTGGTCTAGTGGAAACTCTTATCGCGTGCTGACAGCAAAGTCGCAGGATATTATCCAGGCTACGGTGGCTGCGTTTCGGTGGAGGCAAAACGTTAGACCCAGAGTGCATAAATTTGGGTGCCCATCAAAGCACACCCGACTGTCGAAATCTGCGAGGCCCTCTACTATGACATTGCTCATAATCGTATCGCGCACTTGAGACGTATGTGCAACACCAGTAGTTAGGTTAGGTTAGGTTAGGTTAGGTTAGGTTAGGTTAGGTTAAAGACGAAATCGGCGGACGCCTCACCATACGCTAAATGTTGTCCGTTGGAGTCCATCATCGTCCCACGTCATCAACGCAATCGCTTTATGATGATGAGGGTGTTTTTTTGTGTGTGTAATGTAACGTTGGTTTGAATGATCACACCCGTGTGTATCATGCATGTGAAGTACGATCTGTAGAGCCTTGAAAGGTAAAAAAAAAACTGGGAGGACGCTTGAGGTTCACCTTCGAGTGTTCTACTTGCGATGGTGCGATTGGGCCTCGTGCGCATCGTATTTACAATTGCTAGCCTGGTTTCGGTCTTTGATGCATGCCTTGACCGTGCCGTAAGGAAACGTATGAACGTGCGCTTAACAGCGGCTCTTTAAATTATCCTAGTATGCTTCCTCAAGGTACAATATTGAAGTGGATCTACGACATAATTATTCCTATTGCGAATCGTCAAATGACCCACCAGGCATCCGTAAGGCTACACGTGAACCTAGGCAGCTGTTCACTTTGTTTACGTTTTGCTGCTAATGACGACTACATCTGTACGAACCCCTTTTCGATTGTGTATACGATCCCTCTTTTCATGCCCACTTTCTGTATTACGTTGGAAGTTTGGACAACCAAGGCAGCGTCCCATCGCGAATCACGGTGAGACAGCCTTTACAGCCACAGCCAGAACAAGCTTTTTCGTCGAAGTTGTGGTGTCTG
This sequence comes from Rhipicephalus microplus, assembly GCF_013339725.1. NCBI lineage: Eukaryota > Metazoa > Arthropoda > Arachnida > Ixodida > Ixodidae > Rhipicephalus > Rhipicephalus microplus. The sequence continues at coordinate 130,211,608 of NC_051167.1, read as the reverse complement.
CTGCTGTAACGTGATGCATGTTTTGGCAACTATCAAACGACTCCGACATTCATGTTTCTCACGAATGTTTCATGTTTCGCAGGCACACCGCTGCTTAGATGAGCAAGGATGCCACGAAGGGCTGCTTCTACCAAGCCAGCTGCTTCTACCGAGCCAAGGGCTGTTTCTACCGAACCTGCTTTGGGACTGACGCCTGGGCGTTCCCGGCGACTAATATTCCGACCGGAACGCAACGGAGTGCTCACGCGAAGCGCCATAGCGAAGTACGGTGCACCTACGTCCCAGTCGCAACAACCAAACCAGATTTCAGGTTCGTGGTGTTCGGCTCCACCCCGTATTTGCCCCAAGGAGCTTTTCAAATAATTGTGGAGTGGAAGCTTCCGCTATGTCGTGGCAGCAGATGTGAAGCCAGCATTTGCCAGGAGTCAACCTCAAAACATGGCTTTCTTGCGTGATACCAAATCCGAGATAAAGTGTCTTTGTTCTGCTTGCGTGGATGCCAGCGTAAGTATAGAATAAAATATCGCTGCTTCAGGCAAAAGTAATAGATATGGATAAGAGCAGATAGAGAATAAGAGATCATGGCTGAGAAACTTAATAGATGTAGATAAGGGCAGATAGCTTGCTCTGTACTAATGTCTTCCAAGACTTCGAGACTCCTTAAGAAAATCATTAACACAAGCACTCGTGCTGAGCACTATCCGAGAAAATCGCTGTTTTGAGCTCGTACAGCGTGTGAGCCGAACGCTGTTATTGTTGTGCCCATTGCATCTTAAATGTGCTTAGAAGAAGAGTTCAACGATTTGAGTACTCGGTACTCTACTATGGGAGGGCTGAAACCTGGAGTAATATGGTGGCGGTTTGGCTTCACTTTCGAAACATTAATTCCACTCCAGCAGTTTTTCTTTAACCTCCTTGATTTACCCCATGATGCAAACTATGCGCTAAAAAACTGTGATTGTTGTCTTACTCCCTTTGTTCCGACTTTAGGCCCCAACAGAATTATCTATAGCGTATAGCTTGCCCTTTAGTTCAAATTACTTTCGGGTGTATTGTAAAGAGTAAATATATAAGTACCTGTGTTACTTCAGCACACATACTCCGATAGTGCGAATTCTAACGGTATTTATTTGTTGAATGAACAAATAATCGCCTTTTGAGGCTAAGTGACGATCGCATGCATTTGTTTTTTCTCAAGTTCATCGCCGCACGGTGGAAGCGAAATGCGAGCACCAAAGAGTTTCAAACCGTGAAACTCTATGGCGGGCACATCCTGCGGAAAGGCGTTGGTTGTGTGGACTCGGAGATTGGTGAGCACACCCTTACCGTATGGATGCGAGCCCATGCAAAGATCCTGTCACCATATCTTTGCAGAAAGCGCCACAGGCACCGATGTGGCGAGTCCAAAGGAGCATCGATGTCCAGCTGTCTTTGTTCAACACGGACGGCGAAGGCTGCGCCAACGTTTCGACAGTGGCTCGTTTCGCAAATATTCCGTAATCTTGCCGCATGTCTGAGGTATCGTAACACGCGTATGGTCTGTAGTTGCTTGTTGTTTTTTTTTCGGTCGGTGCTGTTACGATGTAATACAATATGTATATTTATTATTTAGGGTTATTTCATGGTATGCATCAAAGCATGTCAACATGTTTGACGTGCGAAACAACGACGCTCTCCTTCAGCCGTAGTTGCATTCGCGTTGCGTGTTGTAAACGCATTTATTGTTCGCACCGAAGAGCTACACACCACCGCCTTTGTGCATAACAATAATAACGCATAATATATGGAATCACTTTAGTGCACGCATTGCGCCTGCTTTCTGGCGGGCCTTTTCTTTTTCCAACACAGAGGTGCCACGTGGTCGGCGTAAGTACAATGCAAGCATATCTTTCTTTATGTCCTTCTAAGGCATTACTTGCTTTTTCCATCGCGCATTAGCCGCACCCTGCAAGTATCAGGATCATCTTGTGGTGCTAGGATGAATTCTTATTTTTCTTGCGTACCGAGTGGCACTCGTTTCTCTTCCGGGCACTTCCGGTTGAGCACACGCTTGCGGTTTTCCTGATGTTCGAAAGAAGTTATTTCGAAAAGAAATTTGTTACGCAATTGGTATTTGTGGTTCAATTAAATTTTAAATGGCTATATAGAATAATAGAGCATAAGTGTACATAACGTAGATGTGAATTGTCAGTTTACTGTAGAGATAATCAATGAACAATAATTGAATGAATTCATTTTAAGAGACGCACGGTTTTTTCTGGAACAGCTGAAATCGCCGCTGCTTCTGGCGTAGCAGACATTAACACGTGATTTTTCTCCACGTGACCTGGGAGGCTTTAAAGGTAGCGTGACCAAACACTACGGACTGCGAAAAAAATGCACGAATGTCGACGCATCAATGTCATACATCTAAGTCAAACATGTGGGTCGACTCCGATTATTTTTTTCTAGCAGCGACAGCATGTAACACAAGTGTAGACTACGTTAATTAGGCACATGGATGGAACGTGGTCCAGTAAACGCAGCCGTATACATTGACAACATTAGTTTGGAGCCCGTTGAAAAGGTCATACATAGAACAATGTCGATACCTATACGACAGCGTATACATGAATAAAAATGGCTTGCTTCTACGTAAAGATACACTTCAACCTAATAATGAACGTGACACAATATTAATGCGAACGTGAGAAATTCAACACAATTTTAAAGAAAGTATGTCACCAGAGAGAGATGTGGGCACATGGTTTAGAGGACTGCAGAAAACGTGATCTGATGAATTGCTCTCTTCGCAGGAAACTCCTCTCAACCTACACCTTCCCGTACAACTCCAACAAGTGTCAATGTGCCCAGTAAGCAATTTTTATTACTACTATTATTGACATGTTGATTGCATCACCGTTACTGTAGCAAAAAGGTGGAAGTCTCTGCAGTATTTCGACTACTTCTGTAAGTCTAATCATTGTACGCAAAAGTAGAGAAAGCATAACAGATAAGCTGGTCAGAAAAAAAGTATTTGAACCTAAACTTTGTTACCATAGGTTCCGTTTTAGCATAACGCAAATCATTAAATGTGGTACGCTGACTTCTGAATTCCGTGCAGTGCTATTCATTCCCTCCCATGTTGTGTAAGCCTTCGTGGTGAAGCGAAAACCTACGAGACTGTGGCTTATTATTGCAGTGTATACAATAGAGGCAAGCTATCTGAATGATTTGTACGTATGAATGATTGTTCTAATGGTAGTAATTGCGATGATGCGAAGTCTACCGTCCTTTGGGTTGGCCGGAGGACGACTTATTAGGCGAGAATGTAGTACGATTTTGATAAGAAACCTTTTCTCGGCTTCTTTGGTTACCAGAAAAATTAATTGCTGCTAACGCATAACATAATGTGCTCTTACGTATGCAGTTTCCTAATAATCAAACTCTTTCTCGTTTAATCAGCCTCAACTAGTACTTCACCGCCTACGTCTAGCACTACGACTACGAGAACGCTGCCGCTTTTCAATAGTAGGTATCCTTTCTATATCTATTTTTATCACTTTCGTTATTATTATTCCAGTGGTATGAGGCACTAGTGAAACCCGTTTCTCTTCCAAGCAATTCCTGTCTATCACTCACTTCCAGTTTTCAGCATATCACGAAAATAAATTTTATTAAGAGGAAACTGCTACATAACTCATGGTTTTGTTTCAAGTTGTACTAAACTTGGATACACATGATATCATAACATAAAATTACTGAAAGTTCAGGCTGGCTAAATATGGGAATAAATAAAACAATAGTACGAGATTATTTAAAGAGAAGGTGGGCTTCTCTGTGAATAGGCCGAGATGGTTGCCGCACTTGGCGGTGCAGATCTTAAACACACGCTTATTTCTACGTGGCCTCCGAGATTCGCGTCGGCAGTGCTACGATGGGCAGAGTTAACTGAGGAATACACAAGAACAAACTATGAGTGATAGTCTACCACTATCCCTAAAGAGGGAGGTAAGAGATCAGAGTGAATCAGGGATATTGTGGTTCAAATCAAGAAGAAATGAACGTGGGCCGGGCCCTTAGCGCGTAGGCAGGATAACCGCTGGTTATTGGGGGTAGCTGGCTGAATTTCAAAAGCATGAAAACGCGTGAGGGTGAAACAGAAAATTAGTTTCAGTGGTGAAATTAACACGTTCACGGGTATAACATGGCAGCAGAAAGCGCAGGACCGGGTTGATTGGCAGAATATTTGAAAGACCTTTGCCCTGCAGTGGGCGCCGTCAGGCTGATGATGATGATGCTGAAATCAGAACACATGAATGTCGAGGTGAGAGGGTTACTGCAAAAGACCTGAATCGAAGATTAGGACCTTTTTCTATTTTTCACAGCGAAAGTTATGGGATAACAACGGTTTTTTGGCGTCGCATAGTTTGTTGGCTGCCTCAAACTGCCATTAGCAGCCGTAACTGTTGTGACGCGAAATAAGGAAAAAAATGAATAAAAACTACAGGGTTGGACAGGGTTCTAACCAAGGAGGTTTGTTCTAACCTCGACCCTCTCAGAGGCAACCAAGTACTCTATCGCAGATCCATTCCGATGCATGAACTCCTTCGCGAAAAGATTGAATTCAAGCTTCATGTCGGGTAGGAATGCCGTCAGGAAATCTAAATAAAGCGTGGTAGAAGAGTCAAGTAAGCAGGCTTCACACAAAGCGAATTGCGTAGCCAGGCGTCACACTATTAAAATGTGTAATTAGGTGGTTGTTGAACGCTTCAAACCCATTACAAAGGCTCAGCCTTATATAATTCTTCATTGTTACCAGCGACCACACAAACAAAAAACGCATGATGCCTTTTGTTTGTGTAGGTGGTATCTCGCTTTTCCGCACAATGACGAATAATGGTGCAGTTAGACAAAAGTTTTGATCTAAGCAGTAGTAAATACCTTGCAAGTGTTTTTAGGTTGTAGCCCCGAGAGAGTTTACAATGGACTCTAGCAGTGTTGTCATATGCTGCCGAGTAAACAAGCTACAAAACAAGCCCAAATGAAGCGAAAATAATGATTTTTTTTTTCATTTTAAAACAAAAGTGTTTTATGCCAGAGTCCACCAAGATTTCAGTGACGTGTTTGTCACGGAAGTGACGTAGTAAAAATACGCACGATCAAAACACACAAAAAAGTCACAGCTTATCCACGGAATGAATGTTGATGAGTAGGGCAAAGCGTCCGTTCGTGTGTCTGCATGCATTGAAGCACCGACGGACGCTTTGCCCCATTCATCAACATTCATTCCGTGAATAGGCTGTGACTTTTTTTTCGGCTTGGGTGTATGGGTGGGTGGGTGGATTTGATTGGATTAGATTGGATTGAAAACTTTATTGGTCCTGAAGGGTTCTACCCCCCGTTTATACCAAAACTGCAATTTTGTAAACGCCATAACGCAGCCCCAGGTGGCGACCTTACCACAGGCGTCGGTGTCGTTAATAGCATCCATCCATACCAAACAGTTATGCGACGCCGGCAGGCTTAGTCTGGCCAAGTCTGGCTTTAACTACATGTTCCCCCCGTACCCTCGTCCTGCGAACAATCGCGGCTGGCCAGAGCAAAGACGTGATGTGCGTTGCATTTAGGCCCTCGTCGGGCAGTAGTGCTTAACTCCAACATGCCGTGAGTAGGTGCACGTGAAGTTTGGCTTCCAATCTGTCATGCTCTTCTGACTGTCACATTATTTTCTTTGGTTCCGCTCTCATCCTAACTACTGGAGCTATGCAACCATCATCTATGACCACAAGGATTTGTATCATTCTTCGTGACGTTAGTCATCGAGATGGAGATTTACGACTAAGAGGCAACTTGGACGAATTCAAGTTAAGCAGTGCTATAGCTGTCAAACAGCAATATACATTGCGCAAGCTCGTTTATATCATTGAACAGTAAACATTCAACTACTTCTCCAAGGACACACCTTACTTTCGTGTAAATTATGTAAAATGAAATCACCGTGTCTTGTCGTGAAGGCGCCTTCCTCGCATTATCGCGTAAGGCAGTGTCGAGATGCCAGCTTTTGCAATCAAAATATAATAATTTTTAACAATGGAGCCTTTCGAGCTTGGTGAAACACTCTGTCGTCCCCTTTTATGTCGTTGAGAGAGGAGGAGCCATGATAAGAAAAAAATAGAGCTTAATATAGTTACCAATGCACGCAAAGCCAAGATAGGAACATATAGTATAGTACGAAACAGACCTATTCCATGTTTGCAAACAGCAGGTGCCTGTAGCGGCGTCGTGGTGCGCAGTCTCCACTCGGCCCAAAGCTCCACACCGCCCTCTACGGTCATGCAACGAATATCTCAGCAAGTCCGAAGCTGCCTCCGAGAGCAGCGCGTCGGAGAGTTTCTCGCACTCTTCCGGTTGTCACGTCTTTACATATGGTGATGGCGAGCTTCAGGCTGGGCGGAGCCTTCATGCAGCGCCGTCGCTATTGGCGGCTTAGTATGTCGAGGCGCCTGCCACTGTTAGCAAGCATTGAATAGGTGTATATGGAAGGTGTGGAAAGGCATGTAAGGGGGTGTCATACGACGATGAGCCTGAGTGTCGCCTTTTTGGTTGTTAACCTTTGTGTTTTGCATCTTTAGCAACTAGACGAACACTGTTACGGTAGACACATACACATGAGAATGCATAGGACCTCGCAATACACAAAAGCAAGAAAACGTTGGCTTAACAGTCCAAGATAGCGGCGCCCATATGACTTAGGCGGGATGGTCTATACACTATACTAATGCAAGGGGGTGGGAAAAAGAAGTGAGAGTGAGGAGGAAGGAAAGTAAGAGACGAAGGCCATCCCATCAGCTCCGCTGCTTTCTCAGTCTTCGCAATATTGGTGCGCAGCTGCCCTTTTCAATTTGTTTATTTTGTACGTGTAATTGTAAACTTTTAACTAATTCCCCCTTTTTTTACTCGAATTTTATATATGCGGGCTTCGCTGTGCTATTGCTACACTTTGGCGGCATGAGTTCACTGTCCTCACAACCAACGGCTCCAGCTCCGAGACAAACAGCCGCCGCCTTTTTCTCTCACTTATATTTGCCCAGAGAAGCCCCCCGTCGTGTGCCAGCTGACGTCTCAGGCGTACTACACCCCGGGGTCACAAGATGAAGCATATGTCATGAAGCAACATGTTCCCCCTGCAAGTGTGTGCGACTACTTAATGGTGGACGTACCACAATCACCAAATGGGTCGTACAACCGTACGTATTTTGGCAAATAACTTACGCTCGATTCTGCAAGCTGGAAGGAGGGTAGTTAAAGGAAAACTCTTTTGTTTTGCTGAAGAAAAGGACGAGGAAAGTCACACTGATTTATCGGGAAGTAACGCTTCCTATTCGCGGCGAGATTGAGCTACAGGTGCCATCCCCGTCTTCGCGGAAGTGTGGATGACCGGTCGGCGGCGCATACACAAATACACGCAGCGGCGCCTCGTTGCGTACGGTCTCAGCCGATTGTGGGCGAGTGAAACGCGTTTACCGCAGTTTACTGGTAATACTTAAGCTCGTCTCTACTGTATCAATGCACAGAGCCTGTTCAAAATTACCGTTACGAGCGAGTAAAGCACGTCCTGCTTTTCAAAGTCTAACTCGTCCTTAGTGACTTCTTTCGCCCTAAATCACGCGTTTGCTGTGTTTGCACGTATTTAGCCTGTGTTCCGCCTGCTACTCACTGCTGTAACGTGACTGAACTACTTATATACTTCTTTTTTATCTGCATACGATATAAAAGAGAGAGAGAGATCGTAAAAGCCCGCATATACGTGCGAGCAGCTTAATACCACCGTTCGCACTTATACGCATATGCATTTTTTTTCTCATTCTAATCAACATGAAACCCGGTGAAGTCGACAAGTCTAGTCAGGAAAGCTTAGTGGCTGACAGCGCTTTGCGCTTCATTGCGTTTGCCACGTATAGGCACATATCCTTGCATCAGTGGACGTATAAAAAGCTTGTAATGGTTCAGTAGGAATCTTTCATCAATAGATTACGTGCATTACAGTGCTACAACAAAGGTCTCGTTTTATTATGGGGCACGAATTTTGCTTAAACTAAAATTGTCCGCTGACCTCCATTGGTCAGTAACAGTGCTACACCACTCAAAACAAGGTACAAAGTATGGGATTTTCAGTAAAACTACACGAAATAAAGGTAAGCCATGCCGTTTGAATAAATTTTGAACGTCTGGGCTCCTTAAATCAAAGCGCACGGTTGCGCTCGGCAACTTCTGTTTTAAATACAGTTTAGGTGCGGAAGGTTCACGGTTTATGTTATAGTAATATTGTAAGGCAACCTTTTGGCTGCAAGACACGTCTTTTACTTGCCGAGCCTCTGCTTCACAACACAAGTCAGACTGATGATGATGAGTATGTACATATGGTAAGATGACGCGTATGAATAATGCTCACACTTATTTTCCCCCCACACGTGAGCGGCCAGCCCGGACGCGTCTTAGACGGAAACGGAACGTCGAACGAATGGCTTCAGACGTGATACGTGGACAATCTCCGAACCACGACAGCAACGATCTGAAGAAAGGTCGGTGGGAGTGACACAATAGTTCACTGGTGACGTTTGTTCATTGATTGTATAGGGCCCAATGAAGCGTGACTGAAACTTGTCACACAATCCTGGAGTACGAATGGGCGTCCAAAGCAACACTTCATCCCCCGCACTGAAGGAGACGTCGTGATGAGAGCTGTCGTAGCGTTGCTTGCGGTCTTGCTGATTGGCTTCTGTATTAAGGCGAGCCCGTTGCCGACATTCTTCGAGCCTTGTGATGAACTGCTTTGATACGGTTGCCGAGGCGTCGGTTGGCACATTTAGGAAAGAGACGCCGATGGTGAATGTCGGTGAACGGCCGTACACGAGGTAGAAAGGTGAGTAGCCAGTAATTCTTTGAACAGCGGTGTTATGGGCAAACGTCACAAAAGGCAAAATGGTATCCCAGTTGTCGTGGTTTGGTGCGATGTACATCGACAGCATGTCTGTTAGTGTCCGATGAAATCTCTCTGTCAGCCCATTAGTTTGGGGGTGGTAGGCTGACGTCGTCTTCTGTACTGTACCCCAGGTTGTGAGCAGGGTTTCGATTATGGTGGACAGGAACGTCTTGCCGTGATCACTCAGGAGAACGCGAGGTGCACCGTGACGCAATACAATCGCGTTGAGAAAGAAGTCTTCGACGTCTGAAGCAGAACTTGTGCGTAGTGCAGCAGTCTCTGCGTACCTTGTCAGGTGGTCTACAGCAGTCACAATCCAACGATTACCTGCTGGCGTGACGGGGAGAGGTCCGAGTAGGTCTATGCCAACGATGGCAAAAGGAGTCTCGGGACACGGGATAGGTTGCAGAAGGCCAGCAGGAGACGAAGTTGGTCGCTTCCGCCGTTGACACAGATGGCAAGATGCAACGTACTTGGCCACAAAGGTAGAGATGCCCGGCCAGAAGAAACGGCTTCTGATGTGGCTTTGTGTTTTGTGAAATCCCAAGTGGCCTGCACATGGGTCGTCATGAAAGGCTTCGAGGACTTGATGAGGTATAGAGAACGTGGAAGTACTGGAACCCAGCGGTGTCCATCAGTAGTGTAAACGTAACGATGGAGTACATTGTTATCGAGCTTAAATTGCCGTAGTTGTCGGCGCAATCTAGCATTAGGAGTAGGTGACATGCTATTTAGGCGTTGGATAATGCGATTGCAATATGGATCATCACGCTGGCGTGTGGCGAACTCGGTGTAGTGGTTTGAAGCCGGCGTTTCGATAACCGCAAGGTGTGATAATGTGAGGGGTGACGCAGTGCCTTGCCCACCAGACGAGCAATCAGCTGACGTACTTGATGACAGTGGAAGGGGGCAGCGAGAGAGAGCATCTGCATCTTGGTGTCTTTTGCCAGACTTATAGATGACGTAAAAATCGTACTCTTGCAGGCGGAGCACCCAACGACCGAGGCGACCAGACAAGTTTCTGAGTGTCGATAGCCAGCACAAGGCGTGGAGGTCTGTAATCACTGTGAAGTGGCATCTGTATAGATACGGTCGAAATTTTTGTATGGCCCAAATGACGGCGAGGCACTCCTGCTCAATTATGGAGTAGTTCTGTTCAGCAGCCGTAAGAGCACGACTATCATACGCTATAACTCTTTCCCGTGAAGTGGCATCCCGCTGTAGAAGAACTGCACCAATGCCATGGCCGCTCGCGTCGGTGTGCAGACATGTAGGTGCGTTCTCGTCGAAATGGCACAGAACAGGGTCAGACGTTAAAGCATTCTTCAGGGCTTGAAAGGCACGCTCGCAGTCGTTGTTCCAAGCGAAAGTTGATCCGGATGTCAGCAGCTTGTGCAGGGGCGACCCGATGGCAGCAAAATGACTAATGAAGCGGCGGAAGTAAAATGCCAGGCCCAGGAAACTTCGTAGGTGTTTCTGATTTTCTGGCCGAGTGAAGCGTATCACGGCAGCAAGCTTGTCAAGATCCGGACGAACGCCCTCTTTGCTGACAAGGTGGCCCAACACCTTTATGTTCTTATTGGCGAAATGGCAGTTTTTGTGTTGAGCTGAAGTCCAGCACTGGAAATACACGTCAAAACTTCGTCCAAACGATCAAGATGCTGACGAAAAGAAGAGGAGAAAATGACGATGTCATCTAGATAACAGAGACATGTTTTCCATTTTAGGCCGCGTAGAACTGTGTCCATCATGCGTTCAAACGGGGCAGAAGCGTTACATAAACCGAATGGCATGACGTTGAATTCGTACAGCCCGTCTGGTGTTGCAAAGGCGGTTTTTTCTTTGTCCGCTTCGTGCATAGGTATTTGCCAATAACCAGACCGTAAACCGAGGGTGGAGAAAAATTCAGCGCCTTGCAGAGAGTCAAGTGCGTCGTCGACTCGTGGCATCGGGTAGACGTCTTTGCGCGTGATCTTATTAAGTGCTCGATAATCGACGCAGAATAGCACCGAACCATCCTTCTTTCGGACTAGCACCACAGGTGATGACCACGAGCTGGACGAAGGCCAGATAACATCTCTTTGGAGCATATCAGCAACGTTGTCCTCGATTATTTTCCGCTCTGCGGACGACACTCGATATGGGCGGTGGCGTACGATTGTATTGCCTTCAGTTTCAATTCGATGCACGGCGACAGAAGTGCGACCCAGAAGCTTGGAATATACATCAAATGAAGCGCTGTGTATTTGAAGCACACCCAAAAGTTCTTGCTTTTGCGCTGACGTGAGATCGTGATTTATTGTGGCTTTTAAAGCAGCCGTTGTAGCCTGGTCATCAGTACTCGTAGAGAAAGATGGCGAGTCTCCATGAAGGGGCACCAGAGAAAGTGGTTCGGTATCTGTGAAGCAAACCACACTGGTGCCCTGGGCAGTGCAACAGGCAATGAAGTGGGGTTAACTGCCGTAACTAATGCTCTGCCATCACGAAAGCGCACCCTGATAGGAGCGATGGTAAGTCCACCAGAGATGTAACGTCCACACGGTGCTAGGAACACATCACCAGTATCGATCTTATCTGATGTCAGGGTCAGAATATGCTCATTACCTGGAGGAATAAAACAGTCATCAGCGGTGACAAAACGCTGGCTATGGGCATAGCTATCAGACCAAAGCGCAGTATCTGACATGCGAATGACCCTCTGACGGCAAGATATCACGGCTGAAGCTGAGGAGAGAAAGTCCCATCCTAAAATGAGCGCATTGGTACAGGATGACAGGACGACGAACTGTATATGGTGAAGGATGTCCTCAATAAAAACTCGTGCTGTGCAAACACCAGAAGACTGAACAAAAACCGCATTAGCACAGCGAAGGGGAGGGCCATCATACGGTGTCTTCACTTTGCGCAAACGGGAACACAAGTTCACACTAATAACTGAGAGCGATGCACCTGTGTCCACCAAGGCTTCAGTCCATATACCCTCAACACACACTGAAAGTACATTTGAAGGGCGTTCCGAAGGAGTTCGATGCAGTACGCCAAATGCAGCTTTCCTTCCTGAAGCTGCACTGTTTAGTTTTCCGGGCGATGATCAGACGCCGTGGTAGCCGGACGAAGTGGTGACGAGGAACGGCGCATAGGTGACGGGGAGCGACGGCGTGAGGAGCGAAAGGTACTGGCTGCATCGAAGTGCTGTGGAGAGGGTGAGCTGCGTTGGTAAAGTTGGTATGCGTGACGATGTTGTAGAGAGAGTGCAAACTCATCCCTCTCGTAGTCACCATAGCCACGCCTTTCGTCTTGTTGACGTCGACGACAGAACCGTGAGATATGGCCGCGTATACCGCAATAATAGCAAATAGGTCGAGATGGACGCCAGGCTTGAAACGAAGGAGGCGTTGCTCTTTGGGCAAGGACATTCAGTGAAGGCTGCATAGTTGACCCATACTGCGGTGATTGCTGAGGAGGTGACGCTGCAACCACTTGAGCGTACGTCGGCTTTGAAGTAGTATGCGACCTCGGGACTTGCTCACACGTCATGGACGCTAGTTCCTCCCTCACAATGTTGCGGAGGCTGCCTGTAGAAGGCGTCATGCGGAGCTCATAAGATGTCGAGGTGGCTTGGAGTTGCAGCTCCTCGCGGATTATAGACCGTATCAACGCACGGAGCTCACCGTCATGCGTTGGCCTGATACCTGCTATTTCAGGTTGCAAGCGTATAAGTTGGAGGTCATCGAGTCGCTGACACGTACTGATGATATCGGCGACCGCGGTCGGGTTCCTTGCCGCCAGAGCGTTAAATGCGACGGCGCCTATGCCCTTGAGCAAATGGCGAAAGCGGTCATGCTCCGCCATCGAGCTGTCAACGCGACGGCATAGGGCGAAGACATCTTCAATGTACGATGTATAGGACTCGCCGGAGTGCTGGACACGTTCAGCAAGCTTCCGTTTGGCGATGTCTGCACGTACAGAAGGGTTAGCAAATATCTGACGGAGCTGCTGCTTAAAGGTAGGCCAGTCTGGGAAATCCAGCTGATGGTTGAGAAACCATGTCTTAGCGACACCCTTCAGGTAGAAAGGTACACGGGACAGCTTCACAGAATCATGCCAATAGTTAAGCGGACTCACATGGTCGTACTCATCCAACCAGTCTTCAACGTCTTCACCGCGAAGGCCGGAGAACATCGGGGGATCTTTTTGAGGGGCGGTGACAGTCCAAGAAGGCATGCCCAGGGGTGCAGGCGGGATGGATGGAGCCGTGTTGTTGTGCTCGTCTTGCGACATGACCATAGGCTGACTGCGCAGACGGCGACGCGACCGGAGCTCCAGGGATGGTTTGTAGTCGAAGATAACGAAAAAGCGCTACAGGGAGAGGACCAGGGGATCGGAAAGCACTCTCTACCACTTGTAAGGCAACGTTTTGGCTGCAAGACACCTCTTTTACTTGCCGAGCCTCTGCCCCACAACACAGGTCAGACTGATGATGATGAGTATGTACATATGGTAAGATGACGCGTATGAATAATGCTCACAATATTTCTATGTAGCGGTGCCTTGGCCATATAAACACAGCTAAGGATCCTCGCATAATTGATACATGTAGCGGTGCCCTGGCCATATAAACACAGCTAAGGATCCTCGCATAATTGATACACTACAGTGCCCTAGTTGAGCACCAACCGACAGCGCGAAAGTGCCTGGCCTTTTAGCAACTCGGTTGTAAACAAAAGCGAGCTTCTAGGCCACACCATTGCGCGCTGTAGTTCTTACAAATACAGTACGGTAGTTCATCGATTGCGCGAGCCGCCTTGGTTGTGTTTATCTGGCCGTGGTACCACGTCATAGAAATATTACTGTCACATAAAGAGTGACACTTCCGTACTTACACTATATTTAAAACGGAGTTTCCGTGCGCAGCCGTGTGCTTAGATTTAAGAACGCTTTAAAGAGCCCCGACATTCAAAATAATTCAAACGGCATGCCTTACATTTAGGGTTGTATTTTTCATTGACAATCTTATATTTTAACGCGATAGCGTAATACCCGTGACACACGGGCAAAAGTAAAGTACTTTGAAGTAAACCCCTTTTGTCGCCTAAGGGGACCATTTGCAGAAAGGAGTGGCGCTGATGACACACGGCACCGGACTACTACTTTAGGCGGTGCCTCAGAAGAACGCTGCAGAAAAAATGGCGCTGTTTGTGGAAGCAGCAAGATTGGAAATATTAAAAAGAATCTGCGCCTGTACATCACCTTCCGCGACGCCGGATCATAAAACCGTTTTTTTTATTGTCTGGTGGCTTATAATGTGCGTACCTGTAATTTTCTTTCGCTTTTTTGCGTTTTTTAGCAGCAACTTAAGTTCGTCTGGCAACTATGAACAGTCGGTTTTTTGCTGTTTTCGTTTTTGTTCCTCGATATGCGAGGTGCCCATGCATGTCGGGTTTTACAGGCCCGATCTTAACACACGTAAAACAACCAAGCGGGACGCGCGCGACAACGCGTAGCGTGAGTGACCGTATAATCTGAATGTCTGTGTCAAGTTGTCAATTTTGCTGTGAACTTGCGCCCGTGTACGCGGAATACCGGCGTCGGTGAGGCTCTCAGCAATCGCCTGGTACACTCCACCGTTGTGCTTTTGCCCTCGCAAGGCGTCCAAATGGTCCTCCCATAGCTTTATCAGCGCCCAGGTCTCCTTTTCAGTCCACTGGACGCGCGGTTTATTCTTCACCGACTGAGCCGACTCCATTGTTACAAGATACTACGTCGCCGACACAGCAACTGCCGCTGCCAACCCTAACATGATCGCGCTAGTGACGTAATGCAGGCGTTTGATAATATGGACAGACTATAGGCCTTCACTTTTCAACAAATCAAAAACAGCGGCCTAAAGCGGCGCCCCCACGGGTTTGACGCGAGTAGGTTGCTGCTCCGGGACGTCCGAGCACGCTAGTGTCTCGCTTTAATCCCCCTACCCCTTCCCCCTTTATGCCGGATCGTCAATAAAGTTGTTTCACTCACTCACTCAACAAATCGCACTGCTGCTGAAAATGAAAACATTTTCTCAGCGCAAAAAAAAAAGACTGACAGGGCACCGAAGTGTTTCGACACGTTTTCTTCTATTGATAAATTATGCACACTGTATGCGAGAGTACTCCCTTCCTGCCAGAAAAGTAGATGCGGGATCTGCTTTTGCGAAAAGGATCTTTGCCGGAAAGGAGTTACTCCTTTGTCGTGTGTCACTGCGCCCGAACGCCTTTTCGAAAGATGTCCCCTTGTCTAAAGGACTTCAGGGTGCCCGTGTGTCAGGGGCATTAGAGAGCTTGTGTCGCGGAGATCCCACCATCGGTGTCGTCTCCGTTGGTTGTGAGCGAAAAATTGTCTGTGCGTCTGTGACCGAAAAATCAAGTTACCCAGATTGCCGAGGGAAGCCGGTACTTGTCCACGCGTGCGTGCGCGATCACACTGAAAAAAACGCGCATTCCAACAAAAAAAATGGGAGCATATCCACGGAGTGAATGATAAAGAGTGGGGCGAAGCATCCGTCCGTCCATTTGTTCTTGCTTCCGTCCGTCCATGCGTCCATCTGTCCATGCAGCCATGCGTGCGTCCATGCATCTGTCTGTGTGTCCGTTCGTCCATCTAGTCAACACTCCAAGTACCACCAACTCGCATCTTTTCACCATATATTCTCCATAATGAAGCACTGCCATCCAGCGGACATTCCAAGGACTAAAGGAGAGGTAGCATACGCACACTTTCTTACGGCTTGCGCTTCGTGTCCGCTTCCCACCTTTAACCACCTCGAGTTTATGGTATATACTACTTCACTGTATTCATGGCACTGCTGCCCAACGCTCGATAAACCTTTCTAAAACCAAACAGGTTACGCCCAGCGAGTATAACGCAGCAACCCTTTCTTGTCAGATAGTGCTCAATGTACATGCCAATGGCTGCTAATGGGGAATGAGAGACAGGAAAATTCGGCTTTTAGTGAAAGCGCACGCTGGAAATTTTTTATTGTTCAACAACGCACAGGAGAAATCGCCCACCTCCACCACCTTGCAGGTCGTAACGTAAGACTGGTTACACACTACGACTACGACTACTACGAGGGACGAACGGGTGCTGCTTTAAGAAGCTTTGCCACTAAATAAAGTGCTCAAGTTCACGAGGCGTGGCAGTGTCTTTGCCACTGCTACCCCTCCCTGCTTAACTTCCAGCCCTTTCGTCGGGACGAGAGATGAGATAATGCAATTGCAGCATGCGACAAACCTTTGTAACTCCACTCACACAGGACGGATTCTTAAAATTTTTGTGGCGTTGAATTCGTGAGGCAAAAAGTTGTCCTAGTAAATTCATTCCATGGTTACTTGAAAAACTGTTTTAGGGCCCCTTTAATGCATTTCGTTCGACATGTAACGACGAAAACGAGCCCACTCGGCGATTCGTAGGCTCATTTGGGAAGCCTCAAACTACGTCAAAAAAGGCCGGAATAGTGTAGCCATCGCCGCTAAAAATAAAGAGGAACTTTCAAACAGCTCTAAAAATGGACAACAATGTCCATCTAGCAGAAAACATATCATGCCTTTCCAGAGGCGTTGATAAAGCAAACAGCAAACGCTAGATAATGTGCTGCTATCTGTGAGGCATTGAGAGACTCTTTATGGCCTCCGTGATGGCGAGCACGCGGCGTGTATCTTAGAGGCCATTTGACTTGCTTTACATAAAAAACTTGTATGTACTACTCGCGCGCGCGCTGGTACCATCTACTGTGTGTGTGTGTGTGTGTGTGTGTGTGTGTGTGTGTGTGTGTGTGTGTGTGTGTGTGTGTGTGTGTGTGTGTGTGTGTGTGTGTGTGTGTGTGTGTGTGTGTGTGTGTGTGTGTGTGTGTGTGTGTGTGTGTGTGTGTGTGTGTGTGTGTGTGTGTGTGTGTGTGTGTGTGTGTGTGTGTGTGTGTGTGTGTGTGTGTGTGTGTGTGTGTGTGTGTGTGTGTGTGTGTGTGTGTGTGTGTGTGTGTGTGTGTGTGTGTGTGTGTGTGTGTGTGTGTGTGTGTGTGTGTGTGTGTGTGTGTGTGTGTGTGTGTGTGTGTGTGTGTGTGTGTGTGTGTGTGTGTGTGTGTGTGTGTGTGTGTGTGTGTGTGTGTGTGTGCTTGCGTGCGTGTGTACGTGTGTGCGTGTGTGCGTGTGTGTGTGTGTGTTAATAACATATTATTAACATAATATTATTGTGTGTGTTAACATATTATTAACATAATATTATTGTGTGTGTTAACAACATATTATTAACATAATATTAGTGTGTGTTTTAACAACATATTATTAACATAATATTAGTGTGTGTTTTAACAACATATTATTAACATATTATTAGTGTGTGTGTTAACAACATATTATTAACATATTATTAGTGTGTGTGTTAACAACATATTATTAACATATTATTAGTGTGTGTGTTAACAACATATTAATAAGTATGGACTTAGCGATTGAAGAGCGCACTATGGGCCGGATTTAGCTATCACGTTCAACTCTTAAAAACGAAGCTTAAGGCTCCCCCAACTTTTTATAGTCAAGAGCATTTCTGTGGCATTCTTATTGACTAACGGAAGGCAGCGGTCATTTTTCGTCTGAAAAAAAAAGCATACGTCTCCCATAAAATAACCAGATCTTTGTTGTAGCAATGTCATGCACGTAATCCATCGATTGAATCTTTCTGCTGAACGCTTTCAAGCATTTATACTTAACGGATGCAAGAACATGTACAACGCAATGTAGCGCGAAGTTCTGTCAGCCACTAAGCTTTCCTGACTAGGCGTATTGACTGTCTCACATTTCATAATGAACAGAATGAGGAAAAAAAAGATACATATTCGTATAGAGGCGAACGGTGGTACTGAACTTATCGCAGAGATATGCGGGCTTGCTGCAATATTCTATCTTTTTTGTTGTTTTTCTTCTTGTACGCAGATAATCAAAAAACTAAATAAGTAGTTCCGTCACGCTACAACAGTGTGCAGCAGGTGGAACACAAGCTAAACATGCCCAAAAAAAGCAGAGCAAAACTTTGATTTAGTGCAAAAGCGCGCAGACAGTCATGCAGGGCGAGCATCCCTTTGAAAGGCAAAATTCACTTTAGTCGCTCGTAATGGTGATGCTGCATATGCTTCGTGCACCGATTCAGTAGAGAGTAGCGTAGATATTGGCAGTAAACTGCAGTCGACGCATTTTATTCGCCGTCAATCGACTGAGACCGCACTCAACGATGCATCGTGGCGTGTATTTGTACACGCGCCGCCGACCGCCTTTCCTCACTTTCGCGAAGACTGTGCTGCCACCTACATCTCGATCTCGCCGCGAATACCGACGTCAATTTGAAGTTCTTAGTGTATAATGTTTTTTGCGCTGTAGTATTCCACGAAAAACTATCGTCTTTAAAGAAGAAAGAAAGAAGCATCGATCGATGGGCGCGAAAACGCCAAGCTTCGCCATGCCCGACGTTCGCTGTGGTAACTGTTTCTGACTTTCTTCTTTCACTTTCACTTTATTTCCTTAAAGACCCCACAGGGGGGGTGTTACATAAGGGGTGGGTTGTACAACAAAGATACAAAAGCCACAGGCTAACATTGCAGATGCATTGACACACTTTGAATAAAACGTCATGGACAGGTGATTGAAACAACATCGTGGGGAAGGTCATTCCATTCTTTGGCGGCGCGGCAGAGAAATGATGCAGAAAATGTTGAAGTGCCAGATCGGGGTCGGAAGACTTGAAGTGGATGGCCAGTGCGGGGAGAAATGAGAAAATCTTACTTGCGCTAGTTTGAACTTGCTGCGGCCATGACTCTCCATAACCTCAGCTGTTACGCATTTCATTAAAAGGGTCATGACACACAATTCCCGATGATGAGCTGTGTTGTTTGGGTTAATTCTTAAGCATTCAAAGATAAGCTGGAGAAATTTTAACGCGTTCTGTTGAGCACCTAATTTACAATCGAATGTTCTTACAAACACGGTAGCGGCCTGAGAGTGGGTCAACACTGGCGATGTGTGACGTAACAAACAGACTAGTGTACCGGCGTCTGCATTCCTGCAAACGATATTGCCCGTGGTCAGCTGCTCGTAAAATTCAGATATCCTAGGTTTCTTTAGTTCGGCTCTGGCCATGAATGATTCGCAGCGGCTGATACAGTGGTATACATCAGATGATGGCGCCACTATATGCTGCACTTGATGTCACAGTATATTGCACCACTATATGCTGCACTTGATGGGGAAGTGGTGGTCACCGATGGTGGGCGCGATTCGCGATTGGTGACTTCTAGGGCCGGTTTAGCGTTTCAATATTCATTTGCGGTCCACTTTTCATATCAGTGTAGGCATAATATGCTCTCCACTTCGAGTTATCACTGAAAACCTCAAACTGCTGGGTGACCATATCATGAACGCTTTGAAAGGACACTGAAAAGCAAAACCGTTTTTCGCGTATTTTATATATACAGTAAAATACAATTTGACAATCTCGACAACACCACTTTTTTCATGATAAGACACTTGGCAAGGGAGAAAACATGCAAAAAATGCGGGTAGAGACACCACCTTGAAATTCCCGCACCAAACAACTTGACGTCATAGACATTGAAGGCGTTTACGGGGTTCTACGCAGCGTCTAATCGATAAAGATGAAACACATTGTCGTCCGTGGGTGCCATAGACTTGCCATAAGACGTTTGAGAAGATTTCTTCGATTCAGTGCCAGGAAAACACCAAAAATACGTTTTGAAATTTCTCACTTCCCACACGCAGAGCTTGGCGCGAAATTTAAAAATGAAACTTGGCCTTGGATTTTCTCCGCTAACAATAAACTTGTGAATAGTGAAATGCATGGCACGAGAGTTATCAGAGTGGAGTTTGTAAACCTAAATCAAGTTATTGTTCCTATCTAGTGTCCCTTGTGGAATTATAATACGACTCCCTTGATAGGAGCTCACAAAATTCACTTGTTGTCCACCCTCATAGAATGGTCCTACTCCTTCCTGCTTCAAAGAAACACGTCGGGCCATAGGTTCCTCTTCACCGTCGACATGAGCGGGGTGAATATGGTTGCCAAGATAAGGGCCATCCAATCGGCAAATTTCGACCAAGGTACCATGCAGCTTCAGCATTCGCTGTGGCCTGGCAGACTGGTCGGCTACGGAACCCTCCACGGTTGGACGATTCCACACACCCAGCGCGATTACACCACATCCAAAAATCTGCTGGAACTCATTTACAAGGTAAGATTAGTGGGCTTGCGTAGAATCGAGGTTTTTATTCAATTTTGGGAGTGCGCATCTTTTTGCAGGAGGGAGCATACCCAGGCTGTCGTGTTCAGAAAAAAAATTCGTTCTCACACACAGTGTGTATCAATAACAATAAACCATTTCAAGAGAACATGCACGGGCGCACAAGAATTCGTTACGGAAATATATGTGCATATATGTGCACTACATGGTAAACGAAAGCCCAAATTAAGCGTGCATGTGCACATTTTGCGTATTTACGTGCCATTTCTGCCGGTACAGAACAGACTTCAGCCTACACCGATACCAGGCTGGCCGAAAGAAAAGTTTCACGCTTCTCGCACAGACGAACGCAATAGGGCAGGACCAGTGCCGAAAGGAATTCCTCCTTACCGAGAAAGACTAGTTCATGCGACAGAACAGACAACAGCTCTGTGGCATACTATACTGCGTTTAGTGTAATACAGGTCGTACTATGCGGTTATGGCACCAGTGTTACCAGATGCAACCAAGCAAATGAGCTTATACCCATCCAAAAACAAGCTCCCCAAAAAAGTGGAAACATTCCCATTATCCAAAATATTTTAATTATGGTTAAGAGAGCTAGTGTCACTGAAATATCAAGGACAATTTAGAAAGTCACCTAAATGTTTAGTAAACCGAGAATATGCGCAACTATGAACCAATTGGATATAGCTACTCTTTAACATAACCCTGACGAAGACCAGTCCACCGGTCGGAACCGTTGGTAATAATAATAAGACAACTGCTAAGTTTTACTTTTCCTATATATATATATATATATATATATATATATATATATATATATATATATATATATATATATATATATATATATATATATATATATATATATATATATATATATATATATATTTATTTATTTATTTATTTATTTATTTATTTATATTTATAGTTACACAAGGCAAGGTAACTTAATGGGGGTTTTTAATGGGCCCTGAGTCCGCGATCACAGTATAATGATGATGATCTCCACCGCCATGGCTCGTACCCACACAGAGGGATTGCAGTGAAGGCAACGTCGGTTTCATTCTCTACCCGCGCTTCCCTTGTTTTTCCTGGTAGTGATACTTCGTATCATTCCTCCTGTCTTAGACGAAACCCTCTGGGCGAGTGATTCTTGCATCCTTCGTGTAAACGGCTTCAGACGGGCAACATGCGGCACCTCTGTCTTGCATGAACGTCGGCCACTAGTGGTGACACGTGCAATTTCATAGTTGACCTCGCTGAGACGATGGAGTATCATGAAAGGACCGGCGTAGTGTGCCAGTAGCTTTTGGCTCAAGCGACGTCTGCGTATTGGTGTCCACACCCACACTAAATCACCGGGGGCATAGGTTACATGCCTGTGTTGACTGTCGTAGCGAGTTTTGGAGGACTCTTGCACTGCCAGTGTACGTAAGCAGGCAAGTCGACGTGTCTCTTCCGCACGACACAAAGTTTCCGCAATTGTTAAATTGTCATGGATGACAAAAGGAAAGATAGTGTCCAGCGTATGTCGAGGTGAGTGAGCGTAGAGCAGATAGAAAGGGCTGTAGCCTGTCGTTTCGTGTTTCGACGTGTTGAAGGCGTACGTGACGAATGGTAAAACTTCATCCCAGTTTTTGTGGTCGGAGGCGACGTACATTGACAACATGTTGATCAACGTTCGGTTTGTGCGCTCGGTGAGGCCGTTAGTTTGCGGATGATACGCAGTTGAATGTCGGAACTTGGAGGCACACAAACGAAGTAATGATTCGACAATATCAGCGGTAAATTGTCGTCCACGGTCACTTATTATCACGCGAGAAGGTCCGTGTCGGAGGATGACTGAATGCAACAAGAACTCCGAAACCTGGACTGCCGTGGCGGAGCATAAGGCAGCCGTCTCGCAGTACCGCGTCTGGTAGTCGGCGCATACAATTATCCACCGGTTACCTTTTGAGGAGCGTGGAATTGGTCCCATCAGATCAATGCGACCTTTTCAAAAGGGGAACCGGGAGGCTTTATAGGTTGCAGGTGGCCAACAGGACCCGAGGAGGGCCGCTTGTGGCTCTGGCACTGCGTACAGCTGGCCACGTAGTTCTGAATTGTCTTGCTCATTTTCGGCCAATAGAACCGCTCTTTCGTGCGACTAAGTGTTCGTGCGGTGCCTAGACGGCCAGAGGTGGGGTCATCATGCGTGAGACGCAGAACAGACGTTTGGAGGGACGCAAGAACAACTAGCAGAAAGCGGGCGCCGGTCGAAGACCATTTCGGACGCGGAATTGGCCTTCGCTTAATGAATTTCTCGCTCCAGGGAAGAGAGCTTTCAAGCTTGGGTCATTACGCTGCTCAGCGGCGAAAGTCACGGCATCAGGAAAGCCAGACGACAGAGAAGCGATAAGGTGGTCAAAGTTGTCACCTTCACAATCTGTCGATGGTAGCGGCATTCTGGAGAGGCAATCCGCATCAGCGTGTAGACGGCCAGTCTTGTATGAAATGGTGAAGACATGTTCTTGCTCAAACGGGGTGTTGAACCAGCAGGAGTTGATTCGGCGAACAAAAGCTTTATTGAGCGCAAGGGCTAACTGAACGCAGGCCTGCGATCACAGCAAGTCTTCTTCCTTTTCTATATTCGAACTCCATGCCCACTGCCCTCGTTCCAATCACCCCCGGGCGATGAGGGAGCCATTCTGGCAACCTATGGACCGGTGTACACGGAAGGGTCATGGTATGGCTTGAGCCGAGAGATGTGTACGATTTCTTGTCCCCGACGGCACTTGTCCGGAAATGCATCCAGCGGCTCGACCAGGTAGTTGACAGAGGATGTTTGGCGTACAACTCGATAAGGGCCATGGTACCTGGACGAAAGCTTGTGGGAGAGTCCTGGAGGAGTAGAAGGAATCCATAACCACACCAGTGAGTTCGAAGCAAAGCTCATAGGCGTGGTTGACGCGTCGTGGCGATGTTTTTGGCGCGTCTGGTCATGTGACGTGAACGCACGAGCAAGCTTCCGACATTCTTCAGCGTGTGCTGCTGCTCGAGAAACGGTAGTCATCTCTGAAGGGTCCGGTCGATAAAGAAGAATAGTATCCATTGTTGATGATGGCTCGCGTCCATAAAGAAGAAAGAAAGGCGAAAATTCAGTGGTGCTTTGCGTTGCAGTGTTGTAAGCATATGTCACAAAAGGCAGTATGCTATCCCAATTTGACTGGTCGGATGAAGCGTACTTGGCCAGCATATCCCCAAGTGTACGATTAAAACGCTCTGTCATCCCATTAGTTTTCGGATGATAGGCTGTGGTAGTGCGGTGTATGATGCGACACTCGCTCAACAACGCTTTGATGGCATCGGAGAGAAAAACGCGGCCGTAATTCTCGAGGTGCTCCATGCCTTAAAACCAGGTTTCGCAGTATAAAACATGCAACGTCTTTTGCGGTAGCAGAAGGTAACGCAGCTGTTTCAGCGTACCGCGTTAGGTGGTCGATAGCGACAATGACCCAGCGGTCGCTACTCGAAGTAGAATTACAAGCTTGCGTGCGCCGAAGTGGCATTTCTTCAAGTTAAGTTGAAGTCTTGCCGTGGAAAGGCACGTAAGAACTTGCTCGAGGTGGCTGAGGTGGGTCGCAAAGTCGCTTGAAAATACTACAATGTCGTCCAAATAACAGAGGCACGTTTTTCATTTCAGATCTCGCAAGATGGTATCCATCATCCTTTCGAAAGTGGCAGGCGCATTGCAGAGGCCAAAGGCCATAACGGTGAATTCATATAGTCCATCCGGTGTTACAAAGGCTGTCTTCGGGCAGTCACCCTCTGCCATGGGCACCTGCCAGTAGCCGGAGCGTAAATCTAACGAAGAAAAGAACTCTGCACCTTGTAGGCAGTCCAGAGCATCATCGATTCGCGGCAGAGGGTATACGTCTTTTCGCGTTATCTTGTTGAGTCGGCGGTAGTCAACGCAGAGCCGGATGGATCCGTCTTTTTTCTTGATGAGAACAACCGGTGAAGCCCAGGGACTGTTGGAGGGCTCGATGATGCCACGTTTCAACATGTCGTCCACTTGTTCGTTGATGACACGGCGTTCAGCAGATGACACACGGTACGGACGCTGTCTTAGCGGGGCTTGTTGACCGGTGTCAATACGGTGAACTACCGCAGAGGTTCAGCCTAAGCCTGACTGGTCACGATCGAATGAAGAGCGAAAGCGGGGTAGAAGATTTATAATCTCTTCGCGCTGAGTTGGTGCGAGCTCAGAGTCGATGGCATCCGCGAATACGTCGAGAACATCATTAGGCGTATTGGTAGGAGTGACAGCACAAATTGGGAGCGAAACCGTAGAATCGGGTATAGTAGCCGGAAGAATGCACTCGTAAGGTTCGTAGCTTCCCAGGCATTCTCCACGTAGTAGGGATGACGGGCTGTCCGAGGGATTGCACACATAAATGGCAGCGTGACCGTTGCGAAAAATGACGACGGCAAACGGAAGCGTGATATTTCGACGGCACGCAGATGGGACCGATGGCATAAACAACACAGGCGATTTCGGGGGAGAGGCACACGACACCGAGACAACAACAGCTGAGAAAGGCGTAATGTCAACGTCAGAAGCAGCAAACACTCTACACGAAGCGCCATCGTCGGGGTCATAGCACGGAACAGATAGTGCGAGTTCGGAACGAGCACAGTCGACCAAAGCAGGATTTGACGAAAGAAAGTCCCATCCAAGGATAACGTCATGCGAAGAACGGAATAAAACTACAAATGAGACGACGTACATCGCATCTTGAATGACGACTCGTGTAGTGCACAAAGCTGAAGGCTGAATATGATGGGACGTAGCTGTCTGCAAAGATAGGTCGGTAAGTTGCGTGGTCACTTTCTTCAAGTTTCGGCACAGTTTCTCGCTAATTACAGATACGGCAGCTCCAGTGTCAACAAGTCCGTGCACCTTAATTCCATCAATATAGAGTTCGATTTCGTTCGGGGGACAGCAGTTAGGTCTTGAAATTTTCGCTGCCAACGCAGTTCTTGCCTCCGGAACTGCGCCCGTCAGTTTTCCCCTTGCGGTGGGCTGTTGCGACGTAACATTGGAGAAATAGATCTGCGACGAGGAGAAGGCGAACGGCTTGAGCCGGATTGTCGGCGACCGGTACGTACGTTAGAGGTGGATCGGCAGGAACGGGATATCGCGGCTGAGTGGGCATGTAGTGTGAGGCCCCTGCAATGTCATGAGAAGGGAAGCTGCGACGGCGGCAGTGACAAGCTATGTGGCCTGGGATGCCACATGAAAAAAAATCCGCCATATCCACGAAGTGAATGATGATGAGTGGGCGAAGCTCCGGAGGTAAACCTGGTAAACCATGAATCCTCTGTACATTTTGCCCACTCGATTTTATTACATCGCTCCCCCTAGCGTACGTCGCCGCACTAAATCGAACGATTGCCTTCAACCAATGACACGCGCCATATGTGACATCATTCCTATTTTGTAAGATCTCGCGTCTTTCATCAACTACAAGTACCGCTTTCTAGTTTATAACATCTTGCATCTTTTCATCATCAGCTACAAGTACCACCATCTAGTAAACACTACAAGAACTAAACGAGAGGTGGCTACATACAGGAGACGGTACCGCCATCTAGTGAACACTGCAAGAACTAAACTAGAGGTGGCTACATGGATGGATGGATGGATATGGCTGTACCCTTTAGATCGGGCGGTGGCTAGCGCCACCAAGCCGTAATACCTAATGAACCAAAAACTATATATTTTTTGCCTTAAAAAGTGAGTTTGAGGATTCGTACTTTGCAGTGAAGAGTTTAATTTTCACTCGTGCCTTGACTTTAGCCACCAATCAGATAACCTCCTTCTAGTTAAGTCTACCCGCTTAAAGTTTATTTTGCCCTCCCGGTCCCTTAACCCCAGTGCTTTGAAAAACTCTGCGCCATCATCCTGAACTATAGGGTGAAGCCCTTTACAGAACATTATCAAGTGTTCGGCAGTTTCTTCTTCCTCTCCACACGCACTGCATACTGTGTCTACCCCTTCGTATTTGGCCCGATATGTCTTGGTTCGCAGTACTCCCGTCCTGGCCTCAAACAGTAGAGAACTACCCCGAGTATTATCATAGATCCTTTCCTTGGCAATTTCCTGCTTAAAAGTTCGATAGATCTCTAGTGCGGACTTCTTAATCATGCCCATTCTCCACATGTCAGTCTCCGTTTCCTTCACTTTCTTCTTAACCGATAGTTCTTTTTGGTTTGGCCACCTGCTGTTTTCTAAGTATTTACCAGTCAACTTCCTGGTTCGCTTCCTCCATTTTGTATCGACATTCTTCATGTACAAGTAGCTGAAAACCTTCCTAGCCCAACGCTCTTCCCCCATTTCTCTCAATCGCTTCTCAAATTTTATCTTGCTGCTAGCTTCCCTGCCCTCGAATGATGTCCATCCCATATCACCTTGTACTCCCTGATTGGGTGTATTCCCGTGAGCTCCTAAAGCAAGCCTACCTATTCCACGTTGCTTAATTTCTAATCTTGCTTGAACTTCTGATCTCATGCACAAGACCGCATTGCCGAACGTCAGCCCAGGAACCAGGACAGCAGGAGTTGACTACATACAGGGGACGGTACCGCCATCTAGTGAACACTGCAAGAACTAAACTAGAGGTGGCTACATACAGGCTACAGGGGACGCACAGCCCAAGCCCTAAGGAGCTTCGCCCCTAAAACATATTGGCCGATTATCCGGAGTGCGCCATTGGCTGACGGTAGGGGCACTTGTCGCTGAATAAGGTACCGCAAACGGTCGTGCTTCATATAAACGTTCCGAGTTGTTTCGTATACAGCCGGAGACGGGACAGTCAACGGGCGGGCAGGTGGCGTCGACGAATAAACGTGGCGAGTTGCTTCGTAGATAGCCGGAGACGATGGAGCGCGTGGCCGAGCAACAGCGGCTGCATAAGTTAGTGGTGCGGTAACAGATGGTGGAGCCTGAGCTGGCGGAAATGCTTCGGTAACTTGCGATTCAATGACCTGGCGAGGCGAACGTGATAAGGGTGCCATCGGCTCGGTAGTTCTGGTGATTATAGATAGCTGCCGGGCGACCTCCTCGCGTATGAATTGCTTTATGAGTGGCATTAAAGCAGAGTGGTCGGCAGTGTCATGGCGATTGTCGAGGGATGAGAGGTCCGCGGTGTCTTGAGCAGCGTAACGTGTGGAAGCACGTTGCCTACGCAGCTCATCATAACTTTGGCAGAGCTGAATCACCTCGGCGACCGTCTGGGGACACTTCACAGCAAGCATTTGGAATGCACCGTCGTTGATTCCTTTCATTATGTTTTTTATCTTGCCTGCCTCAACCAGAGTCGGGTTGACGAGCTGGCAGAGGAAGA
Organism: Rhipicephalus microplus; assembly: GCF_013339725.1. Taxonomy (NCBI): domain Eukaryota; kingdom Metazoa; phylum Arthropoda; class Arachnida; order Ixodida; family Ixodidae; genus Rhipicephalus; species Rhipicephalus microplus. Next base: position 130,183,968 of record NC_051167.1, on the reverse strand, counting down.
GCACATCTTTGATGTAGCTCGTGAAAGTCTCATCTGTTCTCTGTACTCTGCCACGCAAGCGCTGTTCAGCACGAAGGCGGCGGACAGCAGGACGTCCAAAGACTTCCGAGGGGGTTTTTGCCAATTCCGACCAGGTACTGAAATCACTTTGATGATTCCTGTACCATAGTTTCGCCACGTCGGTCAGGTAAAAGTTCACATTTGTGAGCTTATCGGCTGCGTTCCACTTATTGTACGCGCTCACCAGTTCATACTCGGCAATCCAGTTGTCCACATCTTGATCCTCTGTGCCACTAAATATGGGGGGGGGGGGGGGGTCGCGCTGCCAGAGAGCGCCGGCGCAGAAGACAGGTATGGGTGCGAGACCTGGAGTGTCGGCCTGAGACGGTCCCTGATCAGTCATCGCAGAAGGTGGATGGAGTGTGCGGCTACTAAGTTCCAGGGTGAGGACCAGATGTATCCCAGCACTTCCACCACTTGAAACGGGGTGTTAACCAGCAGGAGTTGACTCGGCGAATGAAAGCTTTATTGAGCGCAAGGGCTAACTGAACGCAGGCCTGCGATCACAGCAAGTCTTCTTCCTTTTCTATATTCGAGCTCCATATGCCCACTGCCCTCGTTACATGGTATTGTTACATGTCGATGGTAGCGGCATTCTGGAGAAGCAATCCGCATCAGCGTGTAGACGGCCAGTCTTGTACGAAATGGTGAAGACATGTTCTTGCAAACGAATGGCCCATCGTGCGAGGCGGCCGGATGGGTCACGAAGGTTGACCAGCCAACACAGGGAATGGTGATCTGTGACGATAGTGAACAGGCGACCATAGATGTATGAGCGAAACCGTTGCATGGCAAAGACTACCGCGAGGCATTCCTGTTCGGTCACTGAGTAGTTGCGTTCAGGTTCGCTTAAAGAACGACTTGCGTACGCCACAACGTGTTCCTTCTTGCCAGAACGCTGAACAAGAACGGCACCGATACCAATGCCACTTGCGTCTGTGTGACTTTTCGTGGGCGACGAAGGATTGAAGTGCCGAAGTATTGGCTGCGAAGAAATCAACAAACACTTCAGCTTGTGAAAAGCGGCATCACACTCGGAGTTCAACTGAAACAGGCTGTTCTTACGTGGAAGGCTCGTCAGGGGGTGAACGACATCCGCAAACTTGGGCAAGAACCGGCGGAAATACGAGCAGAGCCCGATGAAGCTACGCAGTTGTTTCACCGATTTAGGACGCTCGAACAATTCAACGGCCACTGTTTTTTGTGGGTCAGGTCTAATGCCATCTTTGTCGACGAGATGTCCTAACACCAATGTCTGTCGCTCGCCAAAGTGGCACTTTTTCGAATTCAATACAAGGCCAGCTTTTTCAATGCAGCTGAGCACGAGGTCTAGGCGAGTGTTGTGCTCCTTAAACGTACGTCCAAAAATTACGACATCATCAAGGTAACGCATGCATATATCCACTTTAAACTACGCAATATAGAGTCCATAAATCTTTCGAATGTCGCAGGATCATTACATAATCCGAATGGCATAACGTTGAACTCGTAAAGTCCGCCGGTCGTAACAAACACCGTCTTTTTTTTTTGTCAGCTGCGTGCATCGGAATTTGCCAGTAACCTGATCTCAGGTCGACAGATGAAAAGTAGGACACGGAATGCAGGCAGTCTAGAGCGTCATCGATGCGCGGCAGTCGATAGACGTCTTTTTTTGTAACAGAATTCAGTTGGCGGTAGTCAACGCAAAATCTCCACTTACCATCCTTCTTCCTCACTATAATGACGGGAGCAGCCCACGGACTTGCCGATTCCTGTATTATTCCCTTTTCCAGCATTTCTTGGACTTGCTCGTTGATGATCTTGCGCTCTGATGGTGACACTCGGTAAGGTTTCCGCCTAATGGGATGCGCCGACTCGGTGTGGATCTGATGACGTATCCGGGACGCTTGGATTAAGGGCCTTAATTTGGCTGTATATAGAAAAATCGGACACTTTCGAGTGCTTAGATAGAACGTCGAGCAGTGTATGACGTTCGCTTTGGTCAAGTGACTTGCTGACCGTTTGTAGCAATTGGGCATCTTCTGAACCTTCTAAGCCTTGATGTTCATTTTGGTTTGTAGCATCAACAAGCGCCACCAGCGTCGTACATGACTCGGGTCTAAATACTGCAAGTTTCATGCCGCCTGGCAGAATTGCAGGCCATGGAACTGTTCATTGTCCACACACCTGCCCGTCCATCAACGACTGACACTATACAATGGGGAATGAGAATGTTCTTCTTTAGGCATGCCAAGGAAATCGGTTCGAGCGTGGCGTCAAACGTGCTACAGTTGTTACTGGAACATGTCACGGGAACACACACAGCAGAAAATGCAGGAACGACTGTATCCACGGAGACGAAAAAGATGCATTCCTCCGGACAGGAATTTTCCAAGAGGGCCGTTGGGAAAGTACCGTGTATAGAAAGATGCCCACTTCTGCAGTCTACAGTTGCCCCACACTCACACAAGAACTCAATACCCAAGATAACGTCATGTGCAGACCGCGGAATAACCGCAAACTCTGTGCAAAACACCTTGCCACACAGCGAGACGTCCGCAGTACAATATCCCACCGACACAACACGTCACCACTTACACCACGAAATGTTTCCCCACGGTTCAGGCAAAACATCACTTTTGGTCTTAGCAGGTTCTTAAAATTTACACTCATCACCGAGACTGTCGCGCCTGTATCCACAAGTGCCATAGTAGCCACTCCATCGACAACTACATGGACTTTGTTCTTCAACATAAACGCGGACGGGGGTATATCTGTAGATAGCACCTGTGATCTTGCGGCCTCACCCCCACTGGCCGCACCGACTAGTTTTCCGGCGGCGGTGTACGTGCGCGTCGGTGTGGCGACGGCGATCATGGAGCACGGGGAGCTGGTGGTGGCGTCAAACTTCGATCAGGGGCCGGCGAGGTGTAGCATAACCCGGAAGGCGCGCGTGGTTTCCGTGACGTGGAGAGCGGATGGTCGAAAAGGGGGTGAGACATGTGCCAAGACTGTCGCTGATATAGGCGGTCACGAAAACGTGCAATATGAGCCGGGACGCCACAGTTGTAGCATACCGGAATTGGTCGAGGGGCACGTGGCTGCTCAGAGTAACGACTCCTCTCGGAAGGCATGGGATAGTGGTGCCGCCCTTCAGGGGCACTGTGGGCAGGCGATGTTGGGTAAACAGGCGGGCGAAAACTTTGTTCGTAGTTGGGAGTTGGTTGACGGGGGAATCCAGCCTGCCGTGTGCCTTGATATTCATAAGCGTCTGCTTCGTTGATCGATGGTTGCCATGGTGGAAGAGAAACAGGAGTCCGCACCCGTTCTGGTTCGTTTACGTACACATCCTGAAAATTGCTGGGGCGATAATAGGTCTGCTGACATCGAAGCAGCTCTTCTCTGACCATCTGCCGTATGGTCAAAGCAAGGTCGTTAGGCGGCACTGTTTCAACACTAGCCACAGTGGGGACGTTGGGCAGGTGGCCAAATTTCGGAGAAATTTGTCGCATCGTGAGGGATTCAAAGGTACGACAGTGCTTCATCACGTCGGACACGGAGTTCAAGCACTCTTTCCCAATTAAGAAATTGTACACGTCTTCGGCTATACCCTTGAGAACGTGTCCAACCTTGTCTTCTTCAGACATCCTCCCATTCATGATCTTGCACAGCTTCAATATTTTTTCAATGTATGTCGTACATGTTTCTCCCGGAAGCTGTGCCCTCTGAGACAATGCCTGCTCCGCGCGTTTCTTCTTTGCGTCCGAATCACCAAAGCACTTCTGCACTTCTTCAACAAAACGTTCCCAAGTCGTGAACATGTCCTCGTGGTTCTCCTACCACATGAGGACGGTATCAGTTAACGAGAATACAACATGATTCAGCTGTTCGTTTGAGTCCCAGTTATTGTTTCTGCTCACCCGCTTGTAGTTCTTGAGCCACACGTCGACGTCTTCTCCTGATGTCCCACCGAAGTTTGGTGGCACTCTGTAGTACGGCACGGAACCCATCGGAGTTGTCCTCGAAGCGTTGGATGGCTGCTCTTAGGCCATTACGATCGGCGAAGGTGAAAGTCCGGCGAGGCGGCGGCTGCGACGAAGTCCTGGTAGTGAAGCTCCCGTCTTTGGGTTCGTCCTACCCACCACCTCCACCAAATTGTTACACAAGGCAAGGTAACTTAATGAGGGTTTTTAATGGGCCCTGAGTCCGCGATCACATTATAATGATGATGATCTCCACCGCCATGGCTCGTACCCACTCAGAGGGATTGCAGTGAAGGCAACGTCGTCTTCATTCTCTACCCGTGCTTCCCTTGTTTTTCCTGGTAGTGATACTTCTTATCTTATCATATATATATATATATATATATATATATATATATATATATATATATATATATATATATATATATATATATATATATATATATATATAGTAACAGACTAGAAAAGCGTAGAGAGGAGAAGCAGAGGAAGACGAAGAGTCTTGGCACGATCGCAGTGTGCTGCCGCAAACGACCATCGTTCACCTCCTGTAAATAAAACCATCTTATCACAGCTCGCTGTTACAGTTGTGGTGGAGGCGCTGGGTAGTGTTAATGGCTGAAGGGGACCTGGTGTAGCGGTGGCCGGGCACTTGTGACGTTGGCACTTCTCGCAGCTAGCGACGTAACGCTTCGTTGTTTCGTACATCTTGGGCCAGTAAAAGCGTTCCTGCGTGCAGTTCAGCGTTCTAATGAAGCCGAAGTGACCGGATGTCGCATCGTCATGCATAGCACGTAGAACTTCGGAGCGAAGGCTCTCGGGGACAACTAGAAGAAAACGTGCTCCAGGTCTAGAGTAGTTAGTTTTATAGAGCAACTTGTCTCGGACCGTAAAGCGACCGCTGTGTTGGGAGGCACGTGCGGCGGCAAAAAGAGGATCCAAGTTGAGATCGTTGCGTTGTTCTCTCTGGAAATCAGCCGCGTTGGGGAACGTGCTTGTAACAGCAGCAAGGCAGTCGTCAAAATTCTCAGCATCGCAGTCAGTAGTCGCAAGAGGAATCCGGGAGAGGCAGTCTGCGTCAGCGTGACGACGGCCACTCTTGTACGACACCGTAAAGTCGTATTCCTGAAGTCGCAGCGCCCAACGTGCGAGGCGGCCAGAGGGGTCACGCAAACCGACCAGCCAGCATAACGAATGGTGATCGGTAATTATCTTAAATGGCCTCCCGTAAAGATAACAACGAAACTTCTGTACAGCGAAAACAGCTGCCAGACATTCCTGTTCCGTAACTGTGTAATTGCGTTCTGATTTGCTCAGGCAACGGCTGGCATATGCCACGACATGCTCTGCGCCATTGTGCCGTTGTACAAGCACCGCGCCTACACCGATACCACTAGCGTCCGTGTGGACCTCAGTCGGGCAAGATGGATCGAAGTGACGCAACAGTGGTGCTGACATTAGTACAAACTTAAGTTGTGAGAATGCGGCGTCACACTCTGGTGTCCAGTTGAAGGTTGCATCCTGTCGCAAGACGTTTGTCAGCGGATACACGATCTCCGCAAATCGTGGAACGAAACGACGAAAATATGAGCATAGGCCGACAAATGAGCGTAGTTCTCGTGCGGACTGCGGTGATTTAAAAGAGCTCACTGCTTCTATCTTGCGAGGATCGGGTCTGACGCCATCCTTGTCGACCAAGTGCCCCAGCACGAGAGTTTGACGTTCGCCAAAGCGACATATTTTTAGAATTCAGAACCAGCCCAGCTTTTTCGATGCAGTCGAGAACAAGACTGAGACGGTTGTTATGTTCCTCAAACGTACGGCCAAAGATCACAACATCGTCAAGGTAGCACATGCATATCTCCCATTTTAGACCACGTAATACTGTGTCCATAAATCTTTCAAAGGTGGCTGGAGCATTACAAAGGCCAAAAGGCATGACATTAAATTCAAATAAGCCATCCGGAGTTATGAAAGCCTTTTGAACAAGTAGGAATTGACATTATGGGTCTATTTCCGTTATCTAACAATAAGAAGCGTTGGATAATCGTCTGCGTCGATCATCTTACGCGGTATGCCGAAACCGCAGCTATTCCCTCTTCTACCGCGGCATCCGTGGCGGACTTCTTGCTTCACTCCGTGGTCCTTCGCCATGGCCCACCGCGTGTTATAATCAGCGACCGTGGCCGCCAGTTCACTGCCGATGCCGTTGAAGAATTACTACGCATGTGCACGACACAGTTCCGTCATTCCACACCATATCACCCGCAGACGAATGGCCTCGTTGAACGGACAAACAGAACGCTGACCAACATGCTTGCCATGTACGTTTCTTCCAATCATAAGAATTGGGATGAAGTGCTGCATTTTATCACGTACGCGTACAACACGGCAAAACATGAAACAACGAACTTCAGCCCATTTTATCTGTTGTACGCAAGGTTGCCACTAAGCCCTCTAGACACTTTCTTACCCTTCATTCTACACAATGACGACTCTGTATCAAACACTCTGTGCCTCGCGAAAGAAGCCCGTCGAATCGCTCGTCATCGTACTCTGGCCTCTCAACGTCGTTCGAAGGAACGATATGATGACCCTCACGAACTGGTTTTATTCGAAAAAGGTGACTTGGTGTTACTTTGGACACCGCAACGCAAGCGTGGATTGTGTCAAAAGCTTCTGTCACGATATTCGGGCCCATTTGTAGTTTTGGAGCGTCTAAGCCAGCTCACTTACGTAATAGCTCGTCTTTTGTCCAATGGTCGACGATCGAGCAGAACGCAGCTCACTCACGTGGCTCGCCTGAAACCTTTCCACCCTCCTTGTGCATCATAACTCGCCCTACGGGCTTCGTCTGCTTGCGGGGGAATGTAACAGACTAGAAAAGGGTAGAGAGGAGAAGCAGAGGAAGACGAGGAGTCTTGGCACTATCGCAGTGTGCTGCCGCAAACGACCATCGTTCACCTCCTGTAAATAAAACCATCTTATCACAGCTCGCTGTTACAATATATATATATATATATATATATATATATATATATATATATATATATATATATATATATATATATATATATATATACGTGTGTGTGTGTGTGTGTGTGTGTGTGTGTGTGTGTTCTTAATGCTTGAACATAGTTTTTCTAGCGCAGATATCTGTAATTGTCTCAGATAATTCATTAATGATCATCAATTTACGGGGTAGGTGCACTGTCTTCAGTCGAAAGATAATGTACACCACAATGCAGTTTTCAAGGGTACTGCGTAAACTTCGGACATCTGTTTGTTACAGCGTTTTGCCCAGGCCATCCAAAGTAGCGGCACAGACGAGAAAGACGTCACCAACTTCTTCGCCTTCAAGCCGCGTGTCAACAGAACAACAAACATAGATTACGTCAACTTCGTGAATATGCTCAACGAGTACGTAAAATTCTCTACGTAAACAGCGTATAAATGACTTGTAAGTGTCGGAGTGGTATTCCGTTTAGCGTACATGAGGTGACGGTATGAAAAAAAAATGGCCGCGTATCAGAGTGTTCCACTGCAAATGACATCGAAAGATGATAGTTTTCAATCTGCAGAGTGTGAATAAAACGTTTATTTGATGTTCTGCGTGAGAAAGTCGGTGAATGGGATTCTGTAGGCACTGCGTGAGGCATTGAACGCTATAAGGCAGTTATCTTGGAGGAGCGAAAGGATCTGTGTGTGTACATTGCCTGGCCTGGTGTGCGACCGATGGCGGCGCTGCGAACGGCACTTGTATGACGTCAATTTGGGAATTCGCGCACTTTTGTTTTAAGGCCTGGTGCTGTATAGATACCCACATGCGTGGTAAAGCGTGGTTATCTGGTGTGTTGCAACTACTGACGCTGTTCAAACAACAGTGGGTCTCCACTTTTAACTCATATTGAAAGCACAACGCTTTTTTTATAGGATCGCGTGCGGCCGCTTGTCTCCGCGGTGAATGCTGCACAATGTTAGATGTTAAAAGGCACGTACTGATTATGTTAACTACATTATATTGTAACGTTATAAGCCGTCCCAGGTTCATTCATAAAATATGAACTTGTACTCTAACTCTCCCACCAGCAGTCTTATGTTGTAATGGCAATACAAATTTTAAAGCTGTAAAATATTATTACGAGAAAGAGAGACTGACTTGGAAGAGTAGACACAGATATATTTACAGCCGGTTAAGCGAGCAGCGCCAGCCACAAAGATTAGCTCGCGCCACTCTGTCCTCTGTCGTACTCTTCTTCATCATGTGAATCGCTACGCCACTCGTACGTAGCATGATCCCCGGTGGCAGGAGCACCGTTCCGGAGCTTTATAGGTCGTCCTCAAAAGCAGAGTTGTACATCTTGATCCGTGACCCATGAACAACATCACTCCACTGAACTGATGACGACGGAGAGATGGGGCCAATCTCATGTGTTACCTGCTTCCGCAATACACGGTAAGAACCCGTGTAACAACACAGACGTTTTTCAGATAGGCCCATCCGACAATGAGGAGACCAGAGTAACACAAGGGCACCCGGAGCGAAATGTGTGTCACGATGCGAAACATTGTAGCAACGTCGTTGCTTGCCCTACGACGCTGTCAGAAGAGCACGGGTGAGCTGACAGGCATGGTCGGCTCGTGCAATAGCGTCACAAGCATACTCGCTGGTGGACGATGTGCTGAAAATGGTGTCCAAGGGTAAAGCTGGCTCCCTTCCCTACAGTAGGTAGAGAGGTGAAAAACCGCCTGTGTTGTGTTGGTACGAGTTGTACGTGAACATGGCGTAAGGTAGTGCAAGATCCCAGTCTCGGTGGTCCGGTGATATACATTGCAAGCATATCTGTAAGAGTACGATTAAAGCGTTCCGTGAGGACTTTGGTTTGCGGGTGGTGAGCTGTGATCGCTTTGTGCCGTGTGGAACAGGAATGCAGGATATCGGCGACGACTTCGGACTGTACGGCCATGGTCTGTGAGCAGCTGTGTACCGATATAACGTCACGCAAAAGGAAGTCAGCAACGTCGGTCGCACAACTCGTCGGTGGAGCTCGAGTAATAGCGTAGCGTCTGGCGCAATCATTAGCCACGGCTATCCACTTGTTGGCTACTCTTGATTCGGGAAAAGGACCAAGCAGGTCTTACCCAGCGCAGTAAAGTGGTTGCGTGGGTGTGTCAATTGGTTGTAGATGGCCAGCGGGTAGCAGCGATGGTGTTTTGCGACGTTTACATAGCTCACATGCCGTGACGTATCGGCGTACCTAGTGAGCAAAGCCTGGCCAGGAATGGCACCGTATGTGCTCGTGCGTGTGAGTTACGCCAAGAGGTCCTGCTGTGGGAGACGCGTGAAGTTCAGTGAGGACGCTGTGTCATAGATGCTTGGGTACTACAATAAGAAGGCCAGGCCCGTCAGATCGAAAATTGCGGTGGTTATAGGACGCCCTCTTGAAAGACAAAGTGACGGACGGAGGCGTCTGTTGGGGAAGACTGCATGCGGCTGATGATGTCGAGCAGGAGCCGATCCTTTCTCTGTTCTTCCCCAACGTGAATGAAGTCGGTCATTGAGAAGATGAAATGCAGCTTGTTCATGTTCGGGTTAGCAGGATCTTCGACAGGGTACCGGGAGAGGCAATCAGCATCCTGGTGCAGGCGGCCAGATTTGTTCACGACTGAGTATGAAAATTCTTGCAGGCGCAAAGTCCAGTGACCAAGACGCGCCAAGGGATCTATAAGAGACTTCAACCAGCAGAGTGCGTGGTGGTCTGTAACTATCGATAATGGCCGTCCGTATAGGTATGTCCTGAACTTGGCGACCACCCAGACTAGAGCCAAGCTCTCGCTCTCTGTGATAGAATGATTACATTCGAGCGCGAATAGTAGGCGGCTGGCGTATGCGATAACGCAGTCATGGCCACGTTGTCGTTGGGCTAGCACTGCGCCGATGCCATGGCCACTTGCGTCAGTACGAACCTCAGTAGGAGCAGTAGGGTCAAATGGGCCAAAATCGGAGGAGTAGTGAGGTGCGCGATTAGGTTCGAGAACGCAGATACCTTTTCGTAGCCTTAAGAAAAGAGGACGTCTTGCTTGAGGAGCGGCATAAGAAGCCTCGTTATGTCCGCAAAATTCTTGATGAAGCGACGTAAATAGGATTGCAGTCCGATGAAGCTGCGTACATGCTTTAAAGATCGTGGTACAAGAAAAGTTTTGACTGCGCTGACTTTTGCTGGTCCGGGTTGTGGGCCATTGGCGTCCACAGGCCAAGAACTCTAATTTTTGGCACCCAAAGTGACACTTGGATGAATTCAGCTGGAGGCCAGCACGACGACAGACATATAGGATGACTGAAAGGCGCTCTTTAGAACTTTCAAATGTAAGTGAAAAAACAACGACATCGTTCAGATTGACCATTTAAAGCCTCTGAGCAGCGAGTCCATCATTCGTTCAAACGTGGCTGGAGCGTTACAGAGGCCGAAAGGCATGACCTTGCATTGATATAGGCCGTCGGGTGTTATAAATGCCTTTTTTTCTCTTCATGGCATCCATCTCAATCTGCCAGTATCCGGAACGTAAGTCTACGAAGGAGGAATAGCGGGCACCGTAGCGGCAATCGAGAACATCTTCTATTTGTGGCAGATGATACATTTATTTTTGTATTTTTGTTTAAATGGCAATAATTTACACAGAAGCGCCATGTGCCATCTTTCTTGCGGAGTAGCACGACACGGGGGTCCCAAGGATTGCAGGATGGTTCGTTAATGTGCTGCAAGCATTTTGTCGAGCTCAGTTGGGATAATCTGACGCTCCATCAACTACACGCGATACGGACGCCTATGAATAGGAGGCCCATCACCAGTGTTGATGCGGTGAATCACTCCAGTAGCTCTTCCCGATGAACGGCCGCCGAGGTCGAAAACATCGATGTAAGACAGCTGAACGCGGTGAAGCACTTAAGTCTGCTGCGCTGTGAGATTGGGAGCAATAATTGACCTAATTGCACTGTCGGGGCAATGAGTGGAGTGGAGCTGGGCAGAGGGGTCGGAAGGAGCGACCAAGGTGAAAGCATCCACTTTGTCGTCTTCTCAAGTGAAAAGCGGTGTCAGAACGATACCTTGCGGCACTACGTGAAGTTTCCAACTGAAATTTACGACAAAGGGAGCACAACAACTAGTGAATGAAATAGGAGAAGTGGTTCACGAAGTTTTATCGAAAGTACATGACGGGGTGTTCCAGTGGTTACCGGGACATTGTGGTATTGTCGGTAATCACCTTGCTGATAATGCTACCCGATCCGCCCACGCGGACGCCCAGACAACCCCGATTCCATTGTCGAGAACCGACGCTGCAAGGGGCCTTCACTCGTTCGCTAACACCATGTCGGAAACTTGGCTGAGCGACCCCAGTGTCAGGAACCGCCGCCTACACAAATTGGACCCATCGAGAAAGCTTCAAGTTATATCGGACCTCTCCCGCCAGGATGCAACTTTACTGTGCCGCCTGTGGTTAGGAGTAGCTTTTACAAAGGCGTACTCCTTTCGCATAGGAATGGCGGATAGCTCCCAATGTGAATTGTGTGACACTGACGAGACAATAGAACACCTACTGTGTTCATGTGAACGTTTTTCGAGCGAACGCAACTTGCTACCCGAAATGTTAGAGACCCTAGACAGTAGACCTTTCTCCGAAGAGGAGATCCTTGGTTCATGGCTGTACGCGTCGCAGGCCGGCAAAGCGACGCGAGCACTGCTAATTTTTCTAAAGACGACCGGACTACGTGACCGCTTATAAGCGTGCAAAGGACAAGGTCACATCTACACACACGTTGCCCTTCACTTCTCTCTCTCTCTTCTCCTTTAATCCCCTAACCCCTTCCCCCAGTGCAGGGCAGCAAACCAGACGTGCGTCTGGTTGACCTCCCTGCCTTTCATTTCTTTCTTTCCTCCTCCTCCTCCTCCTTCACAACTAGGAGGCATGTGGAGTTACCTGCGACTGACAGGATGGTGTGCGGTATCGTAATACCGCGGCTGATGAGGACATCGGCGACGGAAGTCAGTACATAGTCGCCGTCGGGAACTGGTGGGTTTGATTCGAACTGGACGTAGGTGAGGTGGAAGACGAGCATATCCAGCAGTGCAGAGGCGGCTCGTTCATTGTTTAGCGGGGCTGTGATGGGCAGTCGAGGATGGAGCGTACTGGCCGAGCAGTCAATGAGGGCAGACTGTGTCGACAGGAAGTGGAGGCCTAGAATAACGTCGCGCGAGTACTTTTCGAGAACGGCGAACAGAACTGTGTGGCGATCAGTGATGCATGACCGGCGCACATTCCAACGACATATTGTCACGAGGTTGTGATACACGCAGCACTTGAGAGGAAGCACGCAGGAGTCAGGGCGGTGTCAGGCGAACTGTTTATTGGGCGAACTTGTGCCCAGCAAAACAGGGCCAAACACAACTCATAGCAACAGCGGCGTGAACAGTCGTCGGCCGACGGAAAAAAAGAAAAGACCCCCAGTGGCGCACTGCGCCGGCTTTTTATACACGCGTCGTAACGCGTTCCAGAGTGGCATACAAGATAAACGCGGCCTGCGTTGCGCTTAACAGAAAGTGATAGCGTCTTCCTTCGTAAACCAAAAGAACCGCACGTGTCAGTCTTTTTATACACGCGTCGTAACGCGTTCCAGAGTGGCATACAAGATAAACGCGGCCTGCGTTGCGCTTAACAGAAAGTGATAGCGTCTTCCTTCGTAAACCAAAAGAACCGCACGTGTCACTACCCCCCTCTGAAAAAGCATCGTCCCGATGCTAAAGACAGAACATAAGAGAGAGTACATGCAATAAATTACATTAACAATGCGTCACAGCTAATCAGCGCACGTAATAAGGTTTAAGTCGCACCACGTGTACGACTTCGGGTCGTGCACGGCGTCGTTGGGATGACGTTAAGCCATCGGGCACGACCTCATAGTCCAGTTCACCACGACGTCGGACTACCTTGTAGGGTCCAAAGTAGCGTCGCAGGAGCTTCTCAGACAATCCCTTGTCGTCGTATTGGCGTCCAGACCCAGACAAGGTCGCCGGGTTGGTATTCGGTGTGGTGTCGTCGAAGGTTGTAGTGGCGCCTGTCGACCGTCTGTTGGCTCTTGATACGCAGGCGGGCTAGCTGCCGAGCTTCTTCAGCGCGATCCAGGTAGCTGGCGACATCGAGGTCTTCTTCGTCGGTGCCAACCGGTAGCATGGCGTCAAGCGTCGTTGTTGGGCTCCGTCCGTAGACGAGCTTGTATGGAGCAAACTGCGTCGTTTCCTGCACGGCCGTGTTGTACGCGAAGGTTACATACGGGAGTATGGCGTCCCACGTCTTGTGCTCGACGTCCACGTACATGGCCAGCATGTCGGCGATGGTCTTATTTAGACGCTCGGTGAGGCCATTCGTCTGTGGGTGATACGCGGTGGTTCGGTGGTGGCTTGTCTGACTGTACCTCAAGATCGCTTGCGTTAGGTCAGCCGTAAAGGCCGTACCTCTGTCGGTGATGAGGACCTCGGGGGCTCCATGGCGGAGGACGATGTTCTCAATGAAGAACTTGGCAACCTCGGCGGCAGCGCCCTTGGGCAAGGCCCTTGTTTCGGCATAGCGGGTGAGGTAGTCAGTCGCTACAACAATCCATTTGTTGCCAGAAGTTGACGTCGGGAACGGCCCCAGTAAGTCCATGCCGATTTGTTGGAATGGCTGTTGAGGTGGTTCGACGGGTTGCAGAAGTCCGGCTGGCCTAGTTGTCGGCGTCTCGCGTCGCTGACAGTCTCTGCATGTTTTTACGTAGTGAGCGACGTCGGCAGTGAGGCGAGGCCAATAGTACTTCTCTTGTATTCGTGACAGTGTGCGGGAAACACCAAGATGTCCGGCTGTCGGGTCGTCGTGTAATGCTTCCAGAACCTCTGGACGTAACGCTGAAAGTACCACGAGAAGGTGGTCGGCGCGGAGCGGCGAGAAATTCTTCTTCAGGAGGACGTTGTTTCGCAGGAAAAACGAAGCCAGTCCTCGGCGGAATACTTTCGGCACGTCGGCGGTCTTGCCTTGCAGGTAGTCCATGAGGATCTTGAGCTCTGGGTCAGCTCGTTGGCGTTCCGCGAAGTCGTCGGTACTTATGGGTCCCAGGAAAGGGTCGTCGTCCTGGTCATCCTGGGGCGGCGGATCGACAGGGGCGCGAGACAAGCAGTCGGCGTCGGAGTGCTTTCGTCCGCTCTTGTAGACGACGGTGATGTCAAATTCTTGTAGTCTGAGACTCCACCGTGCGAGGCGCCCTGATGGATCCTTCAAGTTAGCCAGCCAACACAAGGCGTGGTGGTCACTCACGACCTTGAAAGGCCTGCCGTACAGGTAGGGGCGGAACTTTGATGTAGCCCAGATGATGGCAAGGCATTCCTTTTCTGTCGTGGAATAATTGGCTTCTGCCTTCGAAAGTGACCGGCTAGCGTAACTGATGACCCTTTCAAGTCCGTCGGTCCTCTGCACGATCACGGCGCCGAGCCCTGTGCTGCTTGCGTCCGTGTGAATTTCGGTGTCAGCTTCTTCGTCGAAGTGCGCCAGTATTGGCGGCGTTTGCAGGCGTCGCTTTAATTCTTGAAATGCCTCGACTTGTGGCGTTTCCCATTTGAAGTCGACGTCGACCTTCGTGAGGTACGTCAGTGGCTCGGCGATCCGCGAAAAGTTCTTCACGAAGCGCCTGTAATAAGCGCAGAGGCCAAGAAATCGGCGTACTGCTTCCTTGTCGGTGGGTGCAGGAAAGTCGGCGATCGCAGCTGTTTTCTGTGGATCAGGGAGCACTCCCGACTTGCTGATAACGTGGCCAAGGAACAATAGTTCCTCGTAGGCGAAGCGGCACTTTTCTGGCTTCAGGGTAAGTCCCGAGGCTTTGATTACCCGAAGAACAGCTTCAAGGCGCCGGAGGTGCTCGTCGAAGTTGGAAGAAAATACGACTACGTCGTCCAAGTAGACGAGGCAAGTCTGCCACTTCAAGCCTGCGAGTACTGTGTCCATAACCCGTTGGAACGTCGCAGGCGCCGAGCAAAGACCAAAGGGCATGACCTTAAACTCGAATAGGCCGTCTGGTGTTATGAAGGCAGTCTTCTCTCGGTCTCTCTCGTCTACTTCGATTTGCCAGTAGCCGGTTTTGAGATCCATCGACGAAAAATACTTGGCGTTGTAGAGTCTGTCCAGAGCATCGTCTATCCGTGGGAGGGGATACACGTCTTTCTTCGTGATCTTGTTCAGGCGACGATAATCGACGCAAAAACGTAGGGTTCCGTCCTTCTTCTTCACCAACACCACGGGTGATGCCCACGGACTCGTAGACGGCTGAATGATGTCGTCACGCAGCATTTCGTCGACTTGTTGCTTGATGGCCTCGCGTTCCCGTGCAGAAACTCGGTAGGGGCTCTAGCGGACGGGCATATTCGTCGGTTATGACGCGATGTTTCGCGAGAGGGGTCTGACGAAGCCTCGACGACGACGAGAAGCAGTCCTTGTATTGGTGGAGTAAGGCTTTGAGCTCCTTTTGTTGCTGCCTGGAAAGGCTTTGATTGACGTCGAAGGCGGGCGCGGACACTGCTGTCGACGTTGCGGCTCCCTGAGAATCGGTGAGGGCGAAGGCATTGCTCGCTTCCACAAATTCGCTTAGATGTGCTACCGTCGTGCCCCTATTTAAGTGCCTATATTCGTTGCTGAAGTTCGTCACCATTACCTTGGCTTCACCGTTATGAAGCTTGGCTATGCCTCTTGCGACGCACATCTGACGGTTTAGGAGCAGGTGCTGGTCGCCTTCGATGACACCTTGTAAGTTGGTAGACGCTTTGGTGCCGACGGAAATGATGACGCTCGACAGTGGCGGGATGGTTACCTGCTCTTCTGTCACATTCAAGGCATTGTGAGCGACGTTGCAGTCTGACGCCGTTGCATTATCCGTGGACAGCGTGATTGACCTGGATCTTAGGTCGATGACTGCGCCTTGCTGGTCCAGGAAATCCATGCCTAAAATGACGTCTCGCGAGCATTGCTGCAGGACCACAAAATTCACAGAATACGTCTGGCTGTGAATCGTGACTCTTGCCGTGCAGGTTCCAGTCGGTGTTATAAGGTGGCCCCCTGCTGTTCGGATATCCGGTCCTTCCCATGCAGTCTTTACCTTCTTGAGCTTAGCGGCGAAGAGACCACTGATGATAGAGTAGTCGGCGCCGGTATCGACTAGGGCGGTGACGCTGTGGCCGTCGATCACGTCGAGGTCGGTGGTTCGTCGTCTGGCGTTCCGGTTAGGTCGGGGCGTCGGATCACGGCTGCGTCGGCTTGGTCCGGTGCTGCTATGTCGCGTCGGCGGCGAGGCTTTGTCGTAAAGAATCTGCTCAGGCGGCGTACTGTGACTACGTCGGGAAAGTTCGTGCGTCGTGGTCGTCGTCATCGGCAGCGGCGGCGGCGGCGGCGGCGGAGGAGGATCTTCGGCATTGCGTCGTGCAGCAACCGCACCTCCATCGGTTGCTGCCTTTAGTTTCCCGGGTAGGGGCTTGGGGATCGGCCCCGGTTAGGGCCGGTGTACTGGCGGCGATCCGGGGAGACGTAGCGGCCAGGCGAAGGTGAACGGGATGGTCGTCGTTGTTGCCACTGCGATCCGGCGATGTAGTCGGCGATGTCGCGAGGTCGCTCACCTGGGCGCGGACGCGGCGCGTTCACGTCGAAGCCACGCAGTCCCATCTCACGGTACTGGCAGTAGCGGTAGGTGTGCCCGGCTTTGCCGCAGTGGTAGCATAGTGGGCGGTGGTCCGGGGTGCGCCAAACGTCAGTTTTCCTCGGCGAGCGCTGGATTACTGGCGAGCGGGAAGGCATCGGGGGTGGCGGCGGTGGCTGGCGACGAAACTGCGGAGACGTTGGGTCCTGGTGTTGGCGAGGAGCGGCGACAGGTCGTCGTGCAGTAGCGGCGTAGGTCATCGCCTCCGGTTGGGGCTGTGGCCGTTCAGGAACGCCCAGTGAGCGCTGTAGTTCCTCGCGGACTACGTCTTCGAGAGAGGCGACTTGGGGCTGAGACGATGGCAACATGCGGCGCAGTTCTTCACGAACAATAGCACGTATGGTCTCGCGCAGGTCGTCGGGGCAGAGTCCTCGGACTTATGCGACGTCTGGCGATATGCGCCGATCGTATTGGCTGGTCCGCATTTCAAGAGTCTTCTCGATGGTGGTAGCCTCGGAGAGGAACTCTTGTACCGTGTTTGGCGGGGTTCTGATCAGTCCGGCGAAGAGCTCCTGCTTCACTCCTCGCATAAGCAGGCGAACCTTCTTGTCCTCAGACATGTCGGCGTCGGCGGGGCGGAAAAGTCGCGTCATCTCCTCCGTAAAAATCGTTACGTTTTCGTTGGGGAGCTGCACCCGAGTTTCAAGCAGTGATGCGGCTCTTTCCTTCCGCACAACGCTTGCAAAGGTGCGCAGGAAAGCAACGCGGAAGTCGTCCCAGGTTCGAAGCGTTGACTCGCGGTTCTCGAACCAAGTCCTTGCGGCGTCTTCCAGGTAAAAATACACATGACGCAGCTTGTCGTCCGGGTCCCACTTATTGAGGGCTGCGACGCGGTCGTAAATGTCAAGCCAGCTTTCCGGGTCTTCGTAGGTCGATCCGCGGAAGGTAGGCGGCTCTTTGGGCTGGTTGACGACCACGGTTGCCGAAGACCTTGCTTCCGTGATCGTGGATGCCGGCTTCGTAGCAGCCTTTGTTTTCTTGTCCTTGTCGGGGAGCGGCAGGTATTCGGGCGGTAGTCCTTGTTGTCTTCGGCTCACTCGAACGACCGGGTCGGCGTCGTCCTCTTGGCGGCTTGGGCTTGGCTCACGGCTGGACGGGGGCGTACGGTACATGGACCGAGAAGCACCTCCACCAGATGTCACGAGGTTGTGATACACGCAGCACTTGAGAGGAAGCACGCAGGAGTCGGGGCGGTGTCAGGCGAACTGTTTATTGGGCGAACTTGGGCCCAGCAAAACAGGGCCAAACACAACTCATAGCAACAGCGGCGTGAACAGTCGTCGGCCGACGGAAAAAAAGAAAAGACCCCCAGTGGCGCACTGCGCCGGCTTTTTATACACGCGTCGTAACGCGTTCCAGAGTGGCATACAAGATAAACGCGGCCTGCCTTGCGCTTAACAGAAAGTGATAGCGTCTTCCTTCGTAAACCAAAAGAACCGCACGTGTCAGTCTTTTTATACACGCGTCGTAACGCGTTCCAGAGTGGCATACAAGATAAACGCGGCCTGCGTTGCGCTTAACAGAAAGTGATAGCGTCTTCCTTCGTAAACCAAAAGAACCGCACGTGTCAATATGAAGTTCCGCCGTCGGCAACACGTACGAACTGAGTCGTCACAGGTATGACGACTTTTTTGAGCTTAGAGCAAAAACAAGTGGTCATTACAGAAAGTTGAGCCCCAGCGTCCACAAGAGCAGTCACAGGCACACCATCGATTTCCATGTCGATAAGCTTCCGTTTTGCCTGTATGATAAGTAGAGAATTTGCGGTCAGTCAAATCGATGCAGCGCCACCTCCAGGAGCTGCAACATTTAGTTTTCTGCCGAGGAACGTCGAGGGTAGGCGGTGGAAGGTGGGCGGCGGGGTTGTGGAGAACGAGACTGGCGACGTGGAGGGGATGAAGATTGGGAGTAGCGGCGATCAGTCACAGGTTTCTGGTGGGCAGTATAGTCGGGGCAGGCCTCCTGACGATAAGAAGGTCGGGCATTGGAGGAGCACTGTAACACACACACACACACACACACACACACACACACACACGCGCGCGCGCGCGCGCGCGCATTTTTATTTACACCTAATGCGGTTGGTGGCTTCGGCGTAGTCGTCGGCCATCCGGGGGATTTCCTGGCCCTGTCAAATGGGCCGCAACTAAAACAAGATTATAATGGAACTCGAAAACAGTCGTTGAAGGTGTTCGTTGACCCTCGCAAAGCTGTAAGTTCGACGAAGTTTCCTTCTGGAGCAGGTGATCTCCGTACAGGAGCTGTGGCGGCTGCGGCGCGGTTGGAAGTAAAATCCTCAAAATGACGTCACACGCGCGAGGGCGCCACTCCAAGATCTCGATGCCAATAGCAAGCGCGCGGCGTGCGCGTGCCATCCATCCGTAATTGTTTATTGAGTTCCATCCCGGAGGCCATAATTTGTAGTAGGCACAGGTGGGTGGCAGCACCGTATTGTCTTAACAAAGCGTAGAAAACACCCGTCTTTTCGTGCATAGCATGAAATTGTCAGCGCAGCGTAATGAACGCTGTAGTCTTTATAATTACGTATCTATGCATTTTCTAGTATAAAAACCACAAAATATTGACCTATCGATGTTGCGCCTCAGATGTGCGCAATAACGTTTGCTTTTTAATCGACAGTGTGCACAAGTATCAACGCAAATACCTAATCAATACTTATGGTCGTTGAGGAAGTATTTGTACTTTGGCCTACCAGCTGAATCATTTTAGTTGGAAGGCAGACAAGTTGAACAATAGGTAGACAGCAAGATCAAAACTTTTGTGATGAAGTATCCCAAGAAAAACTATCGTCTTTTACAAAAAAAAAGTAAGCTTCGCGGTACGAATGTCAATCCTGAAGGCATTGCGGTGCGGCGCAGTTTTCTTCGTTTTCCTTCGGTTCCTTTGTTGTTTTTTTCATCATTTTCTTTTTTTTGTTTTTTTTTTCATTGCATTTTCTTGCAGACTGAACAACTTAAGGTTGGTGATTATGCTGACCATATCGGACGAAGACCAGCTGGTAGTCATGCCGTCTTCAGCTTGGAACCACATCTGCCAGCCTTTGAATGACGAGCCGCAAATGGTGCGTCTACACAGTATGACATTTTATCCGTACACTGTGCGAATTTTTATTTTATGGTGGTATAAATATTACGCATACGCTTGGCGCGTTTTTTCTGTCGCCGTTGTCGTCGCCGTGATGTTCTGTATAAAAGGGAGGGAGAGGTTGTCGCTTTGCAAATGAAGCTTTCATTTCCCACCATGGACGCTGAGCAGGCTGCACGCTTGCAACGACAGGCCCACTTGCCCGTGAATGCCAGGTTCGTGAAAGGGTGGGCGAATCACATGCCGCTCCACATTTCTTGTGGCTTTTACGTTGAGTGCAAATGCTTCTGAGCGCTCTTGAACTGCGCCAAATGACCAGGACATGCACATCCGGAAGCTACCTTCTTGGAAGTGTTTTAATTGAAGTATGTGGTATTGCATTATATAGTTACGCTTTTTCTTGTTGCCGACTTGCCCCGCCAGGTGGGCTGATGGCTAAGGTACTCGGCTGCTTACCCGTAGGTCGCGGGATCAAATCCCGGCTGTGGCGGCTGCCTTTCTAATGGAGGCGGAAATATTTTAGGCCCGTGTACTCAGATTTGGGTGCACGTTGAAGAACCCCAGGTGGTCGAAATTTGCGGAGCCCTCCACTACGGCGTCTCTTATAATCATATGGTGGTTTTGGGACGTTAAACCCCGCAAATCAATCATCATTGAGGCCGACTTGCGTTTCGGGCGCGTGTAAGTTTTTACTTGAAAGTGTTGCAATTACCCTCAACTGTACATTTCTTTAGGTTTACATTACTGTTTCTTTGAAGCGTATAGGCTGCACATGCGCCGTTTTTTATCGCATGAGTGTTTGCAAAAACTTGTTTCACGAATAAGAATGCATAAACTGTTAAGTTCATTTCTACATATGCCATGATTGTTATATGCGAAGCATTTCCTTGCGTGCGGCAAGCACTTTTGTCGTATATTTACGTATCTATCTATATCTATACAGCCGCCTACTTCTGGGTGCTCCCATGGTCACTCCCTCAACTTGGGGTACACCAAAATCATTACGGGAGGATAAGAGGGTTTGACGAATAGGACGCGCTGGTCACGGCATTAATAACGTCACAGTCTTGTCGCGTACATCGTCAAACACTTTTCAGAAAACAGTGGCACATACCCTGGGCCAGGCATGTGCCACTGGTATGCGGGTATGTGTCACATGCGATATATATTTTTTATCTGCCCAGGAACGCCAAGAATACACAAGCGTAATTTTAACGTTTGAGCGTTAAGCAAAAGCTCACATAGGCAGCGTTGATCGGATGAATACAAAAAATGAATGCAAAGTATCCGAGAAGGAATCCAACCATTGCATTTTGCGTGGCAACACAAGTATTCTACCACACAGCCACGCCAGGTCTCTGAAATACGTTGCGATTAGGCCCTAATGTTAATGAAAGGTTAGAGTGGCTCTCGAATTTTATAAATATTATAGATGTACTTCTATGATATAGCCGTCATGATGGGTTAGCGTCAATCGTGTTTACGCGTCTTCCACTCCAGTTGATTCGTGTAGCAGTGCTGAGGGCTACCATCTCGTGGGCCCCAGCGAAAACGCCAGCGCTTCATATCAGCTTACCGCTTCTGGTGTTGCTAATATCTATGTTGCTGTAGGCAACGTTACTCAACTCCACACAACTGCTAATATAAAACATGTGCGGCTGTTTAACGTATGTATGTGTACATTTGTAACTCTATTGTGCGCCAATAACGCCTCGCTCAATAAAAAAATTAAAATACATTCACCTTGCATCCACATGCTTCGCATAATGTCGATCCCCAAGGTACGTGGGATCTGCTGAATTCATTTTTTTTTTTGCCGTTAAGTGTGCAAAATTCTCAGATTAGTTTGCATTGAATATTTCATTTTCGTGCTGCTTGAGGGGGGGCGCACATTTATGAAGTGTTTTTATCCCTAAATAAAGTTAGTTGTGAGTGTAGTGTCGTGTCATTCTTGTCCCCGTTGTTTCTGTAAAAAGTGGTCTACTTTAACAAGTGGTATAATGACCAGGACATTAGTAAGAAAACACACGGATCAACACTAGCTTGGTATGCTCTCGTGTTGGGTATTTTGTTTTAGGGGCGAAGCTCCTTGGGATGTGGGTCGTTCCCTCCTCTGTAGTAGCAGTAAGTAGTAGTATTAGTAGTAGTAGCCACGTCTAGTTCATGAATTGCTCAATAGATGGCATTGTGTGTGTATGTCCTTAAATAATACCACTTGATGGCGTTAATGGCTTTCGTGTAGCTGATGGACGTACGGACGGACGGACGTACGGACAGACATACAGACAGACAGACGGACAGACGGACAGACAGACAGACAGACGGGCAAGCAGACGGACGGACGGACGGACGGACGGACGGACGGACAGACAGACAGACAAACAGACAGACGGACGGACGGACAGACGGACAGACAGACAGAAAAAAGCATCATTCACTCCATGGATATGCTGTGAATTTTTTAAGCACAGCTCTTATTCACCCGTTCACATCTTTTACGCAGTATTTCGCACGCCAACGAACGATTGGCACACAACCATCCCGAATACCATTTAACCATATGGTGTAGTAGCGCAATTTTCACGGAGATCAGTGTTTGCATGTGTCATACTCTCCTTTTTGTCGTTTCAAAATTTTGTTTCAAACACATGTGAATTCCCGCAAATTTTTTTTGTTTTTTTTTATTTGATGTTACCCAGGGCTGTTTTTAGTTATGTCATCTTAAAGTGTAAGCGTAACTGCCGTGTACTATCGCTTGAGTCTGCGCAAAAGCTTCTGTTGGCAATGATTCAATGTTCGTAGTTCTTTTCTGTGTCGCTAGGGTTATGGGTTATATATGATGTGCTGCTTCTGAAATAAAATTAGTTGCGAGTGTAGCGAGTGTCGTGTGTTCTTGTCCTCTTCGTCCCCGTGAAAATTGCGCTACTACACCATATGGTTAAATGATGTCTCACCAACTAGCCCAGCTCTCAACCCTACTGAACATCCCGAATACCTTGCCCTCACTCGTCGGCGCGTGATACAAAACACGGTGGGAGTTTGTTTTCAGACCTCAGGCACTGCCATATACACAGTCTCTCTGCTGCTGTTGTTGAGAATTAGCCTATGTCGCATACACGCGGCGTTCGTACGCCGTGCGTCCATGCCCTGGAACAGTTCCCGCTCTGGCCTCCCCTCCTCCTCACACTCCCTCATCAATCACGTGATTGCTGAGTTAAAAAGCAATTACGATGACATCGTTAGTCTAATGGCATCAGGTTTTCGCCTAACACAGTTCGGAATTCACAGTGTCCTTCAATTTTAGATGCGGATCATCTCTTGCACGGGTCTATGTTCTGCTGCGTCGGCGTCTGCGCTCACCCTACGCATACCCAACTCTCCTCCTTCTCTCTCCCTCCAACAGCTGTGCACTTCTCTCCTAACCCCGCTTGCGCTTCTCCTGCGTTCTCGCTACTGCTCTCGCAGCGCATGTGCTACTCTCCTCTTCTAGTCTCCTCACTCATTATAAAGGGGGTGCGCATGTGAGCCCCCTCCCCCTTCTCTTCTACGCTCCGCCCCTCTCTCGCTTCGCAACGCCGACGCAGGCAGCGTCTACGAAGTTCTAGGGGCTTTATCTGCTGGTCTGCACTCGCTCTTTCCCCACCATGCTCCAACCTCACTCTCCCCCAGACATCTCTCCCCACGGCATTGACACACCATTCACATGCACGCCCCCTTCCCCTCCTTTTCTTCACTCCGGCTAACTCTCGCCTCGCAACGTCGACGCAGGCAGTGTCGGCTAGCGAGTGTCTTGATTAAAAAATCACAGCATATCCGTTAAGTAAATGACGATGAAGGAGCTTGCTCCGTCTCTCCATTCATCCGTCCGTCCTTTCGTCTCTTCGTCCGTCTGTCTGCCTGTCATGTCGGTCCGTCCGTCCGTCTTCTATTACACCAAAGCACGCGTCTGCTATGCATCGGAGTAGAGTGACTGCCATACCGTCATCTAGTGAGCACTCAGAGTACTAGGAGTGGCTACGATGGAGGACGAGGGACTGGTTTACCCCCTAAGGAGCTTCGCCCCTAATTTATCGACTGCTCGCGCTGCACAACCATTCGCTGGCCACAACCTATATTCTGGATCTTGACGTCAAAGGTAGTGCCGGTAGGATATTTCTCATGTGCGTTTTAGAACAATAAAAATTTTCAGCATGCGAGTTAACTAAAAGCGAAATGCGGGTCTCTGTGTAAAATCAGGGTCGTTTGTCTTTCAGCGCTCATTAGCAGTGATTCGCATGTTCCAGTAGGAAACACCAGTTTATCACTGCATCCTTTGCGCCTCCCTAGTTTTCTCTTTTGGGAGACGCCGCAGTCAGCGCGAGCGCCAACGCTACCAGTGTTAGCACCCACTGCTTCGCATCTACACATGGTTCTCTTCAGCGGAAAAAAGTGTAATTTTTTTGTTGTAGGTATCTCTGTTAACGTGAATTTTAGATTTATTTCCTTTTTTCAGTCCACTGCAGTCGATCTGATAGCCGACATCGCCCATCCGAAGGTGACCTTCACCTTGACGATCAGCCTGCGCCTCGACATTTTCCACGATGTCAACTTGGCAGAACTGAGCGACTACTCTCTGCCCAGAGTAAATTCCAATGGGCACGACGCTGTCTTCTTCAGTACTGTGAGTTTCAAGCAGAAAAATTGACAGATCCCACGTACAGTGGGAGTCGATGATATGCGAAGCACGAATGTGAAATGTTGATATGTCACTTTAAACTCAGCACAACGTTACGAGGTGGACGTAAATGATACCGTATATGACTTCCGTGTCATGGTTATAATATTTGGATGTGTCGTCTGCCTTTGTCATCTATTCACGTCACGTGATACCAAATTTAGTATATGCGGAGCTAGCGAAATGGCCGCGAGCACGTTGTGAGCGTGGTATGTTGTCATGTTCTTACATGACACGCGTGTCAGTATTATCATGTTTGCACTAGTCATATATCTCGCCATCCGTTGACGTCACGTAACACCAATTTCGGTATATGTGGAGCTAGCCAAACGGCCGCGAACGCATCATGAAGGGCCCGATATTCTCCGATGTAGCGTTGACGCGCGCGCACGCTGGGCACAGTGACGCTACGTTAGCAAAACGCGAGCACTCTATAGTCTCACGCCAGGTGCGACCGGAGCGACCAGCGTCGGTCAGCGCGGCCCGAC
Organism: Rhipicephalus microplus; assembly: GCF_013339725.1. NCBI lineage: Eukaryota > Metazoa > Arthropoda > Arachnida > Ixodida > Ixodidae > Rhipicephalus > Rhipicephalus microplus. The sequence continues at coordinate 130,158,876 of NC_051167.1, read as the reverse complement.
GGCAACCGGCGTGAAATCCGTGCCGATGCGTTACCCAGACAACACTGCGTCTCCCTCTTTTCGTGACGGAGGACGCGCTGAAACGCGCATACGTCAAAGCAAAGCAGCGCGGCGCACGCCTGCGAGTATATGGCAAAACCGGCGCCTGGCATCGCAGCGCCGGCGTGACGCGACGAAATGAACGCCGGCGAGCACGCGCACCGCGTTTCGTCGAAATGTATTGGAGCCTTGACTGTGGCATGTAGTCGTGTTCACACATGACACGCATCTCATGATTATCATGTTTGCACCAGTCACGTACTTTCGTCAGCAATTGACGTCACGAAATATCAAATTTTGCATATGCGAAGCTAGCGATACGGCCGCGAGCGCATCATGAGTGTGACATGTAGTCATGCTGTTACATGACACACATATCGTGATTATGTTTTGATGTGTCATTTAGCTATGTCGTCCATTCGCGTCGTGTAATACCGAGTTTGTACATGTGAAACTAGGGAAACGGCCGCGAGTGCATCATGAGCGTAGCATGTCGTCATGTTGTTCTATAACGCGCATCTCATGTTTATCATGTTTGCACGAGTATCATACCTTCGTCACTCATTCACGTCCAGTAATACCAAATTTGGTATAAGTGAATTTAGCGAACGGCCGCCAGGGCATCATGAGCGTGGCATGCAGTCAGGTGGTTACATGACACGCATTTAATGGTTATCATGTTTGCACCAGTCACATACCTTCATCATTCATTCAGGTAGCGTAATACCAAATTTGGTATATGGGACGCTTGCGAAACGGCCGCGAGCGCATCATGAGCGTGGCATGTATACATTCAAGTTGTTGCATGAAACGCATGTCGTGATTTTTATGTTAGGGTCTGTCACTTGTGTTCGCCATGCAATCATGTCATACCATACCACTTTTTCAACATGCCATGTGAACGAAGCCATCGCGAGAGTGGCAGGACCATGAAATGTAAATCATGACATTCATGACATGCCTGTCATGCTTTTCATGTCAAGACTAGTCAAATATGTTCTTCATACACTCATGTTATGCAATACCAAGTTTGGTATCGATACCAATATCGAAGCGGCCAGGAGAGCCAGGATTCGTAGGCGGCTAGATAGATAGATAGATAGATAGATAGATAGATAGATAGATAGATAGATAGATAGATAGATAGATAGATAGATAGATAGATAGATAGATAGATAGATAGATAGATAGATAGATAGATAGATAGATAGATAGATAGATAGATAGATAGATAGATAGAAAGATAGATAGATAGATAGATAGATAGATAGATAGATAGATAGATAGATAGATAGATAGATAGATAGATAGATAGATAGATAGATAGATAGATAGATAGACAGACAGACAGACAGACAGACAGACAGACAGACAGACAGACAGACAGACAGACAGACAGACAGACAGACAGACAGACAGACAGACAGACAGACAGACAGACAGGACAGAAGGATAGATAGATAGATAGATAGATAGATAGATAGATAGATAGATAGATAGATAGATAGATGATAGATAGATAGATAGATAGATAGATAGATAGATAGATAGATAGATAGATAGATAGATAGATAGATACGGTCGAAGTCGCCGAATTTCGCTAAGAAATGCTACACATTTAAAAGTTGTGCTGCATTTTACGCTCTGTGTGACCTTTGAAGAGTATTATTCATTCGAACTTGGTAATGCATGAAGACATACTATCGGGCACCAAAGTTTTTGAAATTCATTGGTCGTCAATTGTAAAAGCCACGTTAAATTAGCCCACGTTCCTTAGTCAATTCCATGCCCCCCCCCCCCTCCCACCGTTTTCAAAGGGACCGACAAGTGGCCAGAACGCGTAATTGGATCCCGGCAAAAATTAAAATACTGTGGAATGAAGTGACAGATTCCAGCATTTTTTCACGTTGTGAAGGAGATTGTTGTGTTTAAATCGTGCTTAAAGGTAACGAGAACCGTTCAATCGAGCAACGAAGTGAAGAGACTTAGAACAAAGTTTTAAGGTTGATCGCATTGCTCAACGCCGTCACATAGTCTGATGCCGTCATGCGCGCCATAATTACTCCTAAAAATTTCTTTCTATATGTAATTGTGTTTAACGTTTAGCGTGGGACATCTTTCAAAAATAAAACTTCACCCTGCAACGCGTCTTGTTCAGCGAACCTGAAATATCTGTGGCACCGACCTTCCCGTTGTAGCAATGCGAAAGGCAGCTGTTCGGCCGTGACCCGACAGGCTCGTCAATACTGGACGTCAGGAGTGGTTCATGTGCGTTCGCCTGGGGCCCATCTCAACAGAGCGAGGTCATCACCTTCGAGACGCCCAGGACTATACGAACCAAGGTGGGCTTCTGTAGCTCAACGTTGCATGATGACACTTGACAGGTGACACACACAGGGTGGTGCTTTTTAAGGGGGAACGCTGTAGCCCGTAGTCTGTGCTCTGCGGCGGTTGCTTAGAGCGCTCACAAGAGCCATAACATTAATCATGTCCGCTTTTGGCATTATCTGCTGACGTAAATGGCAGTGGTCTGGTGGAAATAAAGTAATGACTCGCGCGCTTCCAGACGGCTGAGGAAGGAAAGTCATCTTATTTTTCTTCTGAGACGATTGCTTTGTTTCTGCGCTGCCACCATCCGAAACCGTTCTTCGCTAAACGTCGTTTCCCATATGCCTCGAGAAATGTCGCCAGCTTTGTTTCGCGCTGCGTTCGGGACCGGCCTGCCTTTAACCAAGCCACAATATGATGTGACGGCGTCTCGATCTAAGGTCACGTCACCTCACTTCACTGAGACGTGCTGGGGACGTCATTAATTTCGGCAATATTATTGTGGTGTCATACGGCGATATCATCAAGTGACCATTTGTTGCATCGCGCATGTTGACGCCGGCGACATGTAACACCAGCCAGTTTTCACTTTTGAAGAGGAATTTTTGAAAAAAAAAATTGGCAGCATATCTACGGAGTGAATGATGGAGAGTGTGGCGAAGCATTACGTCCGTCCATTCGTTCTTGCTTCCGTCCGTCCATGCGTCCTTCTGTGTGACCATCCATGCGTCCATCCGCCCGTCCGTGCGTGCGTCTGTTCGTGCGTCCGTCCCTGCGTTCGTTCGCATCCGCCCCTGCGTCCGTTCATGCGTCCATCCGTGCATCTGTCTGTGTGTCCGTTCGTCCATCTATTCAACACTCCAAGTACCACGATCTCGCTTCCCCGTATAGAAGCACCGCCATCCAGCGGACATTCCAAGGACTAAACGAGAGGTGGCACACGCACACTTTCTTACGGCTTGCGCTTCGTATCTACTTCCCACCTTTAACCACCTCGAGTTCATTCATGGTATATACTAGTTCATTGTATTCATGGCACTGCGGCTCAACGCTTGCTAAACCTTTCTAAAACAAAGGAGGTTACACCCAGCGAGTATAACGTAGCAACCATTTCTTGTCAGATAGTGTCCAATGTACATGCCAATGGCTGTTAATGGGGATCGCAGCGTGCGCGTTAACTAAAAGCCGCATTCTCCTGTATCTCATTGCCCATTCGCAGCCTTTGGCATGTACATTGAGCATTATTTTTTATTGTTCAACAACGCACAGAAGAAATCTCTTACCGGCACCACCTTGGAGGTCAAAATATTATACATGTTGTATACTACAACGGCTACGAGGGATGAACGGGTGCCGCTATAATGAGCTTCGCCCCTGAAATAATTGTAATGCTCTGCTCAACTCCTCATTAGGAAAACAAATGTGCGCGGGGCGTCCAGTGAGCCGGGATAGCCGCCCCAGCCCAAAAGCTCGCGGCTGATGCTTATGTCAGGGTAGAGGTCCGATTCAACTTCGATTCACATTAAAAATGAAGTTGTTTCTTATTTTTACGGTGTAATGCGTCCCGAAAACAAAGATGCAATTATGAGGGACACCGTTTTGAAGAAACCGGGAATTTGACCCCCGGGGTTTCTCTAATGCGTACCTGAGTTAATTGCGTGGGACACTAGCATTTTGCCTTGATAGAAAGCGGATACCTTGTCATGGAATTCGATACTGCAACTTCTAGGTCAGTAGACGAAAGGGGGAAATGAAATGTAGTAGCCACCTTATCATCGGCCGGGTGTATGAATTCTGCCAAAAGCGGATGTGTTTCCTCTTTCGATGACTTGCTGGCGTTTTGACAACCCTCGCAGAGCACAGATCACGCAATCAGGGGTTCCCTTTCATGAATTCGAACCCTCTACGTCTAAGATAGGGCTGATAACAATGTTGGATGTTCACTCCGCAAATACCACGTAGTGTACATATATCGTCACCGTGCCGTCATCTGAGATCACGTGAAATCTGGGGCCCTCCGTGCTGTCACCGCCAACAGGCCCCTTTTCAGGTTATCTCAGGCTTTCGCCTTAACAATGGCGTACAGTGGCGGAATGATCGTGCACCCACTTGACCTTCTCGCAGATGGTGGCCACCTACCATAAGCTCGGCTACACAAGAACCAAGACCTACGTCGTTGGCTGGACTGTGTACAACGTCACACTCGGCTTGGCACCAGCTTCGTGCAACGGTAGTTCCAACCGCCTCAACGCGATACGCAAGATTGTGGACGAAAACAAGTGAGACGACTATACAACGACTTCGAAAGGAAGGCTGGACATCCCTCAAAACAATATTGATACCTGTAGCAACCTTCTAATGGACTCACGTGTCTCCTGTTAGTCGCTTAATTGAGTGGACAGGGACTTTATCTCTTCAGACTTACCTCTGAAGAGTACCCCAAGATCTCGATGTAATGAGTCTTGTGGTTACTTATAAACGAAAAGCGTTTCGCCCGTCTATACAGCAATAGTTATCCCTGACCTGAAACTAATTTCGTTTCTTTTTTGTCTATACAGTCCCAGTTCTTTGAAACGAAGTGAGTCTTTCCTGTAATTACATTTATAGTAATTCAGCAAGCGAGTTTTTGGAGTTCTGTCTGTACATGCATACTTATCCTTGAAACGAATTGAGTTTTTCCCAATCACACAGTTATAGTCATACCTGCAATAAAATTTTCTTTTAGGGCAAAGCACGTTAGGGTTTGGTTTACGGTATGTCACGTCGTCATCAAGGTTCATCATGAACGAGTATGCATCGAAAATATTGGCTAAGTCTTACTACTCCCACCAGTCCCTACTATGCATATTATGAGCTTAAGATTCGTCGTTGCTTCCTAAAGCATTGTTTGGCTTAGCAGCAAGGAAGATACCCGACAAAATTTATTAAGGCGCTCTGATGTTTTCATCAAAAACAACAGACCCAAACATTGGTGTCTGCGGTAAAGTCATTTATTTGAAACGCCACTTTTTTTAAAGCAAATCTGCAAAGAGATAGTGCTTTACTGTACACCGGAACACTAAAACTAAAAAGGCAATAGATGACTCAACTTATAGGCGATGTCGCCATTGGAGCTGAAACACTTTTCCCTACAATTCTTAGGTAACTGAAGCGGGGCATGTAGGAAAGAACAAGTAAAATAATAACAATAATAACCACCACCTTAAGGTAAGCCGTCATGATTCCAATGCAGTTTTTCCAATGACTTTGGGGGAGCTAAAATACCCTTCCTACGTGCCCCGTTTGAGGCTTGTCGAAGAAATCTCTCCAAAGCAATATGGTGAATGACCTCAGTCAGACCGTTCGTCTTCTGTCGCTCAATGCACATTAGCAGTTATCTTGCTGCGGGAAATAGCGGTACCCGCTTCACCCCTCGCCAGATTTTACGTTGGTACACCTGAACACATCCTTCCATACATGCTTCGCCTTCACCCAGTTCGCAAATCACCACTTTCCATCATCTGATGACTCCGGTATGCGCCCTTGCACAAACCAGCCAGGTTTAATCTGTTGGGTTAATAACATTTTCACGAAGTGTGTTCTTTTTCTGTCTTTTAGTTGTGTTTTCCGGCGTCTCTAGTATTTTTACCCTTGAAACGAAATATTTTTTCTATAATTTTATGTCTTTGAAACGAACAGCATTCTTCCTATCCATACATTTATAGTTTTTTTTTTTTTGGACCAATTCTATTTTTTCTGTCTACGGCTAGTTAACCTTTCAACGAGTTCGCGTTCTTCCTGAACATAGTTATGCTTGAAACAAGTTGCAATTTCATTCTTGTCTATGTATGTATGCAGTTGTTCCTGTAACGAATTTACTATTTTTCCCGTCCATACAATTATAGTTACTCCTGAAATAGATTGTGTTTTTTTTTAAGTTACGTACCTCATTTTCTTTATTTTGAGGTAATGTCATGCGGTCGTAACCTGTCACAGTCTCTCTTCGACAAAGAACCCATCTTCAAATCGCCGGCAAGACTTGCGGTCTTCCCTCGGTTCATGACAGAGGTATAGCGGGTCCTAGTTATGCGGGTTAGGACTCGGGGAGAGGACAGAAATTTTATTCAAAATCACGGAAAACGATTTCCCCGATTGCGGCAGGCGACACTGGGTAGTCCGCCAGGAGCCCCTGCTCCTTGTCGGTCGATCTCTGTCCCGCCCCGTGATATCCAGACCTACTTGTCTGGATTGGAGCTGAGAAGTGTAGTGGAGGTATCCGGAAATTTCGACCACCTGGGGTGCTTGAACATGCACCTAAATCTGAGCGCACGGGCCACGAGCATTTTCGTCAGCATCGAAAATGCGGCCGTCGTGGTCAGGATTCGATCCCGCGGCCTGCAGGTCAGCAGCCGAGTGCCATAGTCATTAGACCACCGTGGCGGGCGCGCACGTCATCTATTCCATGTTTGTAAACAGCGGTAGGCGCCGTCGACCAACCTATTTAAGTAGACCCACTTTTTTATGGGAAGAACGTGCCTTCTTGCTTTCAACACTTTCAATAATCTCTTCTTTTTATGAAGCGTCTTGTTATTGCTGCCGCGGTTGTTGTCCTTGGTCATCGTCATACACACTTTTCATTTCCTTTCTTTTGTGTGTGTGTGTGTGTGTGTGTGTGTGTGTGCGTGTGCGTGTGTGTGTGTGTGCGTGTGTGTGTGTGTGTGTGTGTGTGTGTGTGTGTGTGCGTGTGTGTACTGCCTGTTGTATAGTAAATATGGGTCGTTCGTAAGGAGTGATCGATTTGTACTCGACACCATGAAAGTGTGTTCTTTGCTTCTGACAATGTGTTTCTTTGCACTATTCTGGAGAGCGATTTGGGCTCGTTAATGGTTCATCACATGGGGATGAAAAAACTGCGCTATGAAACGGACGAGGACTAACGAAAACTGTGTCGTGTCGTCCTTAGTCCTCGTCAGTTTCTTAGCGCTGCTTTTTTTTTCTCGATCAATTTCTTCATCCTTATTTATTTGTTTATTTATTTATTTTTTTATTTATTCATTTATTTGTTTATTCATTCATTCATTCATTCACTCATTCATTCATTCACTGTACTCGGTACCTATCATAACGGCGCCCCCCTATACTTTCAAGCTAGTCCTAAACGTTCAGCTGTATTCTATGCGGTATATTTTGCGAGCAGCAACAGAAAAATAAATTGCGTTCATAAGTATATTCACAAAAAGATAATTATGAATCTTCTTTTCTAAAAAAAAAACACTTCTAAGCGCGAGTGTTCAGCCCGCTGAAAAAAAAACATGATGTAATACTGGTCTCGACCGGGCTAGCTCCTCTAGCTCAGCCGTGTACCGCTATACCGCAAAATTACTTCGGTACACGTGTCCACATGCGCGTCCGAGTATTTTTCTGTTTTTAGTTTTCTTTCTTCGCGTCTCGTACATAAAATGATAATTTCTGTGTCAGTGCCCAACATAAGTGGACACTGGAAGGTAAGTCAACACTAAATCTTAAAAGTATGCGTATCATTAAAATAACGCAGTTATGCTCATTCATTACAGCACTTTGATGGTAGCTAAGGAATCGGCGTGTGTGCATGTCCCAAGCAGTGACATACATACGACCTGTAATTCAAAACAGAGCCTAGGGATAGGTTCATTTATCACCGCCATCTCTACCTCCTATGTTTTATTCTTTTTTTTTTTTGCGAAGTAGCACGCGTTACAGCCAATACACTTCGGCTGTAAGAGACCGTGACACCGAATAACCATCATCGAAACGGTACATTGAGAACTCTGATGTCTTTTTTTTTTCATTTACTCTCCATTTGGTAGTGTTATAGCCAGAGCAGGTGAGGAGATACGGGGAGCAGCGTATCTCTTTGGCCTACTGTCGAGCCGTTAGAGGAGCACCAGAAGCTCCCACGGCAAACAACGCCGATCTGGGACGCTAAAATTCTCCGTCATGAAGTACGGGGTGGCCGCGATCCATCACGTAAGAGAGGTATAACGATTCTGTTGACGTAGCTGGAGTGGACGTAGCGTGGCAGAGGCATGACTGGGTCGACTGTGCAGTCGAATGCTCGCACACTGCAGCCACAGTCTCCGAAGTATAGTCATGTCCGTCACGACGCTGTCCCGATGCACGCTGCTCGTCCTGGTCCTCCTGTGGTGCGACGTGTCGGCGGGACCAGGCCTCGACCCAAAGTTCCTCATGGAGCTGGCCAGTCAGTTCGACACGTCAGTGCTGACGCAGTCCTGCAGGAAGGGTATAACCACGAAGATTTGTTGCTAACTGCGGGGGGTTTTACGCGCCAAAAAAAAAAACACGACACCCAGTAAACCTGCAGTTTGCACCCTTAACCCTTTAGGACGCCACCTGTGAAAAACTCTCTGGAGATGCGCGAAATTGTGGCAGCATAAATTTAAGACCCTCAAAAGTGTATTGCAAACACAAATATTTTATAATAGATTAATTCTGTGAGTTTTATAGCAGTTAATATGAATTAAGCTTTAATTGAATATGTGCGTATTCCGAAGATATTCGTGTTTGGTTCTTGCATGTATAGAATCAAAGCTTCGAGTAGTAAAGTTGTGCAAATTGATTTCTGGTTTTGTTGATAATGAGAAAAGAATAAAAAAATTACGTGTTTCGACCTGGCTCCACAGAAGCGCCACGTCGAACGATTCGTCGACCATTGTATACTTTGGAAAAAGCGATTGTAGGCAACAGTTTGGTACAAAGTGACGTTAAATGAAGACTACTGGGCAGGAGGTTTATTTCGTCTAAACCTCATTGTTTCTTGCACTTTTACACCACCTAGTCGACACAAGTAGCAAAAACTAGTGATGTGCACAATTGTGTACAAAGCGTCTAAAAGGGTCGAGGGTGCTTTGCATGTTTGTAACTAACAAACTACAATAAGAGGGATTTGACTAACCAAAACGTCCACCTCGTGACTGTTTTAAGGTACCAAAACACCCATGAAATGGGTGTTTTGGTTTGTCATGTTTTATTTACACAACTAAATAGTACTGTATTGTTAAGCATATGATCAAAGCGAGTCAAATGCGTTTAGTAATGCAAAATAATGGCTTGTGGAAGTCATGCGCAACCTTTGAACTCGGGAGTCCACGCACTCATTTGTTGTACCGTATTTGCTCGCATAATTTGCGCACTTTTTTCTCCGATTTGGGGGCACCGAGAAGGGGGTGCGCAAATTACGCGAGGCTTTCGCCGGCGCATAAGAAATATTCTGCCATAGTGCTAACGTGCGCAGTATATACATTTACAAAAAAGAGATAAATTGGAGCACAAAAGAAGTGTACTTGTTAATTTTGAAAGAATTACAGCGCACTTCACCCAGCCAGATCCTGTCACGCTCGGTCTAGCGGAAATCAATGATCGCGAAGTCCGGTTGGGAATCATTTTATCTTCTTGAAGCTCTTGAAGCTTTTTATCTTCTTGAAGCTCTTTCTTGAATTCTTTCTTGAATTCTCGGAGAAACTAGGTCTTACCGACACGCGATACCGGAAGAACTAAGCGACCACCCACGATTGAAAGCGCCTCCTTCAATGGCAGGAAACATGCTTTCTCGTGTATTGGCAGCACCGATCATCAATGAAGTACGTCCCCTTGAAGTACTTTGCACCAGCACACTTCCCGTTTTCCTGGGCGAAATTCACAACAACGAGTATAATTTCGCCGTATATATAATTACTGCAGCACATCGCAAAGAAATCATCAGAACGAGGAGGACAGTTGGAGCACCAGGCCCTCAAACGCCTCTGATGCGGAAACTCGTCCGTGCCGTGACTTGTGCGTGCATTCTCGCTATTAGACAGTTATAGTTTAGCGTTAGCGTGGTAGCGTGGTAGCGTAGGTTAAGGGAATGGCGTTACCGTGCAGCAAACGTTCGTTGTGGGCAGCGTCTTACAAGTTTAACGGGATAGCGTTTACGTGGTTTACGTGCCCCAGCTGGGATGGTGGGGCCACCTATTAGGTGGTTAATAAGTTAAGCAGTGAAAATGAAAAGCAAACGAGAATGTTTGCCTACGCCACCACGCGAAACATGGTTAGAAGTTTATTTAGTGATAAAAGAAATAAATATGAACCACGCACCAAACGCGAAAACATCTAGGTTGCCGATTTGTTTACATCAATCTTGTAGTTAGGCCTGGACGCGTGCGAAATGGGAAGATATCTCAAGAACTACGCCAACTTATCCGTAATACTCGGTCATCGAAGCTAACTGAAGGCAAGCGAAGCCACTTGGAACAGTCCTTTGTTGCGAACAAGGTGAATCTTTCAACAACTGCGCCAAAATCGCTTCGAAGCGGGCGTCCGAGAGTGCCGCCGTGTTTACGTACACTACGTACACCTACGCTACCACGGTAACGTGAAATCCGAAAACTACCGCGCGTACGGAAAGCGCTACGGGTGACGTACGTATCTGCGCATGCGCACTTCGATTCCGGTATCACGGTACATCCGGTAAGCCCGGTATACTATAACTCTCTAGTTAGAAGATAGCGGGAGGCAACCGTTCGAACAGTTCCGGCGACCCGTCAACGGGTTCGTGTTCGGTATTCTGGGCACCCTCGTTCGGGGAAGTCCTCGGAAGCAGGGACTTCGCACTGGCAGCCTGTTTGACTGCGCTCGTCTGCTAGGCGAGGCGCGTACCCGGCTGAAGAATCGAAAGGACCAAAAAGAGCGCGCACCAGCGAGCTGGCTCGGGCAGCGCGAAATGTGCGAGTGAAAAGTTCTTTTTTTTTTTTTTTTGGAAAGATGGCAAATCATGCGAGGGCGCACATTGTGCAAATAAACACAATACATTGATTTGAGTACACCTGCTTGCTGCAAGGAGTAACGAGATTTTGTTCTGCTTTTTGGCTAAGAAAAGAAGCCCCGTAGGGCCTGCCAAAAATTGCCTCGGCCGACGGTATTTCACGTCGTCCCGGCGGGGTATTGGGAAAAGTTTTCAACTAGCAATAGTCGCCCCTCAGTTCACACTTCATTGGGTACGACACCGCCTCTGCGCAAAGCTGACGTTAACGACTGTTCCGAAGGCAACCTACTACAAGTAGCCACACTACATGCACTGGCTGTAGATGCGCAGAACTGGCAATTTGTTGAATCATTACTCATATTTATTAACATTTATGTACCTGAGTTGATTTCAATGCTTAAGCCAAGATTACTTTTATGTTGACTAATATTTTTTATTTGATTTTTTGAACAAAAATTGCTATAGCGTGTACGCAAAGGCACGTCAGTTTTCCGCAGCCACATTTTCACTTTTTTTTTTTGCATAGGTGGCGCCAGCTGTTTTAAAACATCACCGCTTGCCCGTGTTGGCTGGTGTAAAGGTTGGGTAGGGGTTTAACGGTACAGCTATTTTAATGAACTATAGTCTTACCTTTGAAACATACTGCAGTTCTAGAGTAAGTTGGAAAATCCTGTCTGCATTCAAGACACATCAACCGGGCGAGAATTCCGGAGAAATTTTAACTTGACTTCTCTCGATCCCATTGAAGGAGAGGCAAGTTTTGGTTCGCCATGTGCATCACTGCTTGAAAACTTGTATTTGTGATGTAATTGCTAATTACCACAGAACAGTGCCTAAATCATACATAGCATCCTGAAGGGCCCGGACAAGGCCGTATTATAACCACGTGTAACGTCAGCACTTCGTGGCTTCTACAAGCTGTCGGAACCGCATGCTCACAAGTCCCCAAGTGCCTAGGGGGCGGAGTGTTCTGGTTCGTCGTTGTCTTAGAGCCATCGTCTTCTCGGCTTAATTACGCAATAAATATTCATGATACTGTCATGAACTGTTTATAAGACACGATTTCGTGCCAAAAATGACGCTGAGATGTAGCGCACCCAGAGTTATTTTGTAACGCATCTCCATGGCACCTGCAAAAAAAAAGCGTTTTGTTAAATCATTGCTAACATTTATTATTATTTTGATAGCTAAATTGGTTTCAATGTTTTAGCCAAAATACTTTTATTTTTAATACCTTCATTTCATTGTTTAGAACAAAATTTGTTATAGCGGGTACCCAAAAGCATGTAAAGCATTTGTAAAGCCACATCGTACCCCGTGCACATCATTTTCTCAATTGCTGGTCTCGTTGTGGTTGTCGGTACATTCATCAACCATGCTGTAAAAAAAAAGCATAGGCTGTGCGCGTAACAGTGGCCGTTTCAAGCCATCTTAGAATGCGTACTGCAAGTACAGTCATCAGGTTCCCGCAACGCCATAATTCTTTAGAAGATCAGTGAGGGACCCACAATGCGTCCGTGAGGCTGCACGTGAATTTGCCCATCTTGTCAATTTGTTCTGCTCCGTAGCTAAGTACCGGCAAGATAACAGCTGTTGTATACCTTCCTCTTGAGGGATAGTGGCAATCTACCAGTCATGGTTTCAGAGTGCTTGCCAAATGTGTTCCACCCCATTCTTATTTTTCTAGTTACTTCAATCTTGTGGTTGGGCTCCACGGTTATTACCTGCCCTAAGTAGACATAGTCTTTTACAACTTGAAGTGCACTATTGCCTATCTCGAAGCGCTGCTCTCTTCCGAGGTTGTTGTACATTACTTTCGTTTTCTGCAGATTAATTTTAAGACCCACCTTTCTGCTCTTCTTGTCTAACTCCGTAATCATGAGTTGCAATTCATCCCCTGAGTTACTCAGCAATTCAATGTCATCGGCAAAGCGCAGGGTACGCGGGTACTCTCTATTATTTCTTACCCCTAACTCTTCCCACTCTAGGCCTCTGAAAACCTCCTGTAAGTACGCGGTAAATAGCATGGGGGAGATTGCATCCCCCTGCCTTACACCCTTCTTAATTGGTATTCTGTTGACTTCTTTATGAAGCACTATGGTGCCTGGAGACTTACACTGAAGACTTAAACCTGGAGACTTAAAAAAAGGGGGTTTAGCTTAAATTGAGAACGACGCAACGAGCAATGAAAAGAAAAATGGTAGGTGTAACCTTAAGAGACAAGAAGAGAGCAGAGTGGATTAGGGAACAAACGGGGGTTAAGGATTTCATAGTTGAAATCAGGAAGAGTAAATGTACATGGGCTGGGTATGTAGCGTGTAGACAGGATAACCATTGGTCATTAAGGGTAACTAACTGGATTCCCAGAGAAGGCAAGTTGGTTTGGGGGAGACGGTGGACAGATCAGATAAAGAAGTTTGCGGGTATAAATTGGCAGCAGCAAGCACAGGACCATGTTAACTGGCGGAACATGGGAGAGGCCTTTGTCCTGCAGTGGACGTAGTCAGACTGATGATGATGACGATCAATTTATTGAGGCCCTTGCAACTGATAAAGATTAAATGTGCCTGAGCGCTTTGTAATGAGTGGGCCTTTAATACACCCACTCAGTGCGCGATTCGCATCGTTTGACTCCCGGCACGGTACTATCCTTATCGCAAGAAATATTACATGCGCTATAAAGAGGCTCCTTCAGCAACATGGCAGCGAGTGCGTCGTTCAGTGCTTCCAAGCCATCGCCGAGGGCTCAGCCACAATTCTTTGTCGTCGTCGTTCACACCACAAACATGGTGCACATAATATTTTGCAGATGTGTAGTGGGTACCACACTTCTCTGCAGAATGACGCATAAAGGTAAAATTGGTGCTTCCCGACTTTATAATTGTTATGACGATTTATGGCGTAGTGGGTACCGTGCTTGTGCACCTCTGTTCCTACAACCACGAGAGAGTCAACAACGTACTCAGCTGGAAAGGCTGTTCTTCCAGCTTTCGCCGCGACTGTGCTGCATGGTCCGCGTAGAGCGTGGGTGATTTTTTATCCGAGGCATTTTCGTGCAATGACGTCACCCGATTGCCGCCCATATGCCCTGGGTTCGATTCGCAATCGAGTCGAAGATATTTATTGCTTATTTTCGTCTACCTTGAACTTCAGCACATGTACAAGGCTGATTTCTCGCTCACGACCAAAGATGCTGACACCGATACCAAAATTTTCGTGAAACGAATTCTTTAACGATATCGCGCGAAGGCATGTGCACGAACGAGGACGACTATACCGTACTAGTTTTATTGGCAAGGTGGCGCACCCATTTGGAATCTGGCTGCTTCAGGAGCCGTATACTGTAATTTTCAAGTCACTAAATCCTTGCCATGGTTACTAAGCGTCGTATACTCCTCACGTTAGTTCAGCGCGGATAAGTGTAAATTGCTCTTATGAATTTGATTGATTTATTGAGTAAATGATTGATTGGTTGATTGATTGGTTGATTAATTGATTGACATTTTGCATATGCTGCTAGACGAGCGAGATTTCGTTTGCGCGCCGTTTTACATCACCGTTTTACGCCGACTGTAACGAGCAAAAACGGGGCGTGATGACAAAAAAGAACAATTCAAGCACTGATTGATTCACCCTTCAGCAGCGGTGGATACGTTTCTGTACGCAAATTGTTTATGCTAGCTGTGTGTAGTTGCGGCCAAAATAAAGCAGGATTTTTTTACTTATTATCCTAATGGAACCTTCTGCATAGTCGATATGTATTGTCTAATCCTCAAAGCAGTGCGTATACTGTAGCTGACCACTCTCGTCAGGGCACTACTATATGCGACGGCTGGTTTGACGCACCGCGTTCCAGAACCAACGTCAAAAGTAATACTTTTCTAAGAAATGATGGCGCACATATATTCGGAGCCTTTTATTTCATTCCTTTCATGTCAAAAATTAAACGTGACTGGGTGCAGAGTGATGAAGTGCTTAATTACATGCTAATCACAGCTCTTTGTTGATACTCACGAGACGACTCGTTTGTCATTTTCTTCCTCGGGACGTAAGACTTAGCGCCTTAGAATTACGTGGATTTAGCGCTTTCGTTGACAGTGTATCATAACGAGCGCCTGAGAACGATGTAGGCGCGGGGTAGTGTGCCGAGAGTATGTGCGCATGTCAATTGTGCAGTGATGGTAGCCCTGGCTGATACACAGACACAGTACGTATTCTCACTGCAATGACTCAACGTCCACTATAGACTCCCTATGTATTCGCACGATCAGTAGCTTTATTTCCTAAGGCCTCTTGCGACGATGGTTGTAGCGCGAGAACAGAACGACGACGCAGAGACAAGAAGGACACGAGCGCTCGTGCCCTTCGTGTCTCTGCGTCGCCGTTCTGTTATCGCGCTATAACTATCGTCATGTCATACCAACTAGCCTAAGCTGCCACGCCTCTTACGAGCAGGGTTTCAACATAAAGTTTCCTAAAAATACACTAGGGGGAACTTTGGCGCTAGTGTCTATGGGAGCTGCAATGCATGGCGCTTCAGCGAGCATAGGAGTGCGAATTTGTCTAAACTTCGTTCTTTCGGCTCCGTTTAACTCCGTATCGTCTGCATCCACATTGTCGCTTAATGAAGTTCAGCAAACGTTCGGCAATTCCACTTACACCTCTCTAACCTTTTTAGGCTCACGAATTCAAATGTTGTCTCGAAGTTCACAACGGCCTCTTCTTTTATCCACAAAGGGACGCCAAAACACGGCAACAAACAAATACATAGATGCGTGCGAAGCCATAGATTATACCACCATTACCATAGTGCCTGAATAATTGCAGTGTCAGAGTCCCCTCTAGTAGAGAGAGAGAGAGATAAAATGCAAGGAAAGGCAGGGAGGTTAACCAGACGCACATCCGGTTTGCTACCCTGCACTGGGGAAGGGATAAAGGGGAGAAAAGAGGTTGCAGAAAGATGAGAAGGTACACACAATCACGAGCACACTCGGGGAGCACACACAGTCTACAGGTGGTCGCTCAGGTTTGTTGACTTAAGGTAAGTAGCAGTGCTTTAGTTGCTTTCTGCGCAACTGAGGCAGATGCCCAAGGTCCTAGTATCTTCTGCACACAAAATGGTCCGGGGTCAAGTCGATTCAAAACCATCCGGAGCTGGCGTCGCTGTGTGTCGTAGCAAGCGCAGCTGCACAGAACGTGTTCGATGGTCTCTTCAGCTCCGCAGTAGTCGCATGTAGGAGTGTCTGCCATACCAATGCGAAAAGAGAGTACACCTTTGTAAATGCAACACCCAACCAAAGGCGGCATAACAGTGTCGCATCGGAGCGGGAAAGTTGTGATGGTAGCTTTAGCTTGAGCGAAGGATCCAGTTCATAAAATTGACACCTTTGGAAGCTGGTAGACGACCAGAACGTGCGTGTGAGATCTCGAGCCAGCAAGTAAAGTTGTCTTGCTGCATCATTCCTTGATATAGGAATCGGGACAACACGGGTTTCTTCATGGGCTGAGCGGGCTGCCTCATCGGCTAATTGATTTCCGGTAATACCGATATGTCCAGGCAGCCATTGATATATAATATCATGCCCTCGTGCTAGAGCTTCATGATGGCAATGTCTTATTTCTTGTACCAGTTGGTCATGACTCCTCCTACGCATGGCAGACTGCAAACTCTGAAGCGCTGCCTTCGAATCACAGAATATGACCCATTTTCCTGGACGTTCTTGAACGAGATATTGTAAAGCAGCCCTTATAGCAGCAAGCTCTGATGCCGTAGATGTAGTCATATGCGACAACTTAAACTTGATTGTCATTTCTGCAGCCGGAATTACAGCGGCACCTGATGAGCTGCTGGATAAGACGGACCCATCAGTGTATATCTGCGTTCGGTCTAAGTACAACTCATGTAATAATAGCAGTGTTGTTTGCTTCAATGCTACTCTGGAGTGACTGCTTTTCTTCTTGATTCCCGGAATTTCTAGACGTACTTGCGGCTGGTCGAGGCACCACAAAGGACATGCCGTTCTCGCAGCTGGCGTATATCCTGATGGAATGCTGTTTAGGTGCTTGGCTATGACGTCTGAAAATGTAGCACGTGGTCTTCCGGAAGGTAGAAGGGCCAAGTGGTGGTCGGGGACACGGCTAGCATGTCGAATGTGCGCTCTGAAGCAATCCACAACTATATATGTCCTGACCGGATGGTCTTTGGCAAGCATGATTGTGGCATAAGTAGAAGCGCATCGGGGCAGTCCTAGGCAGATACGCAGTGCCTGACCCTGCAAACTCTCCAATGAATGAGTATTCGATTTGCAAGTGTTAGTCAGTACCGGCAAGTTGTAACGCAATAGACCCAGAAATAGGGCCCTGTACAGCTGTAGCATGGAGGCCACAGAAGTTCCCCATGCTTTACCGCACAAGAATTTCATGATATGCACAATAGATAGCAGTCTCTTCTTCAAGTACGCACAATGTGGGCTCCACGAAAGACTTCTGTCGATTATTATGCCCAGGAAACGATGCGTCCGTGCATATTTGACACTCTGCCCATTGATGTAAACAGGGTATGGCGTCATTGGTTTGCGTGTAAACGCCATCAACGCGCACTTCACAGTTGATATATTTAGGCCTTGTTTCTGAAGGTAGGCTGTTGTGAGGGTTGCTGCCCGCTGTATTCGTGCACGCACCTGAGGGCGAGTAACTGCAGCACTCCAGAGGCAAATATCATCGGCGTATATGGATAGGCACACCGACTTTGGCAGAACCTTCACCAGACCAATGAGGGCCACATTGAACAATGTGGGGCTTAAAACACCTCCCTGAGGTACTCCGCAGTAGGTGTAATGTTGGGCGGTTGTACCCTCATATGTTTGTACAAAGAAACCCCTGCCAGTTATATAATCTTTTATCCATTGAAACATTCGTCCACCAATGCCCATTGCTGCGAGAGAAGCGAGGATGGCATCGTGAGCTACATTATCATATGCACCCTTCACGTCAAGAAAGAGTGCCACTGATATGCGCTTGCGACTTTTTTCTTGTTGAACAAATGTCGATAAGTCAAGGACACAGTCAATGGAGGAGCGGCCCCAACGAAAGCCTGCCATTAAAGAAGGGTATTCGGTGTATCGTTCCAAGTACCACTCGAGACAAAATAGAACCATTCTTTCCATCACTTTTCCGAGGCAGCTTGCGAGGGCAATGGGGCGATACGCTGTCAAGTCCAATGGTGATTTTCCCGATTTCAAAAGTGGTAATTATCGACTTATTTTCCATTCTCGAGGAACACTGCCGCTGAGCCAGGAGTTGTTGAAGCATGTTAAAAGTTCTTTTCTGGCTTTTAGATGCGGAAGCATCTTATACTCGCGCCTTGTAGTGCGCCGTCCGCGCCGTCCGCACCGCTTCTCGAACATTCGACAGCTGACGCGCGCGCATGCGCCGTCGCGCCGTCGCCCACTCTTCCACCATCTGTGCATCCCTTCCTCCTCTACACACCGCGCGCGCTTCACTCCTCCACCATCTGTGCACCCTTCCTCCTCTACACACCGCGTTCGACATCTACAATTCTCCTGATTCTCCAGTGGACGCGCATGTGGCGTCGCGCTTCGAGAACATTCAACAGCTGACAGTGCATGCGCCGTCGTGCTGTATATATACTCAAGGTCGGCGCTCGCTCGCTCAGTTGCCGCTCGTCGGTTGGTTTGTACGGCGCGTCGACGTCCAAGGTCGCGGTGAAATGAATTCCAACGAATCCACAAACACAATGATCGACGTCCCTTCGACCAGCGCCGCCCTTTCGCATACGTGTGTACGTGTTCACTCATTTAACACCCCCTCCTACAACCACGTTAACCAATTTAGCCATCGACCCAAGTAAGTCGCAATTTAACACCCCATTTCACAACCACGTTAACCAATTTAGCCATCGACCCAAGTAAGTCGCACTTTAACACCCCGTTAACCAATTATATGCTCCGCATCCTCCTCAGTGTTCCCCCGAGGGAAGCTGCGGGCAATTTTTTTGTCCAAGGTGTCCCAACGCACTATAAGTAATACCATCAGGACCTGGCGATGACATGCGCTTAGAAGAGACTAACGCACCTTCCAGTTCTTCCATGGTGAACGGAATGTCCATTTCTGGTAATCGCGTCTCGGGAACAATCACGGTGTCGATGCTCTCGTTCACAATATTCCCGGCAACTCTCGTGCAAAATTCTTCAGCCACCTCGAGTTCTGTTTTTCCATAATGGAGTGCCAAAGCTTTAAAAGGGTGCCGTTGTTGCGGAGAGGAGCGAAGACCACGAACTGTTCTCCAGATATATGACAGCGGTTTATGAGGGTCTAGAGATTCGCAGAATGCTTTCCAGCGTTCGCTCTCCAGTTTGTAAATGCGTCGTTGAATCTTTTTCTGGAGCCGCCTTGCTTCCCTCAGATCGTAAATTGATGTTGTGCGTCTGTATCGTCGTTCAGCACGCCTTCGTATAGCTCGTAGTTTTTCCAGTTCGATGTCAAACTGTGTTATTTTAGACGAAAATGGAAATTTACATTTGGACGCTTGCATAGCTTCCGCTATGGTATTTTCCAGGCTGCAGGCGAGGCCTTCTTGGCAGGCGTTCTCAACACGCGATGCAAACATCGACCAGTCAGTGCCAATTGCAACACCGGAAGAGAAATTTTTTATGATACCATCGATCGTCACGTAGGTGGGTATGTGATCACTCCCATGAGTCTCAATATCGCAAAACCACCTAACTTTGTGGGAGAAGCACCGTGACACCAATGTCAGGTCAAGGCAACTGCCATACGTGAGACCCCGCAGATATGTGGGGGTACCATCGTTCATGATGGAAAGGTCGTAATCGGAAGCGAATGTAACAATGTTCCGGCCCCTGGCATTCATCCTATAGTGCTCCCCCAAAGCATGTGATGGGCGTTGAAGTCACCGGTGATGATCCAAGGCCCATCGGTTCTCATTAGGATGTCTTTTAATCTGTCGCAGTCAAATCGCGATGACGGAGATATATATCCACCAATAAGCGTGAACGAAACTGCGTTCTTCTTCACACGAAGACACACGTACTGATTGTCGTCATTTGAACTTATTGGGTGCGAAAGATACGTCAAGTTTGTGCGAATGTGAACAATTACTTTGCTTCGTTCTTCGCAAGCGGCTGAACAAAAAGCTTCATAACCGGACAATCTATAAGGCGTTGATAAGTTTGGTTCACATATGACAAGTATAGGGAATTGATTGGCCCGAACAAATTGGCGAAAGTCCGAGATACGGGACTTCATGCCTCTGGCATTCCACTGAAAAATCGACGCACCTTTAACCTCAGTGCGGAAGATGAGATTTTGTTAAGCCATTGTGCTTATACGAAGTTAGCAAGAACTGGATTCAGTGCATCCAGTATTTGCAGTGCACTCTTAGCAGACGGAGATTGTATGCTGCTCAGTAGCGTGCGAATCGTGGCAATTAATGATTGCACGATTGCAGCCACTTGCCTGTCTTGGTTGGAAAGATCTCGAACCGGGACGATTGCAGTCACTTGCCTGTCTTGGTTGGAAAGATCTCGAACCGGGAGCGCGGACTGGCCGTCATGAAGCTCCTTCGGTTCGCTTGATGCTGCTTCCCTTTGAAGTGCAGGCCACTCTGTCGCAGTTAGGGTATGCTCACTGGCTTTGTCCTTTACAGCCTTTCCCACGGCATGTGGTCTGGGAGGCAAAGGAGGTGGTACTGATGAGGGATCACGCAAACGTGTCGAGGAGGTAGCGGGCGTCCTCGAAGACAAACGTCGACGTGAACGACGCCTTCTGACTTTACCTGCGGCTTCTCGATGAGATGAGTGATCGCGCACCATCTCCTTCAAGATGGCAATTTCCTTCTGAATCCGCGGGCAGTCCTTCGATGTGGCTTCATGGGATCCATTGCAATTAGAGCATTTCTTGACAGTTGCGACGCACGTATCCGCTTCATGGTGCTCGGCGCAGTGGTGGCATACCACCGAGTTCTCGCAGACGCTGCTCACATGTCCAAGTTTCATGCATTTACGGCACTGGAGAGACTTTGGAATGAAAGGCCGCACAGCATGTCTGAAGTACCCCACCTTCACATGAGAGGGGAGTGATGTGCTCTTAAACGCAACCTTCACACAGCGAGACTTGCCTAGCCGGGTGACATCAACAATTGGAGTATCAGTTGTTGACTTGACAAGAAGTTGTAAGTCCTTATTGGAAATAGCGACATCAATGTCGTAGATCACGCCGGTTACTACATCACATCCCAAGGGAACATGAGAGCGCACCTGGTTGCCGTCCAAGTCAGTTACACTGCGCAGAACGCCCAACGCACTTGCGTGCAAAACGTCCACAGCCAGCATATTCTTTCTGGCGTTCACTCCTATGTCCGTGATTTCATTTGGCACGAGCGTTTCCCGAGACCTCGACACAGACTGTCTGTTAAGGCGTTTCATGCAGACGGTAGGAAGTGCAGGCAGAAACAGGATGGTATAAGTGTTCGATTTCGGCGCTTCACTTACAGTTTGAATAGTTGAGGATGAGGATGTCCTCATGTCCCTTCTCTTCGCCTTGCGGCTCAGCACAGGTTGGAAACCGTCATCTGAGAAGTCCTCACTGCTGAGATAGTAAGCATGAGTATCTTCACTGTCGCTGTCGCTCGCTTGTCCCATCCGCTTCCTGGAGGCGGCCGCCGCTGACGCCGCTGGTGCCGACAGGCGCCCGGGGAGGTCTACATCCATCCCCTCCAAGGGAGCAGCGAAAACTGATCAACAAACTTAAATTACAACTGAAATACGCCGGAGTTAGCAGAAGTAGCTCCTATTCAAAACACCCCTCTAGTAAATGTAGAGGGAACTATACGGTGCCAAGTGAAAGAGTTGATGATTGCTTGCTGTTCAAAGGATGAAGCGAGCTTCTAGCATACGCTTGTTTTTTCGCCCCTGGCGGCAGCAAACGCTGCTCGAAGCCTTATAAAATGCATATTTCTGGGAAAGAACGTATTTCTACAATGTACATAAAATTAAAATTTTTAATAAGGATTTATGGTACAGTAGCGTGAATTCAGAAAAATTAAAAAAAGGTGGACCCATATCTTGCCATGGCGGCTGCTTTCTTTTCATGAATGTTGCAGGTTTTGTTATATATATATATATTGTAATGATGACAAAGCGGCGATCGTGCTCGGCGCATACCTGGGAGAGACGGAAGACGACGAGGAGGAAGCAGAAAAAGAACAGCCGGCCTGCAGCAAAGGCGTTGTCTCTTTGTCTTATTTCTCCGCGTTACAATGGCGCAGCCGACAGGACGAGTGCTCTCGAACTCCCCACCGATCACGGACGGCGTCCAAGCCTCCACGGCGGCACCGCATCATGACTGCAGCGAGGCCATTTCTCGAGGCTTCTCTCTGTTCGCCCAAGAGCTCAAGACATCCGGGTTTGGCTGCGCCTCTTTTGGATCGTTCAACGAGAACGAAATTCCATATTTTCATGGATTCAAGGATGACCCTACCAACTGGGTAAGCGTGATAAACTCGGTTGCCCTTAAATACTCGTGGAGCGACACGATTAAGAAGTCGGTCGCTGAAGGACGTTTGCGAGGATCTGCCCAAGCGTGGCATCGTTTCCAAGGCAGTACATACGCTACATGGCAAACATGGAGCGCGGCCCTGATGTCCGCGTTTGCGCCGCTTCCGAGCGCTTACGACGACCGTTTCATGACCATGCGGTCACGCCGGCAAGGTGCAACCGAGGACGTCGCGACTTACATCTACGACAAGCTGGACCTTTTACAAGCTTGCGATATACAGTGGACCTCCTCCGCAGCCAGGCAGTACATCATCGACGGGATCCATGACTCGACGCACGCAGCCGTCTTGTCCGCCTACAACCACCCAGTCCACATCTCCACTTTCGTACGCCAGGCAATGGAGTTGCAGGACACGTCTCATCGCCGGGCGGCTGCAGTTGGCCCAAAGGAGCCAGCTTCACCGAGACGCGGATGCTATACGTGTGGCCGCATCGGGCATGGGTATAAAAGCTGCCCACAAAGCCAACCTCAAGCGATGCAATATCAATCACGCCCACTTCCAACCCTCAAGGTCCGCGTCGACGGCATCGGAGAACTGACAGCTCTCGTTGATACCGGAGCTCAACGTACGGCGTTGCTTCGCCGCCACGCCTCCGAACCTCTCCAGCCTTGGACTGAGCCACCACTGCGGGGTCTCGGGGGCGACGTACTACCGGTCGGTGCCCTAAACCTGCAACTCAACACCGAGGCCGGCAGCAAGTTTTTGTCCTCGGTGCCCGTCTTCGACGACCTGCCCACAGACATGGTTTTAGGGGCCGACTACCTGCTCTCCGGGGAAGTGCGCCTCACGGTGGAAGGAAGTACCGTCAACCTCCATCCTGTGGCTCCAAGTGTGCCTCCGGCGCAATCCCAAGGTGAGCTGACGACGCCACTTACACTTCCCGCAATACTCGAGAGGCACGCATCGCTCTTCGCTGATACTACTACTCAGCTTCCCGGAACTAGCGTGCTAGTGCACCATATTACTACCGACAATCATCCGCCGGTGTCCATACCGTTACGTAGATATGCCGAACGAGAGCGGATATTAATTGACCAGCAGGTGCAAGAAATGCTTGCCGCAAGCATAATCAGGCCATCTTCTAGCCCGTGGGCAGCACCTGTTGTCCTAGTCCGTAAAAAGGACGGCAATCTCCGATTCTGTGTTGACTACCGAGAGCTGAACAAGCACACCATACCAGACTCGTACCCGCTGCCACGCATTGACGACGCTATTGACGCCGTACGAAAAGCGAGGTTCTTTTCGTCGCTAGATTTAAAAGCAGGGTATTGGCAGATCAACGTGGCTGAAGAAGATAAGTTTAAGACGGCCTTCCGAACACCATCTGGCTTGTACGAGTTTAATCGGATGCCGTTCGGTCTGCGAACTGCTCCAAGCACCTTTCAGCGTGCCATGAACACAGTGTTAGGCACACTGATAGACCGTGCCTGCGTCGTGTACCTCGATGACGTTCTAGTCATCGGGGAAACAGAAAAACAACATCTACAAAATCTCGACACGGTTCTGCAGAGGCTATACAACACCGGCTTTCGACTTAACCGCGAGAAGTGCCAGTTTGGGTTGACGACAATATCTTATCTTGGTTATCAGATATCTCATAATGGCGTACGACCCTTGCCTGAACGCATAGACGCCGTTGCCAAATACCCTGCACCAACATCTATAAAACAGCTCCAGGTATTCCTAGGAATGGCGTCATACTTGCGCAAGTTTGTACCGAGCTTTGCGTCAACTGCTGCTCCACTCACGGACTTACTGAAGAAAAACGCCCAATTTCAGTGGGGTCCTTTGCAGGATAACGCCTTCCAAACCCTCAAACACCAGCTTACACATAGCCCGGTGCTCTGCCACTTTAATGAAGATTGGATGACAGAAGTCCATACTGATGCGAGTCAGATTGGCCTGGGGGCGGTTTTACTTCAACGTGACTCGAGTGGGCGTGGGCACGTCATCTGCTACGCCAGTCGTAAACTATCGGACGCAGAACGGCATTATCATTCGAATGAACTGGAGTGTTTGGCTGTAGTATGGAGTGTGGATGAAAAGTTCCGCCACTACTTGTTTGGCCGACACTTCACGGTAGTAACAGACAACTCCGCGATTGCGTGGATGTTCCAGAAGCAGCACCTCAAGCACAAGTTTGCCCGATGGATTGTTCGGCTCCAAGACTATACGTACGACATCCGTCACCGTGCTGGAGCACAAAATCAGCTTGCGGACGCTTTATCGCGAAATCCGATCGAGGAGTTCTCCACACGAAATCGAGAAACCTGGATCCTGTTTTCTCAACAGGACGTGACCAAGGCTCAGCAAGCCGATGGAAGACTCGCATCCGTTATAGACTCCATTGGCGATGCGGGACGCAATGCCAAGTTTGTCTTACGTAATGGAACGCTGTATCGGCGTCACTGGGCCGATAAAAGCACCGAGTGTCATCTCCTGGTCATTCCTGACACCTTAAGATCGAGCGTACTACGCGCCATCCATGACACTCCCGAGGGAGGCCATGTTGGCTACAGAGCCACCTTACGCAAGGCACAAGAACGTTTTTGGTGGCCGAAAATGGATAAAAGCGTGCGTTCATACGTTGCCAGTTGCGAGATTTGTCAGCAACACAAACGACGTCCTGGAGCTCGACATGGACTTCTTACGCCGATCAAGCCTCCAGAGACAATTTTCCACACGTTGGGCATAGATCACATCGGGCCTCTTCCAATGACGACAGCGGGCAATCGTTACATTATACTCGCTGTGGACTACTTGTCCAAGTTCGTAGAGGTCGCGGCCGTGCCTTCGCTTGCTGCTAGCCATGTCATCCGATTCCTGAAAGATCGCTTCGAATGGCGACACGGTCTTCCTAACAAGTTGATCTCCGACCGGTCGACCACCTTTCGCAGTCGCGAGCTCCGCACTTACCTACAACAAGCTGGAGTGGACCATCACTTCGCGTCGGCATACCATCCGCAGGCGAACGGACTGACCGAAAGGTCGAACCAGACTATCCAGGCTAGACTCGCACCGTACTGTAAGAATCACAAACGAGGTGAGGCCGACTGGGATGATCATCTCCAAGCAGCTGCGTACGCAGTGAACACGGCGGCACACAGCTCCACAGGAACTTGCCCCTACGAGATTGTCTATGGTCAGCTCCCGCAACTGAATGCTACGTTCGGTTTGGACACTCCCGTTAAAGTAGGGCGTTCCGCTGCACGCCAGAGACTTTGTCGCGATATCCGTGTGGAGGCGCGTAGGAGGATTGTGCATGCTCAACAGGCACAAAAGCGATACTACGACCGACGCCACCGTCCCGCGCCGAAATACAGTGTAGGTGATGAGGTGTGGCTACAGCGAGGTGCGCCATCGTCTTCAAACAAACTGCACCCAAAGTACGACGGCCCTTACATTATTTCTGAGCGCTTGGGAGATAACACTTGGCGAGTACGATCCACAGCTTCTGATACGCGCAGAGACAAGAGAAAACGGAATAACTTTGCGGTGCATGTGTCGCGGATGAAGAACTGCATACGGCGGCAAACGTGACATTGGTTTGTGTTTTTCTTACAGGAGTAGACCAGCTGCAGCGTGGCCGAGTGTAATGATGACAAAGCGGCGATCGTGCTCGGCGCATACCTGGGAGAGACGGAAGACGACGAGGAGGAAGCAGAAAAAGAACAGCCGGCCTGCAGCAAAGGCGTTGTCTCTTTGTCTTATTTCTCCGCGTTACAATATATATATATATATATATATATATATATATATATATATATATATATATATATATATATATATATATATATATTACTGAAAATGCGGCCATCGTGGTCAGGATTCTATCCCGCGGCCTGCAGGGCAGCAGCCGAGTGCCTTAGTCATTAGACCACCGTGGCGGGCGCGCGCGTCACCTATTCCATCTTTTTGAACAGCGGTAGGCGCCGTCGACCACCTTATTTAAGTAGACCCACTTTTTTAAGGGAAGAACGTGCCTTCTTGCTTTCAACACTTTCCATAATCTCTTCTTCTTATGAAGCGTCTTGTTATTGCTGCCGCGGTTGTTGTCGTTGGTCATCGTCATACACACTTTTCATTTCCTTTCTTTTTTGTGTGTGCGTGTGTGCGTGTGTGTGCGTGTGTGTGTGTGTGTGTGTGTGTGTGTGTGTGTGTGTGTGTGTGTGTGTGTGTGTGTGTGTGTGTGTGTGTGTGTGTGTGTGTGTGTGTGTGTGTGTGTGTGTGTGTGTGTGTGTGTGTGTGTGTACTGCCTGTTGTATAGTAAATATGGGTCGTTCGTAAGGAGTTATCAATTCGTTCTCGACACCATGAAATTGTGCTCCTTGCTTCTGACAATGTGTTTCTTTGCACTATTCTGGAGAGCGATTTGGGCTCGTTAATGGTTCATCACATGGGATGAGAAAACTGCGCTATGAAACGGACGAGAACTAACGAAAACTGTGTCGTGTCGTCCTTAGTCCTCGTCAGTTTCTTAGCGCTGCTCTTTTTTTTCTCAATCAATTTCTTCATTCTTATTTATTTATTCGTTCATTCATTCATTCATTCATTCACTGTACTCGGTACCTATCATAACGGCGCCCCCCTGTACTTTCAAGTTAGTCTTAAACGTTCAGCTGTATTCTATGCGGTATATTTTGCCAGCAGCAACCGAAAAATAAATTGCGTTCATAAGTATATCCACAAAAAGATAAATATGAATCTTCTTTTCTAAAAAAAAAAACACTCATAAGCGCGAGTGTTCAGCCTGCTGAAAAAAAAACATGATGTAATACCGGTCTCGACCGGGCTAGCTCCTCTAGCTCGGCCGTGTACCGCTATACCGCAAAATTACTTCGGTACACGTGTCCACATGCGCGTCCGAGTATTTTTCCGTTTTTAGTTTTATTCTTTGTGCCACGTACATAAAATGATAACTTCTGTGTCAGTGCCCAATGTAAGTGGACACTGAAAGGTAAGTCAACACGGAATCGTTTAAGTATGAGTATCAATAAAATAACGCAGTTATGCTCATTCATTACAGCACTTTGATGGAAGCTAAGGAATCAGCGTGTGTGCATGACCCAAACAGTGACATGAATACGACCTGTAATTCAAAACAGAGCCGAGGGATAGGTTCATTCATCACCGTCATCTCTACCTCCTTTGTTTTATTCTTTTTTTTGCGAAGTAGCACGCGTTATAGTTAATACACTTCGGCTATAAGAGACCGTGACTCCGAATAAACATCATCGAAACTGTACATTGAGAACTCTGATGTCTTTTTTTTTTCATTTACTCTCCGTTTGGTAGTGTTATAGCCAGAGCAGGTGAGGAGATACGGGGAGCAGCGTATCTCTTTGGCCTACTGTCGAGCCGTTAGAGGAGCACCAGAAGCTCCCACGGCCAACAACGCCGATCTGGGACGCTAAAACTGTCCGTCATGAGGTACGGGGTCGCCGCGATCCATCACGTAAAAGAAGTATAACGAATCTGTTGACGTAGCTGGAGTGGACGTAGCGTGGCAGAGCCGTGACTGGGTCGACTGCTGTGCAGTCGAACGCTCGCACACTGCAGTCACAGTCTCCGAAGTATAGTCATGTCCGCCACGACGCTGTCCCGATGCACGCTGCTCGTCCTGGTCCTCCTGTGGTGCGACGTGTCGGCGGGACCAGGCCTCGACACAAAGTTCCTCATGGAGCTGGCCAGTCATTTCGACACGTCGGTGCTGACGCAGTCCTGCAGGAAGGGTATAACCACGAAGATTTGTTGCTAACTGCGGGGGTTTTACGTGCCAAAAAAAAAAAACACGACACCCAGTAAACCAGTTTGCACCCTTAACCCTTTCAGACGCCACCTGTGAAAAACTCTCTGTAGATGCGTGAAACTGTGGCAGCATAATTTTAAGATGTATTGCAACAACAATTATT
Organism: Rhipicephalus microplus; assembly: GCF_013339725.1. Taxonomy (NCBI): domain Eukaryota; kingdom Metazoa; phylum Arthropoda; class Arachnida; order Ixodida; family Ixodidae; genus Rhipicephalus; species Rhipicephalus microplus. The sequence goes on along the minus strand of NC_051167.1, from coordinate 130,130,219 downwards.
ATATAATAGATTAATCTGTGAGTTTTATAGCAGTTAACATGAATTAAGCTTTAATTGAATATGTGCTTATTCCGAAGATATTCATGTTTGGTTCTTGCATGTATAGAATCAAACCTTCGAGTAGTGAAGTTGTGCAAATTGGTTTCTGGTGTTGCTGTTAATGAGAAAAGAAAAGAAAAAGATACGTGTTTCGACCTGGCTCCGCAGAAGCGCCACGTCGAACGATTCGTCGACCATTGTATACTTTAGAAAAAGCGATTATAGGCAACAGTTTGGTACAAAGTGACGTTAAATGAAGACTACTAGGCAGGAGGTTTATTTCATCTAAACCTAATTGTTTCGTGCACTTTTACACCACCTAGTCGACACAAGTAGCGAAAACTAGTGATGTACACAATTGTGTACAAAGCGTCTAAAAGGGTTGAGGGTGCTTTGCATGACTGTAACTAACAAACTACAAGAGTGATTTCACTATCCAAAACATCCCCCTCATGAATGTTTTAAAGTACCAAAACACCCATGACATGCATGGGTGTTTTGGTTTGTCAAGTTTTATTTACACAACTAAATAGTACTTTATTATCAAGCATATGATCAAAGTGAATCAAATGCGTTAAGTAATGCAAATAATGGCTTGTGGAAGTCGCGCGCAACCTTTGAACTCGTGAGGCCACGCACTCATGTGTTGTACCGTATTTTCTCGCATAATTTGCGCACCTTTTTCTCCGATTTGGAGGCACCGAGAAGGGGGTGCGCAAATTACGCGAGGCTTTCGCCAGCGCATCAGAAATATTATGCCATAGTCCTAACGTGCGCAGTATATACATTTACAAAAAAGAGATAAATTGGAGCACAAAATAAGTATATACTTGTTAATTTTGAAAGAATTACAGCGCGCTTTGCCCAGCCAGATCCTGTCACGCTCGGTCTAGCGGAAATCAACAATGATCGCGAAGTCCGGTTGGGATTCATTGTATTTTCTTGAAGCTCTTTTGACAATGCTGGGAGAAACTAGGTCCCACTGACACGGCGATACACGAAGAACTAAGCGACCACCCACGATTGAAAAGGCCTCCTTCAATGGCAGGAAACATGCTTTCTCGCGTATTGGCAGTGCCGATCATCACGTTGATGTACGTCCCCTCAAAGTACTTTGCGGCAGCACACTTCCCGTTTTCCTCAGCGAAATTCACAACAACGAGTATAATTTCGCCGTATATATAATTGCTGCAGCACATCGCAAAGAAATCATCAGAACGAGGAGGACAGTTGGAGCACCAGGCCCTCAAACGCCTCTGATGCGGAAACTCGTCCGTGCCGTGACTTGTGCGTGTATTCTCGCCATTAGACAGTTATAGTTTAGCGTTAGCGTGGTAGCGTAGGTTAAAGGAATGGCGTTACAGTGCAGCAAACGTTCGTTGTGGGCAGCGTCAGTTTAACGAGATAGCGTTTACGTGGCCTAGCTGGGATGGTGGCGCCACCTATTAGGTGGTTAATAGGTTAAGCAGTGAAAATGAAAAGCAAACGAGAATGTTTGCCTACGCCACCGCGCGAAACATTGTTAGAAGTTTATTTTAGTGATAATAAAAGTAGAGAATTATGAACCACGCACCAAACGCGAAAACATCTATGTTGCCGATTTGTTTACATCAATCTTGGCCTGGATGCGTGCGAAATGGGAAGATATCTCAAGAACTACGGCAACTTATCCGTAATACTCGGTCATCGAAGCTAACTGAAGGCAAGCGAAGCCACTTGGAACAGTCGTTTGTTGCGAACAAGGTGAATCTGAATTCAACAACTACACCAAAATCGCTTCGAAGCGGGCGTCCGAGAGTGCCGCCGTGTTTACGTACACTACGTACACCTATGCTACCATGGTAACGTGAAATCCGAAAAATACCGCGCGTACGGAAAGCGGTACGGGTGACGTACGTATCCTCGCATGCGCACTTCGATTCCGGTATCACGGTACATCCGGTAAGCCCGGTATACTATAACTCTCTATTATCGCTGCGGTAGAGTTAGCAGATAGCGGGAGGCAAACGTTCGAACAGTTCCGGCGACCCGTCAACGTGTTCGTGTTCGGTAATCTAGGCACCCTCGTTCGGGGAATTCCTCGGAAGCAGGGACTTCGCACTGGCAGCCTGTTTGACTGCGCTCGTCTGTCTGCTCGGTAAGGCGCGCACCCGGCTGAAGAATCGAAAGGACCAAAAAGAGCGCGCACCAGCGAGCTGACTCGGGCAGCACGAAATGTGCGAGTGGAAAGTTTTTTCTTTTTTCCTTCAGAAGGCTGACAAATTATTAGGGGTGCGCAATTCATGCGAGGGCGCACATTGTACAAATAAACACATTACATTGATTTGAGCACACCTGCATGCTGCACGGAGTCACGAGATTTTGTTCTGATTTTTGGTTTCGTAAGAGAAGCCCCGTAGGGCCTGCCAAAAATTGCCATGGCCGACGGTATTTCACGTCGTCCCGGCGGGATATTGGGAAAAGTTTTCAACTAGCAATAGTCGCCCCTCAGTTTACACTTCATTGGGTACGACACCGCCTCTGCGCAAAGCTGACGTGAAGGAGTTCTCCGAAGGCATCCCACTACAAGTAGCCAAACTATATGCACTGGCTGTAAATGCGCAAAACTGGCAATTCGTTAAGTAACTAGTTGTATTTATTAATATTTATGTGCTTAAGTTGATTTAAATGCTTAAGCCAAGTTTACTTTTATAGCGAATGATATTTTTTATCTGATTTTTTGAACAAAAATTGCTATAGCATGTACGCAAAAGCACGTCAGTTTTCCGCAGCCACGTTTTCACTTTTTTTTTTTGCATAGGTGGCGCCAGCTGTTTAAAAAAATAACCGCTTGCCCGTGTTGGCTGGAGTAAAGGTTGGGTAGGGGTTTAACGGTACAGCTATTTTGATGAACTATAGTCGTACCTTTGGAACATACTGCAGTTCTAGAGTAAGTTGGAACATCCTGTCTGCATTCAAGACACATCAACCGGGCGAGAATTCCGGAGAAATTTCAACTTGACTTCTCTCGATCCCATTGAAGGAAAGGCAAGTTTTGGTTCGCCATGTGCATCACTGCTTAAAAACTTGTATTTGTGATACAATTGCTAATTACCACAGAACAGTGCTTGAATCATACATAGCATCCTGGAGGGCCCGGACAAGGCCGTATTATAACCACGTGTAACGTCAGAACTTCGTGGCTTCTCCAAGCTGCGGAACCGCATGCTCACAAGTCCCCAAGTGCCTAGGGGGCGGAGGGTTTTGGTTCGTCGTTGTGTTAGAGCCATCGCCTTCTCGGCTTAATTTACAATGAATTTTCGTGATACTGTCAAGAACTGTTTATAAGACACGATTTCGTGTCAAACATGACGCTGAGATGTAGCGCACCCAGAGTTATTTTGTAACGCCTCTCCATGGCACCTGCAAAAAAAAATCGTTTTGTTAAATCATTGCTAACATTTATTATTAATTTGATAGCTAAATTGGTTTCAATGTTTTAGCCAAAATTACTTTTATATTTAATAGCTTCCTTTCATTGTTTAAACAAAATTTGTTATAGCAGGTACCTAAAAGAATGTAAAGCATTTGTAAAGCCACATCGTACCCCGTGCACATCATTTTCTCAATTGCTGGTCTCGTTGTGGTTGTCGGTACATCCATCAACCATGCTGTAAAAAAAAAAAGCATAGGCTGTGCGCGTAACAGTGGCCGTTTCAAGCCATCTTAGAATGCGTACTGCAAGTACAGTTGTCAGGTTCCCGCTACGCCATAATTCTTTAGAAAATCAGTGAGGGACCCACAATGCGTCCGTGAGGCTGCACGTGAATTTGCCCATCTTATCAATTTGTTCTGCTCCGTAGCTAAGTACCGGCAAGATAACAGCTGTTATATACCTTACTCTTGAGGGATAGTGGCAATCTACCAGTCCATGGTTTGAGAGTGCTTGCGAAATGTGCTCCACCCCATTCTTATTCTTCTAGTTACTTCACTCTCGTGGTTCGGCTCTGCGGTTATTACCTGCCCTAAGTAGACATAGTCTTTTACAACTTGAAGTGCACTATTACCTATCTCGAAGCGCTGCTCTCTTCCGAGGTTGTTGTACATTACTTTCGTTTTCTGCAGATTAACTTTAAGACCCACCTTTCTGCTCTCCTTGTCTAACTCCGTAATCATGAGTTGCAATTCATCCCCTGAGTTACTCAGCAATTCAATGTCATCGGCAAAGCGTAGGGTACCAGGGTACTCTCTATTATTTCTTACCCCTAACTCTTCCCACTCTAGGCCTCTGAAAACCTCCTGTAAGTATACGCGGTAAATTGGGGAGATCGTATCCCCCTGCCTTACACCCTTCCTAATTGGTATTCTGTTGACTTCTTTATGAAGCACTATGGTGCCTGGAGACTTACACTGAAGACCTAAACCTGGAGACTTAAACAAGATAGGTTCAGCTTAAATTAAGGACGACGCAACGAGCAATGAAAAAAAAAGTGGTAGGTGTAACCTTAAGAGACAAGAAGAGAGCAGAGTGGATTAGGGAACAAACGGGGGTTAAGGATTTCATAGTTGAAATCAAGAAGAGGAAATGTACATGGGCTGGCATGTAGCGTGTAGAGAGGATAACCATTGGTCATTAAGGGTAACTAACTGGATTCCCAGAGAAGGCAAGTTGGTTAGGGGGAGACGGAAGGTTAGGTGGGCAGATCAGATAAAGAAGTTTGCGGGTATAAACTGGCAGCAGCAAGCACAGGACCATGTTAACTGGCGGAACATGGGAGAGGCCTTTGACCTGCAGTGGACGTATATAGTCAGACTGATGATGATGATGATCAATTTATCGAGGCCCTTGCAACTGATAAAGAATAAATGTGCCTGAGCGCTTTGTAATGGGTGGGCCTTTAATACACCCACTCAATGTGCGATTCGCATCGTTTGACTCCCGGCACGGTACTATCCTTCTCGCAAGCAATATTACATGCGCTATAGAGCAGCTCCTTCCGCTACATGACAGCGAGTGCGTCGTTCAGTGCTTCCAAGCCATCGCCGAGGGCTCAGCCACAATTCTTTGTCGTCATCGTTGACACCACAAACATGGTGCACATAATATTTTGCAGACGTATAGTGGGTACCACACTTCTCTGCAGAATGACGAATAAATGCAAAATTGGTGCTTCCCGACTTTATAATTGTTATGACGATTTACGGCGTAGTGGGTACCGTGCTTGTGCACCTCTGTTCCTACAGCCCCGAGAGAGTCAACAACGTACTCAGCTATAAAGGCTGTTCTTCCAGCTTTCGCCGTGACTGTGCTGCATGGTCCGCGTAGAGCGTGGGTGATTTTTTCTCCGAAGCATTTTCGAGCAACGACGTCACCCGATTGCCGCCCATATGCCCTGGGTTCGATTCGCACTCGAGTCGAAGATATTTATAGCTTATTTTCATCTACCTTGAACTTCAGCACATGTGCAAGGCTGATTTCTTGCTCACGACCAAAGATGCTGACACCGATGCCGAAATTTCCGCGAAACCAATTCTTTAACGATATCGCGCGAAGGCATGTGCACGAACGAGGACGACTTCACCGTACTAGTTTTGTTGGCAAGGTGGCGGACCCATTCGGAATCTGGCTGATTCAGGAGCCATATACTGCAATTTTATAGTCACCAAATCCTTATCACGGTAACTAATCGTCGTATACTCCTCACGTCAGTTCAGCGCGGATAAGTGTATATTGCTCTCTTGAATTTGATTGATTTATTGAATAATTGATTGAGTGGTTGATTGATTGGTTGAATAATTGATTGATATTTTGCATATGCTGGCAGACAAGCGATATTTCGTTTGCGCGCAGCGTCACCGTTTTACGCCGACTGTAACGAGCGAAAACGGGGCGTGATGACAAAAAGAACAATTCAAGCACTCATTGATTAACCCTTCAGCAGCGGTGGATACGTTTCTGTACGCAAATTGTTTATGCTAGCTGTGTGTAAATGCGGCCAAAATAAAGCAGGATTTTTTACTTATTATCCTAATGGAACTTTCTACACAGTCGATGTGTATTGTCTAATCCTCAAAGCAGTGCGTATACTGTAGCTGACCACTCTCGTCAGGGCACTACTATATGCGACGGCTGGTTTGACGCACCACGTTCCAGAACCAACGTCAAAAGTATTACTTTTCTAAAAAAAATGATGGCACACATATATTCGGAGCCTTTTATTTCATTCCTTTCATGTCAAAAATTAAACGTGACTGGGTGCAGAGTGATGAAGTGTTCAATTACATGCTAATCACAGCTCTTTGTTGAAACTCACAAGACGACTCATTTGTCATTTTCTTCCTCGGAACGTAAAACTTAGCGCCTTAGAATTACGTGGATTTAGCGCATTCGTTGACAGTGTATCATAACTAGCGCCTGAGAACGATGTAGGCGCGGGGTAGTGTGCCGAGAGTATGTGCGCATGTCAATTGTGCAGTGATGGTAGCCCTGGCTGATACACAGACACAGTACGTAGTCCTCACTGCAATGACTCGACGTCCACTATAGACTCCCTATGTATTCGCACGATCAGTAGCTTTATTTCCTAAGGCCTCTTACGACGATGGTTATAGCGCGAGAACAGAACGACGACGCAGAGACAAGAAGGACACGAGCGCTCGCGTCCTTCGTGTCTCTGCGTCGTCGTTCTGTTATCGCGCTATAACTATCGTCATGTCATACCAACTAGCCTAAGCTGCCACGCCTCTTACGAGCAGGGTGTGAACATAAAGTTTCCTAAAAATACACTAGGGGGAACTTTGGCGCTAGTGTCTATGGGAGCCGCAATGCATGGCGCTTCAGCGAGCATGGGAATGATGGGTAGAGTGCGAATTTGTCTAAATTTCGTTCTTTCGGCTCCGTTTATCTCCGTGTCTTCTGCATCCACATTGTCGCTTAACGAAGTTCAGCAAACGTTCGGCAGTTCCACTTACACCTCTCTAACCTTTTTAGGCTCACGAATTTAAATGTGGTCTCGAAGTTCACAACGGCCTCTTCTTTTATCCACAAAGGGACGCCAAACCACGGCAACAAACAAATACATAGATGCGTGTGAAGCCATGGATTATACCACCATTACCATAGTGTCTGAATGATTGGAGTTTCAGAGTCCCCTCTAGTAACTGTAGAGGGAACTATACGGTGCCAAGTGAAAGAGTTGATAAATGCTTGCTGTTCAAAGGATGAAGTGAGCTTCTAGCATAAGCTTGTTTTTTCGCCCCTGACGGCAGAAAACGCTGCTCCAAGCCTTATAAAATGCAGATTTCTGGCAAAGAGCGTATTTCTGCAATGTACATCTAATTAGAATTTTTAATAAGGATTTATGGTACAGTAGCGTAAATTCAGAAAAATTAAAAAAGGTGGACCCATATCTTGCCATGGCGGCTGCTTTTTTTTCATGAATGTTGTAGGTTTAGTTACTTTGTTTTACTGATATAAAAATTACAATGCCTTGAACACAAATTAAGAGATGGAAAACAGAAAAGAGCAAGGCAGGAGGTTTAACGAGAAGCAAGGATCTAGTATGCAACCCTGTACTGGGGTTGAGAGAAAACTAAAAACCAAATATGGATTCCCATTCCCAGCTCACGTGATTCCGTTGCTCTAGTGAGTCTTTTCTGAAGTTGGTCAAGCGGCAGTTGCAATTTCAATACTTTCCCGCAACTAAGACGTATTGAACGCCGGCACACACTACAATAAATAACGGTCATCAAAAAACGTTGAACCCACTATACTTACGTAACTGCCACGTCTTTCAGGTATATTTTGAGAGACACTTGATGTTTGAAAGAGAAAGTTCAAGTGGGCACACTTGCTAGGGGTGTGTGTGTGTGTGTGTGTGTGTGTGTGTGTGTGTGTGTGTGTGTGTGTGTGTGTGTGTGTGTGTGTGTGTGTGTGTGTGTGCGTGTGTGCGTGTGTGCGTGTGTGCGTGTGTGCGTGTGTGCGTGTGTGTGTGCGTGTTCCAGCCTGAGCACAAGAGGGTTCAAGAACCCCAGACCTTCACCCCCCCCCCCCTTGTGATTTGCCCCACTGGTCGTCTTGATAGGCGCAACTTTAATTCGACGGTTTCTTTCAACTATTTTCTTTTTGTTGCGATCTATACAGTATTCAGCAAGTGCAAAGCCCGCATCATTCCTCTGGTATTACAGCTGGAGAGTCTTCTGCAGAAGGCTCCCGGTCTTCTGGTAAGCACTGTCCCCGCATCATCCTAGAGTACAGTGACGGCATGCACGACTTATGCGTAACCGAATCGCCCTCTTTTTTTTTTACCTCTCATTTCCTTAGGATGTGGAGTGCGTCCAAAAAGAACTGGCCAAAGGATTCCCGCGATTCGACATCGAGTGCGTCATGAGCGACGACTACAGGGAGGTCAGTCATTCCCCCTCCCATGCTACACTCACGCTGCGAAGCACACCATTGAGTGGACCCCCGAAAGAAATGCTTCGTGACCGGAATATTTCTAGATAGGTGGCTTCTAGAAGCTCCCAGAAGCTAAGCTAAGTTTAGGAGCTTCTACACTGAATTCTTAAGCTACCGGTTCGCAACACTCATACCGTATGTTAGCACATTAGGTGAAATTAATCCGGAAAACATTTCCTCATCTACTCTTTCATTACTCTTTAATGCTATAACACTGCTACTGTTTTTTTTCTTTTGCAGATTGAAGACAGGATGATTGGCGCTGTTAAAAAATTTGATGCTTATGGAGACCCAAGCTCGTTGAGCTTTCCTTAAAACGTGTGCGTTTCCCGATAAGCCAGACGCACCGTAGCCATGTCAACAATCGAAGGCGCAGCTGCTCTAACGCCTGGCACAGCCTCGTGACGCCATTCAAAACCGCTCATGCGCAATAGCGACAACCGCGCAGCTGCTATCGTTAAGTCACGCCCGGCGACAGAATCTGGGGTCCCTAGTCCCCAGATGAAACAAGTTTCATCTAGGGACGTTAACAGAGACAACTCGCACAACCGAGTTTTGCCACTTGATCATGTACCACCATGGGACGCGCAAAGAAAGTATACTCTAAAAAATGATCGAGTAAAATGGGTGTCTCTTTGCCCCACAACAATATTCGTCAACAGGATTGCTTGCCCTTCCCATCTCGAAAACTCGGCTCTGGCCACTATCATATCAAGTATGCTATGTCCCGCCGATAACGCGCAGGGCGTTCGTGACATGCAAGGGCCAGACGCGCGGTGATAACGCTGGGGAATGAGTGCAAGACATATAAGCCGATTATTGTTGCGGGACAAAAAGACGCCGTTTTCACTCAATCGTTTAGAGCGTAAGTAGTACTCCGCCCCAAAAAAAGCAAGTGCATCGTGAAGCGAGGCTTCTCGTGGTGCGAGAATGGCAACGGCAACGACGATCGGATCCAAAAGGCGCGCCTATAGAAAAGGGAGAGCAAAAGACGACGAGAAGATACTCTGCCGATCACCGTGTGTTGAATAGGCTGCGTGTGTGCGAGCCCTGCGTCAGGATCCAGCCTACCGGAAAGCAGAGTACACGCGATTCCGTGCTCGCCAGCTTCACTGTGTCTCTATAGCTTCGAAGTATGGCAGCTTGGGTTAGTTGGTATGACGATAGTTATAGCACGAGAACAGAACGACGACACAGACAAGAAGCACACGATGGACAGCTGTCCTTAGTGTTCTTCTTGTTTCTGCGTCGTCTTCGTTCTGTTCTCACGCTATAACATTCGTCATGTCTCTATAGCCTTACGAACTCGAGTGCAAGCTTTCGCCTTTTCTTTTTTTAATTTTTTTAAGTATTCTATGCGACCCCCATGTACAACGCAGTTACCGAGTAGTGAAGTGCTCCTAGATAAACGATGACATTACATGGAGTGTCCAGGGTATACAGCTGCAGTAGTATTGCGTTTCTTTTCAGGCCATGGAATGCATGGAGGACCCAAAGGTCTTGGTGAGTGGACCCTCTGCTCTTTGCGATTTTCGCATGCGTAAATCAACGCTACGCATAGAACACAATTTACTAGAAAGCAGCATGCTGCCGACCATCTGGTTAAAGTGTAATTCCCGAACAGTTCCGTGCTCAAGCGTGGCTTGCTGGACGAGCTGCTAGCTCTCAATACGAAAGGCATCGATAGGAAAGAGCCCAGGAATATTTTTAAGGCGGAAGTTTTATACGCCCCAGGAAACGACTAATGTAAACATCGTTGTAGCGTCCGGTGTCGGCTTGACTTGTAGAAAAAAATGGCACTTGCAAAAATGCGCTTTCATCACGACGTGTCGTATCGCTTATATTTGTGACGTCATCATGACGTCGTCGCTTTACAAAGTTGTACTAATCAACGCTGTCAAAGGTGTAACGTCGAAGACGTACCAAAAGTGTACCACGTTAGCTGTGCAAACGTCTTCCAGGAGAGAGTAGGGGTGGGGGGGGGGGGCAATATAGTCGATTATGGAGCAACAAGACATGACGACGATGATGGCTTTCGTCTTCGACTCTTATTCGGTGAATGCGTAAAGTGCCACACGTTTGAGTGCAACGCAAGCACCATGACAGCGAAAGAGAACACAAGGCAACATTTATGTTCCTTTCCGTCTTCGTCGTTCTCGTCTCGTGGCACATTTAGTAGCTTTGCTGAAGACATAAACCTTGGATGCCCTAGAGGTGGGACGGTTAATTGCACACTCGCTCACGTGCTCTGACAGTGCCCGGTGTTACAAAGCACAAAGTGTGTTTAGAAAAAGTGGGTGACGATTTAGAGTACTAGGTACTCTACTATGGGAGGGATTAAAGCCATTACGTGAGCCTCACATTTGATGACCTTTGAAGTGTGTTTAGAAAAAGTTGTTAACAATTTGAGTGCTAGGTACTCCACTACGGGAGGGCAGAAAGCCGTCGTTGGGCAGTACAATGCGACAATGCTTTCTTTTAAGCACATAACAGGGCTGCTACGAGCCCTTCAAAGCTCCTAGTTCTCGGTCCAGCTATCGGCAGTCCAGGAGGCCTGCGAACGGGCGCAGGACCATGGTCTTTTGTTACCGGCGTGGGCTCGGCCAGCAACTGCGGCGGACCTCTTTTTGGGGGTTTCTGCTCGGGTTTATCCTGGAACAAATAAAATTTATTTCACCTTCACCAACTGCCCCAACTTTCAATACTAATTCGTAGGACCCTACGAGTGTTTCTTAGATTTTCCTGGTGTTCCTCCATTACCTGCCTTTTTCCTTTTTGCCTCACATTTTTTTTCGCTGCAAGAACCCTTTACGTTAGCGCGTTTAGGCGTTAAGTTATCGAGCCTTTTAAGTATATTTACGAAATGAAAAATTGCACACCTTACTTAAAAACTCCGATAAGGAAGACTGTCTTGCACACCCTAGATGTGGGCGTGCGTTAACTTGCAAATCAATTGATTATTCGAGTGATATTCAAGAACTTCATTGTTCACTACTGAAATGGGGCAGCTATCACGCTTCTTTGATCATTCAAGCTATCAGCAGTGGCGTTTCATCCGGCTACCATCCATTATGAATTCAGCGATCGACAACTATCGACCTTCTGCATGGCTTTCTGTGCACAGCGGTAACTTTGCTGTTTCGTTCGTTTTTGTTGTTTTTTATTGTTGTCTGTGTGACTATGCGTACGATGCTAGAATGACTTCAGTAAATATATTACGAGCCAGTGCTGAGACTAAGTGCACAATGCTTTGTCATCGCTCTTGCCTTTTTGTTGAATCAGCAGCTGTCTGAAAAACGAGACACGCGTTTCTTTGCGCAGGATGTACTCGGACCCAAGGTGGCCAAAGCGCTCAAACCACTTGCGGCAAGTTATCAATCTTTGTCAACAATTTTCATTTTCTAGAGCATACATCGTGGTTCTTTCAGCGAGCCCCCGCGTACAGTAATACATGGTCACCCGAAGGTCGTGGGTTCAATCCCAGCCATTAAGATCACGTTTTAGTGGAGATGGAATGATAAAGGCCCGAGTACTGTGCTATGTCAGTGCACGTCAAAGAGCACCAGATGGTCCAAAGTTTTCGGAGCCCTCCACAACGTCATCTTTCATATCATATCGCGGTTTCGAGACGTTAAACCCCACATGTTATTTTTAATAGTAGATGGCCCTTGCCGGTGGCAAGTTATCTTTTCGTCCACTTTTCTTTCTTCACGTGTACATTACAATTACTTCTAATAACATCCCTTATACATTCCTTGGTATCATTTTCTGTTCTTATTTATATTGTGTCTAGCAAAAAAAAAAAAACGAGCCCTCAAATTTACACTTCTTTTCTCAAACCACTAATGGGACGCTAAAGTGAACCACTTTATCAATTGAATATGATGAGTCCTTTTTGTATGCCATCGTCTTTGCTGTCATCGTCATAAGTTCAGCTCGTACAGAAAAATTAACCTCGATTTTTTTTTTATTTCATGCCGATGTTTCTGTAGTGCTAGATCAGGATTTTCGGTATTACTTTTGCCGATTTCCCTGTAGCTTTCTCATGTACCCCAGGAAGGAAACTAGCGAGGTCATCGAATGGCCCTTGCGCCACAAAGCACTAAACATCATCATCATCAAGGAAACTAGCGACTACTATGGTGCATTACGTCCTGTCACTCTTTGCAATCCAGTCGCTCTTCTCGAAGCTATCACCTACGTTTTATCTATGTCCGAAAACCAGCCTAATACGTAGCCGTGTCATTGGCAAACTGCAGACCTGTAGTGATCATGCCATGACAGTTTTTTTTTTCTCCGTAACTTTTGTCAACTAGGTCGAAAGCTTCATTGATAACAGAATTCCTCCCAATACGCGCGTTAAACACTTGTCGATTATTTCAGTGGACGCATTTTTGGTCGTCGATGAACTGCGCGCGTGACAGAGAGCAGCCGGCCGGCGTTGCGATAGCGAATCTCTGAGCACTGCCGTTGTTTCGCAGAACGAAGTCATAATTTAGTCGAGTCTCTGAACGCTGCCATTGGTGGTAGAACAAAGTCGTAATTTAGGTGAGTCACGATCAACCTTTCGTCTGAATTTTTTTTTGTTGTAGTGTCGTTACGTAAAGTTTTTGGATATGTTTTTTTTATTTCAGCACGTTCCGTACAGAGGTGTGCATCTAACTACAATTATGGGGTTGTCTTTTTGTACGTGATGTTTCAGACTTTCCTGTGATTCCTTCCTGCTAAATTTCTCAACCCGTTCGTTTACTCTGAGCAGACTTTGCTGTGCTTCCGTCCTGGTAAATTTTCCGTACGCGTTCGTTCACTCTGATCACCAAGTGCTAGTTCACTTAGGGCTCAATTCAAGCAGACACACACAGAAGAAAGAAGCCCGGAGTATAACGTGCTCTTGTCTGACCAGCTTAGCCAGACCGTTGGGAAGTGGATGGTTTATTGACTGGCGAATCTACTCTAAGCTGAGCCAGAAACACAGCCATTGCTATGGACTCCTATGTAGTCGAGGGTTCATTTATACTAACAAAAAAATCCTGAAGCGCATACAGCGCAAGCGGCCAACCGAGCGTCAATCTGTGATCGATATACGAGGTAAGTGGTGTTTTTGTTGAAACCATGCAGCCGTCCGCAAAACCATGGAATGTCAGTCTAGATTACGAATACATGAAATTGTTCCAAAGCGCTACATGCCAGTCAGGTACAGGCTCGCATAAGCTTTATACTAACAGGCTTAAATGGTTCTACTTTTGCAGACTTGCTTCAAGAACGTGCCACCACCTCCCGCTTGATGACGCCTAGTGTGTGGGGGCCAAAGTGCAGTGATGCACTTCGCCAGAGGACTTGGCTGTAGAACTTTTGGAATACAGGTGACGGTTGCGATGTCCCAAGGAACACTGGAACCTGTATTTCCACCCAGCGGGATCGGCCAAGAATATGGTTGATATAAACAAGAACGACTTGACTTGTCCTGCAATTCATAGCACGCATTAAATTGATTAGGTATTCTTAATAAGCGTTCAAACTAGCATGTTTAATCAGCCCTTTTGAGTAAATGCTTTAAAAGATATAAGAAACAGAAAATACCGCACAAACACTTCTCTTTTCATCCTTCTCGTTTCTTGTGGCAAGCCTATAGTATTTACAAACGTTAGCTCCTAGGTGGGAACGCAGCCCAGCAGGCGGAAATCAATAAACGTTTCCTTTCCTTTTGCAAAAGAGGTGTCCGGAATGTTAGTTTGAACTCTACATAACTTTTCGCGTGTCTTTGCCTTCTTGGCAAAGTGGCTGCACAAAGTCCTACAACGAATTAAAGTTTCCCAAACCATATTATGCTTGTTGATTGTTAAGTAGGGTTGAACGTCCCAAAACCAGCATATGATTATAAGAGACGCTGTTGTGGAGGGCTCCAGAAATTTCGACCACCTGGATTTCTTTAACGTACACCCAAATCTGAGCACATGTTATAATTGTAATAAACAAGTGCGAGGTGCGCGGCAACAGTATTTCTTTCTTAATTTTTGCATTTTTAGGTATTCACTTGCAATGCCCGTGAGTATCAAGCAGAAAATGATTCAAAATACTTTAGAGCACACGGCATAGTTTAAACTCACTAACGTATATACTTAAGACTTCAGTCGTCAATTTACTCTATATTGGGCAACATTCGGGTAACATATGGAAAACACATATAAAGGTTTTACAATACACTATATATTGTCAATAATAATTATGACAGATTAGTATAAAAACACTTACAAAAACACTCTCTCTGTACTAGTCGGAGACTTCAACCGTCAACGTAGACACATTAGGACCTATAGCTTCGCCCAATCGTCATTATACATTTCGCGGAGATGCATGGATCTTTTTTTTTTCATCACACCTCGAGTTAGGAGGACTTAGTGAATAGCTAGTGGTGTTGTTTCAACTTGTTTGCCCCGCCGTGGTGGTCTACTGGCTAGAAGGTACTCAGCAGCTGATCCGCAGGTCACGGGATCGAATCCCGGCTGCATTTTCGGTGGAGGCGCAAATGCTGTAGGCCCGTGTGTTCTGATTCGGGTGCACGTTAAAGGGAACAAGGCGATCGAAATTTCCGGAGCCCTCCTTCTATACGGCGTCTCTCATAATCACACGGTGGTTGTGGGACGTTAAACCCCCACACGTCAATGTTTCAACTGGTTTGAGTAAGTGCGGAAGCACGTTGTTGAACTATCGGCGTTGTGTGTATTATCAGCGCTTAGAGGTGTATAGTGCGTCCAGTCATCCCCATGGGCATTCGCAGTGCTACCAAACCGGATTGCGGCACCCCTGTCAGCGGGTGTGACTGAACGAGCATTTCTAATGCTTCTCGCTGTTCGTGTTTCATTTGATGCCGATGGTGCAGTCGTGCGCTATGTGAAGGTTGTCGCGTGAGCATGCATCGACCTGCCTAACGGCCCAGGGACTTACAAGTGTGGCAGCTTGGGCTAGATGGTATGGCATGACGATAGTTATAGCGCGAGAACAGAACGACGGCACAGAGAGTTAGCACTCGTGTTCGTCGTGTCTCTGTGTCGTCGCTCTGTTCTCGCGCTAGAACTATCGTCATGCCCCAGGGACCGAGCGGTACGTATCGAAGCAGTGAAAATCAAGATAACGCAGTCTTTTTTTTTTCTCGTTGACTGTTCCATGCATGCTACTGCGATCACCCCTACGAACTCTACACCTTCTCTCTCTACTTTGACCCTTCCATTTGTTGTGATCAACTGTATTTTTGTTGACTCTTATCTACCCGCGCAAATACAAAATTATTGGGAAGGGCGTGTTTAAAGCTGGTTATTGGCACTGCTTCGCACAGATTCCTGAGACGGGAGTGATCGCACCCTATAGGAAACATCAGAAAGAGTGAGCGACGCTTGTGTTTCGCCACCCTCTCCTAGAAGTGGTATTCTGATACGTGGCGCAATTGTAGTATCTCAATCGTTGCTCACGCGATAACCTTCGAATCACGCTAGACTGTACATGCCCGTGCTGTCGCGGCTATTTATCTCCACGTGGCTGTGTTGTGCTCGATATCTTTCTTTTCGTCACGACGAGTGGAAGAAATAACCGACCGAGCATTTTTCAGTAATGCGCTAGGCTCGTTTTGTGAAATTGCCTCATCACCCACTGTCCATGGCCGCATGATCCTGTGAACAACATGAGCAGATCGTGACTCTGACGTTAGCTCGAGCGCAATAGGTGCGAAAGTGCACCCGTAGGCATCAGAAAAGGTATCACTGTTACCTCGCTCTGCCAGTGCGAGGTACTAAGGTTGTTAACTGTAACTGATCGCGCGCGTTAGAGTCCACATCAAGTGTAGTGACAGAGCGAACAGCGAGCCTCAGAAGAAATCCAGAACGCGGAACCAGAACTGCAACAATGTGGAGGTACCGGAAGCGAAGTACCGGCGAGACGGAGCGGTGATGCGCATTAAAGGTAGAGACCAGTTTTCAAAACAAGAAGTGACTGTGGTATTACGCCACACCATCAAATTTCGCAATGGCGGCATTTGAAGCCAATCAAGGAGGCCGTAGCAGCCTTTTAGGTCAGTCGGGCTCGACCAATGGCGGAATTCGACAACGTGGCAGAATTTGACAATGTCCAGAACAGCAACGAACAACGGTGTGGGCATGAGGTTTTGGGACACAACGTGCGCATCTCGAAAGCGCCTTCTAGACAGGGTGCCGTTTCCGAGGTATCGTCGTGGTTAGTTTTATTATTTTTTTTTTTCGATGACTCCCTGAAAATCATAGGCCCGCCACCATGGTACTGTTCGTTGCCCTAAATTACGCATTTGGCGCTTCAGATTGCCAGACAGACACCGAGAGTTGCATCTATTGTCCAGATGCTCTCTTAAATTGCGCCTGCATGGCGGTTATGAATGTTCTTCAGGCTAAGGTAATCTATCCAGGCATTTCCAGAGCTTATACCGTGCGCCATGTTGTCACAAGAAATTTTGGTGATACCGGCATCTCATGGGCTCGTATCTACACCAGCTCACCACTGTCAACATGGCTGGAAATAACTTCATTAAGGTAAAACCGCTCACTTATCTGCTAAGTTATCAAATTTAAGGGTACGAGCTTGTCTTCCGTACGGCTCACCAACGCTCCACTGGAAAACAAACATGCCGATCTGTATGATCACAACCAGGCAGATATAGTGCAATTTATTCAAAAAAAATCTTTGTAGATCATTGAGTTTCGCGTTAAAGATTAGAAAAACCCGATACCGTAATTGGTATCCAGCGTTCCTTAAGCTATAGCCTTGCTTTCGGTTCTCGGTGCGTGCCTGAACCGTGCCGCAAAAAAAAAAAGAAAACGAGCGTCTGCTGCGCGTAACATTTGAAACTATCCTATGCAATTCATGATGTGATAATTGTTGCGAAGTACGCACTTCACCATAACTTGTCCTTTTGCGAATCGGCGTATGCGCTATGTAGCAACTAAACATACGCGTCTGTAAGGCAACACGCGAACCCATCCTGGCTGCTGATTTTGTCGATGATTTTGCTGCTGACTGATAATTAAGTATATCTGGCCGCTTTGTGATTCGCCAGTCTATATATATACATCACTCACTTTGTTGATGCATTGACTGCTGATGATCAATAGGTCTCGGCGTATCTGATTCGTCGGCATTTACACCACTCATGTTGTCGATGCTTTTGCTGCTGATGTTGATAAAGGTATGTCCGCGTGCTTTGTAATTCGAGGGCCTTCATTTCACTTACTCATCGTGCAATGCACATGCGTTCACGCCTGACGCGACTCTTCTGCCACGCAACACAACGAGCCCTCGCATTGGACGACATTTGTATAGGGCAGGGGCTCTCAAGCATGTGGGTGCCTGGAAACCCTTCTAAGCTACATTAAGTGCCAAGAGCCACCCACCACCGCTCCCGAGCGAGCTCTTTTCATTTTAGGGGCGAGGCTCCTTAAGCCGTGGGTCGTGCGTTCCCGATGTACGTATGTAGTAGTAGCAGTAGTAGTAGTAGTAGTAGTAGTAGTAGTAGTAGTAGTAGTAGTAGTAGTAGTAGTAGTAGCAGCAGTAGTAGTAGTAGTAGGTAGCCACCTCTCGTTTAGCTCTTGAAATGCCTGCTGGATGGTTGTACTTTATATGATGAATACAAGGATTAGAGACCAAACTATAGGGATGGGAACTTGGCTTCAACCTCTCTTTCGTCAAACAAAAAAAAACTCATTTAATAGGCACTACCAGCATTGATGTACGCAGATGATACAGTGCTAATGACCGACAACAAGGAAAATTTGCAGAGATTGATCGACATATGTGGTAATGAGGGAGATAGGTTAGATTTCAGACACAGTAAGGAAAAAAACAGCAGTCATGATTTTTAATGATAATGATGGTAGTGAGCATATAATACAAAGGTCACGCTAAAGATCACAATACAAATATCTCGGCATATGAATAAGCAATGGGACCGAGTACATAAGGGAACACGAATTATACGTGACGCCTAAAAGTAACAGGAATGCAGCAGTGATGAAAAATGGGGCACTGTGGAATTACAATAGATATGAGGTTGTGAGAGGAATATGGAAAGGGGTCATGGTTCCTGGTCTGACGTTCTGCAATGCAGTCTTGTGCATGAGGTGAGAAGTTCAAGCAAGATTAGGAATTAAGCAACGTGGAATGGGTAGGCTTGCGTTCGGAGCTCACGGGAATACACCAACTCAGGGAGTAGAAGGTGATATGGGATAGACATCAATTGAGGACAGGGAAGCTAGCAGCAAGATAAAATTTGAGAAGCGATTGAGAGAAATGGGGGAGGAGCGTTGGGCTAGGAAGGTTTTCAGCTACTTGTACACGAAGAATGTCCATACAAAACTGGAGGAAGCGAACCGAAAAAATGACGGGTAAATACTTAAAAAACAGTAGGGGGCCAAACCAAAAAGAACTATCGGTTAAAAAGAAGGTGAAGGAAACGGAGACTGACATGTGGAGAATTGGAATGATTAAGAAGTCCGCACTAGAGATCTATCAAACTTTTAAGCAGGACATTGCCAAGGAAAGGATCTATGATAATACTCGGGTAGTTCTCTACTCTTTGAGGCCAGGACGGGAGTATTGCGGACGAAGACATATCGGGCCAAATACGAAGGGTAGACACTGTATGCTGTGCCTGCGATGAGGAGGACGAAACTGCCGAACACTTGATACTGTTCTGTAAAGGGCTTCACCTTATAGCTCAGGATGATGGCGTAGAGTTTTTCAAAGCACTGGGGTTTAAGGACAGGGAGGGCAAAATAGACTTTAAGCGGGTAGAATTAACTAGAATGAGGTTATCTGATTGGTGGCTAAAGTCAAGGCACGAGTGAAAATTAAACCACTGCAAAGTACCAGTCCTCAACTTCACTATTTAAAGAAAAAAAAAGATAAATACAGTTGTTGGTTCATTAGGTATTACGGCTAGGTGGCGTTAGCTGCCGCCCGATCTAAAGGGTACAGCCACATCAATCCATCCATCCAATATACGATGAAAAGATATGAGACTGGTGGTACTTAGAGTGTTCACTAGAGACATGAACGGATGGACGAACGCACAGACGGACAGACAAGCAGATGGAGGGACGGACGGACAGTCAGACGTACGCACGGATGGGTGCATGGACGGAGAGACGCATGGACAGGTGCACGCACGGATGAACGAACGCGCGGACGGAAGCAAGATCGAACGGACGGACGGAACCACGGACAGACTGACGGACACTTCGCCCCACTTATCATCATTCACTTCGTGAATGTGCTGCGATTTTTTAATTTCCAATAAATGCAAAATTTTAAATACTTATATACTGCAGAAAATTTTTCGAGTAAGCTCTATGCTTGGCCTTTTTGCTCATGTTGAACGATGCACAAACGCGTCTGTTTGGCCGGTGGTCACGAAAAAAATGAACTGCTTGTATTTATTTAGATTCCTTTCACCCGTGTATAAACTGCTGTCGGCGATGTCTAATTTGTATAATATATGTAGCTTGGCACCTGTGTATTAACCGCTGCCGGCGATGTCTAATTGGTATAATATATGTAGCTTAGCACATGTGTATAAACTGCTGTCGGCGATGTCTAATTCGTACAATATATGTAGCTTGCCACCTGTGAATAAACTGCTGTCGGCGATGTCTAATTCGTATAATATATGTAGCTTGCCACCTGTGTATAAACTCGTGTCGGCGATGTCTAATTCGTATATTATATGTAGCGTGGCGTGAGTTTGAAGTTGCTCTCTCTTATTTCACTTCAGGATTATCTGACTTTTAATGAAAACAAAATGTAACACTAATGCAATGACACGTTTAAATTTTTGAAATGAAACTGTAGCACGTTCCTTTCTCATTAGAGAAACTTGTAACGGGAAATCGTTCCCCTATTGAGAAGGTGGTGCAACAATGGTTGCAACACTGACATAGGTAGTACCAACCTTATTGTCAGCTTCAGCGGACGGACTAGCAAAAGCCTGCTAGACAATTTTCCTCCGAGCTTCCATTTTTTCTCTTCTTTCAACCAGGCACTCTCGTTCAGACTCTCATTTTGCCACTTCCTGGTAATCGAACACCCCAAATGCTTTCAAAATCCCTACTTGATTGTCACGCCTCATTCTTCTCCCTCGGCTTAAGCATGGTCAACGAGGAAACCTGTCGTTCGGGGGATGAACTTTCACTGGAAGTGGCAAAGTGGAACGCTTGGTTGGAGAAAAAGAAATCCTTCTTACAATCGCCCATTATATCACGTGTCTGGTGACTAAGTGCTCCTTGCATCCGGGTGCCGAGGGTAAAAAAAAACAAGTTTCTATCGCTTCTCTGGAAATGGCTTTTCTTTTGCTATTCTGGATGAGGATGGCCCTGTGGTGTCTCACGGCCGCTGGATAAAAAAGTGCACTCTTTCATCCAGCGTCCGTGGGTGTGTAATAAAACTACGGTGTGATTATGAGGGGTGCCATAGTGGAGCACTCCGTAAATTTCAGCCACCTGGAGTTCTTTGGCGTGCACCTGAACCCAAGAAGACAATCATGAAGCACGTTTTACTGAGAATGAATTATAAGTCCAATCGCTCTACTGATATAGTGTTATATAAATAGTAAAAGTAAGGCATTCTGCGGACGACTGCGTGCTATATAAGGAAATAACAACTCAGGAAGACCAGGTTAGCTTGGACAGGGAATTTATTAGGATAGCTCATTAGTAGTAAGCGATGGCAAATGTGCATCAACTTCGAGAAAACTGTGTATATGCGGGTGACATTAAAAAAGAAGCCACTAAAGCATTGCTATGGAACGGAAGACCTTCTTTTATGCGAAGTTATTCAAGATAAATACTTTGACCTCCACATAGCAAGTGATCTCTCGTGGTCAAAACACAGGAACTCAGTGCATTATATTCATCTAATTCCTGCCTGAATGGAGGTTGTGCCTATCGATTTCGACACCCAATCTTTCAATTTGGCTGAAAATCTAGGCGACAAACATTTTGTTCAGCCTCCCTGCAACGAAAATAAAAATTTACAAAGAAATGACGTACTTCAGTTTCAAGTGCGGGAGCTTCTGCCCTTTGTTGGAAGCACCCGCGGATTAGGCATTGCACTGAAGCGCTCCCTCCCATGTGTCTTGTTAGTTACAAGTGAAGCGCCTGCAGTAGTGTCCCTGCCGATACTATGTGGGTATCTTTGAATACATTTTAGTGGGTGTTGGTATGTTTCCAGAAAGCGTCGTCGCTTCCTTCTTTACGTACGGCCCCAAATCAGGTGCGCTAGGGTGCCTGCATGGTTTGCCCTCGTTCGCCCGCGGCCGGCGAGAGAGACCATTCAGGCACCCTAACTTGCGCTGTCCATTTTCATCCTTCGTGTTTATTTGTCGCTTACAGATGAAGGAACTTCCTTTATCTCTAAAGGAGAAACGAGTTGAAAAAGAATTTAGGATTGGAAAGGGGCACTGGTTTTACAAAGAAAATCGCTGCCAATTTCTCTCGTGGCGCTCGCATTCTCTTCCATTTCTTTGTCTGATCGCACAACGTTCCCAACAAGCTTAAACGCTCGACTTCCGTGGCTTGACCATTGTCGGTCTCGTCCCCCGCGATGATATGCACAATAAGCGGTGATGCGTCGCAGACCCCCACGTCCCATCCCTCGTCTTTCTCTGCCATTGGCTACCTTAGCTCTCTCAAGCATGGCGGCGAGAATCCCTAAAAGCTTTAAAAAGCCGTTTTTCTGCTGCACGCTTCCAACGTCGTTTCTCGTCCTGCGCACAGTACAATCTAGAACTGCGTCCACCCTTCGCTCGACGCAGTCACAGACGTCAATACTCTTCGGACGTGTCCCGCTGTCAACCAGACTTGCTGACTACCGAAAGAAGCGAGCCACGTTGGTCGTAGCCTCAGCTCTCTATCGGAAGAGGGACTACAGTCATGGCGGACAATAAATTCCTGCCCAACGGAGACAACCCCCGCAGGGCAAGGCATTTCCAGTCTGTTGCGCCGACCCACCGGATGAACAACAGCCGTGGTCCAACAAAGGACGTCCTCACTGGATTCGACTGCCCGTTCCTGGACTCAAGATCCATCACGTTCGCGTACCCTCTGTCCAATGGTCGTGTCTGTGCCGGTTGCTCCATGGTTCCAGCGATAGCCGTGCGACTTCCCTGCGCCCACATCTTGTGCGGATCGTGTGCGCTCGACGCCGTCGCGCGGTTGTCTGCCCGCGCCACAGCTGCAAACCACGACGGTCTGTGTCCCGAAGAAGGAGCGCCATTCCTAAAGTCCGAGCTAGAGGTCGTGACCTTCCCCGTGGAGATACTGTGGAGCCAAACCGTGTTGTGCGTCAACGCAGGCTTTGGCTGCACATTCCATGCCAAGCTGAGACATCTGCCGGGACACCTCCGCAACGGTTGCCACGTCTCCCACAGGGCAAGTCCGCATTTGCGTGAGTTGGGATGCAGCGGCGTGTGAAATGTGGGCACTGTTAAGGGCTCCTTTTTCCTCATAGGCGACTCCCAGCGACTGGCGAAAAACTTTAAAAAGCTGTTCCCTGTTGCATGCTCCCAACGTCGTTTATATTGTCTGCGCACGTTGCAAGCCAGAACTGCGCCACCCTTTGATTCGACGCGTCGCAGCAATGTCTCGAATATGTTTCAACTTGCAACTTATACAACGCTGGTTGAGCCTCAACACAATTAAGACTCGCGAAAGACGCAATGCCTCTCGAAAAAAAGGTAGGGGTGCGGAAGATACCATGAGAGACTGTGACGTTCCATCGGCAAGAGCATGACCGCCTTTGTAATTGCGTCGTCACATAGTCGGGCGTTATACCACGTGAGTTATTCTGTGCGTGTGGTGAACCATTCGGTGCCTCCCACTGTGATATAGACCAGCGGTGCGTGAGAGGGGTTTAACGGGGTTTGTGAGTTAGTAGAACTCTATGAAGCTGCTGTTTTTTTTTTTTCCCGCCGCGTAGGTCTTCACTACCTTAAGTCATGGCCTCCACGATAACTCCATCAGCGCGTTGCGGTAGCTCAGTGCGGAGGCCACGCTTCAGTATCGTGACACAGACCACAAATGAAGGTCTTTTCCCTAAGTTAAATGAACGTAATAAAATGACGAGAAATGTTTCATCTTAATGGGATGATATATGAAATATGATACACTGTCCTCCATCACATTTTCCCGTCATCTCTGAGAACAGTGTAGGTGAAACCTAAACACGTAAGAAACGCATTTCTACGTAAACTTGTCATAAGTCGATAGTTGAAAATGCAGTTGCTGATCTTGCAATAAAGCTCGCCCAGGAGTGAAGTGTTATGACAATTTAAATTTCAAAATATGTGCATGTGGAGTGATTTGAATAGTAAATTGCATAAGAACAAACTTGCGCCACTACTGACCCTGCAGTGAACAAGTTCTACATTGTGGGGAATGCATTCAAATTTCCTCTCAATTTCCTTCGGGGAGGTGGGGCATTCCTTTTTCGAGGGTGGGCTTCGCAGTACTACAAAAAATGTCTACAGGGTCCACGGATCCCTGTTTGGGAACCTCTGATGTACACAATGATCACATCATCATCATCAACCTGACTACGCCCACTGCAGGACAGTCGAAGTTTGCCTCATTCTTAATCCCGAGCAAT
Organism: Rhipicephalus microplus; assembly: GCF_013339725.1. Classification (NCBI taxonomy): domain Eukaryota; kingdom Metazoa; phylum Arthropoda; class Arachnida; order Ixodida; family Ixodidae; genus Rhipicephalus; species Rhipicephalus microplus. The sequence goes on along the minus strand of NC_051167.1, from coordinate 130,106,086 downwards.
TAAAAGAAAAATGGTAGGTGTAACCTTAAGAAACAAGAAGAGAGCAGAGTAGATTAGGGAACAAGCGGGAGTTTAGGATATCATAGTTGAAATCAATAAGAGGAAATAGACATGGGCCGGGCATGTAGCACGTAGACAGGATAACCGCTGGTCATTAAGGGTAACTAACTGGACTCCCAGAGAAGGTAAGCTGGTTAGGGGGAGACAGAAGGTTATGTGGGCAGATGAGATTAAGAAGTTTGCGGGTATAAATTGGCAGCAGCAAGCACAGGACCGAGTAAACTGGCTGAACATGGGAGAGGCCGCTGCCCTGCAGTGGACGTAGTCAGGCTGATGATAATGATAAATCGCTTTGTTGCTTCCCGCTGCTGGACTCCTTCCGAGATGAGAGCACGGGAGCTTCCGGACGTGCGAACGCAGCTCGGCTCTGCTTCTCATGGCCAGCATGGCGCCCATGGACGAGGGTCGCAACAACGCATGCATGTATTACAAACGCCACAGTGAATGACACATCATGACATAAATGGCACATGTTCCGGATGTCATGACTGATTGCATGTCACATATATGACATATGGCACGACATGAATGGCATAAGTGTCATGGCGTTTATTTAGCTGGCCGGAATATGGGATATATCAATATGGACCACACACAGGAGAGGTGATGTAACGTGACGTTTTGTGTTGGCGCGTACCATGTTTACTCGCACAGAAGCAACGGCACTTGTTAAATGTCTACTAATGAACATGCTTTCCCGATAAACATGCGGTAAAAAATGACATGTAAGGACACGAATGGCATGACATGTCATGAATGGTGTGCCTTGCAGGTGATGTGTGTTATAACATTAATGACATAAATGAGACGAGGTCATTGTACTCATTTATTTAGCTGTGATTTCTCAAAGGGCGTGTTTAACACAAATGACTCATGTATGCCATTCGTGCCGTATTCCTCGTATTCCAGTACCGTATTCGCTCGCATGAAAGCGGCGCGAATGGCTAATGTAGCATAGAACTAACATTACATAGAACTAACATCAACATAGAACTAACAGAGAACTAACTTTGGCGCTTTTTACCTCTTCTCTTTTGTTCGTGTGTGTCCTTTGATGTATTTTTGTTTGTGAATGCTGTATATACACATGCAATAAAGAAAAAAAGGTGTGTAGCCGAGTGGCGAAGACACTCGCTTGCGGAGCATGAAGGTATGGGTTCAAATCTCAGCATAATATATATATATATATATATATATATATATATATATATATATATATATATATATATATATATATATATATATATATATATATATATATATATATATATATATATATATATATATATATATATATATATTGTTTTCTTTATGCCGACGATATTATCGGTCTGACCAGCCGCTCGTGGTGCTAAAAGCAGCGCAGCAGCTCGACCGCAGGGCCCTACGGAAGTGTCCGTTCTTTACGTAAGTACAGTTCCTCTATGTTTAAGCGACGCTAGACTCTCCAGTGTAAGTGATAACAGGGGGCACGTACTATATTTATTCTTATTACTACGTTACGATTACATACAGTCTGTTTTTCGCAGCACTACTGGTAGTTTTCGGCGAACATGACAAATAAAACCACACAATTGCTGCAAAAATATTTATTCTGAGGCTGACGCACCGTGCCCTTATGGCATTCTAAGCAGTGACGTTCCGTACTATCCGTAAGTACACTGGGTGTGTTCCAATACTCACCGTAGACGGCTAAATAGACAGCTAAATGGACGGCAGCCATCCTAAGTCCCATTCCAATTCTCACGTAGCCGGCAAGCATGAACAGCTCCGAGAAGACCGCATCGTAGACAAATATGACATTCTAAGCAGTGATGTTCCGTAGTACACTGGGTGTGTTCCAATACTCACCGTAGACGGCTAAATAAACAGCTATATGGACGGCAGCCATCTTAAGCCCCATTCCAATTCTCACGTAGCCGGCAGCATAAACAGCTCCGAGAAGACCGCATCGTAGACAAATGCGATGCAGGCTACTTTGCGACACAGCGAATTGCTCAGATAGACCGAATCTCCCCGGAATGATCGTCTGTACTCAAGCAGACACTTATCCAGAAGCTCAATGTGAGTAACGTTTAATTTTTGCAGATTTTAACACGAAATAAGCCGGGAAATACAGCTGCTACAAATGTTCACAAAATATCCCTGCAAATGTTCACAAAATTTCCAGCATATTTCCCTGCACAACATGCTAATTTCCGCCCCCATCCACGCACACACATACTATAATTACCCGTGTCTGACGTACTGGCGACTTTTGAAATCATGACTAGCCCCTCCACTGCCGCACAACAAAAACATGACTTTAACAATTTATATACTGTTAGTACACTGCAAATTGTGGGCTCAAGTCCAACAACAATAGTGAACTAGAAATCGCTGCGCGTAAATCATAAAAACAAATCTCAAGGGCTATGCTTGCGTGGCATGCGCTGAAGGTGCACTGTGACCACTAAGTATCGGCCGTCATAAGGGAACTTACCAATTCCTGAAATTTCCTTTCTATATCACGAAGATTCCCTTTGGCTCGAAGGGACAGGCGATAATTCCCCGAAAAAGATAAATTCCTTTCATGGAACATCACTGCTTCATAGGCCTTTTATATCGCTAGTTAAACCATAGAGTTTCTTAATATACACTAGAGGGAACTCTGGCGCTAGTGCCTATGGGAGCTGCAACGCACGGCGCTTCAGCGCATAGAGTTTCTTAATGTACACTAAAGGGAACTCTGGCGCTAGTGTCTATGGGAGCTGCAACACACGGCGCTTCAGCGAGCATGGGAATGATGGGTAATACACACATTTGTCTAAACTTCATACGTCTGGCCTGCTTTTGGCTCCATGTGCGTTCATGTGACTTGGAGCTTTTTTCTCAGAAAAACATAAATTAGCAAATGTTCACCGTTTGCGCTTCACAACCTTATTCTTTTAGGCTTACCATTTCGAATCAAGTCACTAAGTTCAAAAGGGTTCGTTCTTTCCTTCAAAACAAAACCGTAACCAGCAATAAACGAAGCCGCAAGTACGATTCGCTGCCCGCAAGTACGAAGACTAGGCAACTGTGTGTACTACCCATCATTCCCATGGTGACTGAGCGATCGCAGCGCCAGAGTGCCCTCTAGGTAATTTTGGGAAACTCTAAGCTTCAGCGAGCATGGGAATCACTCCTTCCTCCATGGGAATCACAGAGCAAGGGTCCTTCCTTCATGATGGGAATGATGGGTAGTACACACATTTGTCTAATTTTCGTACTTCTGGCCGTGTGTGTTCGTGTGGCTTGGAGCTGTTTTTTTTTTTTTTTTCGCGAAAACATCAATTAGCAAATGTTCACAGTTTGCGCTTCACAACCTTATTCTTTTAGGCTTAACATTTTGAATCAAGTCACTAAATTCAAAAGGGTTTTTTTTCTTTCTTTCAAAACGAAACCGTAACCAGCAATGAACGAAGCCGCAAGTAAGACTCGCCGCCCGCAAGTACGAAGACTAGGCAAGTGCGTGTACTACCAACGCCTCCTCTGGAAAGATGCTTGAGTTATGGCTCGCGCTCCCAGCGAAGTTGGCCTGCCTTCAGTTTTAAACAAGCTCCGCGCAGTGGCGCTCGTGACCAACACTATCCTTACTGGTAGGTGTTCTGTGGGCGGGCGGTACCAGCTAAGTGTTTTTCATCTGCAACCCATAGGGGCGCGTCAGTCGAGAGTTATTTGAGACCTGTAACTGTGCACCACTATTTCGGAGGCTATGCAAAATGTTGCGTTGTTGCACCGTTCGCCACAGGTGACGCTAGCAACCGAGAACATTTTAAAATGAAGAGAAAGGGTGTGGCAACTGTTTTCTTTCTCATGCGGCAGGCATCTTTTTAGAGGAGGGCGTTGGTACTACCAGAGTCCTTCAATGCTTTTCTGGTCACGAAACTCCGCCCGAAGGTTGATATAGGGACAAAATCTGTCGCTAGAGGCGCCACCCGTCGTATGGGGGCCACAAGCCGCCGCCACTGCTGGGCTTGTATGCGCACTGCGGCCGACGTTTCGACGCGATTATGTGCGTGCTGTTCTTCCTGTTACCTTTTTTTAAACGTCTCTGAACGCATCAATGCCACCAGATGAATAAGTTGAAACGGGATCCAGTGTCAACGACGAATGAGAGCTGTTTACTTTGGAATGCACGCTTAGTTTACTTAGAAGTGCGGACCCACCTTATAAACAGCAGCGCATTAAAAGTGTTCTCACACCGCGCGATAACGCGTTGTGTCAATAATTGTCTCATAGCCCAATTATATGCACACTTACGATGCCTCGAAGCGGTACTTGCGAGCTATAGCTCGCAAGTGTTGAAAGACGATGCTTATGATCCATGCCCTTGATGCGAGCAGCTACTGCTTGATCTGCTCGACAACATGTTTGTATTTGCGCCCGGCCAAAGGGCGATTATGTTTATGCGGTAGGTGAGCTGTATATTCTGGTAGGACCGCTAATAGGGGGAGGAAGGAGAACAAAATGAAACACGACTTGGTAGTACATGAGCAATCACATTGGTTTATATCCGGCTCGCCTCTCGCGCGCTACTACCCAAGTATTCAAATGAACTGAATGGTTGAGCCAGAAGTTTTATTCCAGACCTTTCAATTGAGTTTATACCCAAATGCGCAGTTGTATTGGACACATGTTTGTGAGCGCCGATCGCTTTTTTGACGCGGGGACTTTCGATGCCAAGGGCTTTCGCGACCGCTCTAAACGTGCCCAACATTTGATTGATCACTTCTTTCCACGCAGTTTACACGGGACACCCGCCGCTTGACGTTTCCTTGTGTTTACTGTTTAGGGCATTATTATTTACCAGCCGACAACCCATGATTTCTCCGGAAACGGAAGTACAGCAGCCTAATCTGGAAGTTCCTTTTGATGCAAGTGCTAGCCGCTTGGCCGCCTCTGCCACTACCGAGGTACCTCATCACACATTTGTTTTTATTTTTTGGGTGGGAGGGGGGGGGGCGGTTATGATTTAAGGCATGCAATAAATCTTAAATTTGGTGCTAATGATACGCCGCCTAGTAGTCAGGTGTGTACTTATGAATTGGAGATTCACATATGGTGCATGTAATGGGGAGAAAGTCAAAAATTCTGTCAGAAAGCCCGTCAAAAATTCTTGGAACGGCGTTCGTGCGAAGCTTCGGTCTCTCTCGCTGAAGCGACACGACCACCCCGTTCACGATGTGCTCGTCGGTTCTCACAACGTCGCTAGCGTCAAAATGCTTTTCGCACATCCGAACGTTCTTACTTTCGAAGCTGAAACCGCCAGCTTCCAACCGTGGTATAGCTCGCTTCCATTTCTCTCGGAGTTCGGCGCTACTTGGGAAACAGAAGAGCGACGCCTTTTCTTTGTTGCTTCGGTAACCGGAGCTGCAACCCGTCACACAGCACGTCTTAGGCATTGTTCATTCAGATTTTCATGCCGTCCACCTTGAGCACGGTGCACTGGCACATGAAGTTCGCGTTTCGCTGATGCAGAAACCGCGAGCTGCCACCCCACAACGCCTTCGGGATGCCGCCGCGGCCAGTGCGCGCCGCCGGGCGCAGCGGGGCGATGGCCCCCCTAGGACGGCTTGCGCCGCGTAGCGGCCGCTCTTGGCACCTTATCAAGCTCTCCCATAGAGTGACGGAAAAGTTTCGTGACCAGAACGGTATTAAGGGACTGTGGTACTACCCATCCCCATGGTCGCTGAACGGATGGATGGATATGGCTGTACCCTTTAGATCGGGCGGTGGCTAGCGCCACCAAGCCGAACAATAGCAGCGCCAGAGTGCCCTCTAGTTAATTTTGGGAAACTATGAGTTGAACCACGCATTTTCAGTCTTACAGCGGTAGCTATAGTAATGTACATGTGTTGAGTGGTGGGTGTGTGCACGTTTTCTGTGATGTTGCCACTAACCACCAGATTCTGATTTTTGGTTTCGTAAGAGAAGCCCCGTAGGGCCTGCCAAAAATTGCCATGGCCGACGGTATTTCACGTCGTCCCGGCGGGGTATTGGGAAAAGTTTTCAACTAGCAATAGTCGCCCCTCAGTTTACACTTCATTGGGTACGACACCGCCTCTGCGCAAAGCTGACGTTAACGAGTTTTCGAAGGCATGCTACTACAAGTAGCCACACTACATGCGCTGGCTGCAGATGCACAAAACTGGCAATTTGTTGAATAACTACTCATATTTGTTAAGATTTATGTATCACAGTTGATTTATATGCTTAAGGCAAGATTACTTTTATAACGACTGATATCTTTTGTTTGACTTGTTGAACGAAATTTGCTATAGCGTGTACGCAAAAGCATCTCAGTTTTGCGCAGCCACATCACAGAACATCTACCAGTTTACACCTTTTTACTTCGTTTGCATAGATGGCGCCAGTTGTCTGCAAACATCGCCGTTTGCCCGTGTTGGCTGGTGTGAAGGTTGGGTAGGGGTTTAACGGTACAGCTGTTTTAACAAACTCTCGTCATACCTTTGAAACATACTGCAATTCTAGCGCACGTTAGAACGTTCTGTTTGCATTCAAGACACATCGGTTGGGCGAGAATTCCGGAGAAATGTTAACTTGACTTTTCTCGAACCCATTGAAGAAGAGGCAAGTTTTGGTTCGCCATGTGCATCCGTGCTTGAAAACTTGTAGTTGCGATGTAATTACCACAGTACAGTGCTTGAATCATGCATAGCATTCTGAAGGGTCCGGACAAGGCCGTATTATCACCACGTGTAACGCCAGCACCGTGTGTCTTCTCCAAGCTGTCGAAACCGCATGCACACATGTCCCCAAGTGCCAAGGGGGCGGAGTGTTATGATTCGTCGTCGTGTTAAAGCTTCGCCTTCTCGGCTTAATTTTTACAATGAATCTTCGTGATACTTAGGCACAAATTCGTGTCAGATATGACGCTGAGTTGCAACGCACCCAGAGTTATTTTGTAACGCACCTGCATGGATTGATTGCCTATTCTGTGTGGCAGAAAAGTTCATATCCGTGGAAAGACGGTTTCATCCCTCGTACATGTACGTTTGATGGTATTTGAAACATTAATTGCGTTTTATATCGCATTTGGGGCGCCGCGTTCTTAACTTCGGGAGATCGCGACGTACCACTTGCTGGCAATCAAACTAGGTAATATCAGAAAAAGTGTAGTTGACAGCGTGCGCGCATATTACTTTGCATCCAAGTGTATCGAACCGGTCATCCGGACGCATTCACTCGCGATCGGCTTTGCGATTGGTTGCGGTGTCCCAATTTGCATTAGGGAGCACTAGCAATCGAGAATTCTATCTCGATCGGTTTTAATCGTCATCGAAAATGCACACCCTTATATCATGCAGTGCGTTAGCTAGTCAAGCCGAGCCTTATATTTGCAGTTTTGAGACGTTGTTGGGAACACGGAAGATTTTCCTGATCGCGCGGTTTGAAAAGTGGTTACAGGGAATCGCCTAGAAAAACCTTGCACCTATTGATTATTGCTTCGAAGCTAAAATAGAAACCAATCTCATGACATGTCACGAAGGGAGACACCCATGTTATGTATAATGCTGCAATGTTTGATATGCCATCTTTTCAATTGTGCAGTGCTCGGGGCAACATAGGTGTTATATATCCTAGAACATGATACCCATTTTTAAGACGCGAGATGAAAAACTGCGTGTTCATTCAAACTCCATCATTGCAATGGTGCAGTTGACTAGAGATCCCATGGACTGCATAACTAGAAACACAAAACCTCCTCTAATGGTATGCCCTGTCAAATGTGTTCATTCAAGCACAGTCTTTACAGAAGGCTGCAGTTGACTTTTCACCATAGATTTTCCCAGTTGAGCAAAATGTTAAACTTGTCTCTATGGCACCGTACGAAAGGCTGCATTCATTTGAAAACTGTCTTTGCTACGGTGCAGTTGACTTGGTCCCATAAACTTGATAGCTACTAGAAATATGAAACTCTTCTCTATGATAATGTTGTGTTAATTCAAACACTGTTCTTGTATTGCTACAGTTGAGTTGGTGCCATGGACTTCTTCTACTCCATTTCATACATAAAGTGTAATGCTGTGGAGGCTAACGAGACATTTTGCAGTGTATGCGTGCGCACCAAGAAGAGTGTAATATCTTTACCACTTGTAATGTGATTTCTTTCTTCAGGATGCATAATGAACGAAGGTGCTTTCTGCTAAGAAATTGAAAAACCCTTCCATATGGGTTCAATACGTTGTTCAGCAGTGCTTAGCATCCTTTTGTTTCATTTTTTAGTGTTTTATTCACAGCTGATCACGACAACCGACACACAATGACAAAAGCTTAGCGTGAGACGCATGGATTCGCACATTTTGCTGAGCAAGCTTGTAGCACAGCCTCCAGAGCATTGCATATGATGTGTGAAACCGAGTATAGCTGCTGAAAACATGAAATGGATATGTTATTCAAACACTGTTTCCTCAACGTTGCAGTTGGCTTGGTACCATGGACTTCCTAGCCGAGAATAACGCCTGCGGCCAGACGCTGCTGCACCTCGTCTCTAGGGGCAATGCCATCGTGGCCGAACTTCTGAGGCTCTCGGATGTGGTCCCATCTATATTCAAGCTCGACAACCGCAAAGACGTGGCCGAGTACGGGGACATCCTCCTTGACTACAGCTACTTTAAGGTCATCGACCAATTCGAGAACAAGATAGAGGCAAATGATGTAAGAATACGTTCCCTCACTGCTGAGATGTAGCCACTTTTATGGTTTGCTTTGTCATATGGAAACGAAGAAAAACTTGCAGTTAGCGTCCATATGAGGCCGAGTCAACTGATTCTTAAATGACTTGTTTTCATGTAATGACCAGTCTTTCAAGCATAAGCCAACCTCTTGTCTTTCTTCCACAGTAAGCATTTTTAAAAACGATAGTCTTTCTTGGGGACTTTCCATGCATAAATTTTGGTCTGTCTGTCTGTACATTTGTCTGTCTGTCTGTACATTTGTCTGTTTGTCCGACATTAACGGTATTCTAAACGGCACCAAAGTGGCCAAATGATACTCCAAACGGCCAACCCCATCCGCAGCGCCCACCAATAATGCTCAAGATTCAGCATTCATACTTGTGCGATTGTCAATTAAAAAGCAATTATTGCGCATATCTGAGGCACCATAACAATACGTCAATATTCTGTATGTGTGTCTCTTACAAGAAAAGGCATACATAAGTTATTCAAAGGACCGTAGCGTTTATCACGCTGCGCTGACCATGCAATGCTTGCACAAAAAGGCGAGTGTTTCCAACGCTTTGCTAAGACTACACGGTGGTGGCACCTACCCATCGCCTTGCGTTCTACACCTTATCACCTCTGAGACGGGCGCGCACGCCCGTCTCGAACGCGCAACGTTTTCCAAGAAAACTGCCAGATGGCACTCATGTCTCACGTGTGACGTCACTTAATGTACTCATTCACCTACGCTGCACGCTCGAGGCACTCTAAGGCAGCGCCTCCAGAATACCATTCACCAATTTTATCGTGCACAACATCAAATAAATGTTTTGTTCACTCTCTCCAGACGCAAGACTATCGTCTTTCGACGACATTTGCAGTGTAACATGCAGATACGGGGCCAATTCTTCTTTCCTATTAAAGCTTCATAAGAAACAAAGAAGCAACTTGTATCTAGCATGTGTTACACTTCGCCATCTAAAGATTTTATTAATGCTCATTTCACCATTCTATAGCTGCTTTGCTAATTATAAGTGTGTCAAGTGTTTTTGTTTCATTCGTAGGCTAGTTCTCACCATCATATACATCGCAAACTAGGATGGGCTTGAAGGAAACTTAATTGGAAGTTGCAAAAACCACATATTTTCTTGCCAGTTCAATAAATGACTTGGAAATTGTCAAATGTATTGCATCTAAGTAGCATGCAGAAGTATAATCATATTCCAACTCCCTTGAAGTTTTTGTGAAGGTTAGAAATTTATGGACATTATACCAAATTTTATTGAACATGAGTTCTGTCCACAAAAGAAAATTATTGCTCATTGGTCTCCACACGTCTCATTAGAAGTCGTTTAACAGCGAATGAACCATCAGGGCTACATTCTTACACGCAGTTTGTGCTTACCATAGGGGACTAATTCTTGAACAGCAATGTAGCTGAGAAGGTCACTGGGAATCAAAAACTGTCTTATTTGTCAGTGTTTGCTGCGCTAGGTATATTGCTGCTTACATACTTCAACTAACAAAAAATTTACTATATCAAAAAACGTTCATTTTTATATGCAGCTGAAAGTGAGTGTCAAAAGCAATGTTTTATGAAAGCTGTGCAGTGTATCTCCCCTGTCATTGTCCTGGGTGTTGGGATCGACTTCGAAAATTTTATTTAAAGCTCACACCTCAGCAGGTGTACAACCATCAAACAAAGCTCTGTTGGCGACTTCTTGTACATTAAAGATGAATGATCAGGTTCTTTTTGAAAATAGTTTGTCCAGAAAAAGTGAGAAGTATTAGTGGAAATCTTTTTTTTTTTTTTTCATAGCAACTGCAGGATCGGGACGAAGAGTTGCGCGAAAACTACATCGATATCCTCACGAGGTTCTACCTGGCATTCGAGAGTATCCACAAGTATACCATTGACCTGAATCGGTGAGGTTTTGTGCGGTATTGTCATTGCTATCCCTACTGAGTGCAAAACATCACAGCACTTCACTCCACCATTTCAACAGAATGGTATTGGAACAAGTGAATGATGTCAACAGATTTTCCTAATGGCCCCGTCGCAGTGGTCTAGTGGATAAGGTACTCGTCTGCTGACCCATAGGTCGTCGGATCGAATCCCGGCTGCGGCGACTGCACTTTCGGTAGAGGCGAAAATGCTGTAGGCCCGTGTGCTCAGATTTGGGTGCACATTAAGGGGGCAGACTGCTCTTAGACATTTCTTGTTTATTTCCTTCAGTGATCTTGACCAAACTGCACAAAATTATGCAGTTTTTTCTGCTGATTTCGAATGTTTAATTAGTTTTTCTATAACTCATCTTATTCCTGAGATAACTTAAGTTACCCCCTGTTGGTTAAGGCCACCAAAAGAAAAAAAGGGCTTAATTAAAAGTGATATATAAAATATCCTAATATAGCTAATGACTATAGATTGAAATAATGCAAGAGTTTTTTGTTTTTAAGCCTTTCTTATTATTTTACAGCAAAACGAACTATTCATTTTCAAAAGCAGTTGGAATTGTGTTAAAATTTTGATGAGTAATCAATTAAAAAGGCTTGTTCTCTAAATTCTGTTCCCATACTTGCACCCTACACACATACAGGTTTCCATTGCAAAAAGAATTTTTCTTGTACCTGCCCTAGCTGCAGAGATATTGAGCCCTCAAAAGTGAACAGTTGTAAATTTACTTTTTTGAGAAAAATGGAAAAAACTGAAAACACACGGCTTCTTCAAAAAGCAACAATCATGGTGTGCATGTTTTTCAATCCTCATAAAAGTGCTCATAAATTCGTAGTAGAGCTTCCAACACAGGTGCCGGCAAATTATAAAGAGGCCTCGAAGTTGGTTCCCCATTTTTTTGCAGGTTCTGCAAGTTAACAGCACCAAGATTCTGGACAGTTAGAATAACATCACAAAAAAATTACCACTTCCTTGGGTGTAAAAATTTGCAGACAGATAGCAAAATATTTGCAGATACCAAATATGTCAATTTTAAAAAATGATTTTTTTCGTCACTTTTTGGTCCCAAAGAGCAGTCTGCCCCCTCAAGGAATCTCAAGTGGGTCGAAATTTTCGGAGTCCTCCACTACGGCGCCTGTCATAATCATCTAGTGGTATTCGGACGTTAAACCTCGCATATCAGTCAAGCTTTTCCAATGTTTTCGGCTTGCCATTGTAAAGCCACACCATAAATATAACCTGAAATAACGACAAAAAAATGAACTTTATGCTCAGACTAAGCTTTTTCTCAATGGCCAGTCGTCGAATTTATAATCACTTCACATCTGCCATTGACGTAATACACTGTTGACAAATACGGTAAGCTTCAAAGCAAGCGTCTCATATCATTGTCACTGCTTTAGGCATGGGTACTCCCTATTCCCATTGCACAGGTCCCTGGAAGGCACATGGGTACTGTGTTGGTGCTCAATACTGGTACTACCAGCGAAAATGTTGTAGAATTTATAAGCCATGGTAAAAACTAAAAGAAGCTCACTTATTTTGCAGCATTTAAATAACTAGATCAAACTGGCCCTAGTGATGTTGGTATCAGTGTACCAGCACAGCACATAGCTTCATCTTAAGCAGCTTAATAGTAGTGTTAATTGGAATGCACGAGGAATCTTTCATTCATTATGCGAGCTTTGAAGTATTTGCACCATTGGGCCTCTGCTGCAAGGTCACTAGGAAGCACCAGAGCCTTGTGCATGCATAAAGCTAGCATGCATGCGGAAGACATTAGCCATTATGCAAACTGTGCTGTTGCCTACTTCAAACCAAAAGGCAAATTAATTTATAAAAGTCTTTCTACTGCTATGCTTTAGTACTCACATTATCGTTCATTATATATTCGTACTGTTATGTCTGTAGACATGTTCTATTTAATGTGTCATTCACTGTTATGCCAATTTCCAGCTTTCTGGAAGACCTGGACGAAGGAATCTTCATTCAGCAGTCCCTGGAGTCGGTGCTCGTCAATGACGACGGCAAGCAACTTATGGTGAGTGAACAGTTGACATTGCCCAATTGCAGTTAATACGGCACTCTGTAGTTGACTACCTAACAGATGGCATGTGTTGCCAAAGTACAACTTCAAATTCTACCTAAAGGAGCCCTGAAACACTTTTTTGAGTAACCATGGAATTTATTCACTGGAAAAGCCCATTACCTCACAAATCGAACGCTGCAAAAATTTTAAGAATTTGTTTAGTACAAGCAGAGTTACAAAGATTTGTCACACGCTGCAATCACATTCTCTGTTCTCTCGTCCTGATGAAAGCGCTGAAAGCTGAGCAGGGAAAGACGGGAAGGGCAAACAAAAAATGTCACTCATGCCTCGTGACCTTGAGCATTTTTCTTTCTTCAAATACGCGGCTTTTTCAATACTATCATGCGCGCCCACGTGGACAAGTGACGGCCTTTTGCAGTGACCTCTGTAACAACCAAGCGCCCCATGTTCTAATCAGACAATGGCTGATAGATGGGCTTACTGGGCTTAATTCTGTGATTTTTCGAGAGAAGAGAAAGCTATTTGTAGCTGACTTTGATAATTTATTGTGAATTCCAGGCTGCGTGCTGCGCTATAATATTTGGCTCGCGTGTTGTCGGAAGCTTATACTACCGATCGGTATCGTTTTCTGACCATGCTCAAAAAGTGTTTCAGGGCCCATTTAAGCTGCCATTGTGGTGAACAGTGTGAGGCTGCATTGGTTATCTCCATAAAATACACTTTCCTGCAAAACAAAATGCTTCTACGGACGATTCTTGTTGAGTCTATGGCCTTTGCTGTTCTTTGAAATTTGTAGACACATGGTATCCGAAGTCGCGGAAATCCTACCCTACACATTTTACTCAATAAGGAAGGATGCTCAGCAAGGGCTAACACTGATGAACACCTATGATGCACGTTTTAGTTTCTTGCTACTGAAGTCATTTCAAAGCACTGGACATGGCATCAATGACAGCACATAACACATGGGAAAGCCACTTTCGTAGCTCATGTAGGAGAAGTAAGGTATGTTGTGGTGGTGTTCACTAAAAAATTGTGAAATACCTCAACACTGGTACGTGCACTCTTGTCTCGCTGCATTATTCATGTGGAAGCTGCATAGGTCACTAGAATGGAGCAGGCTTGCATGTCATGATATCATGGCGTGTCAACACTACGGGTATCAAAGTAAAAAGTACTTCATGCAGACATTTTTTTTTAAATTATTCACAGTGCTCGTGTGTCTATTTGTATATTATAAATGTCTTAATTGTCATATCGATCTCTCACTTCTTGTCTCATATAGCACACCATCTGGTAGATTTGTTGTAATTTTTTTCATTGTCAGTATTTGACATGGTTTATCACGGATATACACATCTTACTGAAGGGCTGGTAATGTCATTGCAGTGTGAGGCCCTGTTCCTCTGCTGGTGTCATACTTCTCGTGGTCGACCAGAAAATCGAAGGCATTGTCCGGGAACGCATGCTCGTTGCTTACTACCGCTACAGGCAAGTCTGTTTTCACGTGTCTTTGCGGATCCGTCTATATAATATCAATAACCTACAGTTTTTCCAGCTTTAGTCTACTGATCCATCTAGGACAATTGCCATGATTATCCTTCTTTTTTCTTTCTGACCTAGAACTTACTGCACTCACTGTAATCTGTAACTTGACTAGACATTGAATTCTAATTGTAGTGTACCATGAGAAAGCTGATGGAGTGGATAATGTTTTATTGTTGGTAAGCTAGGAATTGGAAGAAGTGATCACAAGAGAAACTAAAAAAAAGGGGGACTTGAAATCTATCATTTGTGTTGTCTTTAGTTTTTTGTTTTGTTTTTTCGGCAAACCTTTCAATCAGCAAAACTGGCTGTTTTTATGATTGCATGCTACCTATAGACCATGAGGCTTGAATGTATATTGTCTTTTCAGATAGCTATTTTGTTCTCTTTTTTAATTACTTCTGAAACCAGCAATGCAGCATTCAGTTTTCTGCCACTATGTCCATCGCTGTTTTTCGTCCGTTATACTCATACGATTGCAGTGCGCAACGTACGAGTGACGAGTCCAACTTTGACGACGTTTGCAAGCTTCTGCGGAGCACGGGTTTTTCGTCTGCTACTGGTGCCAAGCGGCCTGCCAACTACCCAGAAGATTACTTTCGACGGGTGACCCTGAACGAGACCTACATCAGCATGGTGCTGGGGCGGCTGAGGTCAGACGACGTCTACAACCAGGTACCTGCACTTTACTTCACCGCAACGGCTGTTGTGGGCTCATTTTCTCTTGCATCGTTGTCACCCTCAGCCAGCCTAATTACGAGCAAAGGTCGAGTCGTGGCGCACACGACTCGACCGTGTGCACCACGACTTTACCGAGTCCACTGGCAGCCTCGGCGGCAGCGCCGCTTCTCACTGTGCCACTCCTTTTACACCGTAAGCAGCGCAGAATGAAGCGGGGCTGGATAATAACACACAATAAAGCTTCAATAATTCGAACTCGGTTATTTCAACATCCCTCTTAATTCAAAATATTTTTGTGGTCTCCCGTTTTGTAATGCAAGTCTGAGCGGATAATTTGAAGCGGCCGTTAGCACAAGTCTAGTTATTTCGAAAGTCACCGGCACAATTTTTTTTAAATGAAGTAGGGCCTCTATGTAATTTCTTTTTTTTTTTCGTTCGAAAAGAAGTCCAAGATTTTACTTTCAGCAGGATGCGAGTCATAACCCTTAAAATACTTAACATTTTAAGATTTATTATACTTAGAGCATGTAAGCCATCATAACTAGCTTTTAAGCTTAAAAAATAAATTGATTTAATAGTAGTATTTTTACTTAAAGGGGTCGTGTGACACTTTTTCAAGTAGCCATGAAATGGGTTCACTGAAGAAGCTTATTTATTGCCTCATGAATTCACCGCTGCAAATATTTTAGAATCTGTCCAATACATGCAGAGTTGCAAAGATTTCTCGCGCACTGCAAGTGCATTCTCTCTTCTTATCCCGACGAAAGCACTGGAAGCTAAACAAGGAGGGATCGCACGAGAAAAGAAAATATGTGACATGTGCTTTCTGAGCTTGTGGAGTCATTTGCCGAGAGAAGAGAGCAATTTTTAGCTGACTGAGAATTTATTGTGAATCGCACGCCGCGTGCTGCGCTATAATATTTGACTTGCGTGTCCTCGGTAGCCTGGACTACTGATCGGCAGTGTTTTCTGACAATATTTATAAAAAAGTGTTGCGGGGCCCTTTAAATTTGAATGGAGGCTTCGCGACAGGGTAGATTTCTTTTGGATAGGTGCTTTCACGGTTGAGCATTCCTACACTGCAGTGAAACCACCTTTACAGACGATACATTCGGATTAACATGCATTTATTCGTTCCTTGCGAATACTTCGAAATTTTCACTAATTTATATTCGAACCGAACCGAATTTGAATACCCTAATATTTGTTTCAGTATTCGAAGCATTCAAACAATTGCACAAACCTACGAACAAATATTCATGAACATCGAAATATTCGAGAAATATTCAAGTTAGTTCGAATATCTTAAATTTTAAAATATGTAGTTATCGAATCGAATACGAATATTACAAGTGCAATATTCGCCGAATATTTGAAACTTTCGTATCTTGGCACACCCCTAGTGAAAACTTAAGTCGATATGAGGCCGATAGTAATGCTTATAGGATCACGTGTGTGCAATAAAAGGTTGAGCTCACTCAGACTCACTCAAAAAACATATGTTGCACTTAGGGCTCACTTAGACCCAGACTCACCTACATATCACTCGACCGGACTCACTCGGGAGTCAGACTCACCAAGATGGATGCTCACCAGGACTCACGCAGACTCACGCAGACTCACAGCTTGATCCGACTCTGAGTGAGTCGACTCATTAGTGAGTTTGCCGACCTCTGATGAAGAGTAGTGCTAATGGGATTTACGTGGGCTATTGTGGTGGTCATGGTTGAAGTCACGACACTCTGTCAAATTCGCTCACTCATGTACAGGTTTCATTTTGAATTGTTTTTCGGCCAAAGTGTGTCACTATCCTAAAAAAATCATATTTTCTAGATGTGCAACTACAACTGCAATAAGTGAGAGTTTGATGGGCTCGAACCGCATTAAAGTTGTGAGCCGTCTTGCCACTTTGCATGTTTGCGAAACGTCTTCTTCCAAAACTGAGAATGCCAAGCTTGGTCGGTGGTCAATCTCAGTGTTTTAACAGTTGTTTGGCCTGTAATGCAACTGTTTTAACCCGATTTAGTAATAACCAAACTTACAGTCACCCGTGTGGCAGTATGGTTAGTCGTCTTGACATCTGCCATAATTTGCAGTAGCCATTGTCTCAAAATCTAGAGGTGCTCGTAGTGTAAGGAAAAAAATATTGTCTTTCAAGGATTTAAACCCTCAACCAACCTGTAAATGACTGGTGAAATGGTGAACCTTTCAGCCACACAGCTGAGGCTACCACAGAACAGCATTTGAGAATTTCAAAGCATGTACTACTTTAGCTGTTATGACACGCTGGTGCACTTGGACTTTCCTCTACTCGACTTGATTGCTGTAGTATGAGTATTTCTGTGTTGCAGTGCATTATGATTGCATTTCATTGGGGCATCTGGAGTTAGCTCTTTTTTGGGCCCAGGACTGAATGCCCAAGTAGCTGCAATACTCAGGGGCTCATTCACACATGCAGCTTTCAAATTCGCACGACCGAAGTGGTCGTAACTGTTCTAGCGCGCTGAAGTCGCAAAGCGACCTAGTCGCAACTAGCCAGAGAGGGTCGCTTTTGGTTTGAAAGTGATGTTTGATCAGTCGCACAGAGCTCATCTTTGCAGTCACGCAATCGTAGAACGGTCACTTTTCGATCAAAAGCGGTCATTCAAGGCTACACGTGACCAGTCACTTTGGGACGTCAGTGTTCTGAAACACTTGCGACCGCCTTGTTCTCCAACAGACCTGGTTAGTTTGGTAAGTCTGTAAAGAATTCGCGTATTGGTATGAGTTGCATATTATTGCTATCTGTCAGTAAGGTGGCGACACAAGCCCATGCATGGGGACAAGTTGTGTGTTTTTTTTTTTTTTAGCATTTAAGGGGTGGTCGTCGAAACAGCATTTCTCCCTGATGTCAATGTCGACAGATCTCGGCCTACCCACTGCCAGGAGCATCGGAGCATGGCACTGGCAACGCAGGCGGCCATGTTGTACGTGGTGCTGTACTTTGCTCCCGAGATCCTGCACAACCAGCAGGCCAAGATGCGGGAAATTGTCGACAAGTATTTTCCTGACAACTGGGTACGTGTCTTATCTCGTGTCAGCAGCCATAGGCAAGTGTTTATGACATGTAATGAGTTAAATATGTACAGACACCACTGACCAAAATGTAAGCATCTAGGGCTAAGTCATGCACATTTTTTTCTTTGCACCCCCTTCACTCTGAGCCACATCAGTGTAATTTTGACTCGTAGACTTTCGTCAGAGTCAGTATTACATTTGGCGGACCAGATTTATAGCGACATGATGTGGTCATTTCGAGCAATTGTTTATAGCAGTGGCCATACAACAGAATTGAGCTCACATTTCAATTAATGAGATTCTACATTTGGTAACTATCGTAGTTTAGCATGTAAAATGATCGTGTAGCACAGACACTGATGCCTGTGGTTTCATTTGTGTGAAATTATCTCTACTCAAAGTGTGTTGGATGATTATGCTGATTGAATAAAAACAAAGCTGTCACTGGTTAGTTTAGATATCTATCGTTAATTATTTCAGATATTATGTTACCATTATCTACACTCTAAAGTCCAAACTGATGGCCAGATGTGTAATTAAAGAAAAGAAAAAAAAGTACTGCTCTTAACAAAAAGAGATCTGATTGCTTTGGTATCGGTATGTATTCTATATTTCACATACTGACAATCCCATCTTCAAAGTATAACATTAATACACTGTAGAAACAGCTGAAAAAGCCTCTACAGCACTTGCTAGTTTTCATTTGTGCCAGCAAGGCATGCCAGAATAGCTAAAAAACACTCGCAATTGTGTTTGCCTCCCAGGTGATCAGCATTTACATGGGCATGACGGTGAACCTGGTGGATGCCTGGGAGCCTTACAGGGCGGCGAGGCAAGCCCTGCTTAATACTCTGGACACTGCAAACGTTAAGGACCAGGTAGGGGAATGTGGTAGTTGTCCATCATGCTTCATTAAAACATCCATACATCTTTATGCTTCCCCAAAATTATGTTTAGCATAGAAATCCTACAAGTGCATGATTAACCTCTGAATATCTGCATGACCTTTGTGTTATGTTCAGGAATCTGTCACGGTATCATGGTTGCCCTCCTCTATGTGTGAGCCTTAGGTTTATCAGAATCCAGTACAATAGCCTGAATGGCTGCATAGTTCCTGCTATACAGTTCTCTACACCGAGACCATAGGTACTTCTATGCGGAGTGGAAAGGCTTGCGTAATACAGCATGCATGCTGTACTCAATCACTCGGTCAGTCAGTCAATCAAATCATTCACTCAGTGAATAAATCAATCTTTATTAGTTCATAATAATGAATGCCACATTGGATGTGGATGTGTTGAGAAGCCCTCGAACGCTGTAAAATGCTATGCTTTCTTTTTTTTATTGCGATAGCAATTATATGGACAGTCTCCGCTGGTTTATGCCTTCGCCACCACGGTCATGCACCGTATATGTATACATATCTATACCATATATATGAAAACTCAAGAAAGAAAAAAAGCCACCCCTGTGTTCGGCACCCAGCTCGTCGCGATGCGCCAACGAGCGCTTATCTCCCACGCGTACTTTGCCCCACAGATGGGGGTTGTGGGGGGGGGGGGTGGTAGGTGCTTGTGCGTGCGTGCTTATTTTTCGGTGGGAAAAATCGTGTGCCTTGGCCTTTCACCGGAATGATTGCATTAGTTGGCTGGGCCACAAAGCTCACTTTTATCGCTGATCAAACCCCGTTTGCAAAAAGAGCACGCTTTGCAGACGCAACAAGGTAACTACTGGGACACTCGTTAGTTCACACTCATATCTGTACCTGTGATTACGTTTTGTGCAACGTTTTTGTTAGAACAGCGCATTAAGAGTCGAACTGTAAATGTTGTTAGTTAGCTCTCGTCTTGCTATGTGTTGTTTTCATGCGTCATTTGTGTGTGATCAGCGGGCTTTATGTCTGGATCTGCTAGCAGTTCTCAGTGTTACATTTCAAGTTGTTGCTATCGCATTCATTGCTTCGCCCTTGCGGCTGAAACTGTGAATTTTTTATGACATACGTCATTCTAGGTAGCAAAACTGGCACTCTGTAATTATGTGTGGTGGGGTGAAACGTCAAATTTCTGGTTGAAATAAGCCACAAGGGAAACAAAAGTAGTAGAAAATGTGGTAAGAAATGAAACATAAAGTAAAGCTGCATAATGACAGTATAGAACTTAAAAAAATAAACAAATGACTGAAATGTTGCACTTTACAAAAATAAAAAGTTCAGTTGTCTCCATTCGTTCATTAAATAATAACTAAGTTGTCGGCCAAATTGTTTTTGTGGTCTTTAGGTTGTCTGAATCGTCAAGACTTCAGTGTACTTAGTCCTGTTAATTTCGAATTTCTTCCCAGGCTCAGAAGTACCATAACCGCATCACCAAGCTGATTCCGAGGCTGCAGCAGCTGCTCAAGGAAGGGGCGCTCGAGGAAGACTTTGTGCTCGACAACGTCCCCAAGCTGCTCAACACTGTGCGTGAGTGCAACGTCACCCTCCGATGGATGCTGCTCCACACTGTCAACCTCTCTCAGGGTGAGTGTGGACTCACCGCGGAGCGCACGCGCAGTTTCATCTCGGCAGACACTTTACTATCTCTGTGAAGCAGCTCTTCACAGTAATTGTTTCCTAATAGACCCTTTTCGAAGTTCATAAAGTTAGCTTTCCTGCTATGCGGCTTGAACAACTAATGGCGGCTTGTCACTTAGCTCAAATAGCCTGTTCAAGTTCAGTTTGCTTGTGCAACAACGTGGAGAACAGGTGCTGCCATTAGCTGTTAAAATATGCCGGGCAGAAAAGTGCACTTGCCAGTTATGAAAAGGGTCCGTGAAAGCTCAGCTGTAATAAATTTTATATTGCCTAAATTATCAGACTAAGCTATTGTGCATGCTGAATTGGCTCTGAATTGGTACATCAGAACCCCACCTACACATTCCTTACTTGCATGTTTTTCCGCGTATAACAATTTGAGCATCCGGACCTTGCAAACAGTTCGGAAACACTTGTGTATTAGAATCACTTTCTGACACATCATTCCCACAACATTCCTGCCTGGTGTGTTTCAGATTGTCGCTGCCCTGGATGTGCTAAGCAAACACGAGAATGAGTTTGAAAATGTGCTTGAAAGCACTACACTTAAACCTCATTATCACAAAGTTGCATCTTAAGAAAAAATAGGCTCTTTATAACCGAAAATTCTTTATAAAGGTATATTCCTAGCACTGTATCTATTACAAGACTATTACTCATTTACTTCTTTATAACCGATATTTTGTTATATCAAGGTTCGTTATGTTGACGTTTGAGTGTATACGAATATGAAGCACAATGGAGGCGGAAATGTTGTAGGCCCGTGTACTCAGATTTGGGTGCACGTTAAAGAACCCCAGGTGGTCAAAATTTCCGGAGCCCTCCACTACGGCGTCTCTCATAATCAAATGGTGGTTTTAGGACGTTAAACCCCACAAATCAATCAATCAACGAATATGAAGCTCGCCGTTGTGGGGGACTCCAGGTTAATTTTGACGAAGTGGAGTGTTTATGTGTTCCTGCATGTCGTATTCACAGTTAGTTGGAAATCAAACTCGCGTCTTCGAGCTTAGCAGTGCAACACGTTCACTGCTAAGCTGCACAGCGAAGCATGATACGAAAGAACTCGATGTATCGACAATGTGTTTTTTGGCCTTTCTCACAGTTTAGCTCTTCGTTTCGACCTTTTTAACTCGTGAAATATTGCCGCAGAAGCTGCTTTCAATGAGGTTTCTACCAGGAGAACTACCGAGCCGCTATGCAAGTGTCCACAGTGTTGCACGCTTGCACGCGCTTTCTGCAGCGCCGCGAGACATGCTCCTCACGCTCGGGCTTGTGACAGTGGCTTAATCTGCTGGTTATCAGGGAGGTGTTTGAAAGAGACATTCGTGTGGAACGTTTTAGCAGACTCATTTGTTTCACCTATTTTTCTGGGCACAAGTTCGCCCTTAGATAAAACAACTGTTTGTGTGACTCTCTTGCAATACGTGACAATATTGTCCAGGTTTCATTGTCGGCGGGGAGCTGAACAAGCGTTGCCGCCAGCTGCGCGACCAGGTCCATCAGGACAGCAAGTACCAGCCGCTCACTGTGTTCCAGCTCCTACTGCACACTGCCCAGTTCGAGCTGAAACTCAAGGAGGTCTGTATATGCGACTGGTCCGAAATTACTTCCGACTAATGTTAGTTCGAGATAGCTTATAATAAACTCTTTTGATAAGCAGTAGTATGCCAATACTAACCACTTGCATGTCGGTGAACATGAAGCAGGAAAGACCGCACCCTTTGGAAGCCCTAAGTATCTGCTTCATCACTGCCCGAAATCCACCTCAGTGTGTGCAAATGCTTCATTATATCCTGCTCTGTTCACTGCATTAGCCAGGTTATTTTAAAGGCTTACCTGTGTTTGAGATTAATACTTTACAGTCTTTTCAACGATGGAAGCTCAATGTATTGAAGTCAACAAAATTGGCAATGTACTTAACTATATCACAACTACATAAAATGACCCAAAAATTGATAGAAGCCCAAAAGTATTGTGAACCTACAGGACAGCTGCGTCAGCACCCTATCAACAGCCCTTTTAGATGAAGACCTAGGCTTCCTAATGGTGGATAGATAATTGCGGTTCCACTTGGCTAACTGGTTAACTGCTTGGAGTGTTCTATTAAGCCTTGCTTCTTTTGCTGTGCCCCCCTTCTTGTTTTTTTTTTGTTGTTGTTGTTGGCACGCGCTGTTTATTTTCGCTTTGTATGAGCAATAAAACTTCAGTTGTAAGTCGGTGCCTGTGTGTGTATCTTTCCTTCTGTCTGTTTGTTCTCGTCAGTACACGCTGTTTCGCTTCGGTCTGAATAACCAACTAGCTAGAAATGTGTTCTTCGCTCCACAGTTGTTCCAGCACTTGCTGTCTGTGAAGCAGGACAAGTGGAACTCGATGAAGAAGGAGAGCATGGAGCACCTCAAGGAGCTGTCCGAGGTCTATTCGGGCACCAAGCCCCTCACCCGCGTTGTGAAGAACGGTCAGTGTTCTATGCGTTGCTTACTTTATCGCAGAGTCTGAAGGGCCACTTCAGTAGGTTTTCTCGTAGGTCATATAGACTATTTTACAAATGGGTGTGAGTTCCGCCATATGTGGGCAGTTTGTGTTTTCCATCTGCAACAACTATATGAAGAGTATTACAATAGATGCATACACATGAAAAACAGTTGGGTTGGTGCATGCAATGTTTCATGGCCTTATAATTCACAGTCGCAATATACAAAACAAGAAAACAATGGCTTAGGCAGCTCAAGATGGTGTCACCTACATGTCTTATGGAAAATAGTCCTATATATAGCCTACCTTGTGCTTCAGTGATGTGACTTGGCTGTTGCTAGTGCGAGCTAATGCTCAGGTGCAATTGATTCCAAAACTACTCCAACGGCATTGTTCGAATTACAGATCCACCTTCATCTGTAGCTGTGGCTCACTTCAGACTCCAGAATATGCACTTGGGACTAATCTTTGATTCTAATTCAGCTATAGTGTGATCACATATCACACTTGTTAATGTCTGAAATTCTGATCAGGCACTTGCATTTCAATGTGTGCTAGTACAGTACGTTTCATCATCATCATCATCATCATCATCATCGTGGTGATCGTTATTATTATTATTATTGTTATTATTATTTTTATTATTTTCCTTGAAAAGGACGCTCTGCAGCTAAGGCGCTATTCTTTGTTTTAGCAGCCTAACAAAGGACTAACACTTTTTCTGAAAAGCCACCCTATAATCCAAGCTAGCTTGCTGGTGACATCAAAAATCTTAGCAACTCAAACAATTGGTATAGCATGAGCCCCAAGCACCATCCAAAACCATTTACAGTTTGTCCATTAAAGTAGCTCATTACCGTATGGACGACATAACTCCAGAACAACTGTGAATTCAAGCACACTAAGTTTCATTCGTCTTTCCTTCGTCTCAGTTGTTTGCTTCATCATCACAAGTTTACAAGCGATTTTGTGTCATTGTAGACAAAGTGAGATGTTTCGAAGCCACAGTTTATGGCTTTATGAGCCAATGCTTCTTACCGCTGTTAATCATGTTGAAGTGTAGATTGTGACTTGACTTGCATTTGTCTGTGACTTGCAGCTAACCTGCAGGCCTGGTTCTTGGAGATGAGCAAGCAAATTGATTCGCTCAGTTACGAAGACACGACAGCCACTGGCCGCAAAATCGTCCAGCTTATCCAAGCCTTGGAAGAGGTGCTGCACGCATGCTGACCAAATATATAACCGTTAGATTAATATGCTTTATATACTCTGGATAATATTTGCGGCTGTGGCTTAATGGCTACGGTCACTGCTAGGGCAATAGCTGTGATAGTAGCTCTGGTGACAGCTACTCCAAGCGTGAGGGCGCCAGTCAAGGCATCACAGCTGCATTTTTATAAGGATTAAAATTCAAAACACCTGTGTACTTAGATTTCAATATATGTTAAAAAAACCTTGGTTGTAAAGATTGATCTGAGTCTCGTACTATGATGCACCTGCTAAATATATCTTGGTTTTTGCATGTATAACCTAATAATCTAATTTCGGTAATATGCTGGGCATAGGCATAAGATTAAAATGTCAGTTTTAAAACGCTGCTGCATTGTTGTAATTTCATCTTTGTGGTGAGAAGTGCTTGAAGCTTTTCAAAAGGTATCACATAAGTGCATTGAATGATTGCAACGTACATTGATTTTTATTTGTGCATACCTCTGAGTGTGCCTGAAGTGTAGTGAGTTGGATGTGTATGTGATCAGCTTTTCATTGCCCTAATTCGTTTGTACAGGCCAAGCATTACAGTTATGCCGGTACATCGAAACATGTCTGTTTTAATCTGTACTGTTTTCTACCTTCTATGTGGTTGTCTTCATATCTTCCTTTTGCTTTGGCTATCCTCCAAATAGTTAACAGTGCTTTTAGAACTTTGAAAAGAAAAAAAAAGTAATGGAATAAAAATTTGGAGCTCAGTGACACTTCCTGTATTGTACACAGGTTGAGCAATTCCACGAGCTGGAGAGCAACCTTCAGGTGAAGCAGTTTCTGACCGAGACTCGCCAGTACCTCCACAGCATGCTCCGCATCATTAACGTTAAGGAAGAAGTGCTCGTCACCCTCGAAGTCATTGCCGACCTCTCCTACGCTTGGGAGATCATCGACAGGTGATGCCTCCCTGTCAAGCGCACATTTTCTACCCCTGCCCTACATAACCTTTACTTGTTTATTCACTTTTTTAGGCAGAACATTGACTTTATGTGCACCAAGAAGCAAGTACACCTAAGAGATCAGTTGCATCTGTTCGGGCTTCGCAGGCCATTAGTTTTACATTTTACTGATATACGGCTTCCACAATTGGACAAGGGCCTGTTGGTCCTTGCTGGTGACTTTCCACTGGACCATAATCATTTTTCATATGGTAAACATAATCTAGTGGCTGCAGGTAACATTTTACTACTGATTAGTTGGTGTTTTTCTCGATACGTTGACTGGCGAGCACGATGAGTGGACATTGGTGGCTTACGTTAAAGAATGTTATCATTAATTCCTATTCACCAGAACCTAAGAAGTGCCATTGTATTGTTGTAGTTTTATCATGTGAAATAACTTATCTCTCGAACATGCCTCTGTGAAACAGACTTGGAGTGTCTTATTGTGTTTATCAAGCTATGTGCAAACTTCTTCTGTCACTATCTTATGATGCAAAAGCAGTTGAGTGTAATTATTTTGACTAAAAAAAAATGCACCCATTATAACTCTGTAAACATTGTAAATAGTATTTGTTGTGACCTACCGTCACCCCATAAACACCTTCTCAGGCCAGGCCAGAAATTCTTGCATTCAGTGGGAAATGATAAGCATTGCCATAACAGAATTTGTCGCTGTTATGGTCACCATTGTGGTCTATGCGTGCATGTCAAACAAAATGAAGTTTGGATCATCAGGTCAGGCAAAGTTCAGGATTTAAAAGTAGGGGAAGTTTTGACCTTCTGAATGTGTGGGCTTCAGCGGGGCCTTTGGAGTGGAGATCTGGTCAAACCTTAAAATCAAGTTAGCCTGAGCTGAACTAATAAACGTTCACAGTATTGAGGACAAAGTTCTAATGTAGAATTAATGGGATTTTTAAGTGGCTAGAAAAACAAGGTAATCATGGTTGCCTTCTATTTGCAGTTACACACCATTCATGCAGAAGGGAATCAAGAGTGACCCATCCATGGTTATCAAACTGCGGGCCACCTTTCTAAAGGTAATGCCTGATGGATAATTAATAGAACGAGAACTAATACTAAAACGAAAGTTGCAAGGTTGCTTATGTAGCATGTGTGTGCAGCTGTCAGGATGTCATAGCCCTCACACTCTGAAGTCTGCCACTACTGCATACTTAGCATACTGTTATGTATGCTGTGTTCTGATCCCGTTGTTTCGTTGGGAGGGGAAAAAAAGTGCACCTATTCGATGAAGTAAGATACAAAAAAAGGGGGGCATGCTTTTAAAATAGATGGAACAAAAGAAACAGACGTTGTTTGTGTCTTCATCTCTTTATAGCATTTTCAGAAGCAAATTCCTGTAAACATAGTGAAGAGCTAAGCCAAATTAGTACCTTGACCTGACACCTGTCGCACAGACAAGCGAGTTGTAATCCTGACTGGGCATGTTAAGCATGAGGGTAGCCACGGTAGCCATATTTAGATAGGCACAATATGCAAAAACATCGGTGTTACTCATATTGAGCAGCACATTTAAGAGCCCTAGGTGGTCAAATGTTATCCCTAGTACCCAGACTTTGTGTGCCTTAGAAGGGCATCTTGGTTTTGTCATGAAAACACCCAGTACTAGTTAATTTTATTTTATATTAGGCATATGGAGCTTTAGCACTGTCCTCTTTTGCAGCTGGCCACTGCCCTGGACTTGCCGCTTCTGCGAATCAACCAGGCCAACAGCCCGGACCTGGTGTCGGTGTCCCAGTACTACTCCACCGAGCTGGTCAACTACGTCCGCAAGGTGCTGCACATCATTCCGGAGACTATGTTTGGCGTCCTCGCCCGAATTGTGGAGCTGCAGACAACGGCCATCAAGGAGGTGCCCACCCGCCTCATGAAGGACCAGCTCAAAGTCTATGCTCAGCTGGACCAGCGCTACGAGGTGAGCTTTCTGAAACACACGTACTGAAATACCATTTACAGCCAAGCTATCGTTTTCGGTCAGTTACGCTTCAACTGTTTCACCCGTGTGATAATGACAGGACATAACCGTAAATGATCCAGCATGACGTAGAATCAAAGCTGATGTCATCATCCCCAACCAGCGCTATTGTCACTTCACAACATGCGCACAAATTTGTATATATCTGGCGTCTTACAGTGGAAGTTATGACTGAGCGTACACGCTTGCTGCAGTGGTCTGGTGCTTAAAAAGCTTGTCCGCTGACGCGAAAATCAGTAGGTTTCAAATCCCAGCCGTGGTAGCTGCATTTCGACAGAAGCAACATGCAGAGGCCCACTGTGCTTAGGTTTAAGTGCACGTTTAAGAACCCCGGTGGGGTGAAATTTCTGGAGCCCTGCTCTACGGCATCTCTAATAATAGTATCATGGTTTTGGGACATTAAACCTCGACAGTTATTATTATTAAGTGAGCATACGCATCAGATCATGTGTTCTAAATATTTGTTTACATTGAATAGTACACTTGGTAAACCAGGGCCTTGCATTGGAGAAGGACTGAAATAATAGTGCAGCCATAGTGCCATCTCTCTAGGTAGTACAGAGCGTTGGGCACTGCTGAACCTCCCACCCAATGTTTATTTGGCGGTGTATTCAGATGAAAACAGTAGAGCATGCATGAGTGTGAGCAACCAGATAGCAGATTAAGGAAGAAGTGTTTGCACTGTCCAATCATGCCCATTGCAAACTTTTATATCTATGGCATGGGTCATGCTTAAAGAATCGGCAAAGTGTCAAAAGAATGCTTGGGCAGCCACTAAGCGCGCGATATTGATAGTGGTGTCGTGTGGTGCTGCCAGCTTATATTAGCACTCCGACATACCTTGGTTAAAGCCACATTAATATGAATGGGTCAAGGCAAGCACTTGCCTCGGTTGGGCAGTCAAAAGCCTGGTATCTGCACATGCAGGAGTATCAAACAGCACGATCGTCTTGAGTTCAAAGTTTCAATGTAGGCAGCCTCTTAAAGTTGAGTCCTGCTACTCACCTGTCAGTGTGGTTCAGTAGCCATACTGCTGCTCAGCACAAGGTTGTAGATTTGATACACAGCTTCTGGGGTTGTGTATTGGTAGTACAGTCGAACCCATTTATAAAAGACACTTATTTAAGCGACAAATGAGTATAAGAGACACCAGAGTGCCTACAGTGAAATGCGGGTTCATAAGATAGTGCATACTTGGTACCCTGCTTATAAGCAACATGTCATATAAAAGACAAGAATTGCTGCCCGATTCATGTGTCTTACAAAGGGGTTCAACTGTAATACTGGCATCAATTTCAGTAGCGGAAAAAAAAATTTGGCGGAGACGCAAGGGAGGACACATAGGTAGGATGGACACAAAACTTCAGATGACTTTACTGCAAGGAAACATACAATAACCCATTGGACAGGCACGCACTCACAACATCGCACTACGAGGGGCTCTTTTTTCGCGCGCTTTGCGTGCCACCACATTGCATGAGCAAGATATGCATCTAAATATTCAAGCTCTACCTGTGACAAAGTGAAAGTATCACAACCAACTAAAGCAAAACAAGAGTGATAGAGCATAGGAAATTCCAAGCAACAAGCCCCAATTACCGCCTTGATTGCAGTGGCCATAAATGGTAACTGTGAACACAGAAATTATCAATAGCAACTGGTCGGGACGAACGAGCAGTTTCTATATCCGTTTTCAACACCTGCCCTTTCTCTCGTCTTTCTCGGTCAGGTGGCCAAGTTGACACACTCCATCTCGGTTTTCACCGAGGGCATCCTGATGATGAAGAAGACACTAGTGGGCATCGTCCAGATCGACCCCAAGCAGCTTCTTGAAGACGGCATCCGCAGGGAGCTGGTCAGCCAGGTCATGCGTGCTCTGCACAACGGACTCGTCTTCAACCCCAGGGCCAAGGTGTGTGTGTGTGCTTGCATGCACACACGCCCTGTAGTAGCACCAATGGTTGAAAAAGCGCAATCCTAGTTAGTGATACAGCAGAAGTTTCAAAGTTAAGGACCATCATAGCAGCCGTCACTCACTGTAGAATCGTAGTATACTGTCAT
The DNA here is from genome assembly GCF_013339725.1 of Rhipicephalus microplus. Taxonomy (NCBI): domain Eukaryota; kingdom Metazoa; phylum Arthropoda; class Arachnida; order Ixodida; family Ixodidae; genus Rhipicephalus; species Rhipicephalus microplus. Next base: position 130,076,726 of record NC_051167.1, on the reverse strand, counting down.
TTGGTATGTGAGGATAGTGTAACGAAAGGAGTTCATTTTCACGTGAAAGGGAAGGTACTGCAATTTCTCGTAAGTATTAATACAAAGCATAAAACACCAACCAGTAAGGAGTAGAAGCAAATTACACTAACGAGTCGTCATCCTTAGTGATCAACCGAAACTGTACAGAAACAATAGTTAAGAATTTTTTGCGTCTGTGCATGTGCATTATGGCATTTACCGCCACTTATGACACTGCATTGGCTATGTTTCATCAAGACTGCATGGTTTTTATCTATAATTGCATGAATGGTTAGTGCAGTTTTGTCTGGCAAGCTTAAGATCAAGGTTAATGGTAGCTTCATTTTATTTTGACTTGGTGCACATTAGCTACGTAGCAGTTTGACTACCGTGTGGTCACCTCTCATTGTCACATTAGTTATGACTGTTGTTTTCTCCACATTGGTTGTAGCAACTTGTTGTTGTTGTTGACCAGAAGCATGCTTTCAGAACAGCGATCGGTGTCCTGTTGTACGATATCCACTAGCCTGTACTGCCGTCCTGGGCACTACATTAGTCACCAAATAGCAGTCCTCTTATCCAGTCACTTACCATTTCCGCAGCCCAGTGAGATTGTGCCTAAGCTGACTGCCTTGGGCAAAGTGATGGACGGCTACTACCGGTCATTCGAGTACATCCAGGACTATGTGAGCATCTACGGACTACGCGTTTGGCAGGAAGAGGTGTCTCGCATCGTCAGCTACAACGTCGAGCAGGAGTGCAATGCTTTTCTTCGACAAAAGGCATGTGCCACGTCAAAGAGGTTCCTTTGGGTTGATTTCATTCTTGAAAAAAAAAAAAGAGAGAGAGAGAGAGATAAAAAAAGAAGAAAGGTCTTCAGGCTTGCACAAAAGCGTATTTTTCTACTGCATTCAATATTCTTTATAGTACTTGTCTTTTCCCTTGAAATTAATCATAAGCCAGTGCTAGATGAATGTGAAAGTGAAGCGCTTGTACCAGTTGTCCTGCTTAGGTGTACAACTGGACCAAGTGCTTCACTTTCTAATTACTGGAGGAGATAAACACTTTGTCTGGTAATTAATAAGACAATGTGGCATGTTATTACAGTTATGTATGGTCATTTCATGCTTGGGAGACAGCTGTTCGGCCTGCCCTGTTCTCGAAATGAGAGGCACGCGGATGTGTTTGTTTTCTCTACTCCTCTGGTGTTACAATCGGGTATGCTGCTGCCAGTGTTTCGTGGCATGTTTTCTCCGTTGCATTCACGAACCAATTCTGCTGCGTCGCATGTGATGTGGGACATAGGGAAACACTGAGCATGGTGCACCGAGGACTGTTCATCTGCATTCCCTTTTGCTACCCATAACCAATAAGTTACACCAACGCCAGAAGCACTTTTAGAGTGCCCTTAGAATTGCTGCCTCAGTAATGCAAATTTAAGTTTACTTCAATGTAACATGTTGTCAAATCTATCAATGGAAATGTAAAATTGTGGGGGCTTTTTTCATCGCCTTTGTTTAGGTACCATGGATATGCTCGGTAATGCAAATCCAAGTTAACTTCAATATAACAAGTTATCAAATGTATTAATAGAAATGTAAAATTTGCGGGGCTTTTTCGTCTTTTTTTAGTTACCATAGATATACTTATAAGTTATAACAATTATCTGATGGCAGAAAGGATTGTTAACTGTTTGTGGCTTTTTATTGTAATAAAATTTATCGCTGGCTATACATATAGTAGTAGGTGTATCTACAGTAGGTGTATCTACAGCAGATTAGACCACCAGAACTTGGCGGGCTTGTGGGGCAGACAGTGATTTGATGGTTTCATGACACAACCTTTCTGTTTGTCTCTTTCGTATTATAAGATGTTGCTTCTCTTCACAAGTGTTAAACTTCTCTTCACTAGTGTTCACTAGTGTTAAAGGTTAATGATAGTGTTATTGCAGGTTCAAGACTGGCAGAGCGTGTACCAGTCACGCGCCATACCAATTCCAACATTCCCTCCGTTGGACCAAGCGTCGGTCAACTTCATTGGCAGGCTAGCACGCGAGGTGCTGCGCGTTACTGACCCAAAGTGAGTATTTCACCCAATATTCACGTTTGTGTTGTTTTCGATTCGGAAAGATACTTTAAGACTCACCCATAATAGGTGCTTCTGTTGCACCTTAAATTTGACATTTCTGGAATAAATAGAAATTTTCTCAATGAAATATTATAATGCCAGTATACCTAACTAAATGTAACTAAATTAACTGTCTAACTGCTAGCTTAATTGGGGGGGAAGTGATTTGAAATGAAACTAAGAGAAAAGTGAGCCCCATAACTGGCTCTCAGTGGGGGGGGGAACACCTCAACAGTAACTCACGAGGGGTGGGGGTAAAGAGGGATTAAAACGATATGATTAAGAGGTATAGAGGTAGAGGGAGTGGAAGGAGAGAGCGAGGTGCAGGGACAGCCACACATGGAAATAAGGAGAAGTTAGGAAAGATGGACACGGTTGCAGGAGTCCGATGACAGGGCACCACTCGGCGAGAGCTCTTGTCGGCGTCAGGAGATGGCGTAGGGCGAGAGCCAGTCAGCCAGATCTGCGCTGTCATCGGAGATCGCGGGGGCACAACCGGTCGGCACAAAATCCAGCAAGCGAGTCCTAGCCTAATTGCTAGCCTAACTGTAGTTAGTTTAATTACACATGTCTTATGTTTAGCTTATGTAGAAGTTATGTACTACTTATGTGTAACTTATATGTTACTTATGTATGACTGTCTTGCATATGATTTTTTATGAGTGGCTTACATATGGCTTACCTGTGGTTTACTTATTACTTACGTATCACATACATATGACTTACACGCAACTCACATATGACTTGAACACATGCCGTGACATACATGTACCTCATTGACCATGAAAGTGTTAAGAATCACTTGCATATGACTCAAGTATGACTTGATTACAGTGTGTGTGACTTAAGTATGGCTTATGTACGACTTAAGTGCAAACAAGCCAGCCAATTATGATTGCTTGCTACTGCACTGTAACCAAGTAGTGATTGTCATCAGCACAGTGGAACTACAAACAAACAAACAAACAAACAAAACCTTCTGCTAGCGTAGCAAGAAGCTGCAGCTCGTCTTATACTCGGGTCGCATGGGAGTTTGGAAGGCCATCGAACCAAATTGAGTCAAGGGAGCACCCCACAACTTTATTAAAACAAACTTTGATGCTGATTGAGCGTTGGATGTGGAAATAGCTTGAATGCGCCCTCTTGTTCACAGTGTGCTCATACACACGATTAAAAAAAAATGAATCTAACCAATATGCTTTAAAAGCAGTTAAAGTGAGTGTTGTGAATTCTTTATTACAGTATTTTTACCCCATGAAATGTGCGAACTGCACATACTCTCAACTACAGCCACGCGCTTATCATTAGTGAGCTATTTGTGTATCGCTCGCCACAGTCTTGCTGCTTAACAACTTAAACATTAAATGTGCATTTATAACATCAGCGTGCATATTTCAGTTTTTAAGTATACATACATTATGTATTTAACTTTAGGTGGCAGCAATACGAAAATGAGGATCTGCAATACCGCACAGTTTTTGTGAGAAGCGCCTGAACTACTCGATGGCCGTTCAAAACGGTCGTGTAGCAACGCGAGAACTCCATCGAGTCAATAGAGTTTCGTTTTGAGGGCCATCAATCAAATGGCCTTTCAGAAGTGCCCGTGTGATGCACGTATCACAGTCATAGATGTTGATTCTGGACTTAAGAGTTTTCTTCAGTGCAATGTAGGCCTTGTGTTGTTTTCGATGACGCAAGCATTTGCGAAGGTTCTACATTAGGGTGGTCTTTCAACAACTAGGACTACGGTCTACGTGGACCAGTCGAATGCTTGGTTTGACACCAAGTCCCACGTGGAAGTGATCAACCTTAGCCTCTTCGCCCTGCTTCGGGTAAGAGAGATGTCTTTTGCAGCCTTTGTTCATTGTGCACTTGTATTTTGCATGTTTGATTGGCAAAATAAATTTGTGCGTTGGATTGTGTGATTGGCACGTGGCGCATGGGACGTGCTAACATTTTCTGTTATGTAGTTATTTTTATAACAATTCTTTCATTTTCTATAAACTTTTTGCTATTTTTCAATTGGTTGCAAATTAGTTAGGTTTCGGGCAAGGCCTGAGCTGGAAATATGTGCTAGATAAATTCTGATGCTATCCTAGGGCACAAAATTATGATTTTGACATAACTCAATGAAACCGAAGGCCCTGAGACATAAGTTGAAGTGTGTATGCACAACTGAGATTGAAGATGTCTGATTAAAATATGACAAAGCAACTATATAAACTGAGAATGCACAAGGATTGTCAAATGGCCAATTAGGTGAGGGATCATAATGGATATAAAAACAGATTGAAATACTGCTTGTGTTGACACTCAAAATGTCCCGTTGCTGCTCATATGCTATTGTTATCATTCATGGATATTAAACTCCGTTTCACTCTTGTTATTAATAATAATATAGTAGTAGTAGTTACAGTAGTAATAGTAGTATAGAGTGTGTGATGTGTACCTTTCCCATTCCCCATGAGCTCACTAGTCTCGGTTGCTGTGAGGGCGAAGTTTAAGAGGCACGATGACTCAAGAAGCAACACAACCAGATTTCATTTTTCTGAAAAGCAGTTTGTAGCCACAAAACGTTTCGTCCAAAGTAACCATTGAGTGATTCCGAGACTCTCAGGAGATCTCAGGAGGTCGATTTCTCAGAATTGCCCGTAGATCTTTCTATATTCAAATATATCTAACTTGGTGAAGATTGCCCATGTAGTTTGATGTATTTGTAGATTCCATGTAAAAGAGATTTCAAATGATCGGAATTCCGCTGTGTAATAAGATATTTTTTTTTTTTGCTTGCCCAAAACAGAAAAGCGTAGGCACGCCTGGACTGACGGGACTGGACCGGCTACTGTCCTTCATGATAGTCAAAGAACTGCAGGGCGTGCTGCGGTCCCTGGAAAAAGGCATGGTCAAGGACAAATCATGGCAGGAACTGCTCGCCAACATGAGCAAGAACTTGCAGCCTGTCGACGGCATAGTCCGTAAGTGCTGCCGCTACGTCAGAACGGCACTGGCCATGCTGGTGCAGTTTTTGTGGCTTTTAGCTGCGGAGTGCGAGGCATCTATGCTCAAGTGTCGGTTCTGTTTAAAGAAAAAGGCTCGTGCTTTCTGGAATGTTGAATGTCCTTCACTACAGGTTCTTTTGTAACACTGGGATTGCCTTGGCTTGCAAACTCAGGCAAGTGTACTGTCGTAAGTTGTATCACGGTTTATAGTACAACACCAAGACTTTGTGTCGGTGCTCTGTCAGTCGGTATCGCCTATTTGACCCATGTGATTATTTACATAGGCAGAAGAGGGTGCCCTGGTTGTCTATGATGGTAGGTTAGCAGCTAAGCTTAGCAGATGAGTGTTGCTCAAGGGTCAAGGGTATGGGTTCAATGCACTGCCATTACAACCACAATTCAGTGGGGCCAAATTTCAAAAGAGGAAAGCACCTTAGTCATGCAATACAAGAAACCAGCATTTCCGATGTCGTACAGCTGAGGCTGGCATGAAGAAGGCGGTGCAAATGTCATATAAACGGTGTAAATAACAGGTTTTTTTGAAAGGCTCATTCTTTTTGATGTCGCTCACACATTGCCCATGTATTATCTGTATTGCAGAAAACGTGGGTAGGACGTACAGTGCGGCCCTGACCAAGGTCTCCAAGACGTGGTCAGTCTTCCTCGAAAGCATGCTCAAGGTCAGTCCTTTCCCATTCTGCTGACTTTGAATCGATGCTTGGTGGACTACGCTAGACAAATCGACTAGATACTAGTGCAGTTGTACAGTACTTATGAAGTTTATTTGTGACATCAGGACTTTTAATATAACGACTGGTATGTAAAATTACTTGAGATAATCATGTTATGTCGCGAGGAATGTGGTCTGAAGATAATGTTTGCTCTGATCTACATGCTGAGAATCAAAATTTCGCCGATTTGACCCCAGCTGAGAACGGTGAAAGGAAAGTATGCTAATTACTTAGCCCTGAGTTGTCCCGTTGCAATCCTTGAGTACTGTACATTCTCCTATTAATGCAAAAACATTTGACGTGTCATGAAGAGCGAAATGTGGCATCTGTCAGCGTTAACATTAAATGGCAAGAAAATGTGTTTGAGCAAGTGATGATGTGGACATGGGCATTGGCACGCATTTTGAGAATTTTATTGACTCACTTTAAGTGCATGACCTAGTAATTGCATTATGTCATACAGTCATATGATCACATGATATGGCTAAGTTGCAAGCTCGCATGACCGAGTTACGACATCTTAGTCACATGACCATGCAAGAATGTAACGTCGTGTGGCAAGGGCTTCAGGGCACTTCACATGGGCTGGTATGGTGTACTTTTTGCTTTCAGTGCACTTAGTGAGACTTAAGTGCCTCTGTAATTTTTTATTATTAACTACAAATATTTCAACCCTCTTAGGTTTTTTTTTTTTTTTAAGCCCTCGAGTCAATGTGCTTTCTTCTTTTTCAGATCGGCCAGATGCAAATATTGCGCAAAGCTATTGCCCATGAACTCTACACAACGGCCAAGTTTGAATCAAAAGATTTAGTTTCTGCTCTGCAAACTACAAATGAGTTAGTTTCAGTTTTCTTTTTTACTGAAGATGATGTGTTTTGCTTTGTCTTGTATTATGGGACATTTAGCATCTCATTGTTGAAATGCGAAACAAATGTTAGACCAAAAAACCTCAATCTAAATGAACACGAAGTACACTCAAACATCGATATAACGAACCTAGATATAACGAGATATTGGTTATAATGAAGTTCACTAAAAATATTTTTGCAATAAATATAGTGTTAGGAATCTACCTTATAACGGATTTTCAGATATAACAAACTTATTTTTCTGTAAGATGCAACTTTGTTATGAGGAGGTTTGAGCGTAACTAAGAAGTCTTTACTTTTACAGTTACACTGCACCATGCCAGTAATGTAGTTACTCCCCTTGATTCATTCTCTTGTTGCATTATCTCAGCGCTGTGCTAGCAGAGATCAAGGCTCACCACAGGGACCCAAGCAAACCATATCCCAAGGAGGACAACCCCCTGCTCATGGAACTGGCCACGTACCTCGACTGGTGTGGCCTATACCAGCCAATCTCCAAAGTGAGCATAGCGCCCTTCTCGTTACTGGGGTGACCGGACTGTGACCATGTAAAGTTTGTTGCCTTACAGTGGTGTCTGTTACGGGTTCTATTGGCTCTTCCAGTGTCTGTATACATGCCAAGCCATGCAAAGCTACCGTTTCATGGCAGCTGTTATAAATATGAATTACAGTAGACTCTCATTAAACAGAAATCTGCTTAAATGGAACAGCTGCCTCTTATGTGATTGGTTTTGTACTCATATGGTGCACCCCTGTTCATTTCTCAGTAAACGGAGCTCTTATCAAATAAAACATATTTTCCTGATCACTTCAGGTTTCGTTTAATGAAAGTCTACTTTACTGGCAAAAACAAAGCTGCTTTCTGCGTGCATTTCAATGTGTGCTAGTACAGTGTGCTTCATCATCATCATCGTTATATGATTATTATTATTATTATTATTATTATTATTATTATTATTATTATTATTATTATTATTATTATTATTATTATTATTATTATTATTATTATTATTATTGTAGCTGCTGTTGCATCTTTCCCTTCTACTATTTAAAAACTTGAGTGCTTATATAACCCTAACAGTCCAAAAATGAAAAATAAGCATCCTTGGTTTTCAAGGAAAAAGGCTTTGCTAGTAAACAAATATTTGTAACTAAGCACGCGCATGATAAACCGTGATGCTTTTCAACTGGTATAGAGAGCTTCGTGCTGAAGGCACATACTTATAGCAATGAAGCAGTTGGCAATTCACGATTTCTTTAAAAAGTCTGATCAGCAGTAAATGGCCAATATGCTTGTAGACTTTACACCTCTGCTTTCTGTTCACTTCATGCAATTAGAGCTTAAAAACACTTTAAAGATTTTTAAGGATGATACAATTAATGCGTAATTATAATGTGTGGTGTCACCTCACCCGGACTCGAAAAACCCACACTCTGAAAATTATCTGAAAACTTCTGATAATTCAAACTTCGACTGCATTATTCGACTGTAACTGTAAGTCGACTGTATTAATAAATCAAGCATGTTGGTTACAGCAGTGATTTAATTGTAGTCGTGACTAGGCTGCCTATGATTCACAATATTTCTTTCGTGTTTTGTCATATAACTGAAGTTAATTGAGACTGTTGTTTATGAAAACTCTTCCTTTTCGTGGCTTTCCTCAGATTTACGTCACAACTAGGCCTATCGGAAATCTGCCATTGTTCATGATGTTGTTCACCGTGACACACTTGGCGAAGTTCACATACGTCAGCTCACAAGGTAGGCAGGTTTACACTTATTTGTGTTTTTCCTAACCTGGCTTACGTTTTTTAAAGACAGCAACAAGGTTTTGGACATCATGAAAAGCCTAGTTTCAGTTCAAGCATTTGTGGCAAAATTTTATTTTTGGGTAACAAGTAGATGCATCTGAAAAGCTTGCGAAACTAGTTTTTCAGTACTGCAACTGAATAAATAACTAAGACGGCAGTCAGTAATGTGTGTGAATGGTAAGAAATTGTGATCCACTTGTTTGTAGCTTGCTGCTAAATGAAAATCCACAAGAATATCTCAGAAAGGAAGCTTCCCAGTTGAAGAAAAGTTTTCTTGGTTCGAGATTTAAACCTGGGACCAGTGCCTTTCCCAGGCTGTGACCCTACATCCAAAAATAGCCAAAAACCTTTGATCGAGATTAGTTCTTTTTTTTTATCTGTGAAGCTCGCTTTCTCAGAAATTTGTGCGGAAATTCTGCTTACTTCCATGCTACAAACTGTGAAGTGAAAATTATTTTCTGACACAAGCAAGCCTTCCCCATCTTGCAGCTTCTGCAAAACTAACTTGCCAGAAAAAGAAAAAACATATTCGTATACAAAACTAATCTGATCGCAAACTCTGTTCACGAACTCGGTGGCTCTCTTGCAAGGTGGCCTGCTGAGCAAGAGGGGCGTGGACTCCATAGATGGCCTTCCTTTCGTCCTGGGGTCATTCACCTTCCTGAAGCAGTTTCACCAGGACAATGTCACCCAGTTTCTGGCCTACCTCGGACAGTATGTTCGCTCCCTGCTCGAGGAGGGCTCCGTAAGGTATGTCAACATAGCCCAGGTGGCTTGTCTTTGAGATCAGCTACCTCTTCAGTGTTTTTCTTTTCCCTCTTTCTTTGCCACAAGAGTGTTTTAATAGCGTAATTGTCAAATAAAAGAACACGGAATGTAATCCACACAAAGTATGTAAAGTTCTGGAGGTTACGCAAGATGCAGTTGCAAATGGGCTTAACTCCTTGGCTATTCTGATATTTTAAAAAGTTATCTATTTAAAGCAGTCATTTGTTATCTATTTAAAGCAGTCAGCTGAGTATTTCTCTTCTACGAAGCAAGTTATTACTGCTGAAAAAAGAAATTTAGGCACACAAGAAGTTAGATTAGGTTAATAATGTTTACCGATAAATACTTGAGGAAAAAAAGGGCTGGTGACTCGCTAATCAACAACAATAAAACAAGAACAAGAATGGTTTGAGGACGATGCACCAAAGACAAGCTGTGTTCATTATTAACAGTGAAGGGGTTAAGCCAGCCAGTCATTATGGCTTGACATTAACTTAAAATTTAGCGTCTTCTGAAGGAACGTTACAGAGAACTTGTTTGTTCGCAGTGTGTATTGTCCACTTGACATTGTACTTCGAATTATTGCGGAAACGACGAAGAAGTTGAGCTCTTGTGAGATTTGTTGCCTTTTCGTGCAGCGTCGCCAAGTTCTCTGATGCCTCCATAGAGACAACAAATATCCTGGCCTACCTGGAGATTCTTGTCCGTCATTGCAATGTGTCCCGCAAGGTGGGTTGCCTGAGATAGCTGTGCCTGCTATTGCTCGTCTAACAATGTTTTACAGCGAAAGATGTTATGGGATCACAACAAGAGTCAATTCTGGCTCCACAGTTGTTTGCCGCCGCCGATTTCGTAACCACTATCGCACAAAATAAGAAAAAAAAAGCTAACTAAATAAAAACACTGAGGACTGAATGGGAATCAAACCAAGGTCCTCTGCGTGGCCGCCCCGTACTTTACCACGGAGCTACTCCGGTGCTTGAAACCCTATTGCAAACTGACCCTGTGCAGGCTTCTTATTGGGTAGAAAACTGCGTTGACATGTATAATAAGCCCCGCCGCGGTGGTCTAGTGGCTAAGGTACTCCGCTACTGACCCGCAGGTTGCAGGATCGAATCCCGGCTGCGGCGGCTGCATTTTCGATGGAGGCGGGAATTTTGTAGGCTCGTGTGCTCAGATTTGGGTGCACGTTAATTTATAACACCAGGTGGTCGAAATTTCTGGAGCCCTCCACTACGGCGTCTCTCGCAATCATATGGTGGTTTCGGGACATTAAAAGACACATATCAATCTATCAACATGTGTAATAAAGCATTTTGGAACAGTAGCAGTATCAACAAGACATCACACAATGCGAATTGAATGGAGAGTGGGTCGTTGAATGCTTCGAGCCATTACAGAAGCCTCAGGCATAATTCTTCATCGTCATCAGCCACAGCATCAACAAAGTGCATATAATTTACAAGTGTGTAAGTTTGTAACGGGAACCACGCTTTTTTGAAAAATGACGAATAATGGCATTGTAGATGCTTTCCCACTACACAAAAAATTTGATCATTTATGACTTAGTTGGCTCCGTGCTTGTGTGCTTGTAGTTGTTGCTCCAGGAGTCTTTAAAAGGGCTCTAGAAAGGTTGCTTTTCCAGCTTTTGCTTTGCAGTCTGCGCTGGCCTCTTTGTTTTTTTTTTTCCCTTGCTCGCTTGATTTTTGTCTCCCCTTTTATTTCTCTCCTTGCCTGCATCCTTTTCCCTTGTTGTAGAGTACTGGACCACAAGTTTCAGTTCCGATAAGCCTTTTTGCCTTTCCCTCATTCGCAACTCCTCCCCCTCCCTCTAAAGTGCAGTTTTCTCCATCTAAAATTACCGTGCAGTCACTACAGTGCTGTGGCACCGAATATGGCAACGCAATAGCTGCAGGTCGACAAGCTCACACGATAGTACACTCACTCTCATACTCAATAGCACTCATTTTAAACATATGAGCGTAGGATGCATGTATCGAAGGGTTGTGAGGCGACAGGAGTATTGAGGAGTGAGTCCCAGCAAATATGAGTCGTATTAGAATTAACCTTTCGCAGTTCAAATTTTTTACTAACTTTCCGGCACTACCGGTCCGAAGCTATTTTGCCAGTTTCTGGGGGCCACGAAGAAAAACACATACTGTGGAAGAAAAACTCACAGGATATATACTTTTTAGCGACATTTGGGCAGAGTGTCATACCGCTCAAAGCATTCTCCTTGGTGCAGGCCAGGGTTTTTACTTCAGGTTTTGCAGAATAAGGAGGCGTTGTCATCACCGCCATCGCCGTCATCTTTATTAATATTCAACGCCGCACCGAAAGAACAACCACACGCAGAAAAAAACAAATATAGACACCATGGGCACTTTAATCAAGACATGCACCAGCTAGCCCAACAGCGAGTTCTACTAGAGTCGTCATCTTGGTCACTCACTTCTGTCGAATCACTGTCATTCACTGTCTGGTGGAGGCACGTAATTCTTTCCTCACTAAAGTCATCCTTGCTTTCGCTAAATGAGCCAACATAAAGCACACGAACAAAGCTTGCTTACTCTTCAAGAGAAAGCGCTTCATGTATTTAAAAAATGCGTGCAATTTGCAGTGGGAAAACCGCGAAATTTAAACCACGAAGATCCTGGTTGGGGTGTGCCCCACAGCAGACTGCTAAGGCCGTGCTGCCTTGTCAGGCGCTACCCGTCAACAGACCGCAAAGGGTTAACAGCCATATTAGTATGAAATGAGATTCACTTCCTGGTACGGAATATTTGCATTAAAGATGCAGTTGAAGCGTCAGGAGCAAATAAGTCGATTCTTCACATCGACAGAGTTTTTCTCAAAGTGTGAATAATTGGTATGTAATATGCTAGCCAAGTGTGGCTCCCCTAGAGACGTAGCCTGCTTCGCAATGTAGGCTCCGAAGTTCTATGCAAGCAAGGATGAAATTCATCGTTATGTTGCACCATTTTCTCATTTATTTCAGTGCACTTGGCATTTTGAAATATTTCATGAGCGTTCAGAAAGTTTGTTGTATTTACATATTATCTCAGGGCCATGAAGACTGACAAAGGCAGCAGTCAGTTTTTTTCAAGACTAAACTTTTTATTTGGGTGAACCTGTGTCCTTAAAATGAAATATCAGTCTAAGCAATATGCGCTGTTGATTGATATCGGCAAAGAGAGTATCGACCGTCGATAACTCGTCAAGCGGTGAAGCGCATCAGCTTGCATACATGTGCAATCGTAAATTCCAGCATTGTCGCTAGTGGTCACGCAAGTTCCAGAAAAAAACTAATGTTCATGTTGCAGGCATAATCTCATCAGGACGGTTCTCTGTCATTTGGCCGTGTTTTGCACAAGGCAGCAGTTACACGTGTAATGGGGCAGTAACAAAGAAAGAAAGAAATGAGCGTGCGTGGCAATATAGTGACTATCCAATTCAATTTTTTAATAGTATTCCTGTGCCCCTACATGTTTCTAAAACTCTGTTTTGTGTTTCATTTTTTGTGCAGGTGGTGCTCAATTATGTTCCCGACTACATATTTGACCAGTTTAGGTCATCGTCCTAGTCCGCGTGGTGCTCAGACAAATGAGCAGTTATTGAATTTCTATTGTTGTGAAGCATTCCGGTGGCCTCATTTCTGTTTTGAGGGCTGTAATATACATAAATGCTGAAATAAACTGTAATATATGTCTTTTATTTTATGTTTGTGAACCTGCTCATTCCTTTGTGGGGCCACCAAGCCTTCTTTCACTTCTGCAGCCTTGGCACAGGAAAAAATGTAGATTAGCATAGCGAAGGTTTAGTTGAGATGCAGTTGGACAAAAGACATGTCAAATTTACAGTGTGGACGTTTGCTTCTGAAATTATTTGCCGTGTATTGATGTGCTGATCAAGAATCTTACCTTATAGCAAGTCCCAGCCCAAATGTGACAGTCACAAGAAAAAAACTGGTTGTGAACTGGTTAATTAGTGATTGTACTTAAAAGACACTAGATATTCATAAATGCTAGAAGGGGGGGGGGGGTGATCAGTACAAAACAGGGACAAGAGAAGAGAACGACGACACAGGTGCACTCTTGCGGCTGATTGATGTGTAAGCTATGTATGTGTTGCCTCTTCAATAAACTTCCAGTTGCGTGAGAGCACCTGTATCATCGTTCGCTCCTTTCACCTCCACTTTGTACTGCGTCCCCTTTTTTTTCATTCAAGATGCACCGTTACCAACTAGCCCAAATAGCTGTCTTGCCACTAGGTGGTCTACATCCAAGTGCTTTGCTGCTATACGCCAGTCTTGTGAATCACTGACCAAATCTTAGATGCCCATAGCACAGCAAGCTAAATGCTGTTAACACAGTAGTCCATTTATGATGCAGCGTTTCACTACTGCTTAACATATAAGCAATTCACTTTTGACATAGCAGTGTTGTAAGTTGTATGCGGTGAAAGCCAACTGTACGTGCTTTTAGTGCCTGAAGCAGGTTACAGGTTAGCAGGATATTTTGCCAGTACGGGTGGAGTATTTGTATAATTGCTGTCACGGTAATAATTGACAATAATAATTAGAGTTTGATCATTCACCAAAAGCAGTGTGTTCCACAGAACCTTAAGTGATGTTCATTGGTCGTACTTCGTTGAGATTAATTTTTACGCTTGGTTGCCATCTCGGCAAATTGTAGTGGGTAGTAAGATTGACAAATGGACTCTGTTCCTTTTAACATGTTCACTTGAATGACACACCTTTATTTAGTTGAACCCTTCAGAGCATTACATAGTGTCTGTGGACTGCTCTCACCCCTTTAGCGTATCCTAGGGAAATTTCTCCAGTAAGATCCATTTGGATAGCTGTATTGTGCGATAGATGAATCCCACATTTCGCAACCGTAGCCCGGCACCTGAAAAAAAAGTGGGAGGGGGGGGGGAAGCACTATTCAAGTCTTATAGATGCACAACAATTTAAAAAGGCTGTAGTTCACTGAGCCTATCTTTGCTTCAGGAAGAGTAATGATGGAAGCTTTTGTTCAATGCCAGCTTTAATATTCTTTGCCAGATTGTGAGAAATGCAGAAATGCTTTTCTGAAGCAACTGCTAAACTTGTCTGAAGAAAATTTTGTTTCATTTGAGAATCGAAGGTAAATTGTAGCTGCTTTAAAAAAAAAACGAAATTTTTATTTAACACCACCTGCCTTTCATGAGTATTGCCAAATGTTGTGGAAAACTGAAGCACCACAAATCTGTAACCCTGCTCTAAAGCAGTGCATGTATGACAGTTCTGTACTTTGCATCTGGCAAAGCTTTGAAACAGACAAACTAGGTGTTGGAGTTTTGGCCGATACAAAAAGCTTCACGTTATATATGAGGCTTTTAGGATATTCGTTCTTGCAGATTATTAGTTTACTTCAATGCAGTGTGTAACATCAGTTTTTGTATGCTCCAGGACATCTTAGCAGGTGCCACGTACAAAGTTTACAATACCTTCTCATATTAGCTAGTCACAGAATTAAAAACATGGCGTGCGAGTTTCTCGACCTTGCAATTTTCAGCATCTTTCGTTTGTCTTGACGACCCTCAAGAATAAAGATGCACTTCGGCCAGCTGATTTTAGCTTTATTGGAGCAAAGATCGTCAAATTAGGTATAATTAGATGAAGCGGTTCCCCTGACTTTCCTGTCAGTAAACGCTCATTGCAACCAAGTCATTGAGACAGAAGATGAGCTTTGTTAGAAGTGAGGTTTTGTTGACAGGAGAGAAGCCATAAGAGTTGGCTGAGCTAGGAACACAAAAGTTTTCCACAATAGAGATATTCCAAGCGAAATTATTCCATGATGTCGAGAGTTTGGCGGTGAACAAGGCTCCCATGTGGAAACAGAAACATGTCTTCAAGAATATATTTTTTTACTTTCGATTGTGAACAAGATTTCCTTGTGGAAATCAAACCATTCTTTTAAGAATATATTTTTAATTTAGTCGGTGCTGTGTCTCTCTCATCCAAAATTATTTAATCAATCAAGGTTTACTGTATTTAGACAAGCGCTTCCCTGCTATAATATCTTCTTAAGAGGTTCTTAAGAGACGTGGCACTTAAAATTCATACCTGTGGTGGCATGTAGCAGCCATTCTGTATGTGAACCGGGGTCTTGAAGTGCTCATGCAGGTGACTCACGTATTCGATTTCACTGGAGAGTGCAAAAAAAGAAATGCGAAAAGAGTGCATGAAAGGCTGCATTGTCTCCTCTCTAATTTTTAATACTGGCTGTGGGGTTATGGATGCAAGATGTGCAATCAATATCATGTGATTACTCATTCGTTGAATCATTTTCATGTGACTTAGCCACATTCAGAGACTTGTGCTAAGCTAGCACAACTTTCCTATTGCTAGCTAAAGAAAAAAAATGCAGTTTGCACTAGACACCATTGGTACACGAGGTATCCTAAGTTATCCACATCAACGAAAACATACCTGCACCAAAGATTTCCTGCACTAACTACATTGTGGCTGCAAGGTGTAAGTTGGGTTGCTTGAATGGTCACACACTAAAACTTGCAATACAAACCTGCACAGTGACATTAGTGAACCATTAAAGCTACAGCAACTAGCTTTGTTAATAGTTACTTTAACAAGAATCTTAATTTTTATTAGTAGTATTATTTATTAACAAGAAACATGCTTCGAGAAATGAGTCCTTATAGTTTATGGTAAAATGAAAGTGCATGTCTGCTGGCAGTAGGCAGCAATACATTTTGCACCGTTCACGAGTTGTAGCTGAAATGTTAATGCATTGTGCCACATTTCAACGAGTGTATTTTTTGAATGCGGCGCAGTGCCATCTCTACACCTAAAGATGGCGTCGTGCTCCAATACTCCAAGACAAAGTCCCGAGGTTTATGTGGCCATTTTGTGTAAATCGCCTAGGTGCCTGTCTTGACCACACGCAAAATCATCTGGTAACAGATACAATGTGGGTGCTGGCCTTCAAGTTCCTCAGCTATTCGATTCTCTAGGGCAGTGGTTCTCAGCCATGTATGTGATGTATCGGGGTGCAAGTGATGAGGGACCCCTTGCAGCGGAGGGGAGCGAAGGGGGCACAAGGGAAGGTGGTTACAAATTAACACAACTGGAGCATGAAACAGGTGCCTTTTATTGCTACCAAAAACACATAGCCCCGCCGTGGTGGTCTAGTGGCTAAGGTACTCGGCTGCTGACCCGCAGGTCGCGGGTTCAAATCCCAGCTGCGGTGGCTGCATTCCCGATGGAGGCGGAAATGTTGTAGGCCCGTGTGCTCAGATTTGGGCGCACGTTAAAGAACCCCAGGTGGTTGAAATTTCCGGAGCCCTCCACTACGGCGTCTCTCATAATCATATAGTGGTTTTGGGACGTTAAACCCCACATATCAAACATGCCATATCACTTCATTTTGTACAGCTCATCAATACATGGCACAGTCACGCTTAAACAAAAATGCGAGTGAGGGTTTCGCGGATCATAGAAATGGCTTCGCGGACCCCAATTTGAGAACCACTGCTTTAGGAAGTTGTGTGTGCATTCAGCAGCCTATTAGTCGAAATGGATGCATATTGTGTAGAGCCACAAGACACTTTTCCTAGATACTCTTCCTTTTTTTTTTAAAGTCTACTGCTCACAGCTTGCAAAAGTGAGCGCACGGTTCCTTGCGGCACTAAAAAAACTCACCGGTTGTCCTTCGTGCCCGAGACTGCGATGTAGTCCCAGAACGACAAGTGTTGGACTAGTTCACAGAGGCCCACACCGCCGGCATGCGGGCAAACTGGCACTGCGTAGGACATGAAGAACGGCATGCACTTAGTAACAGCCACTGAATGTCATGGTTGTGCTTTCATGGGCCTTTCATAGACCGTAGATACATCAATGCATTGACGGTGTACTTGTACACATTGTATGAAGTGGAATGCTTATTTATGGCTCTTACCAAGTGCCAATCTGTTCAAAACGATAGCGTAACTGAAGCTGTGTATTTATGCAGCACTGATAGAAGAAACAAGAGAACTAGTGAAGTGTTTCTGGCAAAATATTGAATGTTTATCATGAGCACTGCCCTGTGCAGGTTCACAACATGTAAGGCGGTGTTCGTGATTTGTACACTAAAAGCTTGAAAAATGTGTTTGGAAAACATCAAATTAGCACATATGCAAAAGACTACACGAACTTCGCAAATTTCAAAACTTACTCACTAGAGAAATAGGCGAAAATGCAGTCGTGCAGTGCGGGCTTATTCGAGTCAGAACCTACATAAGCTAAAAACAGCTCACAGGTAATCTCTAGTACACGTGAGCTAGATGTTCTTGTCATTATGGTTAAGTTGCTAAACAAAGGTATACATAATCAAGTCTGGAGTTTGGCTAAATCTTGCCTGGCCGGGGAAAGACATGAATGTAGAAAATACAGTGCTGACCAAAGTAAAAATATATTTTTAAAAAGGCGTTACAGCTCCCGTAATACACAATGCTCCTCGCAAGTAATACTTCCCCATGCTAAAAGGTTGTATATAAAGAATGTATACCTCAATTAACTCAACATGCCTCCTGGTTGCCAACACCACAGAACTTAAGACCCCTCCCCTAATTTCATTTCCTTGATTGTTCCGGGTGTGTGAGCTAAGCCCAAGTGGGTCTCACCCTTGCACTTGGCTGCCATGAGAATGACGGCGAGGATCTCGTTGACGCCTCCCAGTCGGCAGCTGTCGATTTGGCAGAACTGCATGGCTCCGGACTGCAGGAACTGCTTGAACATGACTCGGTTGTGGCACTGCTCACCCGTGGCGACTCCAATGCCCAGGGGAGCAAGGGCCTACAGGGTGAAATTAATAGTACACATCATGTTGCACAGGATGGTGATGGAGAAGTGTAAAGACCCAATGAGACCAACAGACAATTAAGTTAAGGAAGGTACAAGGGAGATTGCTTGTTTGTTTAGCTGTAGTGTAGTGATTATGACATAAATTAAGAAGAACTAATGTGGACAAAAAAGTCAACTTGCGGCATGTGAGAACCAAATGTGCAAGTTTCGTGTAGCACGCTCAATGCTCTGTCAATTGAGTATAGCAACGGTCCCGCTTCCAGTTCACCGTATTAGATACTTATGTTCGTGCAATCCTGACACTGTTTGCCAGTGACGCTCGCAGCCATAACAGCAAGTGTTGAACACTCTTATGTTGTTTTAACTATAGCTAACACGTACAGGGAATGTACCCTTATACCTCCCTTAGCTTTCTCGTCTGTGTGTATCATTCAGTCTAAAAAAATAAATGAGCTTTCGTTCAATCACTTCCTTTTGTAACAGTGTAAAAGAGGATTCCAGCACGCTCTTTAGGGCTTTTCAAATGCACGTGAGGAATTGGTTCACATCAGATACCTCCGTGGCACTTTGTTGCAGCAGCGATTGCACGTATGTTCGAGATGTCTTTGTGCCATTGTCACTATTGAGATGTTACGGTACCAATAATGCATCAATACGTAAATGTATCTGTAATGACTCACATGTGGCAGGTTACAAGGCTCACGGAGACGTGACAGACAACTTGCGGTGCATTTGGCTGCGAGAACGACTAATGCCAAGTGGTCGCATCGTCATGTTATACTGGATCAGCTCTGTAGCAAAGCCTGGGCAGCATCTAGCCTTTGACTACAGACATCAAGCACACAAACACCGGCATTCCTTCTGTGCTGCTAGTGGAAAGATTGTCAAACAACAAGCTGCAAATTCCAATGGCTTTCCAAAGGCCTCATGTCTAGCATAGTCGAGGTACAATATTGCTTGACTTCAATGCCGTATGCAGCAGCACTCCTCAAGCGTTATGACTATGATATGAGAGTATCAGCATTGCAGTAGCAAACTCTCATTGCACAGGCACCGCTTTGGCACCATTAGCTTCCATCAACGATTTGACAGGTATCCTCTTTCCTCATGTAATACACACACACTAGCATTGCTTTCAGATGAAATGCTTGCACAGGGGGCAGAAGGTGAATGCTGTGCCACCTGCAATGTAGCTGTTCCTGCATCATATTGCACCATGTTTGACATCTCGGGCAGCTCACCTTCGAGATTGTGGCGTGGCCAAGAATGTCGTCCGGCGACGTCGGCTCCTCGATCCAGTGAATTCCAAAGCCGGACAGCTCCTCCATCCAGTAAATGGCTTCCTTGACGTCCCAGTACTGGTTGGCATCTACCATCTGTATGACAACAACTGTTTGAGGTTCAGATA
Source organism: Rhipicephalus microplus (assembly GCF_013339725.1). NCBI lineage: Eukaryota > Metazoa > Arthropoda > Arachnida > Ixodida > Ixodidae > Rhipicephalus > Rhipicephalus microplus. Next base: position 130,057,164 of record NC_051167.1, on the reverse strand, counting down.
TTTTTTATTTTCAGCCCACAGTAGCTGTTCCTGAACGACATACAGCTGAAGATCTCCCGCTTAAGCTACTCACGATCGCAAGCCTCGGGCACACAAAAAAGGACGTTGTCGGTGCCACTTCACTCGCTCATGTGTTAACCAAAATTTGAACACAGAGTAAGCGGTAAATCAAAATGAAATTTATTGTTCCTAGTTGCTTCTAATTTGTAGGTTGCTGCTAAGTTAGTTGTCTCAGTGTGGCATTGTTCAGCATTACTGATGCTGCAGCTGTTTTTAAATACATCAACACCACTGCCATAGCTTTTTATAAGATTCTGAAACCATGGTCTAGAATGCTAGGTATCTTAATTAGGCATCAATTTGGATCAACACATCTAAAAATTTAAACAAGGCAACTGCCGGTGCTTTCATGCCTTTTGTTATAATACATGGTCACACCGACAAGTAACAATTTCACTTCTGGCATTATGTTTCTCTTGACAATATTAATTAAAATTTGCACTCGGTGCATCCATTGTTCCAACACTTCTAGCCAAATTTCTCACTTTCACGTACTATTTTTGAAACCAGGTACCATGTCAGAACAGTGTCGGTACGTGAACTTCAGTAGCATTAGGGATAAACAGCAGGCTTGCTAAAATAAATCGCTCATAATGTTCTCAAACTCTGCCGGGCAACTCAACATGGCGCAGTGCTCAGATTTCTGGAAATTATCTTTCTGTAATCTCCCTATATTAGCCCTCACAATACTTGAGGCCTATAATGGTGGGTCTCACCAGCTTGCATTTGTCGCCAATCGTCGATCGGACTACTTGCAACCGCCTCTTGTCGTCGGCAAGGTTCCGGCCAACTTTCACCTTAAAGCTGTGAAAGCAACACTTTGTTAGCCTGATTGCGTTCAGACAAACAATTGTTTTTTTAAAAGCCTTGTTTCATGCATCAAGCGATGAAAAGTCCGTTAACAAGAAAGGTTGCTGGAGAACCTTCCTTCCTTAATGACTGACATGTCTGTTTTGAGAGGTACTTTCATCAAATGTTGACTCCAGCAGAAATTTATTATTTAGCATCTTTTCAGTACTTGAATGTTCTTCTAAATGTATCATGATTCTTTAGATTTGAACTGCAAGTTTCATATTCAAGTGTGACAGTTCCATGTTTTAATTACATGTTTTGCACTAATGTTGTTTTTATGAAACATGGGTACTTTGTTACTGGCAGGCAAAAGGTTACATATTCTCTCACTTTTGTGGAATTCTCAATTCAACAACCTAACTTGCAGCTCACATTGAAAAATCTATATATTATGCAGTTTGAATGCCCATGCGAGAGCTTGTCTAATCATTCAATAAAGGGGAATGCTGGGCCAGTTGGTACAACATAATGTGGAAATATATGAGCGCACAAAGTAGAAGCGTCTTTCCTGTCAAGTGGTTTTTCCTTCTACCTTGTGCGCTCATATATTTCCACATTATGTCTAATCATCATGTTGTCTTATGCAGTAGCTTTGAAGCCTCACTGCAGAGCTAAAGTTTGCAGATCTGAGTACCTAATTGTAGAAGTGTGCGAATATTTGAAATTTTGAATATTTTTTCTAATAGTGCTTGCTATTCGATTTCACTTGCACTGGAATTTTACTATTCGAACATTTCAAAGACAAATACAGTCAACGTCTAACGTAACAAATACAGTCAACAGTGACCCTTTCAGACTCTCGTATTACGGCAAAGCTGCCTTTTAGGATTCACTATACGGTGGCAAACGTATTGACTCATGAAAATGCTGCTTCCAGTATGGAGGTGATAGATGTGGCAGAGGTGGGGGCTCAATTAATGTTGTCTTGCACCTGAAATTTGGACATGAAGCTAAAAAAATCAGACGCCAAAAATTTTCAGCCTCCGAAATTTCAGATATTCTTACATATTGACGCCTACGAGGGAGATTTAGAACTCCGCACTCGAACAGGGCACACCCTTGTCCGCCACAGCAGATGGGCTTCCACAGAAATTTAGAGAGAAGGAGGGACTGAGGAAATAGCATCTCTGCCTTTCATGTGTCGAGTGATAGTCGGCAACACTTTGGTTGCACCAAATCATGTACGAGGGAGTCAAACGTTCCTAGGCCTTGCTGCCATAGAAATACATCAGATAGTGCCTGGAAACTTTTGATCCCTTCTGTGCATAAATACAATTCGGCCTCTCTATTGCCTCATTCTTAATGGTACAACCATGAAACAGTCACCCTGACAGCGCATTTATCAACCGTGCCGAAAGAAACACTTTCATGTTGCTATTTTATAATGATTTGCTCAGGAATCCTCTCCATGTTTTTTTTTTTTTTGCAATATCGCTGTGCTCGGAAATCCTCTATGATTTCTGCAATTTTGCTTTGAGTTATTTGAAAAAATGTTCTAAGAATGTTCGAGAAATATTCAAAAGAAAGATTCGATTCGATTCACTCCAATATTCGAATTCGTTTTGCACCCAAAATTTTGCTATTTGCACAACTCTACTTAGTTGACATAGTGCACACATGAGACGGTAAAACTCAGAAGGACTTTTTCTTATGTGTAGACACTACAAATAAGGATTAAGCCAAGATTCCTTAGCAACAATTTATTTCTTCAGATAGACATCTTTAGCCTAGTCTATATCTGTGACCGAGCTTGTTTCAGGTGTCTGTGAAGGAATGCAATGACGTCGCTGAGAAACTTACCTCTTGAACCCGTCCTTAAGGGCATCTTGACATAGCTAGAAAGAAAGCACATTGTAGCTTAGTGTGGAAATTAAATCCAAATAGTGTTACCATTAAGAGTCACATTAGATCATCATCATCAGCCTGACTACGTCCACTGCAGGACAAAGGCCTCTCCTATGTTCCGCCAGTTAACCCGGTCCTGTGCTTGCTGCTGCCAATTTATACCCGCAAGCTTCTTAATCTCATCTGCCCACCTAACCTTCTGTCTTCCCTCAACCCGCTTGCTTTCTCTTGGAATCCAGTCTACACGCTACATGCCCGACCCATGTCCATTTCTTCTTCTTGATTTCAGCTATGATATCCTTAACCCCCGTTTGTTCCCTGATCCACTCTGCTCTCTTCTTGTCTCTTAAGGTTACACCTACCATTTTTCTTTCCATTGCTCACTGCGTCGTCCTCAATTTAAGCTGAACCCTCTTTGTAAGTCTCCAGGTTTCTGCTCCGTAGCTAAGTACTGGCAAGATACAGCTGTTATATACCTTCCTCTTGAGAGATAGTGGCAATCTACCTGTCATAATTTGAGAGTGCTTGCCAAATGTGCTCCACCCCATTCTTATTCTTCTAGTTACTTCAATCTCGGGGTTCGGCTCTGCGGTTATTACCTGCCCTAAGTAAGACATAGTCTTTTACAACTTGAAGACTTTATAATGAGTGCACACCCAGACATCGTGCAGGATGTGGAAGTGGTTGGCAAGGTACGATGAAGTGACCATAGAATGGTACGGTCTCGAATTCGCCTAGATTTGAGGAAGGAACGACAGAAACTGATACGCAAAAAGCCAATCAATGAGCTAGCACTGAGAGGGAAAGTACAGGAATTCAGAGTCTCACTTCAAAACAGTACTCGGCTCTTAGTGAGGAAACCAACCTTAGCATAGATACAATGAATGATAATCTGACGAGTATCATTACGGGATGTGCAGTGGAAGTTGGAGGCAGGGTAGTTAGACAGGACACTGACAAGCTTTCCCAGGAAACGAAGAATCTCACATTAGAGAGCATGTCTTGAATGTGTGAGCTGCCCACGAAACTGCAAATGTTTTTGGGGCAAAGCTCCATACAGCGTGGCTCTGTCGCTCCTCTGTATATATGTGTGTATGTACGTAACCACCCACCGGTAGCACATACCCGCTCTAGAGAGGGTATGTGCCACAGGAGTTGCGAGGTGGGAGATGGCGGTACTTGGAGTGTTTACTAGATGGATGCAGGGACAGGACACACGCACTGACAGACAGACTGGCAGACGGACAGATGGATGGATGGTTGGATGGATGCATGGATTGACGGACGGATGAAAGCAAGAACGGACGGACGGACAGAAGCACGGACGGGCTGACGGAAGCTTCGCCCTACTGGACATCATTCACTTCGTAGATATGCTGTGATTTTTTTTCATTTTATTTTGGCATGCTGCTTTTGCTTTCTTTTTTTTTTTTGTCAGAGCGTGAAGCAGGAGACAACCGACTCAGACAAGGCCTAAGGTCGTACATGCAAATTTTTTAGAGGTATCAAATGACTTCTATGACAATTTTAAACAGCTTTGTGCAAGGAAGTCCTGCAGCTGTGTTCCTGGTGTAATATTCCCGCTTGGAGCCTTTGTGTTGCAGAATACTGATATATCGAATTATTGTGTATAGCAAAACAAAAGGTGTTTAAATGGGCACTGCGATACAATTAGGGCACTCTTTTTCATCGATTTGTCTGATGCTCTGGCAAGCGCTGATATCATTGCGCAAGCGGCAATGCCGAAATCAAAGCTTTTGTAATTTTAATTCATAGGACAAACTACCTTGATTTCGAACTACGGTGTGTTGCGTCCCGCTGCCAGTGACGTCTTCGAGGCGAGCGCGATGTCGCCGCCACTCAGTTCCGCGAACGCAGCGACTGTTGAGGCTGACCATTGTGTCGCGGGACGGTGCGCTGGCGCCACGGCTGGGCCCCTGCGGAATGCGGCGGCGGTTTCGGGGAACGAAAGATTCGTCGCTGCTTCTTGGAGGGATGGGTCCACCCGGAACAACTGAGCATAGAGCTGAGGGGAAGTCGGGTTCCGGGTGGACGATTCACCCCCTTGATCCCCCCCTCTGACTGCGGGCCGCCCCTGCCTTTCGTGAAGTGGACTGATGGACCGAGATAGAGGGAGAGGGGCGGCAACGAGAGGGATAAAAAGGACGGAGGAGACGGCGGGCGCAGAAGGGGGAACAACGATGACCAGTTAACTTTTCTTTGAATGCAAATAAATCCTTTTTTTCAAGTTTCCTAAATGGACGTCCTGCTTTCATGACCTGCCTGATCTTGGTCATCCCACCCAATCTACCCCGACGACGCTACAAACTGGATGGCAGCGGTGGAATCAAGAAAAGGCATGCAGAAAACTGCGGACGGAAGATCGACTTCTGTGGATCCGGGATCAGCAGAACGAGACCTCGTGGCTCCGGGAGGCACAACCGTCACAGTAACGGCATGAAGTTTTGGACGACTCCAGGAAACTAAGGACGAGCAGCAGAAGGCAGACCAGACGATCTGGGATCGGCGGTCCTGTGAACGTGGCTCTGGGAGACACGTCCTTCGCCAGCTCGAGGTTGGAAGTAGCTGCGGACGGAAGATCGACTTCTGCGGATCCGGGATCGGCAGAGCGAGACTTCGTGGCTCCGGGAGGCACAACCGTCGCAGTAACGACTACCGGAAACTAAGGACGAGCAGCAGAAGGCAGACCCGACGATCTGGGATCGGCGGACCTGGGAACGTGGCTCCGGGAGACACGGCCTTCGGCAGCTCGAGGTTAGGTGAGTGCTTGAGCGATCACGTTTTGCCGGACGATAAGAACAGGGTTCTATCGGGCAATTGGCTCTGAAGGGCCGCCACAAGTGTGCGGTGAATATTGCAGAAGTATTGGTTGGCTCTTGTGAAGATATGGATATCGGAGTGTTAAAGAAAGAAGAGCTGTTGCTGTTAGCAGTAGAGCTCAGCTTGGATATCAATAGCAGGTTAAGGAAGCCCGAAATTCGCAGTGCGATAATCGAAGGGGGTTTCGAGGAGGACGAGCTCAGCGAGGCCTGGGAAAAGATATGTGAGGAGAAGAAACAAAGGGAGGAAGAAAAGAGGGAAAGAGCGGAAGAGAAGGAAAGGCAGGAAAGGATGAGAACAAAGACAGGCCGAAATTTAGCTCGAGAGAATAAAGCTAGAGCAGGCGAGATTAGCACGCAGTGCAGATGCGGCGCCGCCGCATACTGAGAACCTGAAGATGACGAGTTTGCTTCAGCCGTACAAACAGGCGAGGACATTGGTCTCTACCTGATTAATTTTGAACGGATCTGTGAGAAACATTCATTTCACCAGGACACCTGGCCAGAGCGGTTGCTTGCGTTGTTACCGGGTGAGGCCTCGCAGGTCGTGGCCAGACTGAGCGCAGCCGAGGCAGGCGTATACAGTTCAGTGAAGTCGACATTACTCGCAAAATACAGGCTCTCCACAGAGGAATTTCGGAGGAGATTTAGACGGGAAAGAAAGAAGCCTGGTGAAAGCTTTGTTGAGTTTGCGTGTAGCCTGAGTGATAATTTTTCAGAGTGGGTGAAAGGAGCAGGTGCGGATAACTTAAGTAAACTGAGGGATCTAATTTGTTTGGAGCAGTTTTATGACACCCTGCCGGATAACGTGCGCCTGTGGGTCAAGGATAGGCAGGAAGGTGTGTCTGTTAGGAGTGCAGCACAGCTTGCCGACGAGTACGTGGCCAGTCGAGGCTTCAGGACCCCGATCAACAGCGCACATCACTATCAAAGGCCTGCACCACGGCCCCAAGCTTACACTCGAGGACCGCAAAGCGCAACAAAAGAGCGAGAGGAAACTAATCAAAATTCGGCGCGTGCTGAAGGCAAGCTGAAAGAGCCGGAAAAGAACAGAAAGGAGGTCAGAAATCATTTAGAAGAGTTAGAGTCGCGAGCTAAGGCGCTATGTTTCAAGTGCAACGAAACAGGTCACTTTGCCCGAAACTGCTCAAAAGGTAGGCCAGTGTTTGCTTGCGTAAGCGATCACCCGAGTAACCTAGATCTTTTGAAACCTTACACGACAGATTTAATGGTTAATGACAAAAGGTGTAGGGTACTCAGAGACTCCGCGGCCACTATGGACGTAGTCCATCCGAACTACGTAAAAAGTGAAGACTACTTATCCGAATGCGCGTGGATAAGACAGGCCGTCAGCGAAGATTCAGTGTGTTTACCTATGGCAAAGGTACACATTCGGGGTCCTTTTGGAGCGATCGAGACAGTAGCAGCAGTCTCCCGTGGGCTACCAGAGGGCTACCCGTACCTTTTCTCGAACAGCTCGGAGTCACTACTCAACGACAGGGGGTGCACTTTTGCTGATGCCCAGGTCATGGCTTTGACGAGATCGAAAGCACGCGTATTGGCTCAGCAGCTGCGTTACGGGGAAGGGGAAGGTGCCAAAGCGAAAGAGTTAACAACTGAATCCGCAGAAGTTAAGCCCGACGAGGCACTTATCCCTATTCCTCCGACCGAAAATCCGGAAAATGGTCAGATTAAGAAGCCGATAATTGAGAAAAGAAAGAAACCTTCGAAAGGAAAAGATCATAGTTTGCAGGGGTCCGTGTTGGCCCCAATCTCGCACAGCTACGAGCGCATGCTAGGGGTTGACAGGGAAGCGTTACGGCTGTCTCAGAAAACTGACCCTAGTATAGCGGTTATGAACAACGGAAACAGTGAAGGTGTTTCGTCAAGAAACATCTCTTTCGAAGGGAGGAACGGTATCCTATATCGTAAATACCGAGATAGGCGAGGGCAGTGCTACGATCAATTGGTGGTGCCATCACCATACCGCAAGGACCTACTCAGTCTTTGTCACGATCACTCATGGGCAGGACACCTGGGCATAAATAAAACCAAGAAAAGATTGCTACAGGAATTTTATTGGCCGGGGTGTTTTCAGGGACGTGCAGAATTTCGTGAAGACTTGTGACGCTTGCCAGAGAGCCGGTAGGTCTAACGACAAATGGAAGGCCCCGATGGTAAAAGTGCCCATTATTTCTGAGCCCTTCCGCAGAGTTGTTGTAGATTTGGTGGGGCCGTTGCCGAAAACAAGTGCGGGGAACAGATACATTCTCACACTATTGTGTCCTGCAACGAAGTTCCCCGAGGCGGTGCCCTTACAGGAGGCAACTTCGGTCGAGGTAGTCGATGCGTTGCTTTCTATATTTTCGCGCCTCGGTTTCCCTGCCGAAATGCAATCGGATCAGGGAACCGTTTTCACGAGTGCTCTCACGACCATGTTTCTCGAGAAATGTGGCGTTAAAATTTTGCATAGCTCGGTTTACCACCCACAAAGCAACAGTGTGGAGAGATGGCATGCTACCCTAAAAAAAGTATTGAGAGCTGTTTGCCATGAAAGGAAGTGTGATTGGGATGGTTGTTTACCGGGCACGCTATTTGCGTTGCGCACAGTGCCACACGAGGGAACCGGGTTCGCACCGGCAGAGCTGGTGTATGGCCGGAATCTTCGAGGTCCGCTGAGGCTAGTCCGCGAGCTGTGGGAGGATGATCGGGGGCCTAAATGTGTGATCGAGTATGTGTTGAACCTAATGCAAAGATTACATAAGTGTCGTGAGATCGTGAAGGGCAACCTAGAGGCGAGGCGAGACGCTTCAAAGCGCTACTATGATAGAAATGCCAGGACGCGATCATTCAACCCGGGCGACAAAGTGATGATATTGAGGCCTAATCGCCAGAATAAACTGGAAGTCCACTGGGATGGACCTGCCGAGGTTATCAGTCGCCTTTCGGAAGTAAACTACACCGTGAGATTACCTGGAAGAAAACGCGAGGACAGGGTCTACCACGTAAACCTAATGAAGCCATTTTTAGAGCGAGCAGCAATTGTTAGCATCGCCATGAATGTTTCAGAAGAGGTTTCTCTAGAGGTACCTTGTTTTCCTGGGAACACGGGCCCTAGTGTAGAAGAGATAATCGCGTGTGCAGTTAACAAAGACGAGTTGGGTACAGCTAAAGTCGAGGATCTGAAGAGCCTTATTCAGGATATCTGGAATGTTTTGGGGAAAGGCTCGGAAGGACTCATTTGGTACAACATGATATCGAGCTGACTACAGAGGTCCCTTTTAGCTCGAAGGCGTACCGCGTGTCTCCGCGACAGCTGGACTTAATGAAGGCGGAAGTTAAAAGGATGCTTCGCCTTGGCGTGATCAAAGAAGCATATAGTGACTATTGCTCCCCTTTGATGTTGGTCGAGGTGCCGGGGAAAGAACCACGGCCATGCGTCGATTATCGCAGGTTGAATGCGATCACAAAAGACCAGGTGTACCCGTTGCCTAACATAGAGGAAAGGGTGGAGCTGGTAAGCCGGGCTACCTTCATTTCAACCCTAGATTAGTGAGAGGATATTGGCAGGTGCCCTTAACTGAACGAGCAAGTCGGTATGCAGCATTTGTAACACCCTTTGGCGTTTATCAGCCCGTCACCATGGCCTTTGGTTTGAAAAACGCACCCTTCTGTTTTTCAAGGTTAATGGATCGGGTGCTAGAAGGACTAGAAGAATTTGCGGTGCCATATCTAGACGACGTGGCCGTATTTTCTAATGATTGGGAGTCTCATTTGCAGCACACACGAACGGTGCTTGAAAGAATCAAAGGGGCGGGCCTGACTATTAAAGCCGAGAAGTGTCAGTTCGGCCAAGCCCGTGTCACGTATTTGGGACACGACATAGGGCAGGGAAAACGGGAACCAATGAAAGCCAAAGTAGCTGCGATAGTCAACTTCCCAAGACCCGTAAACAAAAGGGAGGTGCGAACATTTCTAGGAATGACAGGCTATTACCAGCACTACATTCCAAATTATTCGGAGCTCGCCAGCACGCTAACCGACAGCCTGCGAAACCTGAACCGGAAGTGGTAACTTGGAGCACCGAGAGGGAGGAGGCCTTCCAAAACTTGAAGAAAGCTTTGTCTTCTCGGCCCGTGCTTGTCGCGCCAGACTTTAGCCGAGAATTCATTCTCCAATGCGACGCCAGCAACCGAGGTCTAGGTGTCGTCTTGGCCCAACTTAACGAGGGAGGTGAAGAGCATCCGGTGCTCTATCTCAGTCGGAAGCTGACTCCCGAGAAGAGGCTTTCAGTGCCTCGGAGAAAGAATGTTTGTCCATTGTGTGGGCCATTCAAAACTAGGATGCTATATTCAAGGCACAAAATTCACGGTCGAGACTGACCACTGCCCGCTTTCATGGCTGAAGCAAATGTCCAATAAAAACGGGAGGCTGTTGAGATGGAGCCTCATACTACAGGAGTATAACTTCGAGGTCAAATATAGAAAGGGGAACCAGAATAAGAACGCCGATGGACTGAGCCGTGGATTTTAGAGTCGAACACTTATTTCTTGTTGCTGTTTCTTTTTTTATTGATGTGTTTCTATCGCGGCTGAGGTCACGGCATTTAGATTTTTTTCCAAGGGCTGACCACCACAAAAAAAAAAAAAAGAAAGAAAGAGAGGGCAATCATGGGGTAAAATTATGGCAGTCTTGGCGTCCGGTGGGCGTGTCGCTCGGGCACGCCGACCAGAGTGTGTGTGCTTGTGTTGTGTATCCCTGGAACAGGGTTATTGGTGATGCGAGTGCTGAGGCCCAGAGAGGCCGAGTGTTTGCACATGTCGTCTCGACGCTTCAGGTGACCCGACAGTTGGCCACCCTCGAGTCGAGTCTTTCGGCGGCGGAGGAGTCAGTCTGTTGCGTCCCGCTGCCAGTGACGTCTTCGAGGCGAGCGCGATGTCGCCGCCACTCAGTTCCGCGAACGCAGCGACTGTTGAGGCTGACCATTGTGTCGCGGGACGGTGCGCTGGCGCCACGGCTGGGCCCTGCGGAATGCGGCGGCGGTTTCGGGGAACGAAAGATTCGTCGCTGCTTCTTGGAGGGATGGGTCCACCCGGAACAACTGAGCATAGAGCTGAGGGGAAGTCGGGTTCCGGGTGGACGATTCACCCCCTTGATCCCCCCCTCTGACTGCGGGCCGCCCCTGCCTTTCGTGAAGTGGACTGATGGACCGAGATAGAGGGAGAGGGGCGGCAACGAGAGGGATAAAAAGGACGGAGGAGACGGCGGGCGCAGAAGGGGGAACAACGATGACCAGTTAACTTTTCTTTGAATGCAAATAAATCCTTTTTTTCAAGTTTCCTAAATGGACGTCCTGCTTTCATGACCTGCCTGATCTTGGTCATCCCACCCAATCTACCCCGACGACGCTACAGGTGACACACACAGGCTGTTTTCGTTATGGGAAGTGACATCATGTCATGTGATGTGACGACAAAGTCCGTTTGTTTTGATTGGTTTGACGCAGCAAGTAGCGTGCAGTGTTCATATGGTGTAGGCTAGACCATATGAGCGAATGCTAAAAACAGTAGAAACCCTTTTTAAACTTTAGAAAGAAAGAAGTTCTGTTTCTAAATGATGTATATTCATAACAACAAATGCAACTCCTAGTCTGCCAATACAGCTATGGTAGGCCAGTAACTAAAGGTAAAAATGCTTCCCACATTTTCAATGAGCCAAAAATGAGACATGTGATGTATGCAGGCATTGCCGTAGAACGCATCTTTCATGCAAGCCAAGCATTGTCCCCGCCTAACGAGTGTGTGTTTTACACAATGGGACCGTAAGAGCATCTGCTACCCGACGCATGTGGTTCGTCGTAACCATCCTAACAACACCGTTGAAAAAAGTGATAGCAAGGTACTGCGTGAAGTCCACCATGAGGTGACATTTCCGGTATGTCTTTATGAGATGCGAGCCATGATTGGAAGCGGTCTTTGATGTCAGCAGGTGAGTGAAATGTGAAAGGGAATGTTTCTCGTCGTTGTCTGCTCGAGTTTTGAACTTTGATGACTTATAACACATACCGGTGCTCAATAAGGCTGTCAAAAAAGTGTCACAGGGCCCCTTTAACTGAAATGTGTCGTGAATGTGTGTGCTTTGTCACGAGTGTTACTGAATATAAATGAAGGCATTGAAATGTATGCAAATTTGACCGTGTGTGACGGCAATGTGCGCTCGAGTGAACCTTCAACTGACTTCCGCTGTACACACTGCAGCGACTTAGTGGCTGGAGTTTTGTGATGCTGAAAGCAAAATGGTGGGTTCAGTTTCCAGCGACAGCAGTCACATTTTGATCAGAGTGAAATGCAAGAACACTGTGCTGTTAATGACAATTTAATCACGCAATCCACGCTTACCTGTTTGATCTTTTCATCAGTGTACCCAAGCCAGCCACAGGCAGTTGTGTACGCTGGATAGCCACTTTCCAACAATTCTTTCTCTGTTTTGTACGAAGAAAATAGCGGTGAAAGTCACTGTGCACATTCTTGACGATTTAGGGTATCTCGAATTTCAACAGACATCACAAAAGTTTGCATTTTTTGTGTGTGTTTACTATTTGTCGAGTGTTTGTGATGCTGTGGTTGCAAACTCAAGTAAACCGTCACTTACCATTAAGCACTTTCATATACTTCTACTAAAAACAGAGGTAAGACGATGTAGGTCTGATAATGTTTTGTTGATAGACATCAGTAAGTTGAATAGCATGAAAGCAAAATAAAATTATGTGTAATATTTGTTGGTGTCGTGCTTACCTCTTTGAACCTTCCCTTGTTGCTTTTCCTCAAGTATACCTGTGGTTTCAGAAAAGGTGTTACGAACAGCAGCAATAAAACTTTACAAGAAATGCTCCTCTTTTACAAAGCATTTCCAAATAATTACCGATTGCCTCTTCTTTGGTCAGCAGGTCAGAACTGAACAAGAAGCAAAGAAAAAAAAGCCTTCAATACACTACTATGTCATGAGCGTGTGCATACCACAGCTACAGCAGCAGACTTCCAACTTACATGTATCGGAAATCAATAAGGGACACTATTTCTTGTGGGCTCTGAAAATAGCGTGCAATGTCAAAAAACACTCTTGATAAATTACCCTTGAATAATGAAGCACATCATGAAGGGAAAGGAGATTACAAGCAGCCACTGACAAAAGCATTTTATTCTGATAAAACTGCATCGCTGTGCACTTTCACATATTTTTCTCGCACTTCAAAATCATATCATCAAACGAACGATGCTAGTTGGTGATATGTCGGAGCCACGGTTACGCCTGTGCAGCTAAAACATGCTATTGTAGTGCTAACATATTTCTTGTCGCGTTAATTGCCATACGCATCTTTTTATTTTGCTAGTGAGGTTCCATTTGAGAATGAGGTGGTGCTGGCTCAGTAATTGTGGCAATTAAATTTGAGCAAATAACCGCCATTAATATTATATCTGGTGTTTTACGTCTCAAAACCACAATATGATTATGAGACGCCGTTGTAAAGGGTTTCAGAAAATTTTGACCATAAGGTGTTCCTTAACGTGCTCCGACATCACACAGTACGCGGGTCTCTGGCGTTCTGCCTGCATGCAAATGCGACCACCAAGGCCGGGTTTGAACCCGCGACCTTCAGGTAAGCATCATAGAACCACATCCACTGCTCCACCGCTGGCGGACGAAATAACCGCCGTCGCCGTGATGTTCCGTAAAACATGCGCGCTGCGTCCTGTCATTTTGTGTCCCAACTTGTATAACCCTTTTTCATCCTATAAAATTTTATGCGTTGTGGCAATCATGAAATCACAATCATATATAAATCTTAAGATAGCACTGTGGGAGAGAGGGAAAGCCAAGCGAGCGGGAGCTAATGCGAGCGGTGGCTTGATGCACGCTGCGCGACTTAAACAAGGGCGGATGCGTGTCTGAGGGCAAGTGAACGCGGCTGAGGACGTAGGCGGCCCGAGCGTCTCATCTTAACCAAGTGAAACTGTGCAAATGGAAATCCAACTGGTTTTGATCGGTCTTAATCGGAATTCAACTGGTTCCAGTTGGAGACAAACTGAGCATAACCTGTGGAGGGTGCTATTGCCAAGTAGACTGAGGTACGAGGCGGCTTTATTGCATTCGGTCTCTCCCCCGCTTACTGAAGTGAAAGGCAACGCAATGCATTTGTTGACCATTACATGCGTTGTTGATCACAGTGGCATCAATTCTTCGCATTGAACACAGCATAAACAGTTGTGGATATACTTCACATGTGCCAACACCGGATTTTTCTTTGCGGAGACTGAGTAATGTTTAAAAAAAGTTACAGTTTCGCCAAAAGCGCGAAGCGATGAATGTGATAGCAACATATTCAAATGTTTTAGAAAGCAAGGCTAGCATTTTAGGAGTGATGTTAATTCTAGTAAATATATGCGCTCGCTATGTAGCCAAGTTTCCTGCGAGGCGGCCATAGTAGATGAGCACAAGGCTCGTGCGTAGTGACGGCGTTGATGAGAAGCGCCTCCTGTGGGCAGCGCATGCTGGTGCTACAGACTATACGTCGTGTGTCGCCCCTGGTAGCAGTTATGTGTAAAGCGCATCTATATGTGGACGGCCGCTCAAGGTACAGTTTTGGCGCCGTTTTTTCGAGTTGAAAGTGCAGCTCGTAGAAGCTCCCGCCTGCTTGGGTGGCAAGAGCCGTGCGCCGACCGTTGCCGCGATAGCACGACAATCATAAGCCCCCCCCCCCTCCCCCGGTTTTGCGCACTCTTGACAGCGGAAATTCTTCGCGCCATGGCTCATGCAGGAAATCGCATTTTTGAATCTAAATCAAAACTGGCAATGAGTCTTTCACAGAGAGAGCCCGTCCCAATTCTCACTTACGATTGTGAGATAGCCCCGCTGATAATAACTTTATAATGCACTTGCCGTATTACACACGACCACGGTCACCCGGCCATAACCGTCGCCACTGATAGCATGTTTCCAACAAAACCATCCATTTATTTTTAAACAGATTATTATAAGTATTGGTTAACTTCGTATAGATACACTATATAGATTAGGAATACTAGCTAAATTTATAAAGATATAGTAGTTTTTTAAATTCTATATTTCTTTTTTTTTTATTGAACATCTGTTACCATGTCCGCCAGCAGTTTCCACACCGGCTTTCCTTCAATCTTTCCCCACAAGTCCCAGAGAGCGTTGATAACTCCCGCAGTGGCTAGATGAATGACTCCCTTCTCTGGCCCGATCTGGAAAGGAAAGTGAGATGTACTTTCCAGCTGGCTGCATTCAGGCTCATGTTTCTGCGAATGTACCGTTATGTTATGCGGTGTTCTAATTTTCTGCTTGTACATATCATACGCACATACGCTTCTTTGTGCCTGACATGTCTGTGTGAAAGCCTATATAAAGTTTACACAAGGTACGTGGACGTGTTTAAAAAGCGAATAAATTAAAGATGACTCCAACTGTGACTGATCAACATAATTACGAGTGACCATCGCATGAACGCAACCTTTCATAGCATTCGTCACAGCTCTTACGTTAATGTAAAAATGAACGTCACTTAATCGACGTCATCGCGTTTAATGTTGCTTACGCGCGAACACATCGCAATATGTAACCTATCGTCTTCTGTGCTACTACTGTTATATTTTTATTGCGTCGTAACACACATAAGCATCCACATTGCATGGAATACCCAGCTAGTTACTACTTCAGACAACAAAGAACTTGATAAATGCGTTAATATGTCCGCGCATGTGTGTAACGCAACAAAGTTCGTCACAGCTGGCTTTGCCGCAATAGTAGGTCATGTGCGGGGAAGGCCACTTTCAATGACCCGTTCTGGTTGTAAAACAAGACAACGTGCGTATTCATTCATCTGTTTTTGCTCGCGTACGTGTGCGCATGTCCACCCCTATCATAAGGGGCAGTGATCACTCATACTTAAAGTTGTTACAGCACAGTGCTAATATGCTGGACAAATTTAAAGCTAAGGAATACTGTTTTCAAGTCTAAGCTAACTTTAGTTGATATAAAGTGCCGTTTGACTAGTGGAAAAGTATACTGAGTTTAGCATTTGACCTGTTTCGGGAACAAATTTCTTGGCGGGCGATTGCTATAAATGGGTAAATTACTCGTTTGCGACTTGTGACCCAGTCATAACTGTAAGACAGTATAGTCGTGATTACGCCACTAATTTCGTGAAATAACTAATGGTGTCACAGCTGCAATTGGTCACGGCTTTTGAACTAACGCGTAGGGCAGTGCCTCACCCATCGCAGCTGGCTGTCGCTGGTCAGTTTACGCCAGAACTGCCCGAAGTTCGTGTATATAGACTCCAGCGAAACGTCTTCCACGAGTGGGGAGAGCGCGCGCACTGCGGCCACCACTGCGTCAAGTGTGTAACAAAATATCACTCTGTGTATACGCAAATGAAAAAAATACTTAAAAAAACAGCCACACCAGAAAGATTACTAATAATAATTATAATAATAATAATAATAATAATAATAATTATTATAATGATAATAATAATAACGAGAAGGACGAGAAACCTATAGGGCTGTGTACAATGTTGTTAGCTACAGCTCTCCGTCTGTTCAGATAAACAATAAGTTTTGACATATTAGATTCTTATTGAACATTCGGTACACACACGCGTGTTTTTTTTTTTTGCCGCTGATAGAGGTAAGTTTTATTTTTATTTATTTATTTTGCTGATGAATAGTGCCATAAATTTCAGGAATGCGCTAGTTTCTACTTAAGGTGTCTCAACAGACTTCAATTAACAATTTATTACCATTATTTTTAAATGCAAATCCATTCGTGATATCGAAACGAATTTAGGCATATTACCATCGTCCTGAATAATCGTTCGGCATTTTCTTTTGGCCTATAATTATTTTGTGACTAGCATTAGCGCTTCAAACACCTGAATTCATTATCGTAGCGCCCACATGAACTTGGCAGTTAGCGCTGCTTAGCTATCCACAAATCTGCATATTACTCGACATATATGCTATAACAACCATGTATGGTTCCGCCTTACTGCAGTTTATTTTTTGTCGAAAGCAAGTGGGTGTATTTATGGTGTCTCTCTTCTTTTTTCTTGTCAGAAATTCGGTATTTGTCGGCGTTAACATTTTTTTTTAGTTCCAACTGTCCTGAATTCCCCTAGTTTTGTGTGTGTTTAATGCTCGCTCGTTAGAAACTTAAGAACAACAAAGAAAAAAACAGGGACATTAACCACACAAACACTCATTTAATTTCGCCAAATATTTACGAGTCCTGCGAGTCAACATTGCTTACAGCACACGCAACACGGCTTGTAACATTTAACGAAGGAAGTCCAGGTTAATAATGCATCATTCGATCTACAAATTATTACTTTTAACGAAGACGATTTGCTTTCCACGGTATATTCATGCTTATTATTTTAGGTGTCGCGATAAAAAAATGTTTTTCTAATGAAATCACGTTGCCAAAATTTACCAATTAATTATGTTAATTTTTATATAAGCTTTTTTCTTGCTTAAGACGCGAAAACGCGGAACTATATTTACAACTAACGTGTAGAGTTAGAGGGACATTCTCCCTATCAAGCTTCGTTCCGTAGCAGGTCTAGTTAGTGTATTATAGTACTATAGCTAATAAATGCAATGCATAAGTGATTGTATAAATATATACGATATACATACTTACCTATTTCGGTGCCCCGTCCAATCGTGAAAGTCAAGCCGTAGCCTTGGAAATCAGTGTCGGTGCTGATCACGACGTAGGAACAGGAGTAGTCGGGGTCTGTGTGCTTTTAATATTCGAAGGAAAATATTCGCAATTGTTGCATAAAGCATGCGGCTTTTATGCGGATCACGTACACGTAAAAAAAAAAAAAAAAAAACTGGCGCAACAGTAAGTAATCAGTCGAAGCACTTACAGATATGACACCAGGGTAGATGACAGTAGAAATTGTGTTGCTAAACATTAGCATGTAAGTCGTGAATAGACAGGCACAGATAAGTTACCATTACAAGTTGAAGCAGGATATAGCGCGATAAGGTCACGGCGCTTCGATGCATCTTTCTGAGAAGCTGCGCGTGCCGTGCGAATTAAAACACACGTTGTCAGTTAAAGGGTACACTTTGACAGGGCACTCACCATCGCGTCAGAACCGTGATAGCCAAGCGATGTAGGGAAGCGCACGTCATGAACGTGCACCTTGGTGACACGGCCGGCAACCATTTTTCGTCCCCTCAGTCGTCGCTCAGTGTCGGGGCTCACTGCATCTACTGCGACAGGCAAAGCGAACAGCGCTGTGATACTCTACCTCAGCCCGAGGGTCCGTCGTCCGCGATTAGATACGACACGCGCTACAGTTGACACTCGATAGCTGCGAGCGCACAATCAACCGCAGAAAAATAGCACGGGCACTTAGCAACGGCGGTGTCGTCTGCTAGCCTTTTCTCCGCGCTTCTCTCCGCCCGATAACGCGATCCTTTCGTGCGTGTAGTGTGGCCATCCCAAACAAACAGGGACTCTCAAAATAGACATTCGAGGTGTTCGCGTGATCCGCGCGGAGGTTCGCGCAGTCTTATTTTACATTTCCGAGCGTGCGAAAGCGAGCAGCTTGCATGTGGAAGTATCTGAAGAGATAAAAAAAAATAAATAAAAATGGCGCCATCAGGGAACCTCGAAGTGCAGGTATTCGTTTGACGAGATTCTTTATTCGTCTTCTCGTGACACCGCACGACACGGTGATGACCTGCTGAAAGAATAAAATAGGGATTGCTTTGCACCATCGTTTTGAAAACAGAATGTAAAGAAACGTGCGCGAGGACGCACCAAATTTTGCGGGAATCAGCTGATTGTTCCGAAAACGCGCCAATTTTCAACGCGCCGCCCGCGCGCTTTTGGGCTGCGAACAGTCGTCAGGCGCGCCGTCGTCGGTTGGTTTAGTGAGTGTTGTGCGGGGAAAGGTGTCGGTGGCTGTGCGGAGCGAAAACGATCGGGTTTGTGTGGAGACGATATTTGTGACGAACGATAAAGTGGGAGTGACACGTTTGAACGCGGCGTAAGCGAAGTGGAACGTTTGCTCTCCGCCGCCGGTCCGCCGACACCGCGGCCGTCATTAGGCCTAGGAGAAGTTTTGCACCCGCGCACCCCGCTGCTGGTGGTTATGCTTCGTTCGGCGAGTTGAAGAGGGCCATCGACATGGTGAATACGAGGAACAGGTCTTCGGTGACGGATAATCTTCCGCCGAGGATCGCCACGCGCAGATCTACGAGGGCCGAAGCCGCGGAATCGCACAATTCGGAGGTGAGTCGTTTCATCCGGGCGGGAACAATGGTTGGCGTAGAGTCGTGAAGGAAAGAAAGACGACGCTAGCCCTAACGAACATCGTCGTCTTTTATTTCCCGCTGCCGCGGATCGCTTTACCGACGCTGTGTGGACTGGTTGTCGTAAACAAGTGATCACGCTACCCGCCACGTTGTCGGTCCTGTTCACGGCTTCGTCGAGAAATTGCAAGCGTAATGCCCATCGGGTACGTTTACTGTGGGACGATCTGGCGACTGGGAATTCAGCACCCGTCAGTGATGCCGCCCTGTCCGACTACGAACGAATGTTGTTTTATTGAACCCCTCGCTCATAATCGCTGGAGTTGAGACCGTGTTGTTCTCGTTCCAATCACACGGGATTCGCATGAGGCGCTGTTACAGCTGACTGGCCTACTCTTCAAAGAAATGGCAGCGCCATACTTTTCGTCGCTGATTTGTTCGCGATCGGGCTAAGATTTTTCGTCTTTAATTGTCGAAACGTGAACTCGAGTTCCTGTATCAAAAGCCTGCTCTGTCCTCGTCTGTCACAGAGGGGCGCATTTAATGCGTGACCGAGTTTTCGGTGGTTATGGTCACGTTGGTCCGGTATCACTCGGGGGAAAAACCCCCTCCGACGGAAATTGGCTCAAGGCCACGAAAATAACGAACTGGCCGCTGGCTTCAAAGCGCTGAAACATCCATTTTCGACACCTCCTCTGTCTCTCTGAAAAATTTCGATCGCGTTAAAACGATGTGCATCGTGTAAGTTTCTTCGGTGGCACCTCGGACGGTCGCGATCGCCGACCTTCGGCCACTGTTTACATTTTTCGGCGCAGTCACATGGCCTGTTTTCCCCACCAATCACGTGGTCATTTGCCAGGCCAGCGGGGGCGGTGGGGTCACCGTAGGTCGGTCAGCACCGCGTCATTCAATTACATTTTTTCTTAGAGAGGCAGTGAACGCGTGGAATTAGACCGGTGCAACAACGTTACCGTTCATATATATGTATATATTTTCAAGTTAATAACTTGGGTGTGGATTTTTTCTTCTTTTTTTTTTTCTAACCGCTCGTGCAACGTGCCTGTACTAGTTTTGCGGGTGTGTGGCGTGCGCCCATGGCATTTTTTATTAGTCGCGTTGTCCTGGAAACTTTTTTTGTTGTGTTCGTTCTGTTCCAACTTTGAAGGTCAGTATTTCGTTAGGCTAACGGGCCGAATTCTTTGTCCCTGTGCTGTTGTCGGTCGGAATTTTTCCGCTTTCGTTTTCCGTGCAAACGATGGTACGCCGTCAGCTGATTTTGAGACCTTACATGTCCAAATATTACTTTGCGGCCCTTGGCAGCGATTTCACGTTTTAAACTAAACACTTAGCTTGTTGTTCAAGATTACCAAGTGAGTTGACCGAACCCTTTTTTTTTGGTTGTTTCTGTTGTAGTCGCTTTCTGTTATCATTGACTGGCAGCCGCATTCCCCATTCACGACTAAAGGCGCGGCGTAGCTCCGAGCACACCAGCCAACGTTTGTACGTGCTACGAACAAGTGTTTAGGCGCACAATTTAGCGCTTCTCTGGGATTAACTCAAAGTTGTCTTAATTTCAATCTCCATTCGATGCCAGCCTTGCTAATCTCGCAGTTGCGTTTCGATAGGGGCAAAATGCAAGACTCCTAGTACTAGGTTTAGATGCACGTTAAAAAATACTGGGGAATGAAAATTAATCCCCCACCCCCACACTATGTCTCAATATCATGTAATGGTTTAGACATGTGAACGCTCAAAAATCGCATATTTTGATACCACAGCCCCAAGTTTGTGTCATTTAAGGGCTTTAGTCTCAAAGCGTGAGTTCGTGGCAATTTCATTGGGTAGCTTCATTGGCTTGTTGAATAAATCTTTTAACTCATGATTTATTATGATGTAATGAATCACTCAATGACATTGTTTTAGGGGGGACGTTAAGAAGAAAAAAGGAAACGCGTATGGTGGTTTTGAGGTTAACGCATTAAAGGCAAACACTCTCATAGTAAAGACATGGATTAATCGGGCCCCGCTGTGGTGGTCTAGTGGCTAAGGTACTCGGCTGCTGACCAGCAGGTCACGGGATGGAATCCCGGCTGCGGCGGCTGCATTTTCGATGGAGGCGAAAATGTTGTAGGCCCGTGTGCTCAGATTTGGGTGCACGATGAAGTATCCCAGGTGGTCGAAATATCTGGAGTCCTCCACTACCGCGTCTCTCAGAAACATATGGTAGTTCGGGGACGTTAAACCTCACATATCAATCAATCGATGGATTAATCATATTGTTTAGCTTATGCAAGTCATGGACTATCACAAGAGTGCCATCTTGGCTCACTCTCTACGGCAGTCATCTGTTGGCACCAAGACCTAAGGCAGTTGGTTCCATTATTCAATTCCTCATAGCAAAATACTTTCTACACTTCTCTATGGCAAAAAATGTACGTTTTTCTGTCATGGCCATGTCGTTGCTATGCGAAGATAGATGGTTTCAGAGAGAAACTAACGGTGTTTTAAGAACAGGTAGTCAGAGCTTAGCTTACCAGTGAGAGATGGTTTGAGAGAGAAACTAACGGTTTTTTAAGAACAGGTAGTCAAAGCTTAGCTTACCAGTGGTGAACGTGGAGGCAGAATTTCGTTATTCGATAAAACAGGCCCGGGCAGTTTGTGAACAGTGCTGCTTTGCCACGCGAGAGTATGTACGCCAGGTGGTAAGCGTTTAGCAGCTGTGACAAAATGAGGACACCGAGAGCATAAAAAACACTGGAAGGTTTGCGTCATATCGCAAAGCTGTTACAAGTTAAGTGTAAGAACGAAATGACAGGAAAAAAAAAGTACAGGGAATGGTACGCACATCGCGGCATTTGATGCTTACTTGGCAGGTTGGTTCGAACGGAAGAGGCTGTTCGTGACATCTGTTACAAGCAGCATACAACTGTTAGCATGTGAAGTGTAGTTGCAAGAGGTTGAAAATGCGTTGGTAGACGGGTTCAAACTGAGGGAGCATTCTTGATGCCTGTCGAAGTTTTACACATGGCTGTTTGACTCGAAACTGCTAGCATCAAAATTGATTTAGGTGGCTACCATATGCCGCTCAAGGGCGTCCTTTTCGATTTTCGGCCATGGTGGTCACATTTCGATTGTGGTGAAATCAGGAAACGCCACTGTACTCTCAGTAAGTGCACGATAAAGAAACCTGCGGTGGTCATAATTATTCTGTGGTCCCTTCACTACGGTGTGGCTGATAATTGCATATTGGCTTTGTCCTTAAAACCTCAAGCGTTTGAATACTTTTGATGACTGAAATAGAACATGAAAAACATGGTGGATGCTTGGGCTTCGCTGTCAAGAGCAGAATGAAACAGCGTTAATTGTCTGCATTGCCTTCTCGGTGGATACCTATACTGTGCTGCAAAGAGAAGGAACACCTTGGCATGTAACACTGGCCATTTTAAACTGTCGTCAGAAGCCTACTGCAAAAACATTGTTGAAGTGCCCACCATGCCATAATTATCTTTTTAATTATCATTTTTTTTGCTCTTTGTTCATAAGGCAAGGCATGCAGCTGTACACTATAATGATTCTGTTGCTGCCGATTGTTTTTGAGCACCTTGTGGGCCTTTACATCACTTCACATGTTTTTACGCCTTGTGCGATTCCACTCTTCTGCAACACAATATTACATGCTTTAGGAGACTTTTTTTTCTCTACATGACATTCATGTAGGTTTTTTTTTTTTTTTTACCTGACACAGTTCCAAGCCCTTCTGTGCCACTGTGTTTGAACACCTGTCTGAAATGCAAAAAAGGCCTGTTTCAGATTCCCACTCAAATTGAAGATTTTTAGTATTTTTTATTTGCATCTATCGGAGATTTTTTTTTTCTCACGGAAAATGCTGATTTTTCACTCGCAACCAGTATCACGGGCAATGAAATTTCTGCGAAATGAGCTCTTTAATGCTTTTGTGTTAAAACAGTGGTGTTAGCAGAGTAAATGGGGAGGGGCTCAAGAATCTGGTGAAGGAAATCTTGAGAAAAGAACACTTCAAACTAAGAGGACACCAAGAGTCAATGGAGGCACTCTTTTTCTGCTTGTTTTAACTAGCCAGATGGATTTCTTTTATATGATTGCTTTTAAATGTCCTAAATTCAGTTGGATGGCCCTCAGGGCACAAGCCACGACGGCCTTGTTGATGCTCGTAGATTGGTTAAACTAGTTGGTTCACTTGATCATCAGTCCAAGTTGTGATGGCTGCATTTCGACCAGAATAAAATAACACTTATTTACTTTTGAGTACATTACAGGTAATTGAAGTTGGCCTAGTCTCCTGCTTATGAAAAGCTACATGCGGGGTGGGGTGGGGGGGCACCTATTGGAGATAGGAACTACGGGCGACAGGTGCAGACTGACTGAAAATTTGTCATATAGACATTTAAATAGTACAAACACTGCAGGGGAAATCTTGTGCATGGGTGTTTAAATCATCAGTTTCTAGTTTGTGTAACATTACAGACATCCTTACCATGCACATATCACCCGGCTTGCGGATAAGGAAAGCTTTAGTGAAATTCTGCGTGGTCCTATCTCTCAGCCTGTACATTACGTTAGTAAGATGTGCCTTCGTAGTTTCATCATGCTTTGGCACAGAAGTGCTCATTATTAAACTTGGCACGTTATGTCTCGTCAGGTTGGCATTCTCAAGTGAAGTCAATCCAGATCAATATCTGTGCCGCAAGTATTTTTGATAATGGCTACATGATCAAGGCCATTGCGATTTGGGCACGAAGGGGAAAGGCATAATGAATTTTGTACATGATCATAGTTAATTTCATTATACACTGTTGTAACAGTATATGTAACAGTGTACTATTGTAATGCTGATACGCAAATCTCAGTATCCTTAAGCATGGAGTGGACAAATAGAAAAGCTTCGCTTTAATAAACTCATGACACATGTGTGGTTCGCTAATTTTTACTTTACTAACTCTGTTTTTGTTGGAATGCCAAGTAATTCTAAAATTATTATAGCCTGTAAACTTTTGGATAGGCACACTAGCAGTTTTTTTTTTTTTTTTTTGCTGTGTATGTGTAATGGTGTGATGATATTTTGTCAGTAGCATGAAGACATTGGTCAGGATAGAAAGACAAAAAATTATAACCGTTTTTGTTTCTTTCAGGAGTCTGTTGACTGATGAAGACAGAAGGCGATCATCTCGAAGGTTGAAGTTCTCTGATGATGAATCTTCAGGCAAGCATTTATTAAAGTTGACCTTTGGCTCTTAAAGTTTATCTCATATCTTTGCAGATGCATTCGCAACTTACTTTTGCTTCTGTGGCGGCATGATAATGCCATCAATATTTGAGGCTTTAGGAAGTCGATGCCATTTGCAGTGCCCATATGGCATGTGTGTGTTATAATACACCACATTTTGGCTTATAGTCTCAGGCATAGCTCAGATGTGTAACAGACTAGGAGATTGTTGATGAACCGATGGACAAATTAGGGAGTTTTCAAATAGGGGTTCCTAAAGAAATAGCGTCAAGGCCACTGCACATACGCGAGACCCAAACAGGGTTCGGTTTTTGCGTTGGGGATCACTGTTTCTCGAATTAAGTTGAGAGCCCCAAAGCCTGCCCCAAAAGCTTTGAGACAGGTAAACGTGATGGCTCTCGGCCAAGGCTCGAGTGACCGAATTGGGTGAGGGTCCAAAGCATCGCGGACTCTTCAGCTGCTGCATATAAAGTAAGCACACGCAATGGGCTTCGGAGCCCCGAAGTTATAGAGCCCCTATTCAAAAACTCCCTATTAGCAGGTTAACCAACTGAATCCTAAGTGCCTGTTTTTCTCTGCCTTGGCAGTGCGCCTGACACGCTCAGTGGGTGGACACGGACACCAGGACCACCTGCTGCCCAACGGTCGTGCACACACGTCAACGCGACGCCGCGTGCCTCCCCCGCCCCCCAACAACGTTGCTGTCTCAACGGATGACGACATGAATGAGGACGATGACAGCATGGTGCGAAGGAGCACGCGCCGTCGCAAGTGCATCTACGGCAACCTCAACCAGACATGGATATTGACGTCGAGTCCTGCCAGACTTTGGCAAGGTACCCGTTCATTTCCCGGCCATCTTCCGTGCTGAGAAAATACGTTGATTGCTGCCCACTTCTACTTAAAATATTGAGGGCATAACGTAGACAGGGACTAAGTGAGACAAGAACAAGCGTTTACTACCAACTGAAAGTTTATTTGGAGAACTGTGCCATATTTAATACTGACATATAAAGGTTTGATAAACGCATACAATAAGAGTACAGAACAACATAACAGAGAACAAAAAACTATAAAAAATCTTAGCTCCTCCACCTTGCCAAGCCCGCTTTGCCTTGCATGAATTACTTAACATGAGGCATGTGCCACTGTTCATAAAAAACAAGCTCCCTATTGAACAAAGCCATCAACAGTTTGCTCACTCAGGTAGAGTAGTGTCACGCTATTCTTGCAGTCCTAAAGATTGACCGTACAAGAAGAATCATTGAGGCTGCAAGCTTGTCATTCTTCAAGGTTGAGCTGAGTCACTGGCCTTGCCTTGGTGTAAAACTGAGCTTTGGCTTGTTAGTATGCACAATACTTCTTGTGGCACACTGTAAACGATGATGGCAGCATGATTGTGCCTGTAGTGACATTCTGTGATGGTGTGTATGACCTGTCAGATATGCCTTCGCCCCGTGCTCGACATAAAACGGGCATTGGGTGGTGATTTGTATATTCAATAGGTATGGAATAAAATGGGGCTTGCTAAGTGGTTGTCTTTTTGGTTTGTTCTCTGAAGTTTCAACAAATCTCCAAATTGATGGGTTTTCCTGTGAAGTGCCCTCAGTGTAGCCCTATATTCTCATCCCCTGACAGCCACATGCGGATCAGTCAACATCCCGTAGCAAGAAGGACCCGACCACGTTCCATCATTACCTCCGCTAGTTCTGCCAACCATCACCACTGACAGCATGCCTCCGGGTGGCAATGTGAGTCCTGAACTCAATTTTTTTTTGCACTGAAAAAAATTACAGGGAGTCTGCCTGAGTGCAGTATTCTCACCACTGCCCTGAAAAACTGATGACAATATTTATAATGCTTAAAGCTAATAGCAAAGCTTAGTTGGTGTAGACATTCTCAAAGTATTGAAGTTTGCATGGTTCATTCGGTCATTGTCATTGGTCTTGCGATTGATCTTGTGTTGTCAGTGTTCTTAGGAAAGCTACGCAGCCAGTGTTCTTGGGATGTCTGAAAATGCTAGCCTTTTTGTGTGCAGTTAGCATTAGTATGGCTAGACTGTTTGGGCAAACACATTTTGCAAGATCTGAAGCCAGATTGGCATTATCTTTACTGGACAGGGAAGAAGACCTCTAGTGTTGTCTTACAACAGGTGTGCCATCGTATGTGCTCTGTAACAGAATGTTCATACTTGCTGCATATGAAGCCCCGCCGTGGTGTTCTAAGTGGCTAAGGTACTCGGCTACTGATCTGCAGGTCGCGGGTTCGAATCCCGGCTGCGGCGGCTGCATTTCCGACTGGAGGCGGAAAGTGTTGTAGGCCCGTGTGCTCAGATTTGGGTGCACGTTAAAGAACCCCAGGTGGTCGAAATTTCCGGAGCCCTCCACTACGGCATCTCTCATAATCATATGGTGGTTTTGGGACGTTAACCCCACATATCAATCAATTGCTGCATATGAATGGCTGAGGCTCGCATAAACGGTACATTTGGGTTACCACGACAGCATTTGGGTTACACACGTATAAGCCCAGACAAATCATGTGCAGCAAGGACAAGCATTCTATTATAGAACGTGTGCAAGATTGCATCTCTGGTTTTACGACTTGTGTGTGAATGAGAGATGTCCTGTAGCATTGACTAGATAGGAGTGCATTTGAATGTCCACGCTTTGTCTGTGAGGCTTCGTGGCCGATAACAGCATTGCGAAACTGGTACATCAACTCAACCGTGTGGTTCTGAGGGGCCTGCATTTGCTCTCCAGGACTCTGAAACCTTAGACGGCGACAACGAGGACAGCCTTGAGTCAAAACGAAGCAATGAGAAGGGTGTGAATGCTGAGCTCCGTCGTCTCGGCCTGTCTGAGATGCAGGTGAGGAGTGTTGCCCATATCGATGACCACTACGCAGTCGCCTTAAAAGGGCACAAGCAACGAATGTAAATGGGGGCCCTTGTAAGACCTTTGCTTGAATTGAAGCAGTGCATTGGAATGTGTGTGCTGTGTTAGTCAATAAGTTTCTCGGGGAAATGTTCCATAAGGGGCTCAGTGTGAGCTCAGGTACACATCTGTCACATTTCCAATTGGAAAGCTGGCAAAAAGGTCACAGGGTGTGTCTACCATGGTTTCATGCTAGTACACTAGAGCGAAATGGGTCGCAGATGTCTATGGGAGCTGCAGCGCATGGCACTTCAGGCAGCATGGGAATGATGAGTAGTATATAGATTGTTTAGGCTTCATTCTTTCAGCTCAGTATGGCCTGCAGCTGCATTGGCACATGATGAAGTTCAGCAGTCAGACTTCCTGCCTTGGCTGGTCACTTTTATCCTTATACGTTCAATTCAGCCCATGAGGTTCACGAGCCATGCTTTTATCTGAAACAAAAGCTAAATAATGAAAAAAGCCATAAGTGGATTTGAAACTGCAAACACTAAGGCTAGGCAGATGTGTGTACTTCAACAAATGCAGTGCCTCGGTTCTCTTTTGCACATGTTTCAGAGAACTATGGTGCCTGCATTCCCATAGCTCGTCACCTTCCACTCCTCTCATGTCTATTTCTTCGCAGCATTTCTCGGCAGAGGACATGTATTCACGGGTGAAGCGGACACGCCAGCAGCACCAGGCGGCCGCAGCGGCGGAGGAGCAGCCATTCTTCCGCACGCGGAGCTCTCGACGGGCCGCAGCAGAGGAGCGCCGGGGTCGCCGGCGGGAGGCTGCAGCGGCGGCGGGAGTGGCTGGCAGCGACTCCGAGCCACAGGGAGGCAGTTCTGGGGAATCTGGGGACAGCGCCGATGATGACGATGAAGAGGAGGTGCAGTTGCCCGTGATGAATGGTTACCACCTCCGTCCCAAGAAGCCCGTCACGGAACGCTTCCAAGTGCCTGTTGGTGAGTACGTGCTAATGGGTTGGTGGTTTACACCTGTCACTTCACTCGGCGACAGCCTGGCAATTAAGGTACGGGCTCCATTCACGAAATTGTGGTGTGCTGTCAAAAAGAATCGCGCCGACTGGAATTGACTCAAGCCTAATTGTTCTTGCAGTGAACTCAAGGGGAAGACTCAACGCGCAAGCACAAACCCAGGAGAGAAGTCAAGACACTATAACTGCCAGCGCTTGCAGTCTTTTGACTTCTCTCTTTTGTTTGTGCTTGCATGCAGAGTCTTTTAACATGACTACGTACCATCTTGCCACACTCTTTGTTATTCTAATGTCTCAGTCCGCCGTGTGCCGTAGTGGCAGTAGTACACTAAAACCTCATTATAACGAACTTGCATCTTTCACAAAAATGAGTTCGTTGAATAAGTTCTAAAGGTATATTCCTGGCACTGTATCTATTCGAAAGCATTCTTAATTTACTTCATTATAACAGATGTTTTGTTATATCGGGATTCATTATATCGAGGTTCAGAGGCCAAGTCAACAGGCTCCAACCTTTTTTTTTTACACCCCCCAAAGAAGCTCTGCAATGTGTCGTGTAGACCACGGCGATCACGTTTCCAAATACAACAGCGCTGCGCACTGGCCGCAGCCTCCATTTCGCAAAATAATTCGTGCGCTCCTTCCCTACCCCAGACCAATCCTCCCTACACGTGCAGTGATGCAAGAAGTCGCCGATCAGCTACGTGGTATAGCACGCAGCTCATTGATTGGTCTAGACCAGTCGCAACGACGGGCTACGCCTTCCCCTTCCTGTGGGGGGAGAAGGGTGTCGAAGTTGTGCGAAAATTTTTAACCTAGCTGAAACCAATGTTAGAACCCCTGTAACTTGTCCGATGCACTTCGACGGCGGACAGCTGCTGGTGTTAACGTGCTAATGCAACTGTTTGGTTCGTTCACGAAGGCGATTTTAGGCGTTTCAGCGTGCTTTTCACCATGGCCTTGCTATGAATGGGTGAGAATCGCGTCATGACGCTGCTAGGAAAGAATAGGAAGCAGCGGACATTTTTTGAATATTGAGAATAAATGTTCCTTTGTTTTGCTAGCTCAGATCAGCTATATTGTTTCGACTTCACAACGAAATTTTTTCCGCGTCCCATCAAGTTTGTTGCAGCGGGATTTGGCTGTGTTCGCAAACTTCTTGCAGCATGTTCACAAAGCGAAAGTGTACATATTTCTCTTTACAACAATTTTTGGACCTCATGATTGTTTTCCAGCTATTATATGTAGTAGTAGTAGTAGTACAGGCCACATGACCGGAAGGTAGATTGAGTAAACATTTAAATGGAACAAAACGTTCATAATGGCGCTTGAAATAATTATGTCGACAGTGCTGAACAATGGTGGTGATGATCCAAATAGTAAGGATGCTAAATGATGCTCAACATGATACAGATGATGCTCGAAATGTGTAAGCACGCGTAGTTTCCAAGTATGCAGGCTGATTACAACACCATGTGATCTCGATAGCCGATCATGTGCATTCGTGCACTTCCGAGCTTCGCTGTCCAATCATTTTCACTGGCTGAAATTCGTACCTATCATGTAAATGCCATGCTTATCGTAAAATTAAAGCTTGTCGTTTCTGCCTTGAAGGAGTACTGACGCAAAACTTATATGTCAAGATAACTTCTGGGATTGATTTGAGAGGATATATGGGCATCTACGAAATATCTGCTGATAATCTAGCGTAGAATATACCAAAAATCTATTCTAAGGTGTGTCTTGCACCACAGGGCACCAAATGCACATTACATTTTCGGGTAAACAATCGAACTGCCCCCTGCATCACACGTTTATGTTGGCTGCCATGGTCCTTGAGAGTTCAGACTTTTTCAATGTAGAGAGAGGCAGACTTGCCTGAGAGTGCAAAGGCTGATGCCCTTGCTTCAACAGGGTATTTAATGGGGTCATGCATGTTTGAAACACCCCAGAGGGCATCACTCGGGAAGCCTTTGTTGAAAAGAGTTGTCAATGCGGTGCTCATATGCACGCGTTTTTTTTTTTGTTCTCATGGAGCCTGCTGCGTTTACATGAAAATTACTCCGGGTCCCACCACACTCGGCGCACTCTGAAACTGAAACTGCGACTGGGCGCTATATAAATGTCACCAAATAATGAGCTGGTGCGCTCGGGCATATGATCTTTCCAGCGGTGACAAATGAATTGCTAGCTACTTGTTGCCACGAAAAGTACAAGAGACAAATTTTTGTGTCGGTGCTCCTTTAAGACATCCTTGGTGTTTCGCGTAAGTGGTGTCCGCGTAAGATTTTCCACCACATTTGCGTTTCATTTTAAAAACGAGTACACAAGGATACAGTATGTCTTGCAAAAATAAACTATCTTTCAAGCTCAAAGGAATGCTTCATGTAACAGAAATGAGCCAATCACGGTTTTGCAGATGTGACATGAATTGAATATAGTAGAAATGAAAGTATGGACGTTACTCAGTTGCAAGTTGAAGCGTTTCATTCCTTGAGCACAGTACAATACTCAGGGATATAAATACAGCTATTTAATGCTAACCAGTCACTTATGTGTCTTATTTCTTCAGTTCGTGTCTGATATGTGTACTTCGGACCCTAGCATTGCACGGTAAAGCTAACCTTATTTTTAGTAGCCAGTTTTAAGCGACATGACATGGAAAGTGGGGATCTTGAGCAACTGTGCGTACCATTTGTTGTAGTCAAAATTTTTACTCCGTGTTTCAATTTGTGGGCACTGTACATGTGGTGTACTCTTAGAACACATAGCTTAGTGGTCGGCTAAGTTGGACTTATGTCTCGACCTGTACACAGCGGAGACAAAGCGGTCCAAGCGGATAGCCAGCATCTTCCACACGCCAAAGCACGACCGGCGGAACCGGTCATCCTACCATTCTCCGGCCCACAGGAGCCCCATGTACAGAAGGTGAGGATGCCAACAATGTATTCAATCGCTGTATCACTTTGTTTTCAAGTTGAATACAGTTAAACCTCGTTATAACGAAATTGGAGGGCCACCGATATTTGCTCGTTATAACCAATATTTCGTTATAGCCGTAGCTGGCATTTACCGCAAATATCATGCACTGTACTTGCCCCAAAAAAATAGCGGGCAAAGTAGCATCCTGCCGCACGGTGGTATGCAACAAAATAACCGCATTCCCAAATAAAAAGGAAAAAAGTCATGCACCTGTTTTAATGCACTTCAAAATACATAGCTTGCATTTCAGGCAGACTTAGCTGCAAAGAAGTCTGTAATTGGACGTTGATGCATCTTCGTGATGCGAATGATGGCTCGCTCAGCTGCGGCCGCAATGTTCAAGCCATCTTCGCCGCCCTCGTGAACGCCGAAGTAGCGGCGCAGTACGTCCACCGTATCTAATGCCTCCGACGCCGTCGGCACGTTTGTCTCCTGTTCGTCGACAGAGTCATCGTCACTGGTTTCGTTACGATCACTGACAGCGCGCACAATATCGTCATCCAGGAGCTGCTCCGTTGCCACCACTTCCGAGTCCGCACTCACATAGTCGCAAAACGACTCGCTGTAAGGCACGACACCGGCGTCACGAAGTGCCGTCCATGATGCAGTGACTTAGTCTGATGTGGCAAAACCGTCCGGCACAGTGGGCTCGTCTGATGGCTCATCGCTGGCGTCTGGTGCGGCGGCAAATGAGGCATGTCGAAAGCAGTTCGCGATCGTGGTCGCCGTCACACTCATCCACGCCGCCTGAAGCATTTCGAGTGCAGCGTACAAGTCAATATCGGTGTCTCGCTTCATCCTCATGTTGAGCAGGAGCTTGTCTATCACACGCTTGCGGTAACCTGCCTTCAGTGACATAATCACGCCTTGGTCAAGCGGCTGTATTTTTGCTGTGCAGTTGGCAGGAAGGAACAGCAGCTCAATGTTTCGAAGCACGGCAGCGGTATGGTGGGCGGTGCAGTTATCTAAAACAAGGCACACCTTGCGGTTCGCCTTTGCCAGCTTCTCGTCCCGCTCGCAAAGCCATTTTGAAAAAATCTCTCTGGTCATCCAGGCTTTGCGATTGGCTACGTACTTGACTGGGAGCTGCCTCTTCCTTTTAAAGCAGCGAGGGGATGCACTTTTGCCAATTATGAAAATTGGCAGCTTCTCAAAGCCGGTGATGTTTGCACAAAGTAGCGCAGTGATCCGCAGCTTACTTTGTTTACCGCCATGGCACGGCTCGCCTTTGAGGGCTAACGTCTTGTGCGGCAACATCTTGAAAAAGAGAGCGGTTTCGTCCGCGTTAAAAATATCCTCCGCGCTGTATTTTTCTAGCAGCCGCACGATGTTTTTTTTCGCCCACTTGGTAGCCTCTGCTTCGTCGACAGATTGCGATTCGCCGCAGACTGCTCTCCTGAAAATGTTGTGGCGCTCCTTGAAGCGTTGAAGCCAACCCGAACTTGCTACGAAGTTGTCATAGCCCATGATGCAGGCAAAGTCTCTCGCTTTTCTTTGCAGCAAGGCGCCGCTCACCGGCAGATTCACGACCCGCGTGCCCAAGAACCATTTAAAAACGACCTTTTCGACCGCTTCAAAGGCAGGTGCCCTCACCCTCTTAGCGCTTCCTTTCACGCCACGTGCAATAGCGTCAATGATAGACTTCTGCTTGCTCAAGATGGTTGACAGCGTGCTCGTCGACACGCCAAAGTCTCTTGCCACGTTGCCTTTCTTGGTCCCCGATTCGACGGCTCTTATCATAGCCGCCTTCTGATCTAGCGTTATGCGCTTTCGCTTCCCGCCTGGCGCATTCATGTTGCTGGAATCAGGAGCGCAGCACGATAAAAGATAAGGCGGAAGCGGTTGAAAAAGAGAAGAAACACGCACGCAAAAGCAACGCGGCTCCCGTCGGCGAGCGACAACACTTGCAGAGAAAGTGACTGTGAAGAGGAAGGGGCAGAAGGGGCGTTCCTTTGCGCTGCCCTCTAGGAACCGGTTGATCAAGGAGAAGGGGGTATGTAAGATTAGGAAGCGCGCCTCAGCACCATGAGAAATGGGAGAGGGAGAACGTAAAGAAGACACAAAAGAAAAGAAATGAGTGAAACGTTCCCAGAGCTGCGGAGCGCTCCCCTGTCGGTGGTAGCCAAGCGGCGCACGTGCAGCGACCTCTCCTCCGGAAACAGCGCGTGCCGTCTGCTTTGCGCGCGTTGTTGGAGGGCGCGTGGCGCCCTCCAACAACGGGAGTTTTGAACTGCTAAACAACGGGAGTTTTGAACTGCTAAATACAGTTCTCGCGTTGCGCGTCGTCTCAAATTCGCGTTGTGCACTGTCGTGACATCGGCTCAAAATTTTACTTCCTAACAAAATTTGTTCGTTATATCCCATAATTTTGCCTCGTTAAATTGAGGTTTTGAATACATTGGTTTGTATGGGGACTTTCAAGGGGAATTAGGATTTGCTCGTTATATCCATTTTTCGTTATAGCCCGTCTCGTTATAACGAGGTTTAACTGTAATTCTAGAAGCACCGGTGGACAAGTGCTGTGCGCGATTACAGTTCCTGATATATTTATGATTATTATTATTATCTTATTTTCACTTTTTCGGCATCTCACTGAATTCCCTGGACACCGTTTGCACATGCAGTGGTGTAGTGTCAGTGCACAACTGCGATCCACAGAAAATCTGTTCCGTGGATCACGGTTGGGAATGATGGTTAGTTGGTTACTCAACAGGGCATATTACAGAAGAAAAAATAGGATTGTTTGGTATGTTTCTTTCAAGTTTTACCAGAATTCGCTTTCGAATGCCACTCCCTTTTCAGACTTTCTGGGCAGTAATTGTTGGCAGGCTACGTTTTCTCAGCCTGTGTGCTTTTTTCAGTGGTCGCTTATAAGAAATGTATTTACAGGGGTACTGCGGTTTGTGATGTTATCGTTAATCGTACTTCCAGCATAAGTTTTTTTTTTTTTTAAAGAATCCCAGGTGGTCAAAATTTCCGGAGCCCTCCACTACGGCGCCTCTCATAATCATATGGTGGTTTTGGGACGTTAAACTCCACAAATCAATCAATCAAATAAATCAGTCCAGCATAAGTTTAATGAAAACCAACTTATGCATTCTGTCCGCTAGTAAAAATGAAGCACATTGCCTTCTGAGAGAACTAAATATACCGTATTTACTCGCGTAATTCTTGCACCCCCCAGATCGCCCAAGAAAAATAAGTTTTTTTTCCTCGCGTAATTATCGCACCCCCAAAAACTGCTGCAGTAATGTCGTCTGCTTGTTCCAGCCACTGACGATGATAGCGCGCGCCATCTCTTAAGCATCAAGCGTACTATTGCACGGAGATTCAATCCAAGCCAAGCCGAAGTAGCCAGTGCACGTTGCGACGTGTTTTGTGTGTTGTGTCGGTAATCTTGGCATGTTATGGGGCGATACTGAAGCTACACGGCTGCTTCAAGTTGCAAGTGATAGATCATGCACTCCATCTGGCGCCATCTCTTAAGCATCAAGCGTACTATTGCACGGAGATTCAATCCAAGCCAAGCCGAAGTAGCCAGTGCACGTTGCGTCATGTTTTGTGTGTTGTGTCGGTAATCTTGGCATGTTATGGGGCGATACTGAAGCTACACGGCTGCTTCAAGTTGCAAGTGATAGATCATGCACTAAACAACTGCTACAGGGCCATCGGTAGGCTCTTCGGAGCCTACGAGTTTTGTGTTCGCTACTGGTGAAGGCAGCTGGAAGCCACCAAGACGCGTTTGGCCTGCCGTGTGCCTAAAACTGGGATTGATGGTAAACTTTATTTCTTCAGAAGGAAACTGCGGACGATTCTGTTAAATAGCCATCAGCCCAATACTGACGTCCTATGCTTACCTTTTAAGGGCTACTGTTGAGCGACCAACGCTACCGCTACGCCCACAAGCTTTGCGTATGGTATTCTGATTCTCGACTATTTGCTTCCACTTTTTGTGTCTGAAGTAAATCTTACCTTGTGTTGAACTTCTGCTTTTATTGTTGAGGTAAGTTCTAATTAGTACATCTGAAAGCTTGCTGTCAGTTGCTGGTGTGAGAATCTCGATTTGCGGCCACTTCGTTTTCGTTTTCGCTCACTACGTTTTCGTGGAAAGTTTTCCCCGCGTAATTCTCGCACCCCCCAACTTCGCATCAGTTTTCCGGCAAAAAAAGTGCGAGGATTATGCGAGTAAATACGGTATAACTTTCCAAGTTTCAGAAGTTTTTGGTGGGCCAACGTGGCCGAAATACGAAGGAACTTATTGGAATCAGTGACGTTCCCTTAGGAGATTTTTGCGGGAAACTTAAAGGTGAAACTTTGACATTCAGTTTCTCATCTTTTTAATAAACCTGTGGTTGTGAAATTAACAAGACAGGAATTTCCGGAGTAGAATTTATCAGTAAAAAAACTAATTTGCTATGTCACTTGTGCACGGGCTGCTTGACGCGATTTGCCTCTCTCGTTACCATTGCAGAAAACGGCATGCCACACACAACAGCTCCTCCACGAGCAGTTCGAGCGACGACGAGCGGCGCTTCGAACGGCGCAAGGCGCGCAGCATGGTCCGCGCTCGGAAACCGGTGTCTGCCGCTCAACTTCCAGGAGAAGGACCTCTTCGAGGGCGTGCTCCGCGACCGGGCCAAGATCGGCTCCAGTCTGGCTGACGTCGACCCCATGCACGTCGACAAGGACGTTAGTGCCACTTCCTGCTTCTCGAGCCTTTGCTCTGTGTAGCTTTCTGCGTCTGGGGTTGTTGCCATCTCTTGTGTGAAAGTTTTCGCACACAGGTGTTATTGAGTGTGTAGTACCGAACTAGCCTGAACCCTCGTGTTAAAGAGCAACCAGATTAAAATTTCTAGAGGCCTGCACTACGGTGTGCCTTATAATTGTATTGTAGTTTTGGCACAGCAAACCCTAGATATTGTCAAAAGTTTGGATGGGGTCCTGAAAAATGACGTAATGCGGTATTGCTCAAAATGTGTGCAAGATTAAGAAATTGATGTTGTACCAATGGTGCCCTCTTCTGGCAGTGAAAGTGTAGCAAGATTGCCAGTAAGTCTGTTTATAAGGGGCTGTAGGCCCTAAGAAATATTTCAAAAAGAAAAAAATTAGATCAAGAGGAACTAAACTTCAATGAAGTCTTTGCTAGTTGTTCACGTTGATTTCAAGTCATGATCAATGTTTAATAGCGGCACTGGTTCAACAAATATTGGGTTCAAGACCACTCATTAGCGATTCCTACTATCATCAGTAATGTTTCTTAAACTGTAAGAGATATTTTTATTCACCATTGGTTTTTATAGTCACAGAAGCCAATTCCTCTGCATAAACTAGTTTTCTCGGTACCTGATCCGCAGGTTGTCTTTGACCGCGTGGGTGGGCTGGACAGCCACATCCAGCAGCTCAAGGAGATGATCCTCTTCCCACTCATCTACCCCGAAGTCTTCGAGCGCTTCAAGATCACACCACCCCGGGGTGTCCTCTTCTACGGTCCCCCTGGTAAGTTCCCTCTTTGGCACTGTGGGTGGCGCTTTGGCACTTATCTGTTGTTTGTTCTTTCAGGTGCGAATAATGACAGCACTGTCTGCAAATGCGTCTAATTTATGTGGATGACTTGGTGGACTAATGTTACAGCACATACAACCGAAAACAAAAGAAAAAAAAAAGCAATCCTGTGTTATTTTTTGTTCCCGTCCGTGGGCACTGCAACTTTTCTAAGTGTCAAATTGAGTGCCTTGTAATCATGTTCTGCAAGTTAGACATTTTTGTTGTGCAGACTTGACGCCGGTGTTAAATCCACACAACATGATTCGAAGGTACTCGATTTTACATTCCAGATAAAGAAAGTGTAGAGATATATTATTTTGCAAGTTTTTCCAACTAGTCCTAATTAGAACGTAATAATATACTTAATCAATCTGATTATTCAGCCGTCAGCCATATAAAATAATTGAGTGGTAGGCTCAAAATGTGTGGACAATTTTTTTTTAGACCAAAGAAAAATATTTTTCACTGAGGAAAGTGCTGTGAAAAGTATTGTAGGTTCTCTGACGATGCCGCGCGCAACACCTGCGTGCACCACTGCAGCACATCATGGCATAATAATGGGTAACATTGTCTTAGCGGCTATGTGTACGCTTTGCAGGCACTGGCAAGACGCTGGTGGCGCGGGCGCTGGCCAACGAGTGCGGTCGTGGCGACTCACGAGTGGCGTTCTTCATGCGCAAGGGCGCCGACTGCCTCAGCAAGTGGGTTGGCGAGTCCGAGAGGCAGCTGCGCATGCTCTTCGACCAGGTGAAGCTGGGGCTCTAGAAGCTGCAAAGGCTTTTTGTTGGGCCTGTGAGAGTTGTGGATTTCGGGTTCGAAGCGAGTAGTGATTTTGGTTGAATAATTTTGAATATAATTCGAACAGTGTGTATCACATATTATAAAGAAAAACGGACATATTTGTCATGACCCTACTAAGCTGCACCATGTTTTTTTTTTTATTGAAATGAGCCCAGTGCAAATGCTGTTCTTTTTGGTTCAAAGGAAGTGGAAACAATTACCGAATTGTACTAGGATTTGACTTTTCGTAGAATGCAAGAAAAAAGCCTTTAAAGTATGTTACATTTTAAAGTTTACTATATTGAGAGCGTAAAAGCTGACATAAACTTTTAAGCGTAAAAATGATTCATCGATGTGAGGAAAATAGGTTGTTCATTTAACTTTGAAGTGGGGCATCGCTGCAGTGCGGATTTTTCTTGAACTGGTGTTTTCGTGCTTTGGCATCCTTTAACTGTGGCAAAACCAGCTTTTCAAGGAGTTACATGTGGACTAATATACATCTATATGTTCATTTGAATATCTTCGAAATTTTTGAGAATTTAAATTCAAATCGAAGTGAATTTGAATACAGTAATATTCGTTCGAACATTTGAAACATTCGAATATTCACACAAGCCTACTTTTTGTTTTACCGTGGGTGGCCTGAAGCATGCAGAGTTGGCTTGTAAGGTAATCATACCGGGTATGTTAATACAGTCGAATCTCATTAATTTGAACTTCCGATTAATTTGAACTCACGAAAAGGTCCCGTCAAAGCTATGTCTATTGCAATGGGCGAAAACGCCCGATAATTCGAACGCGCAAGCACTTGCAACGGTTAATTCGAACATACCGTGCTCCGAAAATGCTCTCAGCACCCCGCTCAATCCCTCGGCGGCACCTGCGGCACCTCAACGCTGCGCGCGAAGGAAAGGAAAAGGAAACAAAAGGCTGCCATGGAATGTTTGCTCTCTTTCAAATGCCAATCTGCGACGACACGGCTCTGTCACGCTTCTCCCTTTTCTGTCCCTGCCACATAAAGACCCTTCTTCTAACACCGCGCGGGAAGACAGGGAGGGGAAAAAAGCTGTCACTGGGTTGAATGAATATGTGGTTGAAGGAAAGGAAAAAGCGCTATCTTATGTAGCCCTTGCAGGGGAGCACGGCTCTGTGCCTTGAGGAGGGGGGTCTCTCAAGGGCTGGTGCCATGCTTCCCCCTTTTCCGCCCCTGCCACGTAACCCTTCTCCTTTCAACAACGCGCGCGAAGAGAGCAAGAAAAAAAAAAAAAAGCTGCCGGGGAGTGTTGGTTTATCTCAAATGCCGATCAGCTTCTCTTCACATGGCGAGGCTCCTCCTTTTTTGTCACGTGCTGGCCACATTGCGCTGCGGCTCCGCTACGCAGTGGTTGTCGTCGTCTTTAAAGAGAGAGTCGGCGCTGGATATTTCCGCGCGCAACTTCTCTTGCGAGGAAAATGCTGAAGCCAAAGTTGAAATGCTTTGCAAGCTGCGTGCGAAATCGATCGACTCGCTGCAAGGCAAACGTATGCAGACGCGCATCACCGATTACTTCAATTAATGACGGGTGTCCTGTGATTTGTGAATAAATGTAAGTCTTGTGAAACTTCCCCCTCGCGTGTTAGCTCAATGCACATGCGCCCCTGCATAAAGAGCCCCCCCTGTTCATTATTTCGAACTTCTTTAAATATGAACAAATTTTCGGGCCCCTTCGAGATCGAATTATCGAGATTCGACTGTAAAAGGAACGTACTGATCCACTTTGTACATAGCTTTGAGAACTTTCAAGATAGCCTCTTTGGGCATCGATACACTGCTGCCAAAACGATTTCCATACTGCAAAGGCTCCCTGGAAGTTGGCTGTTAGGACTTTTTCAGGGTGAAAAAGAAACAGCACGAAAAACGAGAGACCAGACGAAGAAGGACACAGACTTCTTCGTCTGGTGTCTGGTTTTTCGCGCTGTTTCTTTTTCACGAGGTCGCACCAACACGCCCAAGCAACCACTTTAGCTATTTCAGAGACTATGTGACATCCCGTTGGACAGCAGGAAACACTGTTGAAACGGTGCCCTTTCAGGCTTCTCTTCAACGTGGTGAATCGAAAGTCTGTCGGCTTCACATGAGGGCAATTACGAGGGCTGCATCAGACTTTGCACAGCCTTGATGTGAGCGTGTCAGACTTCTGCTTGCTAAAAGGCGATTGCTGAAAATGCAATTTGCTGCCATAAAGCTGGAATTCACTGAGAAATGTTCCTTTGTTTTTGTCTTTCTTTTTTGTTCTTGATGACTTCGAGAGTGGGGGTGTTCTGGATAATTCTAAATGTTTTCTTATTGAGAACATATTAAAAAGAATGTTAGTGTAGAAATAGAAAGGATAACTTGGCTAGTCGTTACTGTGCAGTAAAGTTGAGATAACAAGGAACATGTGGGTTGCCAAAGAGTTCAAGTTTAGATAAAATGATGCACCGTTAGTCAGTCTTCTGCTGTTTAAAGCACCTTATTGAGAGCACGCATGGATTTAAAGTACCAGATCTGTTTCAAATAATTTTTGTTGGGAAATTTTTTATTTTCAAAACAGACTATTTCGGCTGTGTTCGAGACTAGAAGGAAATTATGGGAAGCTTTTTTGTCAATGCCTCTTTAAGGGGGGAGGCTACACTTGATGGGCAACATTGTATAGACCTGAACGAAATTTTCACTGTTCGTGTACTTGATGTGCAGATTCTAAATATGTAATGTAACGAGGGCAGTGGGCATAGAGCTCGAGGATAGAAAAGGAAGAAGACTTGCTGTGATCGCAGGCTTGCGTTCAGTTAGTCCTTGCGCTAAATAAAGCTCTCCTTCGCCGAGTCAACTCCTGCTTGTTCAACAACCCGTTTCAAGTGGTGGAAGTGCTGGGTACATCTGGTCCTCACCCTGGAACTTCGCAGCCGCACACTCCAACAACCTCCTACAATGACTGATCAGGGGCCATCTCATGCTGCTACTCCAGATCTCGCACCTGTGCCTGTCTTCTGCGCTGGCGCTCTCCGGCAGCGCGACCCCCCCATATTTGGTGGCACAGAGGACCAAGATGTGGACAACTGGATTGCCGAGTATGAACTGGTGAGCGCCGTCAATAAGTGGAACGCAGCCGATAAGCTCACAAATGTGAGTTTTTACCTGACCGACGTGGCAAAACTATGGTACAGAAATCATCAAAGTGATTTCAGTACCTGGTCCGAATTGGCGAAAACCCTCGCGGAAGTCTTTGGCCATCCTGCTGTCCGCCGCCTTCGTGCTGAACAGCGCTTGCGGGGCAGAGTACAGATAGCAGATGAAACTTTCACGAGCTACATAGAAGATGTGCTATTTCTCTGCAAGCTCGTCGATTCGACTCTGGACGAGGCAGGCAAGATCAAGAACATCATGAAAGGAATCGACGACAGTGCATTCCAAATGCCGGCTGCGAAGAGTCCCCAGACGGTCGCCGAGGTGATTCAGCTCTGCCAAAGCTATGATGAGCTGCGTAGGCAGCGCGCTTCTACACGTTGCGCTGCTCAAGACACCGCGGACATCTCATCCCTCGACTATCGCCATGACACCACCGACCACTCTGCGTTGATGCCAGTCATAAAGCAATTCATACGCGAGGAGGTCGCCCGGCAGCTATCTATAATCACAAGAACTACCGAGCCGATGGCACCCTTGTCGCCTTCGCTTCGCCAGGTCATTCAATCGCAAGTTGCCGAAGCATTTCCGCCAGCTCAGGCTCCACCAACTGCTACCGCACCACTAACGTATGCAGCCGCAGTTGCTCGGCCACGTGCGCCAGCGTCTCCGGCCATCTACGAAGCTACTCGCCACGTTTATTCGTCGACGCCACCTTCCTGCTCGCTGACCGTCCCGTTTCCGGCTGTATATGAAACGGGTCAGAACGTTTATAAGACGCCGCCGCCTGCACGACCATTTACGGTACCTTATTCAGCGAACAGTGCCCCTATCGTCAGCCAATGGCGCACTCCGGATAATCGGCCGATATGTTTTTCATGTGGCATCCCAGGCCACGTAGCTCGTCACTGCCGTCGTTGCAGCTTCCCTTCTCACGACATTGCAGGGGCCTCACATTACATGCCCACCATGCCCACTCAGCAGCGATATTCCGTTCCTGCCGATCCACCTCTAGACGTACGTCCCGGTCGCCGACCATCCGGCGCAAGCCGTTCACCTTCTCCGATGTTACGTCGCAACAGCCCACCGTGAGGGGAAAACTGACGGGCGCAGTTCCGGAGGCAATAACTGCGTTGGCAGCGAAAATTTCAAGACCTAACTGCTGTCCCCCGAACGAAATCGAACTCTATATTGATGGCATTAAGGTGCATGGACTTGTTGACACTGGAGCTGCCGTATCTGTAATTAGCGAGAAACTGTGCCGAAACTTGAAGAAAGTGACCACACAACTTACCGACCTATCTTTGAAGACAGCTACGTCCCATCATATCAGCCTTCAGCTTTGTGCACTGCACAAGTCGTCATTCAAGGTGCGATGTACGTCGTCACATTTGTAGTTTTATTCCGTTCTTCGCATGACGTTATCCTTGGGTGGGACTTTCTTTCGTCAAATTCTGCTTTGGTCGACTGTGCTCGTTCTGAACTCGCGTTATCTGTGCCGTGCTATGACCCCAACGATGGTGCTTCGTGTAGAGTGTTTGCTGCTTCTGACGTTGACATTGCGCCTTTCTCAGCTGTTGTTGTCTCGGTGTCGTGTGCCGCCCCTCCGAAATCGCCTGTGTTGTTTATGCCATCAGTCCCATCTGCGTGCCGTCGAAATATCATGCTTCCGTTTTCCGTCGTCATTTTTCGCAATGTTCACGCTGCCATTTATGTGTGCAATCCCTTGGACAGCCCGTCATCCCTACTACATGGAGAATGCCTGGGAAGTTTCAAACCTTACGAGTGCATTCTTCCGGCTACTATACCCGATTCTTCGGTTTCGCTCCCAATTTGTGCTGTCACTCCTGCCAACGCGCCTAATGATGCTCTGGACGTATTCTCGGATGCCATCGACTCTGAGCTCGCACCAACTCAGCGCGAAGAGATTATAAATCTTCTTCTCCGCTTTCGTTCTTCATTCGATCGTGACCAGTCAGGCTTAAGCCGAACCTCTGCGGTCGTTCACCGTATTGACACCGGTCAACAAGCCCCGCTAAGGCAGCGTCCGTACCGTGTGTCATCTGCTGAACGCCGTGTCATCGACGAACAAGTGGACGACATGTTGAAACGTGGCATCATCGAGCCCTCCAACAGTCCCTGGGCTTCACTGGTTGTTCTCGTCAAAAAAAAAAGACGGATCCATCCGGTTCTGCGTTGACTACCGCCGACTCAACTAGATAACGCGCAAAGACGTATACCCTCTGCCGCGCATGGATGATGCTTTGGACTGCCTGCAAGGAGCAGAGTTCTTTTCTTCGTTAGATTTACGCTCCGGCTACTGGCAGGTACCCATGGCAGAGGGTGACCGCCCGAAGACAGCCTTTGTAACACCGGATGGACTATATGAATTCACCGTTATGCCCTTTGGCCTCTGCAATGCGCCTGCCA
This sequence comes from Rhipicephalus microplus, assembly GCF_013339725.1. NCBI lineage: Eukaryota > Metazoa > Arthropoda > Arachnida > Ixodida > Ixodidae > Rhipicephalus > Rhipicephalus microplus. The sequence continues at coordinate 130,014,153 of NC_051167.1, read as the reverse complement.
CTTTCGAAAGGATGATGGATACCGTCTTGCGAGGTCTGAAATGGAAAACGTGCCTCTGTTATTTGGATGACATTGTGGTATTTTCAAGCGACCCACCTCAGCCGCCTCGAGCAAGTTCTTACGTGCCTTTCCACGGCGAGACTTCAACTTAACTTGAAGAAATGCCACTTCGGCGCTCGCAAGCTTGTAATTCTCGGCCATGTGGTTTCTAAGGACGGCATTCTCCCGGACCCTACGAAACTTAATGCAGTCGCGGCGTTCCCAAAGCCAACCACCATCAAAGAGCTTCGAAGCTTCATCGGCCTATGTTCTTACTTCCGGCGCTACGTCCGCAATTTTGCCTCCATTATCGCCCCCTTGACCAATCTTCTTGCCGGAAGTTCTGATTTGTCAGCGTGGTCGCAGGCGTGGGATGATGCATTTCAGGAACTCCGACGACTCCTCACCACTCCTCCCATACTCCGACATTTCGGTCCGTCTGCTCCAACGGAGCTTCATACAGACGCTAGTGGTGTCGGGCTAGGGGCCATACTGGCCCAACGCAAGGAGGGCTTTGACGAGTACGTCCTTGCCTATGCCAGCCGCACCCTCAGTAAAGCCGAGAAGAACTACAGTGTAACTGGAAAGGAGTGCCTTGCCATTATTTGAACAATCGGAAAATTTCGGTCTTATCTATATGGACGTCCGTTTGATATTGTAGCAGACCACCACGCGCTTTGCTGGTTATCTTCACTAAAAGATCCTAATGGTCGGCTCGCTCGTTGGCATTGTGGTTACAGGAGTTCGATATCCGTGTTATCTACCGTTCTGGCCGGAAGCATTCCGACGCCGATGCCCTGTCACATTCGCCATTGGCTTCAGAGCCTGTCGGCTCGCCTATCTCCACCAGTGCTGCCTTGGCCATCAGCATTTCGGACATGCCTTCCGAGCAACGCAAAGATGCTTGGATTTCTTCTCTTTTGGACTTTCTCTCAAACCGGACGCCCGCTCCAGTTTCCAGGACGCTTCGCCCTCAAGCAGGACACTTCGCTATTCGGGATAACCTGCTTTACCGCCGAAACTACTGCTCGATCGGCCGTAAGTGGTTCCTCGTCATTCCCCGACATCTGCGCTCTGACATCTGTGCCACGTTCCACGATGATCCGCAATGTGGCCACGCTGGTGTGTTAAAAACATACACCCGCTTGCAGCTGCGGTACTACTGGCGCGGTATGTACCGTTTCGTTCGCCGTTACGTAAGGTCTTGCCTTACGTGCCAGCGACCTAAAATGCCCACTCAACATGCCACAGGTTCCTTGCAGCCGTTGCCATGTCCAGCACGAGCTTTCGATCGTGTCGGAATCGACCTTTACGGTCCGCTTCCCTATACTTCGAGTAGCAACCGCTGGGTCATTGTCGCTATCGACCACCTAACGCGGTACGCTGAAGCAGCTGCGTTACCTTCTGCTACCGCAAAAGACGTTGCGTGTTTTATACTGCAAAACCTGGTTTTAAGGCATGGAGCACCTCGGGAGTTACTAAGCGACCGCGGCCGCGTTTTTCTCTCCGATGCCATCAAAGCGTTGTTGAGCGAGTGTCGCATCATACACCGCACTACCACAGCCTATCACCCGCAAACTAATGGGATGACAGAGCGTTTTAATCGTACACTTGGTGATATGCTGGCCAAGTACGCTTCATCCGACCAGTCAAATTGGGATAGCATACTCCCTTTTGTGACATGCTTACAACACTGCAACACAAAGCACCACTGGATTTTCGCCTTTCTTCCTTCTTTATGGACGTGAGCCATCATCAACAATGGATACCATTCTTCCTTATCGACCGGACCCTTCAGAGATGACTGCCGTTTCTCGAGCAGCAGCACACGCTGAAGAATGTCGGAAGCTTGCTCGTGCGTTCACGTCACATGACCAGACGCGCCAAAAACATCGCCACGACGCGTCAACCACGCATATGAGCTTTGCTCCGAACTCACTGGTGTGATTATGGATTCCTTCTACTCCTCCAGGACTCTCCCACAAGCTTTCGTCCAGGTACCATAGCCCTTATCGAGTTATACGCCAAACATCCCCTGTCAACTACCTTGTCGAGCCGCTGGATGCATCTCCGGACAAGCGCCGTCGGGGAAAAGAAATCGTACACATCTCTCGGCTCAAGCCATACCATGACCCTTCTGTGTACACCTGTCCTTAGGTCGCCAGGATGGCTCCCTCATCGGCCGGGGGTGATTGTAACGAGGGCAGTGGGCATGGAGCTCTAGGATAGAAAAGGAAGAAGACTTGCTGTGATCGCAGGCTTGCGTTCAGTTAGTCCTTGCGCTAAATAAAACTCTCCTTCGCCGAGTCAACTCCTGCTTGTTCAACAACCCGTTTCAGTAATTACTTTTCGATAGGTCAAATAGTTTCCAAGATACTCCACAGTAAATGTATAACCTGGGTCCTTTGTTTAGAGCCTAATTAACATCTAAGCAGGAAGCACCAGAACAGTGGCGACAGGTTAGAAACAATGTAGGATGTTTAAGGAGTGCAATATGCTATAAATCAATTTGCTGTGCCCATTTCAAGCCGTCTCGCGAAATTTTCGCTGTTACAGCTCCTGTGACTTTTTTTTTCTAGTGTAATGAGCCCTCCCCCCAAATTCGCGTCAACTTTCGTGGAAAAAAAAAAGTGGGTTCATCACGCGAGTAATTACAGTAGTACTGTGCTGCTGAAAGAGCATTTGATTCTGATGCCTCGCTTTTTTTTTTTCTCTATGCCCTTTCTTTTTAGGCTTACTCTATGCGTCCGTCCATCATCTTCTTCGACGAAATCGACGGCCTGGCACCCGTGCGGTCAACGCGGCAGGACCAGATCCACAGCTCCATCGTCTCCACACTTCTCGCCCTCATGGACGGCCTCGACTCCCGTGGCGAGGTGGTCGTTATTGGTGCCACCAACCGCATCGACGCCATCGACCCTGCTCTCCGGCGGCCGGGTCGTTTCGACCGGGAGTTTCACTTTTCATTGCCCTGCCACAAGGTGTGTATGATTCACAGAACTGAACAAAACGAGTACAACCTGTAACGGGTTGTCTTTGCAGTATACCATTGAATGCCTTTGAAAGAGACTTGCCCTAGGAAGCAGTTCTTGGGTAGATTACATTAGCCATATTTTCGTTTCATGATCGACCCCTACTTTAGTGCCGGCACACTGGTGTCTATTGTGTTTATTTATGTATCTCTTGCGTCAGTGTCTCTTGTGAAGGAGGCTAAACTGTATATGTTATAGCATCATTGGCTCGAGATCAAATGGAAACAACTTTGCTGCATTATAGCAGTGGGTAGACTGCATTAGCCAACACTCACCCATTTAGCCAACATTCGATGTTGCTGGTAGAATGCCGTTTAATACAGGAGGGCCGGGACAACATTCAACGCTCTTCACAAATAGAAAATTACGAGAGAATAATGATAAAAGTCTTCAAAGGGGAGATTGTATAAACTTCAGCTCATGAATATCTGCGTGTAAACACTGATTTCGGCCTTTCTTTTCTTTAGAAAACGGTGCGATTTGTATTTTAGTAAAGAATTCTATTGGCCCCAGCGGACTAGGTCAATATCGATGTGTCATCAAATTAGGGCTGGAATCTCAGGTTGTTGTGGCCAGCTGTATTTTGTTTTACCACATGTTCTCAAATACCAGGAGTTTTTGTGTTGCAAAACAGCAATTTACTCATGTGTAAACATGTCTCTTTCTCTCTACTCATGTGAGAAAGCAAATTTTCTCTTTAGGCCCATATCCTTCATGTCGAGACCGACATACATATTTTCCTTTCTCCCGTCAACCTAGTTTGTGTCCTACGCGTAATATCACCTGGTGCAGGCTCTGCCTGAATGTACAGGAACCTTTTTGGAAGGTTCTGCTCAGTTTGCGTGCGCAATATGTGCAGTCGAGTACATTCTGGAACTTGCACACACGCCAGCGATAATGCTGGAATTTATGCTTATGCACATGTAAGAGCCGACACATTTCGCTGATGATCATACCGCCGACTTATGACCATGCTCTCTTCCATCGTTGCGCCGAGAGTGTTACTTCCTTTTAGATTCGTCCAACAAAGCATTTACGCTTATCCGGTTTGGCTGCTGCATTTCTTGCTGTCACAGTATGCTTATCTACCTTCCTCGCAGGCACGTCTCAGTATACTCCAGATCCACACACGAGACTGGCATCCGGCGCCGAGCCAGGCATTGCTTTCTGAGCTAGCCTCTCGCTGCACGGGCTACTGTGGGGCCGACCTCAAGGCTCTCTGCGCAGAGGCTGCCCTGGTGGCTCTGAGGCGCACCTTCCCCCAGATCTACTCTACGAAAGAGAAGCTGCAGCTCAACATTGACTCGGTCCAGGTACAGATCGTTAGCAATGAACTTGAAATCTGGGGAATACTGTTCAGCAATGTTTCCGTTTCATAGTGTACCGTTGGAGAAAAATGAAACACGTAGTCCAGGAAAGCGTAACATTTGCTATGAATTGTCCTGTATGGGTGAAATAAAATGGCATTTCAGAGTGTGAATGCATGGAAACGTGACAACCTGTAACAAATCAGCTAGGTGTCACCGTACTGCTTCACGCAATAAGCAATCCCCAAACGGCTACTTCAGTGCTTCAGCAAGCGCAAACATCGCGTGATTTTAGGTGGAGCAGGAAAACCGCTTTTGTTGTGCGGTGCCGTTTTGCTGTCGTTTTGTGCACTGTCTTTCCTTGTCTCTTGGTGTGATCGCATGTAGTGGGATTCAGTATAAGTGCGATCCGATGTTGCCTCATCTTGCCTAGGTGTGGTCTTGCGTGGTGTGATCCCGTATAGGTGTGGTAACGTGCGATAATGCAGTGTAATCATGGATGAGGTGATCATAGGTTTGGTCACATGTGAGTGGAATCATGCGTAGGTGTGATCATGTACGTGTCTTGCTGTCAAGTGTTGTTTGCACTAACCTGCATCAACAGTTGTCATGCTTGTTGCGCAGCCCACAGTGTTGCCATTGCTACAGCACGTTTAACAATTGCGTCCCTGTGCTTTCGCAGATCCTTCCCGAGGACTACGACCGGGCAATGCGCAAGATCGTGCCAGCCTCCCAACGGTGCGGTGCATCACCAGCTCGTCCGCTGAGCACGACGGTGCGGCCCCTGCTGTGCCAGATGGTGGAGAAGGCCCTCGTCTACCTGCAGAGTGCCTTTGGTGCCGGCCTGCATAAGTCATCAATTGCGCAGCGGCTCACCGGCCAGGACGGTTAGTTGCACGGGCCCCAAACCCGGTAGAGTGCCGGTTAGTGCTCCCTGGGCTCGCATTTTCCAATGAAAGGCTATCCTCTGTGCATGTGGTCCTCAGCCTTTAGAACAGTGAATCTCTTTCAACTGTAAGGCGGATTCATTTTCCACGGCCAGAAGTGCGATGACACTAATCTTTACTGCAGAGCTGCTATGGTCGAAGTTTGCCGGGGGCCTTACGTAGGAAAATCACCGTCATCGCGAACTGTCATGCACTCTTCATCCTCTTCTTTCTGCTTTGCTTCACTCTCAGACTACGTCCGGTGTGGGATGCAAATTTGATGGGCGAAAGAGCGAGTACAGAGAGGACGAAAAAAAAAAAGAGAGAAGTTCTTGCCAAAATACTGGGGCCAGATTCGAGCTTGCATTCCCACAATCCGAAGGAGAGCATCGTAATTCCATAGCTATCCAGGCATGCTAATAGCATTACATAGTATGGCATAGTATAGTATACTGTAGCATAGCAGGAGGTTGGAAAGAGAGGTAAATGGATAAATGTAGTCAAGTCTGCACCAACCAGGTGCCCAGCAGCACTGCTGTGATCCGCCTTGCGCAACATAGCGCAAGCTGTGATATTTTTATGGTATGCTTGTTTATTATGCTGCGAGAGATTGAAAGATGATTTGTTTCTGCAGTCGACTCTTGTTAATTGTGACTTCAGCTTTTTTTGCTTTTCACTTACTGCAAGTGCACCAAAAATTTCTGTTGCCTAGATCTAATCTTCTGGGCCTTCTATTGTAATGTGGTTCTTTTTATTTGGGCCAGAAATGACTAACCCAATAACCTCGATTGTCCTCCTAAAGCTTTCTTTTTTTTTACGCTGTGAGAGAAACAGAAACGTGGAAATTGCTTTCACAGTGGACTCACGCTTGCTGTGATCACAGTTCAACTTTTCACGTATTACGGCTGCAGCAGAAAGTGTCGGTGGTGTACTCAATTCTTAATGTTTCCCTGTACTAAGCAGGCTCTGGTTTTGAAGGCCAGAAATAATAAAAAATGCAATGGCCCAAATAGCCCAACTATTTTTTTTTTTTTTTCATGTAATGAGAGACAGGAAAGAAAACATGAGGACTTGTTTGCACAGTTGGACTCCTGTTTGACTTATTCTAAATAAATTTTTCGCTAGCCAAGAACTGCACTTGGTGGGGAAAGAAAAGTTGCGCTTCGTTCAACTCTTATTTAGGTTGCTATAGTGAAATTGCATGCCAGCCAAGTACACTGAAGTAAATTGGGCTACCTACAACTTGCAGCTTGCTACTGTGGTTAACAGTCCTTCTCCATAGACAATACATGCTGGAAAATAAACGTTAAGAAGTGAGTGTATATCAGGAGTTCTGTACTGACAAAGACACTTTTCACGTATACTATACACAATTGCTAGGAATGCTTGGCTGTTGGCATTTCAAAACGTCCACAAGGTCTCTTATCCCAAAACTATGCAACTTAGTTTCACGCACTTGATGTCATCAGCTTGCTGGCACAGGCGTACTATATTTTCTTGTGTATAACCCGCTCTTGCAACAACGATTCCGGGAAAATTTTCTTAAAATGATCCCCGCATTATTTCACAGCTAGCTTTCGTGCAAAGCTGTGAGGCACAACCCTGAAGTCATCTTTACAAACCGGATTATCTGGTTCTCACTTTGACTTTAGCTCCAAGTTATAACATTTCTATGTGCAGGTTATATGCCAGAAAATACGGTGAATTCCTGAAATAATCCTCTGTGTTTTCTTCAGAAGCTTTCACTCTGTTTTTTTTTTTTTTCTTAGGCAACCAGAGTGACGACAGCAGTGTATTCTCTGATGATGAAGCCATGAATGGAATCTGTAATTCTACATTAGATCTCACCAAGGAGGCTGCTGCAGACACCGAAAGCGTCATTCCAAGCATCCGGTAAGGGATTACCCTCAGGATAGATGGATGCTGATGCACATTTTTTTCTTTTTTAAATGACCGTGCTACTTTGGCTAACAAGCACTGTAATGTTATCACACGGTGCAAGATGTCCATTCAAGTATCAGAACCTTGTGAGATGTGACCGCTGCCTGTAATCACACTGCTTGCACAATGCAGATTGCGGTGTGTATTCCAGGGCTTACCTGAGCACTATTTTCCTATTGCCCTGTTTTCTTGGGCATAGCCCGCACAACAAATTCGTAAAATTATTAGAGCTGTGTGAATAGCGAAATTCTGGGTGCGACGCGAACTTGACTATTGAAGTGTGAGTGCAAATCTAATAGAATATTTTCCTAATATTTCTTGAATATTTTTTTAATTATTCAAAGTGAAATTGCAGAAGTGCAGTTCTTCGTTTGGAAAAGATTTCTAAGCATATTTTCATGAAAAGGTAATGTGAAAGTGTTTCTTTTAGCTAGGTTGATGAAGCACTGGCGGAGTGGTGTTTCGTAGTTGATTTATCAAAATAAGGTAATGCAGAGGCCGAATAGTATTAATGTACATGATTGGGTGCGCTCAAAGGGTTGTCGACAATATTTTACACGAGAAAGGCAAAAGGGCCGTTTCCACAGCCTCTGCGTCTCTTTCAACTTCTGACGAAGCCCAACCGATTTGGTGGACAAGGGTATGCTCCCTTCGAGTTTGGAGTTCCAAATCTGGCTTGTAGACGTCAATATTCAAGAGCATCTGATATTGCCACGTTCCATTTCCCAAGTTTTTGTTATCGTCCGAAAACACCGCACGATTCTCAGCGCAAACCGCGCCTGCAGTTTTCTAGAAGGTTCCGGACTGTAGTAGATCATTTCGATAAGATCACGCCCACTGTGCGAACGGTACAGATTGTTCTGGAAGCTACGCCACCGCCAGCGATAACGCTAGAACATTCGACGGCAAGAGTATAAATGCCGACGCGCTTCGCCGCTTGTCAGTTGTTGATCGAAGGCCGACGCTCCGTTCGCCGCTATCAGTCCGAGACTGCTATCTGTGCGAGACTGCTGCTGTAATTGGACTTTCAGTTTACCGGGCACAGGTTCGCCCAAATAAACAGTTAAATCCTAACACGAAGTCTCCTGTCTTCGGCCACGTCACGACCCCGTGACATCTGGTGGAGGTGCTGCTTCGTTCATGTACCGCACGCCCCCGTCAAGCCGTGAACCCAGCCCACGTCGCGGAGAAGACGCCGACGCCAACCAGGAGCAGCGAACAAGCCGCCGACAGCAAGGGCTACCACCGGAGTACGGGATTCTAGAAGACAAGGCGCGGAAGACCAAGGCCATGACCGCGACTGCAGCGACAATGACAACCGCCGCATCTCTGCCCACGATGGTCATGCATCAACCCAGGGAACCACCGATTTTCCATGGGTCATCGTTCGAAGACCCGGAGTCCTGGTTAGAAACATACGACCGTGTGGCCGCCCTCAACCACTGGGACAACGAAGAAAAGCTCCGGCGTGTGTACTTCTACCTGGAAGACACCGCAAGGACCTGGCTAGAGAATCGTGAGTCCACGCTCCGAACGTGGGATGTCTTCTGCGGCGCATTTCTGCAAACGTTTGCGAGCGTCGCTCGCAAAGAAAGGGCCGCTGCTCAACTAGAGACCCGGGTTCAGCTACCGAATGAGAAGGTTGGAATTTTCACAGAGGAGATGACCCGCCTATTTCGTCACGCTGACCCAGACATGCCTGAGGAGAAGAAAGTTCGTTTCCTCATGCGAGGGGTCAAACAGGAGCTCTTCGCGGGACTAATGAGGAATCCACCAAACACCGTCCAAGAATTTGTATCCGAGGCGACCACCATCGAAAAAACCCTTGACATACGCACCAGACAGTATAATCGTCGCCTGACTCCAGAATGCGCTGCTGCTCAAACCAGTGACTCCGAAAACCTGCGTGAAACGATCCGAGCGATCGTGCGGGAAGAGCTGCGCAAACTGTTGCCTTCGGCGCAACCTCAAGTGGATTCGATTGCCGACATTGTGCGAGAAGAAGTTCGGCAATCACTTCGAATTCCCCATACACCGCTGCCCGAGCCAGAAACTATGAGCTACGCCGCTGCAGTGCGCCACAACGCTCCTCCCCGTCCACGCCAAAACGCCGCCCCGTCGCACTTCCGTCGCCAGACACCACCGCCACCACCACCCCCACCGACGACCTACCGTTCACCAGCGGGCCAGCGCAGTGCGCCGAGGAAAACCGACGTTTGGCGCACCCCTGACCACCGGCCACTGTGCTACCACTGCGGCGAGGCCGGGCACACTTACCGCCTTTGCCAGTACCGACAGATGGGACTGCGTGGCTTCACCGTCGATGCACCACGTCCGCAGCCAGGAGAACGACCACGTGACATCGCCGACTACCTGACAGGAACTCGGTGGACACCACGAAGCCCTTCGCGTTTGCCGTCGCCCAGCCGCCGCACGTCACCGCACCACCGACAATACTCTGGCCCAACGCGGAGCCGGTCTCCTAGCCCGTATCCGGGAAACTAAGGGCAGCAACCGGTGGAGGTGCGGTTGCTGTGCGACGAACTACCGAAGATCCTCCGACGACGACGACGCCGCGACGGAGCTTTCCGAACACAACGCCAACCAGGCAAAGCCCTGACGGCGAAAGCTCACTTACTGAAGGTGGCCTGACGACGCAACATGGAAGCAGCGGAACAAGCCGACGCAGCCGTGACCCGACGCCACGCCCTAACTGTAATGCGAGACGGCGAACTAGCGACCTCGACGTTCTTATCGACGGCCACAGTGTGACCGCTCTCGTCGATACTGGAGCCGACTATTCTGTCATCAGTGGGTCGTTCGCTGCGAAGTTAAAGAAAGTTAGGACAGCTTGGAAAGGCCCTGAAATCCGCACAGCCGGAGGTCATCTCGTAACGCCTGCAGGAATCTGCACAGCGAGAGTCACCATTAACGGCCGTATTTATCCTACAGACTTCGTAGTCCTACAGCGTTGCTCGAGAGATGTCATCCTTGGCATGGACTTCTTATGCCTCCATGGTGCTGTCATCAACCTAAAAACTAAGTCGATAACGTTATCCACAGAAGAAGCACTACCGCCGCGCACGCCGTCAGGACACCATGCCTTGAATATGCTGGAAGAACAAGTCACTATTGCACCTCGCTCAAGCGTCATTATTTCAGTCGGCGCTCCTAAATCACCTGACTTGGAAGGCGTCGTTGAAGGCAGTCAGCATCTGTTGGTCACCCGAAATATTTGCGTCGCAAGAGGAATCGCAGAGCTGCGGGGAGGCAAAGCAACGGTTTTGCTCACGAATTTCAGCAATGAGTACAAACATGTGAACAAAGGAACAACGGTCGCATACATCGAAGAAATTGTCGAAGCCACCAGTGCTTTCGCCCTCGCCGATTCTGCGGAACCTGCTCAGAGGCACCAAGCCCCTCCCATATCTTTCGACGTCAATCCCAGACTTCCGAACGATAAGCAAGAACAGCTCAAGGCCCTGCTCCTGCAATACGAAGATTGCTTTTCGTCGTCATCGAAAATTCGGCAGACCCCAATCACGAAACATCGCATCATAACCGAAGAAAATGCCAGACCACTCCGTCAGAGTCCGTACAGGGTTTCGACGCGAGAACGTGAGGTCATGAAGAGACAAGTTGATGAAATGCTGCGGGATGACATTATCCAGCCGTCCAAAAGTCCATGGGCATCCCCCGTGGTGTTAGTGAAGAAAAAGGATGGGACCCTACGTTTCTGCGTCGATTATCGCCGCCTGAACAAAATCACGAAAAAGGACGTGTATCCCCTCCCACGAATAGACGACGCACTTGATCGGCTCCATAACGCCAAGTACTTTTCGTCAATGGACCTTAAGACTGGCTATTGGCAAATTGAAGTCGACGAAAGAGACCGAGAGAAGACGGCGTTCATAACACCGGACGGCCTCTTCGAGTTTAAGGTGATGCCCTTCGGCCTTTGCTCAGCGCCTGCAACGTTTCAACGCGTTATGGATACAGTACTGGCAGGATTGAAGTGGCAGACTTGCCTTGTGTACTTGGACGACGTCGTCGTGTTTTCCTCGAGTTTCGACGAGCATCTTCGGCGCCTTGAAGCTGTACTTCAAGCCATCAAGACTTCCGGACTCACACTGAAGCCACAAAAGTGCAGATTTGCGTATGAGGAGCTCTTGTTTCTGGGGCACGTTATCAGCAAGTCTGGAGTTCGTCCCGATCCACGGAAAACAGCCGCCATCGCCGACTTCCCGCCGCCCACTGACAAGAAAGCCGTGCGCCCATTTCTGGGCCTGTGTGCCTATTATAGGCGGTTCGTGAAAAACTTCGCCCGCATCGCCGATCCTCTCACTAACCTTACCAAGGCCGACGTGGAGTTTAAGTGGGGAACGCCGCAGGAACACGCTTTCCAGGAGCTTAAACATCGCCTGCAGACGCCTCCGTTACTTGCCCATTTCGACGAATTCGCCGAGACAGAAATACATACTGACGCAAGCAGCGTAGGTCTTGGCGCCGTTCTTGTGCAGAGGGCTGACGGACTTGAAAGGGTTATTAGTTACGCCAGCCGATCGCTATCCAAAGCAGAAGCAAATTATTCCACAACAGAAAAGGAGTGCCTCGCCATCATCTGGGCAACGTCGAAATTTCGCCCCTACCTCTACGGCAGGCCCTTCAAAGTTGTGAGCGACCACCACGCATTGTGCTGGCTAGCCACCTTGAAGGACCCCTCAGGTCGCCTCGCACGATGGAGCCTGAGACTTCAAGAATATGACATTACTGTCATTTACAAGTCCGGCAAAAAACACTCCGACGCCGACTGTCTCTCTCGTGCGCCTGTCGACCAACCGCTACCCGACGACCCGGATGACGACTACTTCTTAGGAACGATAACTACCGACGACTTCGCTGAACGCCAGAGGGCCGACCCGGAACTTAAGGCCCTAATAGAATACCTCGAAGGCAGGACCGCCGAAGTCCCGAAGATATTCAAGCGCGCACTTGCGTCGTTCTTTCTACGAAACGGTCTTCTACAAAAGAAAAACTTTTCACCGCTTCAAGCTAAGTACCTTCTTGTGGTGCCTTCAGCTCTGCGACCAGAACTCCTGCAGGCCCTTCACGACGATCCGACGGCAGGGCACCTCGGTGTTTCTCGCACGCTCGCGAGGATACAAGAAAGGTACTACTGGCCACGTCTTACCACCGACGTCACTCGTTATGTGAGAACATGCCGGGACTGTCAGCGACGCAAGACACCGCCGACAAGGCCAGCGGGACTTCTGCAGCCAATTGATCCACCTTGCCGACCTTTCCAGCAGATTGGTATGGACCTACTGGGGCCGTTCCCGACGTCGGCTTTCGGAAACAAGTGGATCGTGGTAGCTACCGACTACCTCACCCGCTACGTCGAGACAAAAGCCCTGCCAAAAGGCAGTGCATCCGAAGTAGCTAAATTCTTCGTCGAAAATATCGTCCTACGTCACGGCGCCCCAGAGGTCCTTATCACCGACAGAGGAACGGCATTCACTGCCAACTTAACTCAAGCAATCTTGGCATACAGCCGAACAAACCACCGCCGGACGACGGCGTACCACCCACAGACCAACGGCCTCACCGAGCGGCTTAACAAGACGATCGCCGACATGCTGTCAATGTACGTCGATGTCGAACACAAGACGTGGGACGCCATTCTTCCGTATGTGACCTTCGCATACAACACGGCAGTGCAGGAGACGACGCAGATATCGCCATACAAATTGGTCTACGGAAGGAGCCCGGCAACGACGCTCGATGCCATGTTACCCAACGTCACCGACGAAGAAAACCTCGATGTGAGCGAGTACCTTCAACGCGCCGAAGAAGCCCGACAACTTGCGCGTCTCCGTATCAAGAATCAACAGACGACCGACAGCCACCGTTACAACCTTCGACGACGCTTCGTGGAATACCAGCCCGGTGAACGTGTTTGGGTGTGGACGCCGATACGCCGACGTGGACTAAGTGAAAAGCTTCTGCGACGGTACTTCGGACCGTACAGGGTGGTTCGACGGCTCGGCCCACTTGATTACGAGGTTGTCCCCGACGGCATCACGAACTCTCAACGACGCCGATCGCGACCTGAAGTCGTCCATGTCACGCGCCTCAAGCCGTTTCATGCGCGTTAACAAACTTAACTAGTGTTTTTTTTCGTATTATTGTTGTATCGTAATTTATTCATTGTACTTTCTTGCATTATTATTGTACTTTCATCTTTAGTTAAAGCATCGGGACGATGCCTTTTTTCAGAGGGGGGCAATGCCACGTTCCATTTCCCAAGTTTTTGTTATCGTCCGAAAACACCGCACGATTCTCAGCGCAAACCGCGCCTGCAGTTTTCTAGAAGGTTCCGGACTGTAGTAGATCATTTCGATAAGATCACGCCCACTGTGCGAACGGTACAGATTGTTCTGGAAGCTACGCCACCGCCAGCGATAACGCTAGAACATTCGACGGCAAGAGTATAAATGCCGACGCGCTTCGCCGCTTGTCAGTTGTTGATCGAAGGCCGACGCTCCGTTCGCCGCTATCAGTCCGAGACTGCTATCTGTGCGAGACTGCTGCTGTAATTGGACTTTCAGTTTACCGGGCACAGGTTCGCCCAAATAAACAGTTAAATCCTAACACGAAATCTCCTGTCTTCGGCCACGTCACGACCCCGTGACAATATTTTAAGTGCTAAAATCCCCAGAGTCTGATTTTTCGGAATACCTGCCCAATTTTGAGGTCCAAAATGACATTAACTGAGCCTCCACCTCTGCCACATCTATTATGTCCATGTGGGAACCAGCGTTTTTTTGCAGTCAATACTTTCGCACTCCTAATTCTACTGTTAATATTTTGGCCATGTCTAGGTCTCGATTCGCTGCCACCCGCAGTGCCAGCCATCGACCACGCCTCCTCATCTGCGGGCAGCCGGGCCTAGGCCAGACGACTCATGTGGCCCCCGCCGTCCTCCATTTGTTGGAGCACCTGCCGCTGCACCGGCTAGATCTGCCCTCGCTCCACTCTGTCACGGCTCGTGCACCGGAGGAAGCTTGTGCCCAGGTATGACTCGAGAGAGTTGGTTGTCATTTCGACAGGTTTTTGGTGTGGTCATTGGAGGCTATTCGCTAAAATGTGATCTTGGGCGACTGGCGCTACGTTCTTCGCTGATGGGCATCTCTGATCTGACCCACAGGTGTTTTTAAAAGCACTTCCGTGCGGTTTTCAGTGGGCATATTTCAGAATCAGATTAAAAAAAAAAGCTGTAGAAACTGGAAATGTCATTTTCGAAAAATTGATTTTTTGTGCATTTTTCGCTATACGAAAGTCTCGTCTCCCCTTACGCATACCTTTTATCTTTTGTAGTTATGTTGAGCTGTTTTCACTGATGCTGCATGTACCTCTTCTATTATCAACTGGTAGAACTGAACAAAGGGTCATCGGGTGTGGCATCGGAGGCTAACATCACCAGCAAGAAGCGCGGCTCGCTGTTCTTCGTGACGCTCGGGTTCGCTGAAGCTCTGGCTGAGTGAGAATAAACGACCTGCCACCTTGTTCCGTTGAGTAAGTTTCGTGCGTTGTAACAGTGGCAACGAGGACCTCAACCAGTCTTGGACCCGCAGAGCCATGAGCGTGGTATGGACACCAGTGTTTGAGGGAACGTGGTCAACGTTCTGAGTTCGTCTCGAAGCCTGCTTCGAAGCGCATGGTCACAGTGGACACGACTGAGGGAACGGAACGGCGGCATTCTGACCAAGTGCGACGGAGGGATGTTTCAGTTGACGAATCGTGCAACACCGACATGCTATCGGCTGTCAAGAACTTTCGGGTGAAAGTGCAGAAGATTCGCCAATTCTGGCGACTCAACCTTTGCGGCGCTCAACACGAAAGTGCCACGCACCGGATCGTTTAAACTTGTAAGAAGGGGAGAAGCTGTGGCATCGGAGGCTAACATCATCACCACCAGCAAAAAGCGCGGCTCGCTGTTCTTTGTGACGCTCGCGCTGCACGGGAGCTCGAGCTCGCTGAAGCTCTGGCTGACCGGGAATAAACTATGTGCCACCTATGTTCTGTTGAGTCAGTGTCGTGCGTTGTAACATCGGGAAAATGAGGCATATCTGCTCTGTCATTCTTGAATCGTGTGTCTCATGTGCGATGATCACTTGCAACGCTGGGCTAGTTGCTTTCATTGGGGTAAACACTATTGACAGAGAGAAGTGCCGCACGTATTTGACAGATGTTTAGTGCCTCTTTTCTTTTTGTTTGGTGGTTCTATCGTCGGTGCTGTTTGTCATGTTTGAGTGAACATTGCCTTAGCTTAGAAAGATGGAATGCCTTACAGTAGACCAACAGCTTTACTGTCTTCCACTGGTTCTTGGGGCATGGAGCTAGCTTGAATTTTAAAAAAGAATTTTTTTTTTATACAGGTGCTCCAGGAAGCACAGCGTGTGCTGCCCGGTGTGCTGTACCTTCCACACTTGTGCCAGTGGTGGGACACGCTGGGCGAAGCAGTCCGGGCTACGTTCCTGACCCTCCTAGGAGACTTGGAGCCTCTGACGCCCGTGCTCTGGCTGGCCACAGCCGACGTGCCTTTTAGGGAGCTGCCTCCTCAGGTGGGTGTAAGCCTTGCTTAGATGGGTGGTTACTCAAGCTTGTGTTTGAGGATGCAGTCCAGCTTTTGACTTTGCAAGTGTGGACATAACAAGTAATTTAAGCTTCTTCTAATGTGAGCTTTTTGTTCTTTTTTTTTGATGCTGTTTAGTTGGAGGTGTCATCTTCGGAGACAATCATTGGCCAGTAAGGGGGATGTAATACATTTCATGGGATTGGAAAAAACAGCCGGGGTTGGTCCCAGTGAGTTGTGCTGGGTGATAAAAGCAAGGAGCTTGCTAGAATTAAATGGAATTCTTTATCATGTCTCTGATAGTGATGAATAATTAAGGTGGTCATTTGGTGGTCATTTCGTTGCGCCCTGACGTTTTTCTACAAAAGGCCGTGTAAAATGATGAAAAAGCACTTTATCCACGGCATGAGAGCGCGCGACTGATGACAAGGATTCAGGATCTCCACTTTATATTTAAGGGAACGTGGTCAACGTTCTGAGTTCGTCTCGAAGCCTGCTTCGAAGCGCATGGTCACAGTGGACACGACTGAGGGAACGGACGGCGGCATTCTGACCAAGTGCGACGGAGGGATGTTTCAGTTGACGAATCGTGCAACACCGACATGCTATCGGCTGTCAAGAACTTTCGGGTGAAATTGCAGAAGATTCGCCAATTCTGGCGACTCAACCTTTGCGGCGCTCAACACGAAAGTGCCACGCACCGGATCGTTTAAACTTGTAAGAAGGGGAGAAGCTGTGGCATCGGAGGCTAACATCATCACCACCAGCAAAAAGCGCGGCTCGCTGTTCTTTGTGACGCTCGCGCTGCACGGGAGCTCGAGCTCGCTGAAGCTCTGGCTGAGTGAGAATAAACGACCTGCCACCTTGTTCCGTTGAGTAAGTTTCGTGCGTTGTAACAGTGGCAACGAGGACCTCAACCAGTCTTGGACCCGCAGAGCCATGAGCGTGGTATGGACACCAGTGTTTGAGGGAACGTGGTCAACGTTCTGAGTTCGTCTCGAAGCCTGCTTCGAAGCGCATGGTCACAGTGGACACGACTGAGGGAACGGAACGGCGCCATTCTGACCAAGTGCGACGGAGGGATGTTTCAGTTGACGAATCGTGCGACACCGACATGCTATCGGCTGTCAAGAACTTTCGGGTGAAAGTGCAGAAGATTCGCCAATTCTGGCGACTCAACCTTTGCCGGCGCTCAACACGAAAGTGCCACGCACCGGATCGTTTAAACTTGTAAGAAGGGGAGAAGCTGTGGCATCGGAGGCTAACATCATCACCACCAGCAAGAAGCGCGGCTCGCTGTTCTTTGTGACGCTCGCGCTGCACGGGAGCTCGAGTTCGCTGAAGCTCTGGCTGACCGGGAATAAACTATGTGCCACCTATGTTCTGTTGAGTCAGTGTCGTGCGTTGTAACATCGGGGAAAATGAGGCATATCTGCTCTGTCATTCTTGAATCGTGTGTCTCATGTGCGATGATCACTTGCAACGCTGGGCTAGTTGCTTTCATTGGGGTAAACACTATTGACAGAGAGAAGTGCCGCACGTATTTGACAGATGTTTAGTGCCTCTTTTCTTTTTGTTTGGTGGTTCTATCGTCGGTGCTGTTTGTCATGTTTGAGTGAACATTGCCTTAACTTAGAAAGAAGATGGAATGCCTTACAGTAGACCAACAGCTTTACTGTCTTCCACTGGTTCTTGGGGCATGGAGCTAGCTTGAATTTTAAAAAAGAAATTTTTTTTTTATACAGGTGCTCCAGGAAGCACAGCGTGTGCTGCCCGGTGTGCTGTACCTTCCACACTTGTGCCAGTGGTGGGAGACGCTGGGCGAAGCAGTCCGGGCTACGTTCCTGACCCTCCTAGGAGACTTGGAGCCTCTGACGCCCGTGCTCTGGCTGGCCACAGCCGACGTGCCTTTTAGGGAGCTGCCTCCTCAGGTGGGTGTAAGCCTTGCTTAGATGGATGGTTACTCAAGCTTGTGTTTGAGGATGCAGTCCAGCTTTTCACTTTGCAAGTGTGGACATAACAAGTAATTTAAGCTTCTTCTAATGTGAGCTTTTTGTTCTTTTTTTTTGATGCTGTTTAGTTGGAGGTGTCATCTTCGGAGACAATCATTGGCCAGTAAGGGGGATGTAATACATTTCATGGGATTGGAAAAAAACAGCCGGGGTTGGTCCCAGTGAGTTGTGCTGGGTGATAAAAGCAAGGAGCTTGCTAGAATTAAATGGAATTCTTTATCATGTCTCTGATAGTGATGAATAATTAAGGCATTTGGTGGTCATTTGGTTGCGCCCTGAGTTTTTCTACAAAAGGCCGTGTAAAATGATGAAAAAGCACTTTATCCACGGCGTGAGAGCGCGCGACTAATGACAAGGATTCAGGATCTCCACTTTATATTTAAGGGAGGACACGGGTCATAGAAGGCCAAAAATCGCAAAAAAAAAATCGACTTCTTAAAGCTGACATTTTCGGAAACTGTACCTATTTTTGCACCTATCTGAGAAATTTCTAGCTTCTCGCGTCATTATTTCTGGCACAAAATCAATTTATAACATCCCTATGAGATGAATGTGAGTGCAAACTGACGCTAAAATTGCGCTTTTTCTGCGCAGAACTGTTGCCGTTACACACGAGCTATCGTGTTCATCTTGGTCTCGTTTGGAAGGGTCGTTCTTCATCTTCAATTTTCTGCCACTGCTGGCTCGCCTTGCTCATTGGTTCTTTAGCAAAAACGCGTCATCGAGAAGCACTAGCGCTAGATTCAATAGGCTGCTTGGGGCACGTGACAAAACCTAGGCATCCGATTGGCCAAGGGGCGCTTTCGGCGTCTGCTTCACCATCGTGACGCACACGGACATGTGCCATTTTGTCATGGTGCTACTGGCTGCCTGCAGCAGTAAAGAAGTTCCGCGCTATAGTAATTTCTGAAGCGGATCTGGCGGTCGTTCGTTTGTTCGCTGTGAACTTCAGAAAGATCCCCACTATGGCTCAGGACAACGAGGATAACGAACTCGACGTGGTCAACGACAGTCACCGATGTAGGCCTAACTCACGTACGAGCCCGTTGGTTGCCGACGTTACTGAGAACGGCTGTGTTTTGCAGCCTCATCAGTTAGAAAACGGCAAGTAAAAAGCAGAAGTGAAGCTAGAAGAGATATCAATCTTTGTAGTGACGGAACAGAAGCGCAGTCTTATCGATAAACGCGCCGATGCCGCGGTTCCCCCCGCTTGACGAAAGAACCTTGAACTGCGCGACGGGTTGTCAGAGTGGAGTACGCCGCGCGTCGACGAACAACAGGAAGTCAATCCGTTCGCAGTGAACATGCTCGCTGCCCCCGCAATAGAGGCTACTGGCAACTGGTAGACTGCTTTTAACGACGTGTTCGCAACGTTGTCGCGATCTCCGCTCGAAAATGTGGCAGTCTTACGTGAAAAGGAAACTAGCACCTCGGCACTCGCGTAGCCTCGAAATTGATGAGCGAGGGAGCAACTTTGGTTCGCGACATTTACGGGTAACTCATTCTGTACAAGCCGGAAAACACCGCCGTGTTATTCGACGTATCGCAGATGACGCACGCACATTTGTCGCACGTCGCCATCACTACAGTTACCGAACTGATAAGCGGCCTCGCGGCAGACGAGCACACGGGGGCAACTTGCTACAGGACTAGAAGAAACTACACGCTCGTGCAAACAATCAGTCCTATTACATTCCCGGTGCATATTAACTGACTAAAAGTATGTGTGCCATGATATTTTTTCCCTCGGAACGGCGACATAAAGTTTTAATAGCATTATTCTTGAAGCACAGATTTTGACCACTTTCTTTTGCTTGTTCGGTAAAAGTGGACCTAGGACAGCTAGAGCTGTAATTGTTTTTGCGCAATGTAGCTAAATGTACCCAAAGAACAATGTGGAAGCCTATTTTTAATGGGCAGCTTCATTTTTTATTTTAATATAAAATTTTTTGCATTTGTTTACATGCAATGAACTGTGCTGTAATTCGAGAAACACTCGTTCAATTTTCGATCAGCTTGCAGCGTTGCACTCCTTAGGCTTTCTAGCATTCATTTATCTGTCAATGGCCATGTAATTCTAAGTACATACATTTTTACAGTTAAAAATGTTGGAATTCTATGTTTTCTTCATTTTCTCAAAATGACAATTTTGCACACCCTGCATGAAAATTACTGCAATATATCGGAAACTATTACATATAGCAGAATACATTTTTTTTTTTGCAGCATAAAGCTATATGTTTGGAGCACACAACATCGGAAGCAGATTTTGATTTATCTTGATGCAAGTTTTTTAAACTAGTCTTTTGTGTGACCACACAATGGCCACATTCAGAGCTGTGAAGTTTAGTGTACTGTAAAGTAAGAAATAATGCCCCAATCAAAAAAGTGCTTCGTATGTTGTATGTCTTATGCTTTCTACTGTCAATCTCTGTCATTTATAATTTTTTGACGGGTGGTTATTTTTTCCATTGTGGTAAGAACAATAGAAATTGTTATCTTGATTATTTAATGAAGCTACAGAAAATATCGCAACATTTTTAGAATCTGGAGAACAAACTAAGTAAGCATGCCCACTTTTGTCACATTTGGTTCATAAAATTAATGAGAGCCCTAAGACCCATGTCCCCCCTTAAATACCGTATTTACTCTATTCTACCGCGCCCTCGATTGTAACGCGCACCCGAATTCCGCGACGAAAAAAAAAAAAAGTAGGACATCAATTGTAACGCGCACCCATTTTCTGCGACGGGAGAGAGAAAAAAAGTCCGTAGGAGTCAACTTTTGCACGTTGAGAACAAGTATTTGGGTTTTAATGCACTGAAGTTTCAAAAGATAAAACACAAACAGCCAGCCCTGTAGCTAAAATTGAGACCACTACGGTGGTGTTACGAGTTGCGTAATAGGTCAGTCTTCGTCGCTGTCAGACAACTCCTTATCACTGTCAACAGCCCAAAGCATCTCATCCTCGGTACCGTCCATGGCATTCGAGATGCCACATTTCTTGAATGCCTTGATCACCATGGCTGATGGTATTGCACACCACGCGTCCTTCACCCACGCAGCGAAGTCTTGCAGAGAGGCGCGCTTCATCCTGTTGCCTGGCGTGAAATCATGTCGTTCATTGATCAGCCAGTCGGTGTAAAGCGCCCGCATCTTGTCCTTCAACGGCTTGTTCAGGCAGACATTCAGCGGTTGAAGTTGGGACGTCATGCCGCCAGGTATGACTACAAGGTCCGTATTGCACGCAGCGAGCTTGTTCTTGATCCGCTCGTCGAGATGGCACCTGAACGCGTCGAGCACGAGCATCGCTCGCAGGCCCAAACTGGCGCCAGGCCGCTTCCGCCAGATGTGATGGATCCAATCGGCGACCAGGTCCGTCGTCATCCAACCTTTCTCGTTGGCTCGCACGATCACACCACTCGGGAAAACGACTCCTTTCGGGAGAGTTTTCCGCTTAAATATCAGGTACGGGGGAAGCTTGTAACCATCTGACATGCAACAGAGCATTGCCGTCACCCTAGTTTTTTTGTGGCCCGATGTCAGCACGCGAACTTGTTTCGCCCCCTTCTTCTCGACGGTTGTGGTGCCAGGCATGTCGAAGTGCAGAGGCGTCTGATCGGCATTCCCGATTTGCCCAAGCAGGTAGCCATTGTTGTGCCGCAAGTTGAGGATGAACCTCTGAAAACTGAGAAGCTTTTCTTCGTACTCTTCCGGCAACTTTTGTCATATGCCCGTTCGCCTTCGGAGGGAAAATCCTTTCCTTTTCATAAAGTTACTTAGCCAGCACCTGCTCGCTTTGAACTGGCTCCGCGTTAGCCCTTTTTCCAAGGCTAACTGCATAGCCCGCACTTGAAGCAGTTCTGTCGTCACGGGCCGCTGTGCCGCTCGCTGTTCAAGCACATACTCGGCGAGCAGCTCTTCAATTTTCGGGAACCGACCCTGCTGCGGTCCACTGAAGCCTTTACGTGAAGCCTTGCAGTCGACAATCTTCTGCTTCTGTTTCCGCCAGTCCCGCACGCACGTTTCAGGAACTCCGAACGACCGCGATGCGGCCCGATTTCCGTCCGTTTCTGCACACGCGATTACTTTTCTTTTAAAAGCCAGCATCGTGGTGCACTCGTCTAGTCTTCGGAGTCGGCCCTTCCATGCCGTCGATGTAAATGCACTACGATACGACGAACTCCTCAGCAGACGTACGGAGTGCCGCACATGGTAAACACATTGGCAGAAATGGCCGACGCGCCATGCCAACGCCTCCTCTAGAAAAATGCCCGAGGAATGCCTCGCGCTTCCAGCAGAGTTGGGCTGCCTTCAGTTTTAAACAAGCTCCGCGCGGTGGCGCTCGCGACCGACACTATCATCACGGCGACGGGCTATACTAGCCCAAGCGTTTCTCATCTGCGGCCCATAGGGGCGCGTTAGTCGAGAGTTGTTCGAGACCTGCAACTGTGCACCACTGTTTTGGAGGCTATGCAAAGTGTTGCGTTGTTGCACCGTCCGCCACAGGTGACGCTAGCGACCGAGAACATTTTCAAAATGAAGGAGAGAAAGGGCGTGGCAACTGTTTTTTTTTTCTCATGCGGCAGGCATTTTCTTAGAGAAGGCGTGGGCCATGCCGACGCACATAGGGGGCGGCCATTTTTGACGTGTCGATGGCAATAGAATGACCGTATTCATTTTTTTTTTTGTTTCGTACTCGATTCTAACGCGCATGTGATTTATGAACTCGCTTAACCGGAAAAAAGGTGCGCGTTAGATTCGAGTAATTACGGTAATTCTCATATGACAGCTGCAAGATTTGTTGTTGGTCACCGTCGCAGCATTGTCAGAGTGGTTTGAAGCACATACTTGAACATGCTACCAGTAAGCTCATGTTAGTACCATGTTTGAATTGATGTGATTTGATATACTGATTTCCGTTTATAGAAATTTGTAAAAGATAGCAGTAAGTGGAGGTGCATGATGGAAAACCGTGCAAACGAAGCTCGAGCAAACCTCACCCCTTTTAGCACCATTCAGCTGCATGCTAAAACACACTATACTCTGTGTGATATTCTAATACAGTCAACATTAAAGCGCGACAGTTATACATTATATAAAAGAGAAATAAAGCTGCTAAATGTCTTCTTTGCCACGTTTTCTACAGGTGCAGCAATTGTTTGGACCATCTGAGGTGCTGGAGCTGGTTCCCCCGACGGAAGTGGAGCGGCGCAAGTTTTTCGCGCCAGTGTTTGCCAAGGCTGCTATGCCGCCGAGGCCCAGGCGAACGCCTCCCGAACAGATGCCCTCCTTACCGGCAGCACCCCCGCCAGAGCCCCGAAAGCTCACGCCGACCGAGCTGGAACGCCTCCGACAGCAGGAGGAAGCAACGTAATAGCATCGTGGAACATTGCGAATCAGCGTAGTTTTTAAAAAATGCGCACTCAAATTTTAAATAACGACTTGTAACGAAGCTGCATCTTACACGAAAGTAAATTTGTAATGTTTGCAGATTAGTTATAAAGGTATATTTCAACACTACATCTATGCAAAGCTATTCTTTATTTACTTTATTACAACTGATATTTAATTATATTTGGGTTTGTTATATCAATGTTGAGTAAACTAAAGAGAAAAAGGATTTTTTTTCACAGCAGCGAATTACAATTTGAAAAAATAAAAAGCACCACTGTTGTTATGAGACAACACTTGGTAAGCAAGAAAATGCATGTCGCGACATCACCTTAACGTTTCCACACCAGCACCCTGTGAGGTCATAGGTTTTTACGGTGTCTTCAAGGTTTGCGCATTCATTGTCAGTAAAAATTGTTTGCATTGTGTTATGAGGGACACAATATAAAGCGGAGGTGAGATGCATTCACTCTTCAACGGCGCTGGGTCCAACTTGGCTGCTTCTGATTGAGTTGAGGGTTTCTGCATGGCTGCCGCATTTCAAAACAAGCCTTAACAGTTTCCTATACAGTCAAACCTCCTTAGTGCGTACCCGCTTTAAGCGTACCAACGGTTAAAACGTAGTTGCGACGGATCCCCGACCGAGTCTCATGGAGGCTAATGCATTTGCGGACCGCTTAAGCCGTAGTGTTCGGCTTATGCCTACCGGTTAGTGCTTACTAAATGTGTACTGCAATTACATTTTGTGCGACAAAATTTTACTGCTATGCTGAACTTGCAGACACCACAATGTGCCGTGAATGTTTTCTCATCATCTATATAAGTGTGGAGATCAGCCGATAAGTTATTTCAACTTGCGCGCGATTGTGGCAATGACATTGCGAGTAATCATTGAGAAAAAAACGAAGGCAAGGTGGCGATCACCGACAAATGCGCTGGTATGAGTTATTGCCAGCGAAAAGCCTTATCAAACTAAGAAGCATCCCTGGTTATCTGCTTAGGCACGCGTGGGGCGTAGCGTCACTTTAGGCCTACTGCACGCTTTTAGTAGGTTACCTGAACGCGCTGCCGCTTCGTTTTGCGGGACAGTGTTCTAGCGCGCACCGCTTTACAGAAACGCAAGCAGCTCGCTGTCGCGGAGTTTAGCATTGCAGGTCGCGTGCACCGAGAAACCTTGCTGTATTATGCCAACACGTGCACCGTACAGTGATCGAGCGTGGTGCTGTTGTTACCATGCTGCACGCTTTTATTTAGCGACAGCCCAAATGCACCTCCGTCCGCTGCCAGGACTGCTAGAGCATCGCGGAGAGGAGACATTGCTTTCGGAAAGCTCTTCGTTGCCGCGTTAGCGCAGCAGGCTACTCGCCGAATCTTTGCGTAGCCTGAAGCAGAGTGGGTGTACTCTATGGCAAGCGGATCCGCAGTCACGGTGTGCACAGAGTGAGCGAAGTGCTGCACTGAAGTAGTCATGCAGTTAACGATTTGGCACTTTGCGACTGTACTGCTTTTTAAAAAGAAAACTGCGTCAGTTTTCGCTTGGAAGCATACCGTGCAACAACTGTATTACGGACAGTCGACTGTGTTTGTTCTGTCACTGTACCATGCTGCGTATCCCGGATCCCACTGTAGTTTTGAAATGCTCATCATCGTCACCACCGCGTGCTATCAGGCAGTTTTGCGAGTCAGAAATTTTTATGTACTTTGGCAAAAAGAAATAAATTGCTTTGCGGTGGGCACTTTAGGCAATATTTCCCGTGGCACTGAGTTTCTTCCTTTGTTGGGGGCAATGGCGCATGTCAAGAAAGGTTTTAGCCGGGGGTTAATGCGTAGTACAGTTAGTGCATGCCTATGCCACAGTCCCCGGCAGGTACGTACAGTCAAATCTCATTAATTCAAACTTCCGGCTAATTCGAACTCACGCTGAGGTCCCGTCAAAGCTACGTGTATTCCAATTGGCGAAAATGCCCTGTAATTCGAACGCGCAAGCACTTGCGAGGGTTATTCGAACATGGCGCGCTCCCCAAATGTTCTCAGCACCACTCCCAATCTTACGGCGGCACCTCCGACACCATAGCGCTGGGCGCGAAAAAAAGAAAAGGAAAGAAAAGGCTGCGGTGGAACGTTTGCTCTCTCTCAAATGCCGATCTGTGACGTGCCTGTGCCACGCTTCTCCCTTTTCCGTCCTTCCCACGTAAAGACCCTTCCCCTTTCAACGCCGCGTACGAAGAAAAGTGGGAAAAAAATTAAAAAAGCTGACGCAGAGTAGTCGCTGGTGCCATGTTTGCCCCCTCCTTCCTGTTCCTGCCACATAGACCCTTCTTCTTTCAACAATGCGTTGACGCATGCGAAGAGAGCGAAAAGAAAAAAAAAAAGCTGCTGTGGAGGGTGGAGACTCTCCTCCTTTCTCCTCAAGTGCTGGCCACGGTGCAGAAGGTAGCAGCGGAGACGCAGTCATTGATGTCGTCTTTAGAGAGTGTCGGCGCTGGACATTGCCGCAACCAACTCCACTTGCCAGCAAAATGCCAAAGTAGAAATGCTTTGCTAGCTGCATGTGAAATTGATTGACTCGCTGCAAGGCAAACGTGTGCAGATGCGCATCACCGATTACTTTAATTAATGACAGATGTCCTGTGACTTGTGCATAAATGTCTGTCTTCTGAAACTTCCCCCCTCGTGTTAGCTCAATGCACATATGCCACTGCATGGTGAGCCCTCCGTTCATTTAGCTTTCATTAATTTGAACTTCTTTTATTTCGAACAAATTTTCGGGCCCCTTCGAGTTCGAATTATCGAGGTTCAACTGTATTAATAGGGTTTCACTGTACGTCGCCGCGTGGGCTCAGAGCTTTATTCCTTATTACTACTGGTCAAACCAGGCTTTCGCCTTCGTTTTATTAGAAAGTTCTAAGGATTTCTCCTAATATTATCAAATAATTTTTGGTAATAGTTATAATCATTGTTTATGCAGGCTCCGGGAGTTGCGCCTGTTCTTGCGTGACATCCTGACGAAGCTGATGCGTGACCGGCGGTACACCATGTTTGCCAAGCCCGTGGATGCGTCGGAGGTGCCCGACTACCTGGAGGTGATCCAGCAACCCATGGACCTGGAGACCATGATGGTCAAGATCGACTTACACAAGTACCAAACTGTGGCGCAGTTCCTGCAGGACATTGAGCTCATCTGCTCCAACGCGCTCGAATACAATCCTGACCGAAACCCCATGGGTAAGTCTTTCTGCTGTTATTTATTTTTATTTACAGAATATCTGTATTGCCTAGTTAGCAGTGTTGCAGGGCAGGCTGTTGCAGTTCTGCCTGTTACATTTATTACAGGAACAAGTTTGACCATGCAAAGGTTTTACTGTTTTTTTAATGGGGCAGCTTGAAGCTGGTAGACTATATTGCATACATGTTGTCATGCAAACAGATGTCATAACACTTTAAATTCAGTGCTGAGGTTTCTTGAAGTTACTATTCTGCATTTCCATGGCTTTCAGAAATCTCACCTGCTCAGCAGGTGAAAAGTAAGTACAGTAAAAGCTCGTTTACAGTAGAATCTCGATGATACGAATCTCGCGGAGTCACAAAAAATATTCGTAATAGCCAAAATTCGTATCATTGAAACACGTGCAAAACTAGCTAAATTAACGAGTTGGAGGCAAACTTATTTTCGACACTCGAAAAAAAATTTGTTGGAGAAAAATTTCTGATGTCTTTCTGCTTTTTTTTTTTTTTGTCAAGTCACTCAGCATTTCTTTCAGGAATCCGTGAAAAACGCGTGCATGTGTCGTTGCTGATTTCTTCAGCAGCCATAGCACGCCTCAGGACGTCGAGCGTGTGCAGAGTTTGAGCCGCCAGTGGTGCTCCTTTGCCGTCGCACTCGTCTGTTTCCTCGTCATCGTCGCTGGAATCGGCAACTTCACATGTGGCCTCGTTGACAATATCTTCCACCATGTGCGCACCACAAGTGGCAAGATTGTCATCAGCCGTGCAAAAGTTGTCAGCCGAACACCCGGCATCAAGGCATTCCCAACCCTCAATGGGCTCTTCCAACTCTGAAAGGGCCTTCTGGCACCTCTTTGGCAATCCTAAAGAAGCCGCATTTACCAAAGCAGTTCGCAATAGTAGTCGGCGTTACTCTACCCAAGTCATTGAGATAAAATGGATGGTGTCCAAAAGGCTTATTCCCTGGCCACCTTCGTCTTTTCTATCTATTTTGGCAAGTAGGCGGCGCTCAAGAAGGCTCTTGAAATGATGCTTGACTTTTTTTTTATTATGCCAGCGTCAAGCGGTTGCAAGTGCATCGTCGTGCTTGCGGGCAAAAAAAAACCAGCTTGACGTTTTGAAGCGTCACTTGCTTCGGGTGGGCGGCGCACTGGTCAAGAATCAGAACAATTTTCCGATTCTTGCAGGCCATTTTTCTGTCAAGAAGACAGAAATTCTTCGAACAAGGCCGCCGTCTTCCACGCCTTTTGATTGATTTGTGGGGTTTAACGTCCCAAAACCACGCTATGATTATGAGAGACGCCGTAGTGAAGGGCTCCGGAAATTTCGACCACCTAGGCTTCTTTAACGTGCGCCCAAATCTGAGCACACGGGCCTACAACATTTCCGCCTCCGTCGGAAATGCAGCCGCCACAGCCGGGATTCGATCCCGCGACCTGCGGGTCAGCAGCCGAGTACCTTAGCCACTAGACCACCGCGGCGGGGCATTCCACGCCTTTTTTTTTTTTTTGCACAATAGACGCATGGCAAATGCCTCTCGCATTTGAAACACCGAGGCTTCTGAAATTTTCCAACTATGGTCAACTTAAGTTTTTCCGACCCATCGGCGTTACAGCACAGAAAAACCGTTATTCTTTCTTTGCTTCTTTTGCCTCCTTGGCACGCTTCACCTTTTAAGCAAAGGCTCTTCTCGGGTTGAAGATTGAAAAATGGGCCTGCCTCATCTGCATTAAAAACATCACCAGGCTCATACCCTGAGATAAGAAACTTCAGCTTCGCGAGCCAGTCGCTAACAACGGTCTCGTCGGCCTTCTTGGCTTCCCTGCAGACGCTTTTGTACACGAGACCGTGTCTCGTCTTGAAACCGTGCAGCCACCCACCCGAGGCATGGAATCCGTCGATGTGCAGAGCAGGTGTGATCTCGTCGGCTTTTTCACGCAATACTTTGCCATCGATGTTCACACTGGCTGCAGTAACCTTTTTGAACCAGATCAATAAGGATTCTTCAAGTTTCACGTGTTGGGCTGTCTTCGCATTGACGCTAAACGAAAGCACAGCTTTCATTATTGTGTCCCGCTGTTCAACAATTATGCTCAATGTCGTTGTAGCGAGGCCTAGCTCCTTAGCCAACTCCGCCATTTTCTTTTCGGATCCCCATCGACCTTTCGAAGAATGTCCAGTTTCTCCTTATAGGAGAGAGCCTTCCGCTTGCGGGACATGGCTTACTGCGACTACACAAAAAGGCACAACAAAGCAAATACGTGTGCTTGACTGGGCAAGACAATGTCGACAGCCTCCGCACTACAGTAATTACGTGTCCGCACCGAAGAGCACCCACCAGCAAGCAACACAAAGATTGGATTGGATTTGTGTCTCCATCGTGGCCAGCGTCATCTGGAGCCTTCAAGAGAAAACAAAAGGCACACTCCGGCGTCCGAGATCGCGCAGATCTACGAGTCTGTCGCCCGCCGCTCGCAGGCAGCGCTGACAATGTGCCAAACCTGAGGCGCAGCATGCATTTCAGCTCGTGCGTGCACGCTGCTTGCTCTTGCGGCCGCTGGTGGGGTGGCGTTTATTCGTATCAAACGACTCGGGTAAAAAAATCAGTTCTTAACAACGGTTTTCTAGCACATAGTAAATTAGTGGGCCTTGGCCGGGATCACAGAAAAATTCGTATCACCCTGAATTTTGTATCAGCCGTGATTGTATCATCGCGATTCCATTGTATCTGGTTCTCGTTAACTCGGAAATTCGGTTAACTCGGACATGCGGCGCGGTCCCGGCAGAACTGTGTATATTTCAATGGTGTCAAATGCTCGTTAATTCGGAGGGATTTAGACGCACCAGTTAACTCAGGCGATTCTAGAGAAGGCTATCGGGGCTTCATGCTTTGAGTAACTGATTACGGTTACTGAAAGCATGGAGCGCCGGCATCGCTGCCATTACTGACGGTGGAACCGAAGTTTTGGAGAAACCGAAACCGAATGAACAGCAGCAGAATATTATGATGATAGTGAATGAGGGGGAGGAAGTGGCCAGGTGGTGCTAGTCACCGCCCAGTAGAAGCACTTGGGTCGCCTGTGCATCCAGCGTCTGCGAAATGCGTCGCGCATTGCGCCGCATGTGCGGAAGACGGGACAGTTCGCTCAGTCGCCGCTGCCCCAGTTGCCCACGACGCCTACGCTGCTGATTTCTTTGCGTTGTGACTTCGCGCATAGCGTGTGCAGCTCGTATACATCAAACGAGTTGACTGTTGGGCGAGTTGGCGCTTTGACATAGAAATCGTCGTTACGTTGTCGGGCTGTGTTTGTGTGCGTTGATGATGGTGTGGCCATTGCTGGTCTGCTGACTGATGAATAGCGCACCGCGAACCCTTGCGGTGTGGTTGCTGCCACTGTGCATGTGTTGTAACGCAAGCCATCGTTCGCATTCGCGGCCCGCCCGCAGGAAATCTAAAATAGTGTGAGGCGATCGCGGCTCACGAAGTGCTGTGTGTGGCTTCCGTGAATTTGGGTTTGCGGTCGGGGCGAAAGTCCCTAGACTTTTCCCTGGGGGGAGCAAACGCTATTCTAAAACTCGCATGGCACTTTAACTAAAGCAATGCCCGCAACACCTGCGAATGTTATTCTAAACCTCCCTATTATCGGAAGTGCTTGAATAGCATCAGAATCATTGTTTTGATGATGACATTTAAGATGAGCCGACGCGACATCGCACCGTGCAGGAGGTCGCCGAAGCCCTCGCTGTCCTCGCGGAGTTCTGCTTCAGTTCTCGCGACAGCGAGCGTACACACCACCACATGGGGTTGAAGAAGATCGTTCTAGCACTAATTCCGATGAAGAGGCAGGCTAAGTTGACGCAGTCTGTCATGAAATAAAGGTTTGTCTGTGCCGAGTACATTTTCCTTTTGTTTTGATGGTTCATTCAATAATTGAAATTCGCTTAACTCCGACATTTTCACCGGTCCCGTGAGATCCGGGTTAACGAGCTTTTACTGAACAAGCACTGTAACTAATTGTGCATCCATAACAAACATTTAGAAGCGTAGTGGTTTGGGCTAGTTAGTATGACATGACGATTGTTATAGCACGAGAGTAGGACGACAAAGTCGTCGTCTTCTTGTCTCTTTGTCATCGTTTCGTTCTCGTGCTATAACAGTCGTCTTAACAAACAGTTGGGGATTGCTTTTGGCCACTTCAGAAGCACTTCCTGATTCACCATGAAGATTTTATTTCTTTAAATTCATTCCCTCTACCCTTCATATCTTTTCATTTGAGTGCACCTACAATTGTACCTCTTTCGAAGCTGCAGTATGTTAGATTAATGCTCGCTATTCAAATTTCCTGGTTCATATATGTTTTGTCGACCTTGCAAGATGCTTGGAGCAACATTTTAATATAAATGTCTGCCAAAAACGTAATCTGTAGAAAACAAGAATCACCTGCGGTGGCTGTTTCAGCGATTTCTAAAATGTTTTCCTTCTATGTTCGAAACTTTATATTGATTATTGATGTAATGAATTATATGTATCGTTTCCAAGTCTGGTGGCCTTTTAATAGATAGACCTGTATATCGATACTCCATACATTCTGTTTTTATCGAGAGTGTTGTGGTGAAGGGATGTGACTTGTATAATTGTATCTCGAGAAGGGTGAGCTCTTTAGTACATATGTTTTCCACTGTGTAATGGAAGTGCAGTAGAATCTCCATGATACCATTATGGTTCATACAAATTTCGCGATAGGAATTTTAAGGTTGCTTCGAATAGACTACATTATATAAAATACGCTGTGATTCGGTGTTATACGAATGGTTTCCACTGCCATTGCACTTGATACGAAGGCGCGATTGACCGCTGCATGCAAGCGGCACAACGCGACTTGTCTGCGGGAGGACGGCTTGTTCATACTTAGCCTCGAAGGGAGCGAATGCGGCCGAACTTTCTGGAATTCTCTCTTCGCTGCCGGAGAAGTGGCTGAGAAACCTTGCCACAAGGCCGACGCCAAAATGTTGGTCCGAGACTGATAGCGGATTGCCTTTCTGCTACGGCTTTGGCTACACCGGCTGCGCTAGCACTCGAACCATGTGATGTAAACAATGAGCCATACATCCAACATGGCGGCAAATGCTCGCGTCAATGTAATCGCGAACTTACGAGCGCAGCATGACAAAGCTCACGGCCTTGGAAAGAGCGCATCCATCGAGAGCCTGGTTTGAATTACAGTTTCCCGCAAACACCAGAAGTAGAAGACGGTGCAGCAGCAGCGAGTCAGCGTGCCCTAACGCGTATCGTTTTACGCTGCCTCCTGACTCTGTAGCCGGCACTGCCTGTGCATCTGCTCGTCATTTCTTCAGGTGTATCTCCCAAAATAATGTTTGTAAAGATCTAAACTGTTTCTTTTCAGTGCTTTGCATGCATAACTAAAACTCGGTATGGATTTTGTTGCTCAGGAATGAATTCTCAAGCGACGACGACGGCTTGTATACGAGGAGGCACTAATGTGGTTTTGCAGCCGCTCTGGAGTATTCGCTTGAATTCTCCAGTGTGAATTATCCAGGACTGAATTTTTTCGTGTCGACAGCGTAGCCACGTTTTCCTGGCCGCTGAAGCAACGAAGCGAGTGAATTTCCAATGAGCCACTTTCACTCCCTCTGATGCCAAGAGTGAACGATCATCAGTGAGGAAATCGCAGCACTTTATTGAGAGGCGGTGAAAGCAGGAAAGTTCAAAAGAACATCATGGACATTTTTTTTCAGCAGGTAGTTGACCCCAATAAAGTTCTTGTTCATCTTCATGATCAACTTTAACTTGTTTTTGGTTCATACGAATTCGAGATGATATGATTATTTTGCATGCTTCCTTCGAATTTGTGTCACTGACATTCTAATGTAATTAAAGTCTGGTTGGCTGTACCTTACTTAAATTGCTGAATGTTTCACTGCTGTAACAATGCGACAAGTATGAAAACGAAGATAATATCGTTTAGACCAAGTTCCTTTAAGATTCCTTTGTTATAGCCGTTTTGAAACATATAAATGACAACCACCCTTTTGTAGCACAAAGCCACATGAAAATCCATGTGGATTTTATGTGGATCCATATAGATATTGTTTCGTGTGGAGCCGCAATAGACTTGGATTGTGGCTTTGTGCAGCTGCGCGGTTTGTTGTTAATCATACAATTCACAAGTCCTTCACCGCCTTGTGGGATTCTGCAGAACTTCGCATTGCAATTGTTAAAGCTTCGTGCACCATTGTCTCATAACACCCTTTGTTGTACGGGACGTTTTATATCGGCAACTTTTTTGTCACATGTTCGTATCAACTGGCACTCGAATGCGTTTTCGTTGGCAGCAAATTTTTCGTGACATGTTCTGTGCATGATAGCTGCTTGGTTACATCAGTTGTTTGTTTTCCACTTGCACGTTGCCTGCTAGATTCATATATCTCCATCTCACGACCTCTCCCTTTCCTGACAGACAAGAACATTCGACATCGAGCCTGCGCCCTTCAGGACGCAGCCAATGCGCTCGTCGACACCGAGCTCGACTGGGGC
The DNA here is from genome assembly GCF_013339725.1 of Rhipicephalus microplus. Lineage (NCBI taxonomy): Eukaryota > Metazoa > Arthropoda > Arachnida > Ixodida > Ixodidae > Rhipicephalus > Rhipicephalus microplus. The sequence goes on along the minus strand of NC_051167.1, from coordinate 129,981,086 downwards.
TTTGAGAAGATCTGCCAGGACATCGTCCAGGCTCGCAAGGAAAGAGGCAAGTAGCTCTGCAGTGTGTCTTGCAGTGCTCAGCAACCTCGTCCCGAGCACGGTATCACTCTAAGCCAGTGTTGCAAGGAGGCGTTTGTGGACACAATCTCGAACTGGGACAAATATTTCATCTACTAGGACAGCTTTTCGTGGATTTCCTTTCTAGCTTCGTTCTACAAATTTCTGCGTGACAATTACAGTACTCTCGGCAAATGGAAGTCTCCAAAACACAATTGTTGCTTAAGTGGATCAACTGCCTTAAATATGATTGGTTTTGTACTTGATTTCTACACCTCCAATTATCCTAGTAATTGAAGCCCTTGCTTAATGGAACATATTTTCCTGGCCCTAGAGGTCGAGTCTACTGTTCCCTTTCATGAATTTTATCCCACATTGCTGTGCTTCTAAGGAGGCTTATTTGCTATAACATGGTAATTTATTATTGCAGGTTATGTTTCATATTTGCATTTAATAACCATTTGAAATATCAGCACTATTCAACAATGCTGTCTTTGTGTTGAAGAATTAGAGGAAGCTAATCATCATCGCTTCTTGCATTCTTCAGGGGAGGAGTCAGTGCCTTACGTACCGAAGAACTACCACGTCGCTCCGCGACCAGCGCCAGTGGCCACAGACGCCCCAGTACCTGATCTGCCGCACGTCCAGGCGTCGAACGAAGAGGGAGGCTCGAAGAGGTACAGCCGAAGGCTTCGGGGATTGGTGGTTGCTAGCGACGAAGAGGACACAACAGAAAACGGTGCGACCGAGGTAACCGAGGACGCCGCGGAAGACATGCCCGACACATCAACACTGGACAGCCAGTCGTCGTCCAAGCCTTCGTCGTCCAGCAAGGGTAAGCACCCTCTGTAGCACGTGTCGGTTCTCTTTGGTACGTGTGCGACGTGGGAGTCCAGGATTGCAGGGATAGGGGCATCAGCTTATGGTGAATTCTCGTGACAGATTTGGAGTGGCCGACAAAATCTGTGCCAGAGCACACCGCTTCGGCAGAGGGCAATAAAAGTAAATCTGCAAGTGAGACAGGCACTCACTTAACCACTGGAATAGACTAGCTCAGCGAAGAGCAGAAAAACTGCTACTGGAAGTGCTCATAATCTGCCACTGGGATTCACCTTTAGGGCAACAAAAAGAAACAAAGGGGTCATAGGCACTTCTTCTCAGCTTGGAAAAGAGTTACTCATTAGATCACATTTTAACGTTAATTTGGTGACCAGCACTTGCTAAGGCTTATGATATCCAGGGAATGCTTTATCCTCGTTGAAGTATGCACTCTCGCTTGTTTCACAGAACTTGTTGCAGTGAAGCATGCAGTTTCTGTTACTGGCTTCAATGCGATTGAGGCAAATCACAATGGTGTTAATCATATTTCCCTCGTTTTAAAGAAGAACACATTATTGCATCGGGAAGGTAGATGATGCTGTATTGACCTGTGCATTGCGTACGATGCATACCAAGTCGACAGGTTCAGAGGCGTTGCAATAACCCTGTCAGCCAAGCAAGCATTCAGGAATGGGCTTGAGCTAGAATTGTATCAATGTTTCCAAGGAAGTTGTGCATTGAGGAAGAATAGTGGTCAAGAATTAGAAGGGGAAGTAATAAGGCTCTTGTGTCTGCTTTCTTGTTTTTGCAACAACTGTATTTTATCTTATTTTTCTTGAAACGTAACTCGCCCACCATAACACCTTGGCAGGCATTTCCATAACTTATGTGGCAAATGCTACACGAGGAAATGCTGGGCAACAGAATGATTTGGCAAGTGACAATGGTCCGGTCGGCCAATTGACAATGGGCCATTCTGCCGTGTATAGGAAGTCAGGGTTTTGATGCTCTACAGTTTCTTGCCATGAGACGACATTTTTGAGAACGCTTCGGTACGTGCACAGCAACTTTTGTGTCGCAACGTGATAGTCTGGGCTTGATTTTCATAGAGTACTAGGGGTGATTACTGAAGCCAGTCTTGACAATGAATTGGCTTTTAAAATTTTGCGCTGGTCGTCGTTGGCGTACGATGCACCGTATTGGCTGCTTGTGGCAACGAGTGGCTAGAAAATGATTTCAGGAAAATATTTCTCGAAAAAGGTCCTTGGCCATGTTTTGGTTGGGTGGTTTGCTTTCTCCTTATATTTAAAAACTAAAATTTTAATTGGCTCTAGTAAAACAAAGTTTACCTTTATTGATCTCTGTACAAAGGAACGTTTAATTATGGTAAGCTAAATTTTTTCAAATGCTACGTACTGTCTGTCTTCATATGATATGTGGAGTTGCTGCACTTAGTAGCGCCAGTGACTTTTCTGGCCACTTTGTTGTGCTCTGCTGTGTGAGTGTGTGCACATTTTTTTTTTCTTTTGTGCAACTGGTTGTTTGTCAGCTATGCCATTTAGATTGTCTATGCTGTTCAGTGCCCATTACAAACAACATTCAGGGTGTCTAGCAAACAGGACTTGGGTGGGTAGGGAACTCATAGGGAAGTTTCTACATTGGCAAATGTCAACTGGTGTGTTTGCAAAAACTGTGTAACCACTCAAAGCCATCCCAGCATGCTATTAAGTGGTGGTACAGTCCTTTTTTTTTTTTTCGATTCTTGTGCTTTTCGTTTAAACGAAAGCTGTTTGAAAAACATTGTTTTTCTGAACATTGTCATTGACTTCTGAAGTGGCCAAGACTCCTGAAAGAAACGTTTGGCCGAATAGAATTTTCATTCCCGACCCACTTGTCCTGTCCACTGACTGCAGTCAGATGTGTAGGGGCCTTCTTCCACTCGTAACAGTGCCTTTGTTGGTGGCACCATTAAACACTGCCGCACATCGGTGGAGAGCGAGCCACGCTCTGGTCGGCAATCGACATGCCAAAATGGCCAGGTGAATGCTGTGGTGTCGCTATCCCAGGGTGTTAGGCATGAGCACCTTTTCTGCACATTCTATTATGACTAAAGATTTGTCCATGAAGAGAGTTCATGAAGAGTCCATGAAGAGTGGCACGAAATTCGTGCCAAGGCTGCTCATGGTGGAGCAAAAGCAACTGTGTTAAAGGCTCACAGGACATGCTGGATTCCATGAACAGTGACCCTCGACTTCATGAGCACCATAATCATTGGTGATGGGTCTTGGGTGCATGGGTATGACTCGGAAATCAAATACCAGTCACCGCAGTGGAAGCATTCCGTGTCACCGAGGCCAAAGAAGACCTGCCAAGTGCGCAGCATTGTCTTAAGTGCTGCTGACTGCTTTCTTTGACGCACCACAGGGTCAATCATCAAAGAGTGCTACAGGAATGTCCTCCATCACCAACATAATGCTATGCAGCACAAGAGACCAAAGTTTTGGTCAACAGTGAATTGGCGCATCCATCACGACAATGTTTTTTGCACATTCCTCGCCAATGATTAAGACTTCTTTGTTGAAAAACCAAACTCCTGTAGTTAAACAGGCTACTTAATCTCCTGATGTGGCTCCTTGCGACTTCTTGGTGTTTCCCTAAATCAAGAGGCCATTGAAAGGAGCGTGATTTCAGACAGGAGAGGACATCACGACTGCAACAACAGCCGAGCTAAACTTCATTTGGAAAAAAGGCTTTCCCTCCAACAATGGCAGCACCGCTGTGAGAAGTGGGTGGAGTCCCAAGAAGACTGCACACACTTTCGCCATCAGATAGGCGCTTCTGACTGTGGAAATGTGTGGAGATTGACTACTTAGAGTGTAATAGGATTCCAACGCTTCAGTTATGCCAGCTTTCTTTTTCTTCGGCCAAACGTTTTCTATACTTTTCCAACAGACCTCAGTACAAGCTCTTGTAGAATGGTTGACAGTTCTCCAGCAATATCTGGGATGTCATAAAATGATGAATCACTGAAATTCTCATTGAAGGTTTAAACTTGCACAGTTTCAAGGTGTGATTTGATGAAAAGAGTGTTGTGTGTGAGGGGTTAATATATCTACGTAGTTCCTTGTATAAGAGATTGCAGACGCAGAAAAACGGCATAGTGAGGTGCGTTGAGTGCCTGTTTATCGAAAAGGAAGGAACACAGCTCTGCGTAACTGCCGTCAAGCTAAATGTGAATAACTTTCAACTTGAACAAGGTCTTTAGATAGTGGTCTCACGTCATAGCTGTTGCTGATGATTGCGAACGCGCATCGACCAGAGGGAGAAATGGAGGAGAAGAAGGAAAAAGGGAATCACGAGCAGTCGAATAAATGTGGAGTTCTTGGCATAGGGCTCGGGTATGTTATTTACACGACAATAGCCTCAAAAGGCTGCAAAAGTGCTGCTGAATTTTTGGGAAGACACTGAATTGATGTCTGTTACACAGGGTTCAATATTGTCGTGTAGTTGTGACATGCGCAAAGAGAGCAGTCGGCATCTTCAAGGTCGAACTCTTTATTTGGCCAAACTTGTGGCTGTGAAATGGAAACTCAAATACAGCAAGCAATGCCCGCTGTACACGGATATCTGTGCTCAGAGCGGCGGTTGTCGATAATCATTGGGACGCGCTGGCGTCTTTTATACATCACACTTCAAACTTTTTAGTCTTATCACTGGTTGTCGCGCAAGCTCTGAAATAAACTTGAGTGTTTGCATTTTGCGCGCAATCTAAACAAAATGATCTACAACTGTGAAGCTTCTCAAACATTGAGGCGCGGCCTGTGTCAAGCAGTGCTGACAGTCTCTGTAGCCATAAACCAAATGCATTAAAATCGAAACAACAAACGCACGTTGCAGTATTGTTACAGAGGCACCAATAATAAATTTTCTCTACTTCTATCAACCTTCTTTTCCATTGTGCAGTAGCCGAACGGACTTAGTCCTGGATAACCTCTCTGCATCTTAGCGATTCTTTCCCTTCAGTCTCCTTGAGTGAAGACTTCTATGGCCACGGGTGCTCTTTGGCCTATCTTCCATAAATTTACATATATTAGTTAAGGACTCAATGGCTACACTCCTTGCCTAGCTTTTGCAGCTTTGTCTGCTATATGTGAAACATAAGTTATTTATGATTTTGCCAAAGTGAAACTTCGCTCATATTGTCTGGAACAGTCTGGAAAACTCATCTCGTCGGAAAAAATGGATTTGCTAGACACCTTGAGGCCCCCAGTGAGCCTTATTGCACTTGTTTCGCCAGCTCTAGCATAGAGGCTTTCGCCAGACCACTTTGCGGATCTGTTGCTTAGCCGCCATGCCTCAACTGCGAGGTGTTTTGGCTTTGGCGAGCATCCTCTGGCGAGAGCGTTGGCACACTTGATGTTCAACTGCGGCAGCGGTGTTGTGACACGTGTAGTGTTGCGGGTGGTGCCCAGGAGGGGAGGCGTCCGGCGGTGAACGGCGGGCATACCCTGTGGTGCGCCGTCGCAAGTCACCCTGGTTTGGCAGCCACCGTCGCCATGTGCTGCGGCATGCCGCCTCCGCTGCTGCTGCTCTGCCTGGCCGCAGAAAGACGCCCGCTGTGATCGGTAGGGGTCTCCCCCCCTCCCCAGAACCCTCGCCTTCCTGATTTCTCTTATGCCTTTTGGCCTGTGTTTGCGTGCTGTGAGGAATGATGTGAAATTTGGTGTCTTTTCCAAATGGTGGTCACGTAAGGGGGACTGTTTTTGGGGACAGATGCTTGTTTTCTGTCATACTAGGTGTCACACTGGTTGATTTAGATAGCGGGCAATGCCTATCTTGTATCAAGTAGAAGAATGGTAGTTTAGGTCTGCACAAGGTTACAGGTGGTTAACAATGGACTTCTCTCGACAGACTAGTGGTGTGCATGATGATTGTTTCCTTATACCCTGCCTGTTAGAGGGCCAGTAATGCGGACAATATGCATTTGTGTGTGCCCTTTAACGGTAGACTGTACTGTACCAACTGGCTTAGCTCTCTGGTTACTGTATTTTTTTTCCTCATTCAGAAACGGTAATCTAACCAGTAGTAAAACTATGCCAAGTAATGAAAACTGGCCATAACAGGCGCGGAACACATGGTTGTGGTGGTGTTTCTGTCAGACTAGGTGCTCACTTGCTAGTTCATTTTATTCTGTATAACTATTGAATATCCTTATTGTAGAATGAATTCGAGTCACCCTATATGTTGTCCATAGGATTGTTATGGGATTTTTAACAGAATATGTATATATTTTTTATATATACTTGGCAAAATTATATGGATATTGTGCATAGTTTTGTATTGGCATACCGAACTTCTCATTGGGTATAGCAATGTGCTGTTTGAATGAAATCAAGCCGCTAAAGCTTGCCCAGCCGCAGTGGTCTGGTGGCTAAGGTACTCGGCTACGGACCTGCAGGTCGCGGGATTGAATCCCGGCTGGGCAGCTGCATTTTTGATGGAGGCAAAAATGCTGTAGGCCCGTGTGCTTAGATTTTGGTACAGGTTAAAAAACCCCAGGTGGTCGAAATTTCCGGAGCCCTCCACTATGGCATCTTTCATAATTATATGGTGGTTTTGAGACGTTAAACTCTGCATATCAATCAAATCAACCGTTAAAGCTTGATACTATGGCTTTTTAAGCATGAGAAAGTGAAAAAAACTTTGTTACACATTTCTGTGAGTGAAAGTAGAACTTTATGTCTGCTAAGTACAATTTTATTTTGTAGTGTCCTTGCTTTCTTGTTTAGGTTTAGCAAATGGGCGGTTGTATATAGCTAAAAAGTCACAGCTTACTCGCAAAAGCGATTGCAAGAGCAATGCAATAGCAATGAATTTAAGGTGACATCTCACATAACTCTAGTAAATGCTAGTGTAAGAGAGCATGGTCGCTCCAGATTGAGCAACAGTTTTTGCAGTCCAAGCTAGCGCCCACGCCAGCGATCGCGACTGTGCCGTTAGAAGCAAAGTTCACAGTTGCTGCTCAAGCAACACCTCCCTTGACACCTCCCCTTCCCCCCACCGCTCTCGTCTCTTCACCTCGTTCAAATTGGTGGCGCATTTCCTCTCTGCTGCGACAGCAGGCCTCCCGAGTAGGGTTATGTCATCACATGTGCCGTCCGAGTTACAGAGAAGGGCCGGCTCATTTGATCTCTGCTTGAGTCGGATTCGCCACCCCTGCGTGGGAGCATGTTATCAATATGGTCTTTATATGGAACATGACGGCAATGGCAAAAATCCGTTGAGAGTGTCTGGTACCCCAATAATGGGGCTATTGCTCAATTGTTTGCGAAATACAGCGTTATACAAATGATGCTTCACGAGTGCTGTGTCTTCTGTGAACGTTCCCGATCTCTGACTTCTACAAAATTGCTCAAAAAGGCCTTTCCGGCTGCTCCAAGCGTGCTACAAGCACTTTTGCTTGCTTCTAGGACTGCTCGCAAACCCATGTACCCTGTTCCACTCCTGAATATGCATAAATTGTATGGTTCTATGAAAAGGGTGTAAATGCCTGTTGTGAAGGGACTTTGTTGTTGCTTGCTACCACAAGTGTGGCCATCGCTCGCATGTAGCTACTGTAAAAGCTGGACAGTCAACATTGCCAGCATTTTACTCAGACTACGTGCTTCACGGCACATTTTGTCAGTTTCAATCCTTTGCCATCATTTTTGGTGGCACCCAGGTTATTCAGTTTTGAAACTGTCTTCCCACATGAATGTTTAGAAATACCTGCACGAATGTTAAAATTAGTAACATTTTTTTCTTGTACTTGTTCAAATCGATATATTTCTAGTTTGCAACTTGTGTCGTCAGGTGCAGTGAAAGCTAAAGTGCTCTAAAGTAATTTTCATAGGTCTGTCAGCATTTATGTTTGGGCCGATACTTTAGCAAGGCACAGTGCATCGTGTACTAACAATACAGTGGGATGTAACACCTTTGAACTCTGTGCAGATAAAGTCACATCTAGAAGTTTGGCGAAGCGGCGACGGTCGTCGTCGGATGGAGCGGGAAAGAACAGCGATTCAGCACTACCAGCCGCCAAGGTTGTGGCGAAGGACAGGTTGTCGTCGACAGAAACCCGGCAAGTAGCCGCTTCTGCACGGTTGAAGGAAGCTAGTCCCGGCACTGCAGGAGTCAAGCAGCAAAGCACAACAAGTGAAGGTGGGTGGAGGGCTTTCACGTTATCGGTGCTTGATGACAAAAATGTGTGCTGCTACTGTAATGGGAGAAGTACGGGGTTGAGTTGCGTTCTCAAAGAAACGCAATGAGAAACATCATTACACTGCGCCGCTACTAACACAAAGTAGTTCTGCTTTCCAGTTCCAAATTTGCAAATATTTTTCAGTATGCTGCTTTTAAAATTTTTAAGGTGTAATGTGGCTGGTTAATAGCTAGATCTTCTGTTAGAGTGTGAGAATGGCATAGCAAATGAGCATATGACAATAATCTAAAATGAGTACTGTGTGCAGTAAAACAAGAATGTTCTGCCCCGTGCTACTGTTGAGCCCCAGTTTTAGGTGCCGTTCGTTCACAAGTCCTATGCAGAACTTAACTCATCGCACTGCGTCATTGTAACTGATTTGTGCATCAGCATCTGCACTGTAGAATATATTCATTATTTTCGTTTCTTGTTCTAGGTGGCACAAGCGGAGGGAAGTCAAGCTGGGGAAGCAATGGAGAATGCCTCTTCTGTTGAAGGTGAGCATTTCATCTGTGGGACCTTTAAAGGGACACTAAAGTCAAACAACAATTTACGTTAGAGTGCAAGCTCAATGTATGACAATCTAAAATGACAATATTATCAACAGTGCCCTACTTACTGAAAAATTAAATAAATGCACAGGAACACAAGCGCCACAGTAGGACATTTTCAAAATGATCGCGATGACATAAGACGGACCGCCTACAATTAATCACTAGTAATCAATCTAACTGCACTGAATAAAAAACGTTCCATGTATTAAGAGATGCAATAAAATGCTGCTTGTTCGTTTCTGTTTGATTCATGGAAATAAGAATCGCCGGATGTTACTATGGGAAATGGTGCGAGGGATTCAAAAATTCAATTTCTGCGTGGTTACGCGGAACAGGTGGTGCCATCTAGCGGGGTGCAGTTGAACCAAAAAGTGTCTGCGATCTCGAAGCCAATGGCTGGAAATTGATTAATGGCTGTTGTTGCTGCTGTGGCTCCCGCTGCTTTCAGTCTGCTGCTACTAGGGCAGTGAAGCAGGGCAACGTTGTGCATGGCAATAGTGACGTGAGATGGACCAATCAGTCCACTTCTTGAGGCGGGTAATTTGAAGTGCTGTTAACCCGATGCGGAGCAGTAAACCGTGATTTTATTTCAAAATAGGCCTTTCTTTTGCACAAAAATAACACTACACGAGGCTTCTGGACCACCATTTCAGCAATCAATGTCGACTTAATAGTTGACTTTAGTGTCCCTTTAAGGTGGTATCTAAGGATGGAAGTGTTAAGCTGCTGTGTGCCTGTGAGTATCATATTACTGTCTTCATTTACTTTTAAAGATGTTCCTTCCTCATTTTAGTGATAAAGTGAAAGAGGTTGGTTCTTAGTGCTCTGGAAAGGCTAGCAGCTGTTTTTTTTTTTTCTCTCAGGAAAAAAAGGTCTCTCTCGAAAGTTCATTTGATGCAAAATGTCAAACATCAAATGTCAAACATCAAATTTTGTAGAGACGGTGCTCAGTACTGAGCTTTCTGAAATTTAGTATACAGTCAAGCTCCTATATAATGAAGTATTATGGATATTGCAGTGATGGAAGAGCTGCTCGAACTGCACTAAACTGCACCAAAAGAGAAATGCTGCTCCAAACAGCACTTTTTGTTAGTGGTTGCTCCAAACCAGCTCCGAAATGACACTGAGATAAGGAGAATGATCAACTTTTACTGTTTGACCAGCTCGTAAGTCCTGAAGAAACTGAAAAGAGTTTGTGTACTATCATCCCAGTATTTCCACTAGTGTGAAGCGTTTTTGGCTCTGATCTCATTTATGCAACAAGAACTGGCATATTAAGCTTATAGCTCATCCGGGTGGTTTTTTTAGGTTTTCTTTTTTTTAAGCTAGACATGCAGGCTAGTGTGGTGAAATGTGAAAATGAGCAGGATTGCTTTTATTTCATACCAATCATCTACTGCATATTTGGCAACAGTTATATGGGCTGTGGTTATTTCTAAAAATGTGGCGCTCAGCTTTTGCCGGTTTGATTTGATTCCTGCCACAAATACTGGTATTTTAAATTGTAGCTCATATTTCGGAGCACATTTTCACAGCACACAAGATGCTTGAACAATGCTCTGAACTTTGATTAATGTATTTGTAGCGAAGCCTCCGAACTCTGAAATGGGTCGAACTCTTGAGTACCTCCTAGTGGGCTACCCAACAAGGACGCCGCTCGCGCTGAGAGTCCGTGCTTGGCCGTGACTGTCGCCATTTTGTATGCTCGCTGGTTGCCGACTAATAAACGCCTTAACATATTGCAGATTTAATATCTTCTCCTAAAACACCAGTAGCTGGTCTAAACTAGCATTTTTTTTCAGCTCCCAAAACACTTATGGCTGCTCCAAAGCAGTACCTTTTCCTGCTCCAAAGTATGCTCTAAGAAGTAGAGTGCCTTCCATAATTGATATTTAATAGTTGTAAAATCCTCTTGATATAATATATTTTCTGTAAATAAATGTTGTATGCAGTTAACCCCTTGTTAAAAGGCCTGCTCCAGGCAGCAATTCTTGTCTTTTATATGACTTGTCTTTCTTGAAAGCAGGATACCTCGTATGCATTTTCTTATCATCTGTATTTTACTGTAGGCACACTGCTGTCTCCAACACCCTTTTGTCTGTTATGTCAGCATCCTTTATAAAGGGATCCGACTTATATCAAACGACCTAATATATAAAGCTTTGTGATACCCTTTGGATTGATATATCTGAGTTCGATTGTAGTTGCATAGTCCAGAATCGCTCAGCGTTTCTATAAGTACTCATAGTTGTTTTTGAAGCTGTACCAGCCTTTGACCCCCTGTTCTTTCACTTAAAAAGTGATAGGCTTAACAAGGGGGGCAGTTGGGAAACGTAGTAATATTGGTCTCAAGATGCCACACTTTGTACCACTAACATTACTGTGGCATCTAGACTTCTCTATATCTTGTTTATTGAAACTGACACTGGTATGTACCTTGATGTAACTTGCTCAGATATGCCTGAATTATCAGGTATGAAAGTATACTAAACATTGTCCGGCTATTACAAATCAGACTGCTTTCGTGTCAATGTGACTTCATTATTATTACAGTAAATAAATGAACAAATTCTAGTCACAGTGTTTAGAGCTTTTGGGCCTTAATTTAATTGAAAAATGACCAGCGAAAAATGGTGCTTTATTATATCCCGGCTGCATTTCCGATGGAGGCGGAAATGGTGTAGGCCCGTGTGCTCAGATTTGGGCGCACGTTAAAGAACCCCAGGTGGTCGAAATTTCCGGAGCCCTCCACTACGGCGTCTCTCATAATCATATGGTGGTTTTGGGACGTTAAACCCCACATATCAATCATCAAATGGTGCTTTATCGAGCTAAGTAATGCCCAATGTCAAAAAAGCTGGAATAAATTCCATGAACTGTGTATGTTTTTATGTTGCGGTGTGGTTGAAGAGATGCAGCACCAGGTCGGCAGAGAATAAATGTGGAGCGGACTTTATTATGGGTTCCTATTCTAAGTCGCAGATGTCGCAGTAATAATTGCTTTCAGTGTGCTCAGATTGGCTGGCTGAGGAAAGGCAGTTAAGGGGGGACGTGGCAAGTAAAACTAATTTTTTTATTAATGTACTGTTTGTGATGAAATTTGGTGTGTGTATGTGGATGATTGTGAGGATTCCAAATATGAAAACCGTTTTCAAATACCTTTTGTACTTTTTGAGTTACAAGGATAATTATACTAATTAATGCTCTTCACACTTAAAGAGATAATTATTGCTAAATGAAATTATTTTGCTAAATTGCTAATTTGCTAAATTAAATGAAAGTGGTCTCTTCTCTCATGAAATGTGCGAGAGAGTAAGTCGCGCAAAGCGACAGTCTTCACCAAATTTGATCATGAACACAGGCCCCGAAGGAGCATATTTGGGACGCTTAACCGAGGGGGTGCAAACTGTCCGAGTGCACGGCATAGAAGGCAAAGTAGGAGCGTGCGAGACTTCTGAGCACATATGTAGCTGTAGTCAACAGGCATTTCATTTATTTACTCATATTTTGGAACTAGCATTTAAAAACTTGTTCTAATAGTTCTCTTTTTCCTCAATCGTACGCTGCCCCACCAGTGTCCGCTGCAGCAGAACAGGTGTTGCAGTTGAACCGCGGATGGCTGGAAGAGCTTGAGGACAGGACGGTGAACGAGACAGAAGGTGCGACCGTGGAGCAGCTCGAACGACTGTACTGCGCTTTGCTCAATGTTGCTCGGCATCACCGTCGCTCTTGGGACCGAAACGTCATGCTCCTGGTATGTGGCCGAAGCACTCGCTCTTCACTACTCAATATTTTTTTTGTTGTTGATGCTTTGACAAGCTATTTTAGCTGTTTTCTGTAAGATTGCCTGTTTATGTCTGCTTAAAAAAGTGTAGAAAACGTTATGCATTCTTAGACTGGCGCCATTGCTCTGTCGAAGTTGTAAAAGATGCACAGTTTGCTCATTCAGACACGCCTATAGGCCAGAATTTTCTCGAAAGTTCGCAAGTATGGGTTCGCCTTATGAGAAAAGACAGTTCTGTACTGCTTGCAAGGTGCAGGCAACACAACAGACGAAGAAGAGAGACACATGAGCTACGGGGCGTGTGCTGATCAGCACTTGTTTTCAGCACTGGTCCTGTCATTGATGTGTCCTTCGTTGTTGTCCGTTGTGCTTTTGAACCTTGCAGATGTCACACCAACTTGCCCAGACAAAAGCACTCCTGCTCTGCTTGCTTGTTAGTCCACAAACCATTCATTCAAAGGAATTCGGCTCGCATTGAGAAAATTTGGTTGAGAAGCAGGTCACAGAAAAAGTCACTTAATACTGAAGTCCTGCATTACTTTTCATGGGTGTACCAAGTCTCTTGGTGTTAATGCGCTGCATCCACAGCCTAATTGTCTTGAACAAAGGATGGTTGAGCAAGAAGAAGAAAAAGAAAACTGACGGCATTAGCATCGCTGTAAATTACCCCTTTTGAAATTGTTGGCAGATTTGAAATTTATGGAAGTGTCCAAGTTCCAAGTTTGGGGAGTTGGTAACCACGATGTATTGAAACCTTGGTGCCTGCTTAACTTCCCTGTGCCCTTATTCTTCGTACGCACTATGGCTTCAGCATTAAAGGACTATGACACTAAAGTGTCGGATGTCATTTAATGGCGGACAGCTGCAGCTGTTTGGTTCATTCACAAAAGCGGCTGTAGCCCCACCGCGGTGGTCTAGTGGCTAAGGTACTCGGCTGCTGACCCGCAGGTCGCGGGATCGAATCCCGGCTGCTGCGGCTACATTTCCGATAGAGGCGGAAACATTGTAGGCCCGTGTGCTCAGATTTGGGTGCATGTTAAAGAACACCAGGTGGTCGAAATTTCTGGAGACCTCCACTACGGCGTCTCTCATAATCTAATGGTGGTTTTGGGACGTTGAACCCCACATATCAATCAACGAAAGCGGTTGTAGGCCTTGTTTCAGCGTGCTTTTCACCATGGCCTCGCTATGTATGGGTGAGAATCGCGTCATGATGCTGCTGGGAAAGAATAGGAAGCAGCGGACATTTTTTGAATTTTGAGAATAAACGTTGCTTTGTTTTGCTAGCTCAGATCAGTTGTATTTTTTCTATTTCACTAGAACGAAATTTTTGCTTTAATAGTTTTTTTCGCGCCCCGTCAGTTTCGTTGTAGCGGGGTTCGACTGTATTACGAAACTGACGGGGCACTGAAAAATTTCGTTGAAGTGAAAATTTCGTTGTAGTGAAATTGAAACAAATATAGCTGATCTGCGCTAGCAAAACAAAAGAACGTTTATTCTCAAAATATCAGAAAATGTCCGCTGCTTCTTATTCTTTCCCAGCAGCGTCGCGACGTCATTCTTACTCATGCATAGCGAGGCCATGGTGAAAAGCACGCTAAAACAACTCCTAAAACAGCCTTCATGAGCAAACCAAACAGTTGCATTAACACGTTAGCATCAGCAGCTGTCCGCCGTGAAAAGTATCCGACAACGCTGGATGGAGACAGGGTATCGTGGAGCGGTGACTTTTTTGCATTATTTTAAGCCATTTTTATCATCCATCTCTCGCAGATAGCTGATGTTGTTTATAATGCAGACGAACAGCCACTCTGATTAGTTACCACACTGACCAAGCGCGAACATAATAATAACCATCGGAATCGGAAAAGGCATCGTTCCGCGATTGCACCCAGCAGCTGCGTGAAGGAAACCATAAACTGAGCGACTGAGCTTCAGCTTTGAATCGTCTGTGGCTCAAAAGCAAGCCAGCGACAAAAGCAGGGCCATAGCAGTCTCATTGCCATCGCTATCGAGCAATGGCGGCACTCACGCTTGTTGAACAGCGGCGGTATAGTGGCGGTTTCTGGTGGTGCCAACGCGTGTTTTAGACTTCGTTGACACGTTTTCAGGCTCTGAAAATGCATCAAAATGTTCAAGATAGGGTTTACTGCAATAACAATAAGTATCTGAGCCTGAAATTGCATTGTAAAATTTGGTTGAAACGGAACAATCGAAGAAAAGGTGTTCGTTGTGACGACAATATTTATGCGTTGATTCCTATGGACTGCTGACGGGGAATTGTGAATTTTTCATTGTGGTGGAAGTTTCGTTGAAGCGGTGTTCATTGTAGCGGAGTTAGATTGTAGATTTGTTTACACTCTCGCCGTGTTGACGTCGGGGTCACGAGGGGCTCTGCACCTCGCTGCATGCACTTTAAAGTTGGTTTTAAATATGTACTAGGCTATATTTGACCTTAATATTTTGTACATGCTGTTTATGGCTGTAGTTGAATCTATCTTACTCATTATCTCACCTTCGTAATTTTCAAAAAGAACTGCTTATGGAGATCACTTTTTCTTTTTCTAATTGAATTTCTTGAATTGTAGATGCTGAACTTGTATCAAAGTTTTAGATAGACCCAACAAAGTGTGTTCATTTTCGTCCTTGATAGTTGACAGTGTTGACTTCTTAAACGTGTAGACAAACAATGTTATAATGAAGAAGAATTGAGAATGTAAATTATTTCATCGTGTCCTATATTATTTGCAACATTACATATATAGTCTTACCAATTCGCTATCTTGCTTGCATAAAAACTCTTATGTAAGGTTTCAAACCGATTTTAAATAAAGTGATATTTATCTGTCTCCTTGTGGTGTTTCAAACTAAGTAGACCGGAACATGAAAAGGTGTAGTTACTGCAGAACAAAGTTCGTTTGATGAAACAGGCCTTTGGTTGTGAATTCTCTTTCAGTACACTCAGACATCAATATAAAAAATCCGGATATAACGAAATATTGGTTGTAATGCACTACTTTTGCAATAGACTTAGTGCTACGAATATAGCTTTATAACTAATTTTTGGATATAGCCAACTTATTTTCGCGTAAGATGCAACTTTATAATGATCTTTGAGTATACGGTAGACTCGTGATAATACAAACTCTGGTAATTCATACTTTTGGTTAATTCTAATGAAATTCAATTTTTTGGTTGGCCCTCTATTCTTTCAATGTATTTAAAAGCCTCTTAATTCAAACTCCATCATTCAGTCAATGCATGCTTGTTGCTATCTCATGCCAGAAAATATCTGCTGCTTTCCCACTACTATTTAAAAACTTGTGCACTTAAATAATCTTAACAGCCTAAAAATGAAAAAATAAGTGCTTCAAGGAAAAAGGCTTTGCTAGTAAAAAGCAAATTTTTGTAACGAAGTGCACGCATGGTAAACCGGTATAAAGAGCTTTGTGCTGAAGGCATATATGGCAAAGAAACAGTTGGCAATTGATGATTTTTTTTAAAAGGTCTGATCAGCAGTAAATAGCCAATAAACTTGTGGCCCTTACATCTCTATCTGTTCATTGTGTGCAGTTAGAGGTTAGAAACATTTTTAAAATTTTTTTATCTGTTAAAATCAATGCCTAATTATGATGTATGGTGTCACCTCACCCACAGTCGTATATCTGAGAACTTCTGAAAATTTAAACTTCTTTAAAATTCAAAGAAAATTCAGAGGTCTCTTCGAGTTTGAATTAACGAGTCTACTGTATTTATTTCTCTAATATACCTTTGAAGTTTTGAATTATGCCATACGAAATATTTCTTTGTTACAGCCTATATTGCGATTGATTTACATCTTTGGTATCATTGTAAAAGAACAAATGTTACAGAAATGAGGCGTTGGTCAACCAAAAAGAAACATTTTGTGCACTATAAACGATAACTTGCTATCAGTGTTCGTTATAATGAGGTTCAGCTGTAATTGCCATGGTCTGTTTTCTTGCAGGAAATGGCCCAGCAACTGGACTCCTTCAAGAGCCTATTAAGTCCTCAAACACGGACATAGCATTGGCTCAAGGGTTCTCACTGCCAGCCTGTAATATTTAATGCCAACTGGCGCAAGAAAGAGGGGAGGGACTGCCGTAGCACCAGCCTGTCGTGGCAGAGCTACAGGCAGCCTACCACTACCACCGCAGCACTGCCAAAAGAACGGGTCCACGTGCGCCGATCGTCAAGCAGACAAACGTGCAGCAAGATGCGTGACTTCCGTTCCAGCCGTTCAAGACCACATCGTTTCCCCTGAGCTGATGCCTTTCTTAGCACACTGCTTCGCTGTCGAGAATCATCCAGCGTCTCTCTGGTACAATGCGAATGGACTGTAATAAATAATTAGGCTGCTGCAGCTTTTCTTCTTTTTTTTTTCTGCTATCGCTGTGGGTACGTGTGTGTATGATTGTGGCACTGGCAGCCTATTTCTTCTGCTGTGCGTGCCATGTGTGTTGTGACCGTGTGTAGGCGTTTTCAATGTTCTTTCTTTTTTACCCTTATGTTTGTGCTGTGACTTTAAGCAGGGCTTAACTCTCGACAACTTGAGGGAAGTTGAGAGTGGTCGAGTTCCTTTATTGGGGACAGATAAGTCGTGTGTACCGGGGTTCTGCTGTCTACGTTCTGACATAGATGAGGCATAGGCTACTCTCTCATTGCAGCCGTAATGCCGGTGTGTCAATCATCTCTGCTGTGCTATTGATATCTCAAACCAGTTTCTTTATCGCAAAAAGCGCATTTAATCGTTATGACATCCTGTGTGGGATTCAAGCTGGAGAGAACAAGGATCAGGGTTAGGAGTATTATTTTTTGGTCCGTCACAGGCATCAAAAAGTTGGCCAGCTTAGTAGCAAGTACGAGACGAGAAAAGCAGGCTTAGCATTTAGGCCTATCATTAAGGCTTAGCAAATGTAGGTCCTGCATTTCTATCTCGGAAGTGTTTCTCACTTTACATCTGTGTCTTGTGTCCCATGCAGAGTGCCACATCGAAATTTGTTGAAGTATGCATTGGTGTGACCTGGGTTAATGGTGCTATTGATAACTTATCTCTGTGTGATCATGTTGGCACTGTCATGTGTTCCCTACACGAAACTTGACCAATCGGCCAAAGAGGTTTGCTATAATGATTGATACTGTAATCGATGCCCTAAAGAGGAACCGCAGCCGCGATTTGGGTCTTGACAACGGGGCGTTTTCAGTGCACACTGAACTGTTTGCAGGTCATAGCAGGAGCATGATTATCTCTCCTCATGCAACATGTTCTCGTCTGTTGATGAAACATGCTGTTTTGCTCAATATCATATCGTTTCTTGATATAGTACACACTACATAGATGCCTTTTATCTGAAATTATCACTGTCTTGGTTGAAACTTTGGAAGGAGATTCGCAACTGAACCAGCATTGTCATCAAATGCTAGGGTTCACTCAACTCTGAGAAGTGGCTACTCGGGTGGGCCTGTTTGTTTTTTTGGCGTTCAAGAGAGTTCCGTGCACTGGTGTTGTACTTGATGTCAGGGCTGTGGAAATGGCCTGTTCCAATGCATGCATCATCTGTGAAGGTTTTTCAATACTGTTTGACCAAACTTTTTCAGTGAGAGGTGGGGTCAACTTCATAAAACTTGTTTGGTTCTGTGATGTTCACATTATGTGGCATGCATACATAGTGGAAAATTTTACATTAGTAGTAGAAGTGTTATCCAGTCAGGAGCAGTCTGAAAGAATAAAAATACCAAAAAGCCCTTATAACACTGTCTTAAGGTGCTTCTTTTCTCCTTAGTGAAGTATTCACCCTTAATGGTGTAAATTTCTACATTTTAGCTGGAAAGCCTACACCCTTAATTGTGCAAGTTTCTTTGCACACTTGGCTATAAATTCTGCACTCTTAGTGCTGTAGATTTGTTGTGAATGGGATAGTTATGAATTCTGCACCCTTATTGGTGCAGATTTCTCTAACACTCATACTATGAATTTTGCATCCTTAATAATTATTTTCAAATTTCTTGTATACTCTTGATTACAAATCACACCCTTAGTGGTGTAAATTTATTGTGTACATTTTGGCTATGAATTTTGCACCCTTAATAATTGAGTTCAAATTTCTTGTATACTCTCGGCAGACTCTGCTCTCGGTTACAAATCACACCTTTCATAGTGCAAATTTGTCACGTATACTTCAAGTGGGGAATTCAGTCAAGCAAGAGGAAGTGTCGGGAAACATAGTATTGTCCTTCTATTTGTGATGAGTGTATGCTTGTCAAATCAAAAGCTTACTAGAAACGACCCAAAAGGTGTGAAATCGGAGTCTCACCTACTGCATTCAAGCAAGTTTGGTGCCTGACATATGGGGAACTGACAAATTTTTGACAGGAGACGCACGAGCTGGACTTCATGAATGTTTTTACTGGGTGATTAGCTCTACTCAACCACTGTGTTTCATGTGACAGTTGTTTAGGTTAATGACTCTGACGGAACCGTTTGTGTCTGTAAGGGGGTTATGACATGCATTTAGATAATTAAATGAATTAACAGTATGCATGCTGTGAAATACATGTGATGCTGTGCATCAGCAATAGTCTGGCTCGGCAGCATTTACAGCGGCGCAAGCCAAGTTTACAGTGCACTTTTTGTCTCGGCATGCATGTTATCTGTATTAGTTTACATTATTGTTGTCCTGCACTTTCACATTTAAAAGTGGCACACTCGCTTAGATTTCTGTTACTGTTGGACGAGAATATTTTTTTCTGTATGTATGATTATTTAGTGTCCGATACGAGTTGAATGTATTCCTCATTTTGGTTGTCAGGCTGCAGGACATCAATTTGTAGGTCTGTTAGTGACTGTAAAATGCCCGTGTGAAATGTGGACTGTGTCGTGTGTTTTCAACTGCTTTATTTTTTGCAACTTTCAACATCTCTGGTTTGAATTCCATGGTTCAGTTGATGCAACATGTTTTGAATAATCTGTGTTCAGAGTGAAGCAAGTTATTCGTTCTTCCACATTGCTTTCTTTTTCTTGTTTTAATTGATTGCTCTTGGTCAGGCATTTCGTGTCCACGCCAAAGAAAAATAAATGCAAGTTTTTAATGTTGCTGTTCTGAATAGCTACAGATTTGCTGCTACAACAGCCACGTGTAGCAGGCTTTGTGATAGGATTGACAGTTTGTGTGAGAACATTACTGTAACTTTTTTTTAAGGTGGTGTGGGAAATCGCACAGTCTCAAGGCTGTCCACTGGGCTTTTCTGATTTAAAGATTTCTTTTTTGGGCTTTTCGCCCCCGATGTTCGCCGGTGTGACATTCACTTCTTTGAGAACACTTAGTTGTGTCGAGAGAAGGGAGGCATTACCATTACTAAGCATTATCACTGACTAGTGCAGTTCCGTTAAGGCTGATTTAAAAACTCGCACCCAGAGACTGCCTTTCTTTCATTGTGCGCAAAGCCTCCCAGTCCGTGTCTAAGGTGTTCGGCAATTCTAATGCAGCGCCAAATGGTGTTGTACTGGTGCCCGACAGTAAACCACGTTCCGAGTACCTCACAAGAGCTGGGATCGGAAGGGCCAAAAGGTTATTCGCATGTGCGGCGTTCTTTTTGTGACCGTTTCGAGGTTTAAACACTGCCACAAAGTTACTGAGCCAATGTCATTGATAATGTTCAAATGCTGCTGGAACAGTGGTCAGGGAAAAATGGTGCCGCCACTGCCATTTCATGGAGCCGTCTACCTCGTGTTGTGAATGAAAAGGTAAATAAAGAAATTGAATCTTGTATTATTTGCACAAGCTTTTCTGTCTTCATGCATCAGCACCAGGTAAAGGAAACAGCTGGAGTTCCGGAATTGAACTGTAAACTTGTGTAGCAGTGCGAGATCAGTCATTTTAGGGCTTTTGCAGTCTGCGGTATTTAAATAAAACTGATGGTCACCACTCCCAGACATGCCATTTTGGCGCTTCTCTATAAAACATTGAACGAATAATTGGTGGGGTCGCGTGGGCACCCTTTCAGACAAAATGTCCAAAAAATTTATTTAGGTCGTTGCTATAAAATTATTTTGCAGGTTAGACTATGCCGTAGCTGTTGAAAATGCCGATACATAGTACTTTAGGCCTCCTCCTAGACCAATCTAATCCAATTCGAGACGATTTTTGTGAATTTCGGGGATATTTGTCCCCGACTCGTAATAAAGTTGTTCTCGAGGTATGCAATGTGCTTGCACGTTAAAGAACACCACATGCCTCGTAATCGTACCGTGCTTTTGGCACGTAAGACCTCGTGTGTTGTGACGCTAAGTACGTGACCTTGTAAGTGTTGCTGTGGAATGCGAGGGCTGCATACAGTTATCGGAAAGACATCCGCTTGTCGTCCTCGTGTTTTACACTTTGAATATGCTAAACCAACACGCCCAGTCTGTCATTCTAGCGAAGAGTTACAGGAGTCCCATTTGTTGGGAATGTGTCTCTTATTTGCTGGGAACGTGTCGGGAGGTGTGAATTCAAGCACGGGTTTTGAGCCTCGACGCAGGCTCCCTTTCCAGAGTACAAGCATGCCTCTTGATTGTATTGTGGTTTTGATTCGTGAAACACCGTAATTTCGTATTTTAATTTACCGCAGTCGCAATTTTAGGCTCGCGGCGTTAAGTTTCGGTTCACCCTGGGCGCCGCGACAGGCGTCGCCTCGCTGACAATCATGGCTACCAGCCTGCTTCCGTCAGCTGCTACAGCGTCTGCGATGGCTCGCAGGCTGGCAGGGTTGCAATTTTCGGGCGCGTTCAAGCGCCTTCACCTGCCCAGAAACGTACACCTGTCACTGCTGCGATCGTTCTGCGTGTCCGCGTACAGCAAGGGCGTCGGAAAACACACGGGAACGCACGAAATCATCCTCACAAAGCAGCGCGCCCAGGACTTGATCGTGAGGCTCAAGCCCGAGGAGAGGAAGATTCTCATGGAAGAGCTGACGGCGCACGTCGATAAAACCGAAAAAGGCAAGTTTTTGTGTAAGCGCAAGGTCTTGTGCTGCGTGTCTACTTGTATGCGCACGCCTAGGGGAACGCGCGGAGAAAATAAAACGCCTCGCAACAGGTGTTCTCTGGCGAATTGTTCGTATCGACGTGCGTTGTTGCTTTTGGTTGTTTCTCGAGAACTCTTTCGGCCTTGGTGTTCGTATATGGATGTAGTGGGAATATTGTAGCGTGTCGTGCAACCCTAAATTGTTGCTCCAGGTCGTGACCGTGAAACTGACGGGCGGTTTCGATTACCGCGTTCGCCTGCGCGCGACTCAGTTGCTTGCACGCGATACGAAACTTTATGCTGTTACTTCGTTGCCATTTTTAATTGTTTGTCTTCGACCGCTACTGTACGCGAAGTTGGTATAACTTAAGGAACACGCTACACAATGACGGGGATAGGAAGTAAAGCGGCCAAAGGAAATCGTATTGTATCAAGTTCTATTTCGGTAGTACACTCTGCTTTCGGGTAGCTAGTTTTCTCTGCAATTCACCCGAGTTAACGCGACTTCAAGCAGTTTTTCTCGGGCATTGAGTTTTTATGGCGAGCCGAGTGATAGTTATGTATATTGGCATGAAGCGTGTGAATGCTTATCGGCGTTTTATTGAATCTCAGATAACCGCGGACACAGCCGGCGATTCCGACTCGAAAGATTGGCAGATGATGATGTGGCCCTACCACGGGTTCCTTATCACATCATCAGAGGGCTTTATGTTGCTTATTTATGGCGTTACGCGCAAGTTGGTTGCTTTTCTTGGATCTATATACAGTAACACGCACGGTGTCTTGGAACTGCAGTCAGATCTGGGGCGACGTGTCTTTTCCAACGCACCCGTAATAAAGCAGCCAATCCCAAATTTCTACTTTTCGTTTACTTAGAGTTTGTTATCTACATTGTGTTTAACTCGTTAGTGTTCACAAAGATTAATTAGGTGTTGACAACTTGCAATTGGTACATCTATTTTTCGCACAGTATATCAACTCTATTCAGGAATATTCATGTGCCTTTCTTTATGTTTGGAATAATGTGGTCTGCACTTGAGCATGATGGAAAAGCCTCGTCGTAGAAAACACCGTAGCTTTTCTGTACTGTATTCTATGTGTCATGCAACTTTCGCTAGCAGCACTGCAAAAACAGTACAGTGCAGAATGTGTGACTGCTGCTTTATCAATTGCAAAGAGAGGTGCGATGGACCAGTACCCATTCCGAGAAATGGAGAGATCGGTGTATATCCAAAGGTTGAGGAAGGACAGCACGAGAATTAGTTGAGCGCTTTATTTACAGAGGCCCGACACTCTTTCTTATACTACAAGTGCGTGGTGCTCCGCTGTGACTGACTGCTATTTTGTCACTTCGTGCTGGATCACAGATGGGCAAGCAACGACGCCCACTGGTGAACAGCTGCGGTTAATGGCCATCCACAATGCGTTGCCGTTCGTGGGCTTTGGGTTTCTCGACAACTTCATCATGATCGTGGCGGTAGGTACCGCCGCATTGTCTACAAAGTGCCCCATTTTTACTAAAGACGATAGTCTTTCTTGGGATACTTCGACACAGAAATGTTGGTCTGTGTTTGTGTCTGTCTTTCTTTCTGTCGCTCGATTCAGCCACCAGAGTGAAAGGTTAACCCCTTTTGCTGAGCAACTATCCATCTTGATCTCCCGGTTGCGTTCATACTAGTGAACATTGTCAATCAAAAAGCAAATATTATGCATATCTGGGTGCAACGTCACACACGAGTACTATGTAGTGAGTTGTACTTTAGTTTTAAAATGCATAAATACTTATTGCTATTACAATAACAAGCAATGGAGTCAACCTGGGAGACAGGTACCACTGGTGGTAGCTGTTATTCTTTGCTTTCACCCAACTCCTACCTAGCCATTCATTAGAAGCTATTGTATGGTCCCTGTCGTGAGTCTGCTGTCATCGATGATGGTTGGAGCTCTTATATTATAGTGAGGTGGGTTCAGACCACAAAAAGAGCCGGATGACTGAAAGAGCGGGTGTTTCTTACGCTTTGCTAAAACGGTAAGGTGCTCTGCATTCTAGAAAATTTTCGTTTCTTGGCATTACTACCGGATGGTGCCCATATCTCACGCAGCGTTTCCAGACAGAAGACCATCATCTTTCGACGTCCTTTGCTGTGAAGCATGCAGATACGGGGCCAACTGTTTTACCTTGTTTTGATTGAGTGGCAAATATGTTAATGAAAGTGCAATCCGATACTTGAGTCCTATTTCAAAACACATAGGATTATGGTGCAGTTGATCCATTCATTAGTAGGCATATGTAAATGAGCATGTATATTTTAAGCTAGTGCAGTGAAATCTTGCTGACACGATTCTGCATAAAGTGTTTTTTCGCATTATATGATTTCCTTTTTATTCCCGGCCAACACTTTTCGAAATAACACATTTTTATGTATTTAATACAGTCATATTTTTGCCCAAAATTGGATAATTTGACCATAGAGGTGAATCATAACCAATATATCTAGAAATCCGGCACTTATTTGGCATATTAGCCCACACTGTGTTCCAACAAACCTCAGTCGGCACTTTGCAGAGCCTCTGAAGATGCAGTAGGTTTGTTTTTGCAGTGAAAAATATCACCGTGAACACCAAGCTTTGCATTCGAACACTTGGACATCGTCGTGTGGACCATTGAACACTTTGTCGCGAAAATGGAGCTGAGTGAGCAAACTGCAGCTTTTTTTTTACTTTTTAGAGAAATTTACTCCTGGTATTTGAAAAGAAGACAGCTAGTGCAGGGTGCGAATCGGCCAGCTGCTTCAATCTTGCTTCATTGAAGTTAGTTGCTGGTCGAGTATGTATGTGTTTCTTTTCTGTTTAAACTCTTTGATTAATATGATTTTTGCGTTGTACATTTTATTTTTCGATTCCTGAAAAAAAATTATAAGATTCCACTTATGTAGACAATGCTGCTGTCTGCAAAACACTAAAGAGGCCTAAGTTGGTCGATGTCGACCCTTCTTCATGCGCTACTATGAGTGCATTTATCAGACTCTTCTATGTGTGTGTGTGTTATGGCTTCGTGTGATTCTAACACAGGCACTTTTTTTTTTTTTCGTCTTTATGCAGGGTGACTACATTGACACCACCATTGGCATTGGACTTGGCATCTCAACAATGGCAGGTACTGATGTCTGCCTGCTTTCTTTATCATTATTATTACAGGCAGTGGATAATTAAGTGTCATCATTTGGCTTGAGTTGAAGTAGTGCTGCATCCGTGTAGACCGCTTTAATGAGGCCACCACAATTTTGCACTATTTTCCAATAGCCATTGTTAATTGCTAAACAAAAGAGTGAGTGGACATTGCCTGTATTAAGTTGCATTTCACATCAGATGAAGCTGACGGTTTCATCGAAATTTAACAACCCTGGTCGTGGTGGCTTTGCAGCCATTGCGAATAGGCTTCCAACATCTCTTTGTGCCGAGATTTCAATGTAGGCATCTCAGAGTTCAACAAAAGCATGGCTCACAAACAGAAGATGACACTCGCTCTCGGTGTCACTCGCGCATTACGAGAGTGTGCGAAATTTTATCACGCTGCCATGCAATGACGCTTTTGTCAAGCTTGTGTTTGTGGGTAGGGGCCAATGTGCAGCATGACAGTGCCCATTTCCGGCTGCTAGCGTGACCATACCTTAACAAGTGCGCAAGAGACGACTCAGCTGGGTATACTATAGATCCATCTTAATGTTTCTAGACAGTGTAGCTAAATGTGCGGCTTTCGGATGATGTTATCGCTTAACAACCGGCAAGGATGTGGGAAATCCTTCTCAGTTATATGTTACAATCAGTTAAGTACAGGCTTTTCAGCATTTTGTACATTTGCAGCTTGGTCGCTTCACTGAACAGTAAAACTTTCATTACAGCTGCTGGCCTGGGCAATGCCATATCAGATGCTGCTGGAATTGGGTAAGTCTGTTATGCAGTTCTTCATAGATATCTTTGTCTTGGTGCCATATCTGAACAACTGAAATGATGAGAATCTTGTGACATTTATCTGCTTCGTCAAGAACCGTTCCAAATGAACATGCCTTATTAGCTATTGGACTACACTTGACAACTACTAGTATATGCTGAAATGTGACCGTTTAGACGTTTAATTATTTCGATCTTCTTGGTTATTTGGTTGTGCAGCTTCACTTTTTCTTTCATGTCATGTTTTCCTCTTTGAGCAATCCAGCTCAAGGACTCTACCTATAACTCAGCTATTTGTCTAAGGTGATTTTAAAATATTCTGTGTAACAAAATAAATGCCTCACATGTGGTTGCAGGTGCATGCGAATACGTGTCTATAGGAAACAGAAAACAATGTGAACCACAGCACAACAGAACTGAGACCGACTAAGCTGTCTGTCTCTGTCCTGTAATTCGCGCTTTTTCTCTTTTTCTATAGACACGTGCCAAGCGGCCCAAATAAGCGAAAACTGCTCCGAGTAGACATGTACACTGATCCACTAAAATGTAGCGTTCAGGTTCCTGTGAGAAAACTGGATTTCTTCATAGAACATAAGCCTGTAATTGAAAGATATGCCGACTCACCCAGAAGTGTCTTGAATCAACAGAGCAGACGGGCGTATTTTCAGTGGAGTTTGTGTTCAGTTGACTTTTGTCACTTTCGTCACCAGGTTTACGTGGGAGTAATTCTTAAACAGTAAACTTATGCTCAGGAGGTAATGCAAAAGCAATTTGTGTTTATTCTCACTTGTGGTTACGGTGAATCAGGTAAAGCTTTCTAAGTGGGGAGCTGCGCATGTTGCATTGTTAATAAACGGAAGATGTTGTTCTTCACCCTTTCAGGTCTGCTTGGTATGTGGAGAAGCTGGCAGTCAGGATTGGTCTCCAGGCTCCAAACTTGAGCCCTGCTCAACTAGAGATGGCTGCCACTCGATGGAGTTCCAACATTGTGAGTAATGACGCACCGACGCCAGTATGCTGTGGTGCCGTACCAGTGCCACCAGTATACTCCAGTGCATGAATCAGTGTGCACTGTGAAAGTGATCCTCACGTTCACACTTTTGAATATAAAAGGGGAAAAAAAAAGAGACTGTCATCCATTTATTTTGAAACTACAAAGGAAATATGAAAGGATTTTTCGGAAGCATGCTAGAAAAAAAAAAAAAACTAGAAGAGAGCGTTGCGTGACATTTTTGAAGGTCAGCTATCAAAAATGAAAGAGCAGCGTGCTGGGAATTCGGATCTTGGCCTGATGATGTAGCAGCTTCAGAGGAGATTTGCTTGTAGATGCCAGGCATGCTGCCTCAAACTTCTTTTTCCCATGCCTGCAAAACTTTCTAGTTGTTGAAAAGGTTGCTTTAGTCCAGTGTTTAAACCTGGGACTAGAACTTTTTCAAAAAGATTGCATTGCTATCTCACCTAACCAGGAGGCTAGCAACTATAGGAGCTAAATAGGAGTCCAAGTGCAGTTGCATTACAGATGTCTCACTAAAAGTTGCAGCTCTTTTAAGAGGCAAAGCTCATCAGTGGCAACTATGTGCAGCTTAACTCGTGAATGCGATTAGGTTCTCTCAAGGAACCTCAGCAAATCCGTGAGCTATAACCTCGGAAGTACTGAGATAGAAATCCATAAATGGCTGAGATTGTCTACATTAGTTCAGAACTCCTTGCTAGTGGTGTTCTTGCCATATGAGAATCAAAGAAATCATTAAGTGTTTTGAATAAGAGCATGCTGAGCTAGTTGGCAGAGATTATTTTAACAATAATAAGCATATGGTGTTCAAACACGTACACAATATAGAAGTTGGGTAGCACAAACAAGGTCATGATAATACAAACAGTTTGTTGTCCTGGCTTTTTTCTTCTGGGATTTTTTGCACAACCCATGATTTGACATCAATAAGCATACTAGTTATGTAGTTGAAAGCTCAGTAAAATCCATTACATGCTTTTAAGGCCAACTCTGGCAATATTTTGGCAATGTCAAAGTAATGGTGCTATTATTAATGGTGCTGAGACACCCCTGTCATGGTCCTGATAGAAATACTCAAATTGACGATAGTTTTAAATAAGCAAAAAGCACAACTTGAAAACCGAAACCCAACCGAGCAGTCCTGTTTTCGTGTGACGTAAGCAGCAGAAACCAGAAACCGTGCAAGGCATGTCGGTCCCGCAGCCAGCGCAGAGTATGAAAGCTGCGAAAGCGGTGAAAAGCAGATGCTCAGGGGAAAGATGACCCCGTCTCAACAGCCACACCCCTACCAGCAAAATTTGCTTGGGCCGAGCATGACAAATCATCAGTGGCCAAGCTGTCCATGCTTGGAAAGTTATTGGTCAAGGGAAGTATGTGTTTGGGAAGTGTGACAAGCCTATCATTGGCCAAGCAAAGGAAGGCCATGCTTGGAAAATTATTGTAAACACCCCTTACCATGGTTGGCACTGTGCTGGAATACCATGCAATAGCCAACCATGTTCTTGGCATGGGAGGCAAGCAGATTAGGCTATGCAATTTCTGGCACATTTATTTTAGTTTTTTGTCTTGGCTACTATTTCATGCTCAGTTACCTTATTCTAGATTTTTGCCTACCCCCCCCCCCCACTCGGAAAGTAACAAGGCAAATATTTCTGGTGCTTCAGGTTTATTTAACTCATTATACAAGACATATACCATTTTTTTTTCATTCTTTCCTGAACTCTTGCGATTCTGAAGCGTTGCTTGGGCTCCTTTCGGAGTCGTCTATCATAGTGGCAGCCTTCTTCGCATAGGTGCACCCTCTTGATCTGAAGCAAACATGAGCCATCCTTTTGTTACATCTGAAACAGCTATGTCAGTTTTGTTAAACAGGGTATGTCTCATCTGCAAAATAAGAGAAAAAACTCGAGGTCCTTTTCTTTATTAGGCCGTCTCTTAAGCAATCGCTCTCACCAATTTTTAGCAAAGCACACAGCAGGAACATTTGTTGGGAAGCTAACTGGTTATGCTTGATTATGAGATTGACAGCACCTGCACAGATAGGAAGTGTTATTGAACTGCATGATGCATTTTTGTTACTGAAGTAGCGTGCATAGTCATGCGAGAACTCCATCAATACAAAAGAAATGAAGAAAAACAAGTTTAAAAAAAAATTACGGCATATTCACGGGGTGAATGATGATGAATGGGCGAAGCTCCAGAGGGATTCATCGGTAAACTGTGAATCTTCCGTGTAATTCGCCCAGTCGATCACCATGTAAAGACGTGAGAAACGCTGTGTGTGTATATACACAAATCAACTTTTATTTGTTCTTAGACGATGGATGGCTTGCGATGTCCCTTCATTATGACGGCTTTATGGTCTGTGAAATGAAGGGAGAGCGGTTCCTGTATGCGCGCTCGCACATCGGGATTCTGTCTGCGAGCGCGCGCTGCTGCCGCCTTGCGCTCTCTCCGCTGTGCAGCCTTATCCATCCGGCGACTCCGAGCGCGCGCCAACAGCGAACGGATTTTATTACAACGCTCCCCCTAGCGTACGTTGCTGCACTAAATCGAACGATTGCCTTCAACCAATGACACGCGCCATATGTGACATCATTCCTATTTTATAAGATCTCGCGTCTTTCATCAACTACAAGTACCGCTTTCTAGTTTATAACATCTTGCATCTTTTCATCATCAGCTACAAGTACCACCATCTAGTAAACACTACAAGAACTAAACGAGAGGTGGCTACATACAGGAGACGGTACCGCCATCTAGTGAACACTGCAAGAACTAAACTAGAGGTGGCTACATACAGGGGACGGTACCGCCATCTAGTGAACACTGCAAGAACTAAACTAGAGGTGGCTACATACAGGCTACAGGGGACGCACAGCCCACGCCCTAAGGAGCTTCGCCCCTAAAAATCCATCCATCCTTGCACCCTTTTCCAGAACATATATTCTCTCAAATGAAAAAAGGTAATTTTTTTCTGACAGTACAATGGAAGCATCATTGGTGCAGAAGCACTATTTAGTGTCCTTGTATTTTTCTTGTATGTATGTATGTACCTTTATATTCATAAACGTTACTGAGGTAGTCAATGCACCTTTATTTACGAAGGTTATTTTTCTCGTGTAACTGCTGTTGTCAATGCTTTATTTTATTTCAATGCTCATTATTGGCAGTCCTGCTGTTTAGCCATGAAGCTGACTGTTAAACGATGAAATTAGTCATGTGTTCTGGTTCTCAGCTCCCAGAAATTGGCAAGCTGATAGAACAGAAAATAAGATTATATAACATTGAAGTGGCGAACATATGGTGGCAGTGAAACTGTTTCAATGCTCAATCTTGCTCTAGATGGCAAAAGTGGACTTTTTTCAAGGAGGCAGCATATAGTATAAACTGAAAAAAAAAAATTGTATGAGAAGGTCAAGTTTCCAAACAAACATCCGTGATGCAGTATGTGCAATATCCTGGTACTAGTGAAACATTTTCTAAAGAACGGCAACCAAAATATCGCAGTATGGTGAAGTCTACATAACAAAAAAGTCATGAGAATGATGCCTATAAAAGCCAAAGCAAGAAACAAATTTATTTGTTTTTCGTCAATGCTCACAAAGCAGAACCAGCAGCAAATTTGCAGGCTTTCAAATGAAAAATTGTTCTCAGCGACCCAGCAGTAGTCCTTTGTAACCACATTAGATACAATATGATGGAGCTTTCTGTGCACGCCGTATTCAGCGCTGCTGACATTTTATAGGAATAAATAGGTGATCTGTAACAAAAAAAGTAAAAAACAAAAATTAGAAAGTTGATAAATGTAACACATGTCTAAAAGCTTTGAAAAAGTCTGTATTATATGCAGTGGTTGTGGTACCAAGCCGAAAGATAATGCTTGCTATAACAAAAAAGCATCAGTTCATCAAAATATTCATTGCACAAGTCTATGCAATACTTGCAGGGCTGGCAAAAATATGCCTTCGTTGTAGAAAATTGTGAATGAAATTCACAAAGCGCTGCAAGTATTTAGGCCCGATTCATTCTTGTAAACAGCAATTTTTGGTACAAATTTCGTAAAGTTTCCTTTTGGACAACTGGAAGAATCGTGTTTTTGTATAGTTTATTAATAGTCTGATGAGTCGCACTCACTCCATGCTAGAAGATATAACAAATATACGTTAGTAATAACATAATAGTAATAATGTAATAAATAATACAATACATGCTAGGCCTGGTGACTCTGCGCCCTTCATATGTTACAAAAAGTGTTTCTGTATGGTAACTGAAATGTGCACGCTTAGCACATTACCGTAATTTTCACGCATGGGCATTCTTCAGCCAGTATGGTGTTACCACAAATTCCGTGAAGTAAACCAGTACTGCCAGCTAAAACACTAATATTGAGACAAAAAGCTCAGAGTGTTTTGTGACTGTTCAGGTAATTATAGTGTGCAACCAAAGCTCAACACCACTTACCACACTTTGCACGCAAGCCCACAATGAACTGAAGTCGGCACGTCATACCATCGAAGCGTTGGCTACGCAGCACGGGAATTTCGCTGAGATTCGTTGACCTAAAAAAATCACCGGAGTTGGGCAGTCGTCTGTGTCTGCCGCCTCGCTGCGATTAGTGGCTACAGCTAGAGCCGCAGCGTTGTCTCAGACAGCTTTAATGTCTTAGGGGGTTCTGATATCTTAGCCAACTGTAAATGTCTGCAATCTTGTGTTGTGCCCATGCCAGGAAAACGAGCTGTAGTGACAATTACAACCTAGCAACAACAATAAAAAAACCTTGAACACCTACATCACCAGGTTACCAAGAAATCTGGGCAAGTCGGTACAGAGTTGACCATATCTAAAAATGGCACATGAGTTTATGAAAAGAAAGTAAAGTGCCCACACTGGCCAATTCACCTTCACAGGGAAGGGCTGTTGGCGTCTTCCTGGGCTGCATTCTGGGCATGTTCCCGCTGTTGTTCCTCTCTTCGAAAGAGGATGTCAAGCAGCGATCAGAAGCGCACCAGTTGCAAGAACACAAGTCTTCCACCAGTTGAGCTTGCCTCGGCGGCCCGCCATCTTTCGCCCTTCTGCCGAACCTCCTGCCAAAGATTCTCAACTTCCTGAGCGTAGTCTGATCTTTCTGGTCTGCACGTCCAGTCTTCGTTCCATTATGGACGGGTAGGCAGTTACGCACCTCTCTGCTTTTTTTCTTTGGACCGACTGCAGGCATAACCTAAACCCGGCTACTAGGTAAGCCGTAATGGACGCCTACAAACTCTCTATATTTAATAATGTCTCATGACCTTTCATGAAATCGTCTTGATTGTGCACGTGATTTACGAGCCCACTTTTGTGGTGATGTTGTTAACCCGTTGTAATTGATTATTTTATTGTGAGCTGCCATCGTGTCTCGTTGGTGTAACACTCTTGTCCGCACAGTTTTTCTTGCGAGAACTTCTGTCTGGTGATGTTTGATCGGACAGGCGAGACGGACAGGCGAGACGGACATGCTGGTTGGTCAGTTGAGCATTGTTTGTTCTTTTTTGATAGCAGCGTGCATGGAATTGCTGGGTTGTGATAATGCCGCGAGACTTAAAGCAGTGTCCCTTACAAATGCGAGAACAAATTGAAATCTTGTAGGCTTGGCTGTTGGTTTAGGAGTTGTTAAATATTGAAGCGCAACATTTTCCACCGTTGCATTTACTTGAGACGTGAGTGCTTTTTTCAGGTTAGTTAGCATACCAAATTTTTCTCGTGACTATTCACAAGCTCAGTGAGAAACGTCGTATGCCGTTAACTTTAAAGGGGTCCTGAACCACCCCTCATACTTGGTAAAAAACGCAACCTGTGGAAAGCAGACACTGCTATGAACAACTTGGTCAAATCATCCAGATTTGTGCGGAAAGGAGAGTTTACAGGCGAAGTGTGAATCGGCCATTTTCTGAGGCACCATCTTTCTCATACGAAGGCCTGTGCTCACTTTATTTGGAGCTGCCGATGCCTGCGGTTTCATATTGGAAATTACCACCGCTATATTCACAAAGCGAATGATGTAAGAGGAGCTTGCTCGGAAGTGCACGGGACATTTTTTGGTGAGACCATTTCGGTAGGAAGGCTTCTTAATGAGTTGGTGCATGATGTGTACGTCGAAGAAAGCGTTTTCGGCCAAATTTCGTGGCTGGCACTGCACAGTGTTGGCCACATTGATCGGCACGTTAACCACTTGTCTCTTTATGCCATACTGGTCGCTGCCGTGAGCCAAATGCCTAACACTCTTATATAGCAGGTGTGAAGCTATCAGGCGTTTTTTAACGGGGTTGAAAGTGGGCAGGTTAGGGGGCTTGAGAGGATATCGGTGCCCGTGCATAACACTCATTGTAGGAACTTGTCACATGCTGCAAAACGACGAAAACCAAGTGGACGTGGTCGCGAGGAGGCGAGCACCTGGGTCATCGAAAACTGACGCCTTGGTTTGTGGTGCATCATCTAGTGAGCATTCTTGGAATCACAGGAGTGGCTACCGAAGTGGCAATGGGAGAAGTGTACGCTGGCAACGCTGGTGTAGACGCTGGCGACCACTGGACAAGGTGCGAGTGTAATAAGCTTGCCGAGCAAGCTCCTAAAACAGATAGCATGCTCTTGGCAAATAACCGACATAAATAAACAGCAGCGTTTGCATCAAATGTGCTTATTGCCACCTAGTTTTGGTGCTGTAGTCCATAGTCTGCTAACATTACACAGTAGCTCCACTAGCGCCTGCAGGAATCGCAGCTGGAGAGAGCAATTGTGTTTCACCACACGTGCTCAAGGTCATTATGCGCACTAATGTAACTTCTTTTGTCCACGCAATCCCTCCCTGCCTAGCGTGTAGTGCACTTGTCTGAATGAGAAAAAGCTCTCAAGGCATTCAACAAATCTACATAACTTCGCTTGCTATTGACGGATTTGAGGAAATTTTGCAGCGATCGATTTGTGAGGCAGTAAGCTCCAATACTGAGGCCATTCGATGATAACTTGGGAAAATGGTTCAGGGTCCCTTCGAGGTGTGCACTGTTCTGTGTACTAACAGTGTGAACAAACACAACAAGTGGCACAGACACGAAAGTACTTAGTAGAGGTAACTGAAGAAGGTGCATATTTATGAAACACACTGTGTTGCCGTTCATCTAGTATCATACCTTCTCATATTGTAAGGGCCGCTGCAAGTCAGCAACCTAACCTTACTGATGTTGCGTTGAGTATATCATGCGCTGAAACGTAATGACGCAAACTCTGACGTACAGCATGTTCAATTAACAGTCAGTTTTAGATCATCTCAAGCACTTTGTTGAGCATGTTCTCTTAGCCAACGTGACGGTTGGACATTAGCTGCTAGCTCCGGTGCTCTTTTCACCATTATAGCAATCATTCACGTAGTCATATTTTAGATTTCTTTGTAGTTTGTATGTAGAGGGCGACTATTTTCGAAGCCTGCGTATCCTTAACAAACTGCACTAGTCCTGTACATATTTTGCAACCAGTTAGATATTGGTGCTTATTGGTGGGCTGCCCCAATGGCATCTTAATAAAGGTGCAAAGGTATCTTCAGCCTTTCACTTTCAATGAAATTCACTACTTCATGAGTAGTGAAGGGGCATAAAAATATGTGACACACACCTGCCAACATTTCTGAAACATGGTGGTACGCAGCTACTGTTTTTCTGTAGTGTTCCATAACAGTGTGCAGAAACTCATTCACGATGCACGTGTGCAAACTAATTGCTATCATTTGAAAGAGAGGCATCGTACAGGACGGAATGTATGAATGGGTGTGTTGGTCGAATGAAAACTTAAAGGTGAAAATTGATGAGACAGCCTGAGCGTCTTGCCACATCTGTTCACATTTGTTTGCATTCGTTATACAGGTTGTTTGACTATCGACGCATTTATGAGGCTCCCGCTTAAACTGATTGTACAGAAACTGATGTTTTGTACAGAAACTGTTTACATTAAAAAACGCATCGCTGTAAACTGAGGCTACTAGAAAAAACCTCACTAATCTAGAAGAAACTTCATATTGGACCAATATATGAAGAACAGACAAGCTCGCTGTGCTGAGGTGTCACATGGTTTGGTGAAACTTCACCTGGGAGTGAGAATTGAACCAATTATCATTGTAAAGCACATCAGCACGATAGATCGCCGGTTGTTTCTTGTATATGCCAGTGCGTAT
The DNA here is from genome assembly GCF_013339725.1 of Rhipicephalus microplus. Lineage (NCBI taxonomy): Eukaryota > Metazoa > Arthropoda > Arachnida > Ixodida > Ixodidae > Rhipicephalus > Rhipicephalus microplus. The sequence goes on along the minus strand of NC_051167.1, from coordinate 129,946,443 downwards.
ATCATACACGACTGGTTAGGATTTGCACGCCCTTACCATATATTTGAGGTAATGTGTTCATTGCGACAAAACAGGTGCACAGGAATTAGAAATTTTCAGTCGATATTTCTGTTTAGTGTTCCTTAAAATTGCACTAGCTTGATGTTACTGGCACAAACTGTGCATACCTGCATGTTGTGGGGTTGGAGTGCTAAAAATCGGCACCTGCAAAATGCTCAAGATCGCATTCACATGTACAAGGAACAGTTTTGCACATATAAATAAATGGCATGCAATACACCAAACACGCTTAATTGCAATGGCAGCTAGCCAGGTAGCTATAACTTAATGGGCCTGAGCACTGAGCTGCGGCTTACTCGTTGCAAGTCTATGCCAGAAGCTTGATTTTTATTTTGGGATTAGTGGTGTTGGGTTTGTTGTGTGCATTGAACATCTACCTTGCTGGGGCCACAACGCTGAGAAGACTACCGAGTGTTCGGCACACAACATCGCTGAGCTGACGTTTTATGTTTTTCTCAAGCCCATATTGCACAAACATCTGTAATAATCATCCGCTGCTGGAATGTCTTTAACTTTGTGTAGCTATTTAGTGGGTTTCGTCATATTGTTGTAATGTTTAGTGTAGTATATAGACGTGTTTGTGTGTACATTGAAGCTCATATTATTTTCCACTCTTTAGTCCCTCTTTTTATGGGAATCTTTTATTACAGTGCCAGCTCACCTACATAACAATCAATGCCATCCTTTGGCTCAAAGGGAACACTTGAGAGCTTGAAGAAGGCTAGATAGTGCAGAATTCACATCAGTGTGTGTGTGTGTGTCTCTAAACAAAAAGTCACCAGGGTAGCTACTTTAGATGAGGCCAGAGGATGAGACATGGAGAAGACAGTTTAGAAAACATAGTTATTGTTACTATGCTAAGATGCACAGTCTGGAGGTTTTTATAGAACTTCACTTATAAAAACTTAGTCCAGTTCTTCAGTTAGGATATAAATAGTTTGAAGGAGTTATAAGTCACTCTGCTAATAATCAGTTTGTATTTAGTTGCTCTGAGTGGGTAATGGTTTATCTAAGCACCAGCATTCTAAGCTGTAAAAGCAGTACTGTAGCCCTCACATATGAAATAATGAGGTGTGTATGCACACCGCAATTCAACTGCTTTAAAATAACAACCTAATTAAAAGCCAGATGTTAAAAGCCCTGACCGTTCACTTTTGCTGATATTGCACCATTTGCAGATACAACTTTGCCCCATAACACTTATCATTGATGTGGCTGTTTTCCTTCTCTGACATGCATGGAGCATTTTCCCATAAAGGTCTCCAGAAAGTTCTCTGTTCTCTAGAAGATTCAATCTGGCATTCTTTGGTTATAAGTAGTCCTTGTGTCAGTAAGCACCAATAAGAGAGTGTAATCATGTTAACATCCCAAAAGGTGTAAATTCTATGTCTAAAAGGTAGTCACCACGGTGTTTTAGGTTAGTGTACACCTAAAGTTAAGGAGCTCAAACAGCTTAAATGTTAAAAAGGCATACAAAGATGTATAGAAGGTGTACAAAAGGGGCTGACAGGCCACAGAGCCTTCATTTCATGAAATCATTTGGGTGTGCTGTATAGAGAAATCCCACTTGGATGGAAATATCTCCACAGAGTGTGTGATCACATTAGCAACCCGAGATTCTAATTCTGCAACCTGAGGGTTCAAATATTTTATCTATGTCTAAGAAATTTTTGGAAATTGCATCCTGGCATATACTGATCGTGGCTTTTGTCGTGTTCCTCTGCACCGAGATTCAACAGTGCCTCTCTCTTGTATTGCTGGGAGACACCACACCGAGATTCCCATGACGGCCTTTGTGATAAACAGGGTTCTTGCCAAGAAAATTTCTGGAAACCCTACCATCATGCATTCAGAGCATTTTTTTAGATGCCACAGTGTCCAAGTGTTTGCTCTGCGTTTCAGGTTACGGGATGAGTGCATACAGTAGAGCTTGCTGCGACAACTTTCGTGGGACGGTTTTGCTTGCTTGAGAGTTTCTGGTGAAAATGACTGCCATCTGGAATTGCTTATTTAGGCTAAATAGCCGTTCATTCATGCAACATATTTTTATAATTGCTTGATGTTGACAGCTTTAGTTGGAATTTTATGTTTTGTGAAAACATTTAAGTGCGCAAGTCACAGATGCCTGCCAGTTTTGCAGAGCAATATTATGTTCCAAGTCCCTCATTCCAAAATATATAAGCTTGCTTTGGAAGTGGGCACTTAAGCTTGCACTGTCTCGAGGGCTGTTGTTCTAGTGGACTGCTGTATTGTATCTATATTTAAAGCTGCCCATACAATCGCCACCCATTCAGCCTGTGAGTTGTGATATCTTTTACCTGTGCTTGTTAATATATGCAGTGTTCACCTATTTTGCTGCTAAAATAAGATAATATAGCATCGTCCCGATGCTCTGCTGACGTGTGTTTGAAAGCAATATACCATGACCAAACATGCATCAGGACTCTGGTGCCTATATTTTGTTGACACTGTACTTGTTTGTATTGTTGCTGTTATAATGTGCATGACTCCTTCACACTTGTCTTTATGTGAGTTCGCTCTTTAATAACAGTCATATTTTTAAATTTATTTAATAACATTTCTTTAAAGAAAAAACAATAACGAAGATTATGTACAAGTATGTTTGATATACAGCAATTATTTATAAGGTTGCACCCTCGTATTGTGTTATCGAAGTTCAATGCACTGAGCAGATAGTGTATTGCTTGTGTGACATTGATAAATTTTCATGGGAAAATTACTTATTTTTAATTGTGAAGAATCATTAACATGGTTTAAGAAACAGTCTTTTGATGGTGGAAAAAAATTGTTTTTGTCTGGAAGAAACACCCAGCCTCTGAGGTGGGGCATACCTTTTACTTGCTTCTGTAAAATACAATAAAGATGTATCAGCATTTGGATAGCGTGCTTTATCTAATGCAAGCCCAAAGGGACTGCACCACTGCTCAAGCAAGTTGAGCTGAGCACTGTAGGTGGAGTATTTCATCCAGTTTTTGCATACTCGCTGTGCCCCTGCTTGGTACGTAAATTAACCCCTTGGGGGCGGGGGCTTTTGCCATACATGTGTGGCCATACATGTGTGGCATCACTTAGCAGGCGCCAAAGGGTTTTCGTTGTACATGTATGGCATCGCCTGTATTTATAAAACGGGCGCCTTTTTCGATCATTTCTCTTACTTGGCAGCGCCACCACGTTGGTGTAGTGGCTAAGGTGTACTCGGCTGCTGACCTGCAGGTCGCGGGATTGAATCCCAGCTGTAGCAGCTGTATTTTCGATGGAGGTGAAAATGTTGTAGGCCTGCATGCTCCGATTTGGGTGCACGTTGAAGGACCTCAGGTGGTCGAAAATTTCGGCGCACTCCGCTACGGCGTCTCTCATACTCATATGATGGTTTTGGGATGTTGAACCCCAGGTATAAAAAAAATTGATTTATCTGCAATGCATCAAAATAGTAAGGTCGTTGCAAACCTTCACTGTCAATTTCTTAAAATTTGCTAGCAGTCTTACAAGATTGATTTCCTGGCTTCATTTCGCCAAAAAAAATATGCTTACGGATAATTTATTTCTGATACTCGGAGGCAAATATTTTTTATATGACTATGTCTATATCGTAATAGATTGTTCATTATTTTATCTTTTTATTTTTATGCTTACTTGTGCCGAGGATCTTGACTGTTCGAAATCAAACAAGTTGTGAGTTTAAGCAGCACCATCCCTGTGTTGTTCACCGTTATTTTGGGGGGGCTTCTTTTAACCTGTCAGCGCACATTTAACACTTGACAGCATGAAATCGTTCATTGCAGGTTTATCACGCTTCATTTAGTTTGTCTGCGGAGAGGCTAGAATACATGCGAAATGTTGAGTCAGACAAGTCAAAACGCACCGACCATGTCGTCACTCCCACGTATTGAAATGTCACTTCCGTTCTCAGAAATAGCCCTTGTGGATCGCTCTAGTTCAACAATGATGTGCTTTGTCCGATGAAATAAAAAAAATTACACTCATCTCTCTGTAAAGGAACCCTGATATGCATGCGAAGCAGCTATAGGGGTGACGTTGGGTGACAGACACTGAACCGCGTAGCTTACACTTTGATGCGGTACTGACCGTTACGGTGCGTGAGGTGCCGCATACTCAAGAACGGCAAACGCGGGGCCATCTGACATTCTTTAACATCTAGGGCTTCTCCAATCAGGAAGATAAATCTAGAGCTTTTGGAAAAATCGTAGTGCACAATTTCCCATAGTGCGATCGTATTTGAATGAAATAGGCTCCTAAGCTTTTCCAATACGGAAAGTAGACGTATAGCCTTTGCAAAACTTGTAATTTTAGATATCCCATTGTGTGGTCGTATTTGAATGAAATTGACTCCTATGCCTTTTTTCAATCATGAAGTCTATAGTCTTTAGAAAAATCGTAATTCACGATTTCCCATGGTATAGTCGTATTTGAATGAAATCGACTCCTAAGGCTTTTTCGAGCACAAAATTAAGCCCATGAGTAACCCTGTATCCTTGGTAAAACTCGTAAATTCAGATATCCCATGGTATGGTCGTATTTGAATGAAATCGACTCCTAGAGCTTTTTTGATCAGGGAAGTAAACCTATAGTCTTACCCATGTCGCGCATATTCTTCTGTGCGCTCTACGCCGTAGAGGCTCGTTATAGCCGAGAACTTTAGTGGCCCCTCCCCTTTTAGATAGACTGCCTCACCGAAACTAGCTTACAGACATACTGTTACAAGCTGCCACTCTAGCGTCGCCAGCGCGAAGTCGGCGACGGGAATGACAGCAGGTTAGTTCGTTCCGCTCGCAAGCAGAGACAGTGAAGAGATCAGAGACGTGAGAAAACAAAAACTTCACTCTAGTGATATTGCAGCACACGGGATCTAGTACAACACTTCAATACAACTAACAAAATACATCAACACTTGATACAACTAAAAAATATATAAAACCAAAACAATAAACCAGCTTACGAGAGAGAACTATTACAAGCTACACAAACTAACAACAATAGAACTACGGAGTAGAAAGTTCGAAGATATAAACAGGTGGAGGCATACGTGTGATGACCGGCAGCGTTGCGTCCCCGACGATCGGATGCGAGAAGTCGAAGAGAGTTCTGGCACGACTGCGATGTCGGCGGTGTTGCAACGCTGGTGGCTCCGGGAGGCTAGTGCTTGCAGGTGACTTCGAGCAGGTTGAGCTAACTCGAGGCGAAGTCCCGATGTCTACGTTGCAGACGTTAATATCGCGTCACAACTAGACGAACGGCTCAATTTAGGTGGCCAGCCGATACAGAGCCACACTAAAAACTTCTAGAAGAGATACTTGTTGATATGTTTTTAAACCATGTTGGTCAGCGACTAGACTGCCTAGCAGGGCAAAATCCTGCGCTTAAATCCCCCTCGTGTCCCCTCGCTCTCTTCCTTGGGGACAAGAGACCGCTACATGGGCCCAATCATGCGCGTTTCATTAATAAAAACTCCGCCCCAAAATATATTGACCCCACCCCTTTTTAATTAGGAGAGGGCCCTCAACTAGCAAGAGTGACCACCTGTTGGGGGGCTGTCATACGGCTTGGCCACCAGAGGTTTTCCCACGGTTTTCCCGTGGGAACGGTCAGATTGTTTGGCTCTCGGCTGGTGCGTCCCGTAGTCTAATCCTTGTTCGGGGTACATCGCGGCCTTCCACGACACTGCAGACGCCTCCGCAGGTACAAAGGATCAAACGTCGGCGGCGACGTTCGAAGAAGAGCACCCAATTCTGCACTTCCCGGCTTTCTTTCATGCGCCCGCTGTTCCCACGGTCAGCGGAAGAGTACGGCGCCCGTTAATTGCCGTGACGTCGGGTCGCAAAAATGGCAGTCCGTGACATTGCCCCCCACTTTCAGAATGTTATTCATAACATTTGCTCACACGGAGGGGAATTTTTCGACAACAAGGAACAAAACACCACCAACAAGGGAGACATGAGGACTGTCCTTCTCATACACAACATAAATAGGCAGAGTGCATCAAAGTAACAACAAAAGGGAAAAAACAATTGTTAGAGTACCAGCTTCAGTTACACGCAACAATATCAATGCGCCATACAAACAAGAAAAAGAAATAGCCGTGTACGGCAGCCATCAATACAGAATACACTGCACGAATGTATACTACGAAACAAAACTGAACAGGTGCGCTCCTCTACTGTAGTGAAATCCTTCAATGTGCATTACAACATGTAAAACAACCAATGCACCAAGCAAAAAGAAAATAACTCAAAATACACTTCTTATACAATGAAATACGCACATACAAACAGAAAACAAACGACGAAAGGAATGAATAAAAAAATAACAAGCTCCCCAGACCTCAAGAACTATATCCGGCTCAAGTAATCGGCTCCCACGTTTTCGCTACCCTTAATATGCGTAATGGTGAACTGGTACTCTTGGAGTAGTAAACTCCATCGAAGTACTCGAGCGTTCAGCTGTTTTGCCTGTTGGATATAACTCAGAGGCTGGTGGTCTGTCTGGACACAAAAATGTACTCCATATAAGTACATGGAGGAGGAGGAGGAAGGGAAGAAATGAAAGGCAGGGAGGGCAACCAGACGCACGTCCGGTTTGCTACCCTGCACTGGGGGAAGGAGTGAGGGGATTAAAGGAGAAGAGAGAAGTGAAAGGCAACGTGTGTGTAGATGTGACCTTGTCCATTGCACGCTTATAAGCGGTCGCGTAGTCCGGTCGTCTTTAGAAAACTTAGCAATGCCCGCGTCGCTTTGCTGGCCAGCGACGCGTAGAGCCATGAGCCAAGTATCTTCTCTTCGGAAAAAGGTCTACGGTCTGGCGTCTCTAACGTTTCGCGTAGCAAGTTGCGTTCGCTCGCAAAACGTTCGCATGAACCCAGTAGATGTTCTATTGTCTCGTCAGTGTCGCACGATTCACATCGGGAGCTATCCGCCATTCATATGCGAAAAGAGTACGCCTTTGTAAAAGCTACTCCTAACCACAGGTGGCACAGTAAAGTTGCATCCTGGCGGGAGAGGTCCGATAGAACTTTAAGCTTTCTCGATGGGTCCAATTTGTGTAGGCGGCGGTTCCTGACACTGGGGTCACTCAGCCAAGTTTCCGACATGGTGTTAGCGAACGAGTGAAGGCCCCTTGCAGCGTCGGTTCTCGACAATAGAATTGGGGTTGTCTGGGCGTCCGCGTGGGCGGATCGGACAGCATTATCAGCAAGGTCATTACCGACAATACCACGATGTCCCGGTAACCACTGGAACACCAAGTCATGTCCTTTTGATAAAACTTCGTGAATCACTTCTCTTGTTTCATTCACCAGTTGTTGATGCTCCCTCTGTCGTAAAGCTGATTGCAAGCTCTGAAGGGATGCCTTGGAGTCGCAGAATACAGCCCATTTTTGAGGTCGGGCTTCCGCGATATAAAGTATAGCAGCACGTAAGGCGGCAAGCTCCGCTGCTGTGGATGTTGTCCTATGCAACAGTTTGAGCTTTATAGTGACCTGGTACGCCGGGATGACAACAGCACCTGTGGAGCTGTCAGCCGAGACCGATCCATCGTTGTAAATGTGGGTCCTCTGGCCGTATTTTTCGTTGAGTAGCGACAATGTCACCTGTCGTAGGACCACTGTTGAATGATGGCTCTTGTTCGTTATTCTTGTTCGTTATCGGGCAGCATTATCAGCAAGGTCATTACCGACAATACCACAATGTCCCGGTAACCACTGGAACACCAAGCCATGTCCTTTTGATAAAACTTCGTGAATCACTTCTCTTCTTTCATTCACTAGTTGTTGATGCTCCCTCTGTCGTAAAGCTGATTGCAAGCTCTGAAGGGATGCCTTGGAGTCGCAGAATACAGCCCATTTTTGAGGTCGGGCATCCGCGATATAAAGTATAGCAGCACGTAAGGCAGCAAGCTCCGCTGCTGTGGATGTTGTCCTATGCGACAGTTTGAGCTTTATAGTGACCTGGTACGCCGGGATGACAACATCATTTCGCCCTGTTGCCCTCGCAAGTTGCGTAGGAAAAGTCATGGAAAGGATGATACACGCCTAGAATGGTACCTCGAGCGCTACAACATATACCCAAACTGCATGACGGGTTTTCGGCGAGGTAGGTCATCTCTTGACAATGTGATTGATCTCACAACATTTATCCAGCAACAGAGGAGCCTCAAGCGCATACCACTGGCACTCTTCCTTGACGTCAAAGGGGCTTATGATAACGTAACACATAAAGCCATCCTAGACTCGTTGGAAGCTGTTGGAATCGGTGGTCGGATGTTCCAGTGGATCCAGGATTATTTGACGAGAAGGTCCTTTTTTGTACAAACCTCAGATGAACCTACCACCAATTACTATACCTCCCGTGGCGTCCCTCAGGGCGCCGTATTAAGTCCCACTTTATTTAACCTCGTGATGGTAGGACCTCGTGAAATTTTGCCAAGTACCATCCTCATATCCATATATGCTGACGATATTTGTCTATGGACTTCGGCTGTAACTCGTCTACAAGTACGTGCAAGAGTCCAGCAGGCTGCCACCCTGACATGCTCATATCTCCGCAAGTAAGGTATTTCCGTCTCAACAGAGAAGTGTGCTTTGGTTGCGTTTACTCGCAGAGCCATGACACAATACCCCGTTACCATCAATGGACAAAATATTCCATACCAGAAGAACCATCGCTTCCTGGGTGTGATTATTGACAGGGACCTTTCGTGGAGTGCCCACTGCAATTACCTGAAGAGAAGGCTAACTTCCATCGTCCATATAATGCGGTTCCTCTGCGGAAAATCTTGGGGCGCATCGATAAGGTCAATGATGCAGCTATACAGGGCACTGTTTCTGGGATTTTTGCGCTACAGCTTGCCGTTACTGGCAAGTACGTGCAAGACGAACATCCGCACTCTCGAAAGTCTGCAAGGACAAGCACTACGCGTGTGCTTAGGATTGCCGCGGTGCACCTCAACCTACGGGGCAATTATGATCGCAAGAGAGCATCCAATTCGAACATTCATCACCACTGACAATTTCAGAGCCCACATAAGACACCTCTGCCGGGTTCCTGGTCACCATTTTGCAGTGTTGCCACTTCAAAGACCACACGCGATGTTTTCAAAGATTATTTCTGCCCATAGAGAATGCCTTCCATTTGGCTTCACTCCAGCAACAAGACCAGCGTCACCCCCGTGGTGCCTACAACAACCACAGGTGTGCCCCACCATTCCGGGAATAAGTACATGGAGAATTTCTGAATTCCCCATACCAACGCGAGACATTCGCGTTCGATAATACTAAAGGAAGCCTCCCGTGGAAGCAGCTTTCGGCTGGCATAAGCTGTGGGGTGGAGCTTGCCTTCGTAGGCCTGCATGAGCACGGCTCCGAGACTTGTGTCCGATGCGTCCGTTCGAAGTACGAATGGTTGGTGCAAATTTGGTAGCCGTAGTAGCGGCTCCGCAGAGAGATGTTGTTTGAGGCTTCGAAAAGCCTCCTCGTGGCCTGCTGTCCCTCTCCTCGTATCTTCTCAGTAAGTTGGCGTGGAAGATTTTTCTGCCGCCAGCCGTGTCTACGACGTAGTCAGCTTCACCTTTCTTTTCCCGGACTTCAAAAGGGCCCTTCCATTGCAGCAGCAGCTTGTTCGTGTCGGTTGGAAGTAAAATCAGTACCTTGTCTCCGGGGTTGAAACTCCGCTCCTTCGCCTTTCGATTGTACAGCTTCGTGTACCGTGCTCCGGCTTTTTCCAACTCCTCGTGTGCCAGGCGGCACGTTTCCTCCAAACGGTTCCGAAGGTCGAAGACATGCTGGTACGTCGTCTTAGCTTCTTCAATCAAGTCGGCGTTCGTCCACAGCTCCTTCATTATCGCCAAGGGTCCCCTCACACGGCGGCCGTAGAGAAGCTCGAAGGGTGAAAACCCCATACTGGCCGTGCGGAACCTCCCTATAGGCAAAGAGGAGAGGGGCCAGGTAGCGGCCCCAATCTCTCGGTTTTTCGGCGCACATGCGCTTCAACATTAATTTTAAGGTGCCGTTGAATTTTCCACCAAGCCATTCGCCATGTGGTGATATGGAGTGGTGTGGAGCTGGCGCACGGAAAGGAGCCGCGCTACTTCCTTCATCAGGTCCGATAAGTTCGTGCCACGGTCGCTCAGTACCTCGCGGGGGACACCAAATCGGGAGAACATCTCGACCAGGGCTTCGGCCACTTGCTCAGTTTCGATACTCGGGAGCGCCACTGCATCTGGATACCGAGTGGCATAATCCATCAAAGTCAAAATGTATCGGTTCCCATGCTTTGAGGGCGGGTGAATCGGTCCCACTATATCGATCACCACTCGCTTGAACGGGGTGTCGATTATGGGTGCCCTCCCCAGTGGAACATGTGGTACACGGCCCTTTGGTACGGTGCGCTGACAAATTTCACATAAGGCGACGAACCTTTTTACGTCAGCTGTGATGCCTGGCCAAAAGAACTCCTCCGAGATCCGGTCCTTGGTTTTCTGCGTGCCCAAGTGTCCTGCCATTATACCACCGTGTGCTGTTTTAAGCACAGCTTCTCGGTGGCAGTGCGGAACGACTAATTGGCGTACAAGCCGTCCGTTGGCCTCTGTGTACTGTCGGTACAGCAGTCCCTGCTCTTGTTTATACTCGACGCTTCCCTTCTCATTTCGGCATGTTTGCTTCCTGCCGATCTTCTCGAAACACTGTTTGAGTGTTGCATCTCCCCTCTGCTCGCAGCCATAGTTATCTCCTGGCAATCCCGCCGTGGTCCCAGGCGTACGTAAAGCTTGGCAAATTTTTCCGGCTGTGCATGTGCTTGGGAACGGGTGATAGCTGCTACAGGCTCTTCCCTCAACTCCTTTGTCGAGACAGGTTTTTCAGTCTTCTTTCTGGAATCATTAGGAGGTCTTACGCCATCGATATCGCCCAGAATGATGTCATACAGTGGATCTTGCAGGCATATAGTGCTGTCAGATTGTCAGTAAAGTAGGGGTGTCCAGCTCAATCTGTGCTTTGGGCAGCATCCTCGCTGTTCCGTCAACCAAGTAGACGAGTCTGCTTGTACCTGTCAGCTCGTCTTCCTTCACCAACTTCTTCCGCACGATTACTGTGTTGCACCCCGTATCCCGCAACACTGATATGTCTGTGCCTCGGAGGGTCCCGGTGGCCACTGGTAGGTTCTCGGCCAGATTTTTCAGCTGTGTCACCCTTACGGCGTTGACGACGGGGACTTTTTCGCCATTCCTAAGCTCGATATACCCGTCGCATATGGGATCCTCACGCGTTTCCCTTGGTGCGTAGAGGCAGGACGCCGTGAGTGAGTTATTTGCTCCTGACCGGCAGTCGTTTGCCCTATGTCCTTTTTTCCCACACTTGAAGCAGACGATGGCTACATTAGCGGCAGGTCTGTTGCGACACAAGTGCGGCGGGTGATTCCCACGATTGCAAATATAGCACCGTGGTAGTGGTGCATGGCTGTTGCCCCCTTTCTCGTATTTCCCCTTCTCGTCCGGTATGGGACCATCTTTCTTTGTTTTCCCAAGGCTTGTTCCACCCTGAGCTTCCAAAAACTGGTCTGCCAGCTCAAGCATGTCTCCCAAAGATTCCGCCCTCCTTTCTATCAAATATAATGCCAGGTTCGAACCACATCCATGCAAAAACCTCTCTCTAATCAACAATGCACGGAGGGACTCGAATTCTGTCTCAGTTTTGGACAGCTCAATCCATCAATCGAAGTAATGTCTTAAGCGAGCCGCGTACTGTGTTGCTGTTTCACCCCCTACTGGCCTCTCCTTATTAAACTTCTCTCGGAACCCATCCGCCGTGAAGCGAAAGCGCTTCAGGAGGGCGGTTTTAACCTTGGTGTAGTCCGCTGCATCTGTAGGTGGTAGCCTGCCATAAACACTTAGCGCCTCTCCTGTAAGACATGTCGAAAGCGCCGTCGCCCACTGGCTTTCAGGCCACTTTTGCCCTCTGGCGATGCTCTCAAACTGGCGTATAAACGCATCTAAGTCGTCCCTTCCTTCGTCAAAGGTGACGAGCAGTCTACCTGTGTGTATTCTAAAACTCGGCTTCTCCCCGGCATCGCCGTGCTCACTGCTAGATCGGCTCACCTTGCTACTCTCACTGAGGCGAATCTTTAATTGCAGTAACAGCACTTCCCGTTCTCCGGCTTTCCTTGCCGCTTCCATTGCCGCTTCTCGTTCTTTCTCCCTTTCTTTGCGTTCTCTCTCCTTTTCTTCGCGCTCTCTCTCCCTTTCTTTTTCCTTTTCCTCCCGGGCCAGTGCCCGCTCTTCTCTGGCTAACGCCTGCGCCTGTTCCTGCTGCTCCTTAACCCATTGTCTCAGTTCGGCGCCCTCGAGGCCTAACTGCAACGTGCGCGATCCACTTACCAAATCCATACACTCCATACTGCTAGCTGTCACTATAATTCCACTATAAAAACAGCGCAATCATATGCAAGATGCAACCGCTTCAACTGTACGGCTCTATCACCACGCTGTCCGCATGGTTCTCGTTCACCCCTCACTGTCTTACTCTTGTATGGAACGTCCTCGTCGCGGACGCCAGTTTCGTTACAAGCTGCCACTCTAGCGTCGCCAGTGCGAAGTCGGCGACGGGAATGACAGCAGATTAGTTCGTTCCGTACGCGAGCAGAGACAGTGAAGAGATCAGAGACGTGAGAAAACAAAACAAACTTTACTCTAGTGATATTGCAGCACACGGGATCTAGTACAACACTTCAATACAATTAACAAAATACATCAACACTTGATACAACTAAAAATACATATAAAGAAAACAATAAATCAGCTTACGAGAGAGAACTATTACAAACTACACAAACTAACAACAATACAACTACGGAGGAGAAAGTTCGAAGATATAAACAGGTGAAGGCATACGAGTGATAACCGGCAGCGTTGCGTCCCCGACGATCGGATGCGAGAAGTCGAAGAGAGTTTTGGCACGGCTGCGATGTCGGCAGTGTTGCAACGCTGGTGGCTCCGGGAGGCTAGTGCTTGCAGGTGACCTCGGGCAGGTTGAGCTAACTCGAGGCGAAGTCCCGATGTCTAATTTGCAGACGTTAATACCGCGTCACAACTAGACGAACGGCTAAGTTTAGGTGGCCAGCCGATACAGAGCCACACTAAAAACTTCTAGAAGAGATACTTGTTGATATGTTTCTAAACCATGTTGGTCAGCGACTAGACTGCCTAGCAGGGCAAAATCCTGCGCTTTTAAATCCCCCTCGTGTACCCTCGCTCTCTTCCTTGGGGACAAGAGACCTCTACATGGGCCCAATCATGCGCGTTTCATTGATGGAAACTCCGCCGCAAAAATATATTGGCACCACCCCTTTTTAATTAGGAGAGGGCCCTCAACTAGCAAGAGTGATCACCTGTTGAGGTGCTGTCATACGGCTTGGCCACCAGAGGTTTTCCCACGGTTTTCCCGTGGGAACGGTCAAACTGTTTGGCTCTCGACCGGTGCGTCCCGTAGTCTAATCCTTGTTCGGGGTACATCGCGGCCTTCCACGACCCTGCAGACGCCGCCGCAGGTACAAAGGATCAAACGTCGGCGGCAATGTTCGAAGAAGAGCACCCCATTCTGCACTTTCCGGCTCTCTTTCATGTGCCCGCCGTTCCCACGGTCAGCGGGGGAGTACGGCGCCCGTTAATTGCCGTGACGCCGGTTCGCAAAAATGGCAGTCCGTGACACGTACCAATTTTTAACATTGTTCACTGCACAATACAAACTGTGTATTATCGAACCTAACGTAAGCAATATATCTGCTAATGAGGACAGTTCTTTTAATCAAGGATCTTTCTCCACGCCTTTTTTAAAGTGATTTACTGTTTCGTACCTCTGCATTATCGGTTGTCACGTATTAAAAAAGAAGCTTTTCAATTTAACGGTTCCCCTGAAGTGTTGAATTCACCGCAGCAGATGTTGAAAACCACTCGAAAAAGTTGAGGCCCCTATCACCTATGATAAGGACCAACTTTTGCCTGGCGTCACATATATTCGGCGCACCGTTCGTGACGGGAAGTTGGCTTCCCACCAATACAGACCGTGGGAACATTTTTGGGGCTGAAAATGACACATTTGAGACGGTGCGCACGCATAGCTATTTCTTCGCTGCAATGTGTGACGTCAGATAAAAGTTTGGCCTTATCGCAGGTGATAAGGGCCTCAACTTTTTCGAGGGGTTTTCGACATCTGCTGCGGTGAAGCCAACTCTTTAGGGGAACCCTTCACTCGGGGTGTTCCTACTGTAATACGAAACAACTGACAATGCTTGCGTATGAAAAGAGTAATCCTTGTAAAAAATGCGTAGAGAGGGGCCCTTAAATAAAGTAACTGTGCAAAGTATTAGAAACGTCCCTTACGTTAGGTTCAATGAGACAAGATATTTTTTTTTCTTCCCTGCGCCCCGCCGCGGTGGTCTAGTGGCTAAAGTACTCGGCTGCTGACTCGCACGTCGCGGGATCAAATTTTGGCTGCGGCGGCTGCATTTCCGATGGAGGCGGGAATGTTGTAGGCCCGTGTGCTCAGATTCGGGTGCACGTTAAAGAACCCCAGGTGGTCGAAATTTCCGGAGCCCTCCACTACGGCGTCTCTCATAATCTTATGGTGGTTTTGGGGCGTTAAACCCCACATATCAATCAATCAATCAATCAATCATTTTTTTGCATAATTGAGCGGTTGACAGGGTTCGCAGTTAGAACATCTGTGAGGTAATTTCTATGAGGCTGTGTATAACTAGGGGGTGGTGCCATCAAAGTTCGTGACAATAAGAAGCTCGTTGTTAATTTCCTCACCATTTCGATGCCAAATTGCAAGGAATAATTTTTGTCAAAACTTTATATCTTCAGTTTCGTCATTCGATTGGATTCAGGAAATTGACTATTTCCGACCGCTATAGATTTACCTCTTTCTTCAAGAACGCGAGGAAACTGCGTGCGTCAAGGTTCAGACACACAATTGCATCATTTAATAATGAAGAATGTGCTGCATAATGTACAGACAAACTTCTACACCGTCTTATCAAGCCGTGGCAGTAGCCGAGTCGGAATGGTGGTTGGCTCGAAACTGAAAGGTCGCTGGTTAAAACCCCTGTGCCAGTAGCCGTGAAGAAACACGGCGATGTGGTTAAGGGCGCTAATACGCTGAAATCATTTTTTTTTTTATAATTGACCTGCAGTTTCTGAGCAGACCAAGTTCCAAACACTGCATGATGTGTCGTGGCGGTAGTTGAGTGCATATGGTGTTCAGTTCAGTACCAAAAAGTTGATGGTTCAAGTTAAACAGTGGTCATCAGGATGTCATCTGCGTACACTAGTGCCAAAACTGAAATACATGTAGTGTCACATACTAGAAATATCCCCGCCGCGGTGGTCTAGTGGCTAAGGTACTCGGCTGCTGACTCGCAGATCGCGGGTTCGAATCCCGGCTGCGGCGGCTGCATTTCCGATGGAGGCGTAACTGTTTTAGGCCCGTGTGCTCAGATTTGGGTGCACGTTAAAGAACCCCAGGTGGTCGAAATTTCCGGAGCCCTCCACTACGGCGTCTCTAATAATCATATGGTGGTTTTGGGACGTTAAACCCCACATATCAATCATTATCACATACTAGAAGTATATTTTGGAGGAGCGGCACTGCGGGTGGGGTTTACTGGTGTAAAGCAACGACCTTCAATTAACATAATGCATTTATTTTAGTTGAAAAAAGTGTAATTTTTTTTTAGAAAACGGGGGCCATTATCTACCACAGCTGCGGACCCCAAAAGCCGCTATGTAGCTGTCTGTCTGCATGTCCGTCTGTTTGTATGTCCGTGCTTCCATATAGTGAACACTCCAAATAACGCCATCTCGCATCTTTTCATCATATATTCATCATATACAAGTACCGCCATCGAGCGGACATTCCAAGGACTAAAACGAGAGGTGGCTACTACATACAGGATACGCACGACCCACGCACGCCTTAAGGAGCTTCGCCCCTAGAAAAAAAGTCACAGCTTTGCCACAAAGGCGAAGCAATGAACGCGATAGCAACAAATTGGAAGGTCACGCGCAGAATCGCAAGCAGATCAAAACGCGGCCTGTGTTTTTCAGGCACAAAAGACGCACAAAACGTACTCACAGGTACAGATTAACACGAATAAGCGTCTCAGTTGTTACTTCGCTGTGTATGAAAAGCGCGCCCTTTTTGCAAACGGAGGCTGTGCAACGATTGCAGTGATCTTTGTGCGCCCAGTAACCACAACAGAATCGTTGCGACGAAACTCAAAGGCTAGCCAAGACGTACGATTCTCCCCACTGCATGATAAGGGTGCGCGATCGAGCGTACACCCCTCATTCTCTACGCGGCAAAGTACGCGTGAGAGATGAGAGCCGCCGCGTGCTCTCTGCGCCATCTTGCTGATAATGCTGAAAACACTATAGTCCCCCTCCCATCCGAGATTCCCGCCAACAGCGGTAAGTGGTACATATGAATAGCTTGCCGTTTGAACGTTGGAGGTATCTTTCGGTGGCTCAGATAAAATGTATTGAAAGTGTAATAAAGAGAAAAAATACTTCTCAGTGACTGAGTCGTTAACGCCACGCATTGACGACGTGGAGGTCCCACGTTCGATTCCGCGCGGTGGGGTCTTTTTCTGGTATTTTTTTCTTTCTTGCGTTTATATATATATATATATATATATATATATATATATATATATATATATATATATTATATATATATATATATATATATATATATATATATATATAGATATATATATATATATATATATATATATATATATATATGAGAGAGAGAGAGAGAGAGAGAGACGGTGCATGACGCCGACGTCGACGCCGGTGGCGAAATTCAGCCGGGAGGGTCCATATAATTGCTATCGCAATAAAACGTTTATTTAAGGTTGTGCGCGAGAAAATTGGTGAATGGGATTCTGGAGGCACTGCCTGAGATGTGAGCGCCATCTGGCTGTAATCTTAGAAGACAAATGGATGAAAATGTCGGAGGCTGTAATTTGTAGAATGCAAATCGACAGGTAGGTGCCACTATACGTCTTGGCAAAGCGCAGGAAACACCCACCTTTTTGTGCATAGCATTACATTGTCAGCGCAGCGTAATAAACGCTACGTACTTTGATTTACTTATGTATGAATTTTATAGTATAAAGAGATATTGAAGTGTTGAGCTTGTGCCTCAGGTACGCGCAAGATTTCCTTTTAATCAAAAATGCGCACAAGTATGAATGCCTAAGCCAGATCAATATTGGTGAGCACTGCGGATGCGCCACTTCAGCGACAAGCAGACAGGTCAGACCGACCAAAATTTTGTGTCAAAGTATTTTAAGAAAAACTATCTCCTTTAAGAGAGCGCTCCGCTTCAGCTGAGCTCACGGGCAGAGTTGCTAAGTTTGTAGAAACGGTGCATGCTTAATTTGGAAGAATACCTCTGGCAACCACTTGCATTGCAGACATATGAACGGTGCCATTATTATTGAATAATTTATTAGATCCAATTGGTATACTCTTGAGGTTCTTTGTATGCCGTTTTCAGCATGGCCGAGACGCAACTTCATGAGGAGCCGCCCGCTGATGGTTATAAGTATAACTAACCAAGAAACTTCTATGAAGTCACCGTCCTTTGATGCACGCAAAGGAGGAGGTGATAGCTGAAAATAAAAGCAATGCTACAACACCTTACCGATTACTTCTAGCGAATATTTTATTCCATCAGGAGACAAAATGATAGATTCCGTATTGATAGACAGCGAAATCATTTTACTTTTACGTACGTAGCAATCTTAAAATACCCTTTTATTTTTGTACTTACAAAAATACTCGAACGTCTAAATGTGGTAATCATTTGCCTTGGCAACCATGCGTTGAAGGGCACCTGCGCAGAACTGCTAGTCCTTCAAGAAGATGGAGAGAGTAGGGCGCAGCAAAGAAAGCAAAAAATAAGAGCAAGCACGTCTGGGACTACGAAAAAACAGCAAGCATTGCTATTAAAATATAGCAAGAGGTGGGGGAAAGAGAGATATGAGAAAGTATAGATGTAATTGGATAGACTTCAGCGCGATTTAGACGAAGTTCACTAGGAGACACACAGAACACAGACGAGCGTTGACTTACAACTGAGTTCAAAGTCAAAGTGCAATTGCGAAAGTCTAGTCAAGCCAGGACCAGATAGGTGCCCACCAGGTCTTTTGATGACCAAGCCTTGCGTGCGTTGTGTGATGTGCTATCTTTCTCTTTTATCTCCCTCTTTAAATCTCCGCATCCTTTTCCAGGTGTAAGGTAGCGAACCGGTCCTTTTGGACTGGTTAAACCTTCCTACCTTTGCTTCCGAGTCTCTTGCGTGAGTTGGTACAAGATGCGCTAAACTTTTGCAGTGCTTTCTGGTACTGAAAAGAGTGAAAACACATTAGGTATGCTTTTTTAATGAATATCTTCACATTTGCTCGCATCAATGCAAGTCGCGCAACACGTGGCGATTAGAGACAGAACATACTAGGCAGTCTTGAGATGAAAGTGCTCAATGACACAATCTCACTGAATGGTACTCATTGGAGGGTAAAGGCCGACCTCGATATCTTAATGCGCAAGAGTATAAATTGATACACGCAGGGAGAGAAAAACAGAATCGACACGGGATAGAATCAAGTTGCTCGTGGTTATTCTTTGGTTCAACGTCGAACACTGCTTAGCGTAGGTATATATAGCAAATATAACATTCAATTATTATCAACAAACACCGCGAGGACTCGATTCTAAATACGCATCACACACTTATTCTCCGGGTTCATAGCGGAATTCCTGTCGCAGCTGAACACGCGCGCAAAGTCAGGCGCTCTGCCGAAGCGGCAAGTTGCACAAGAGCTCGCCGTTCAAATCAGTCGCCACAGAAGAGGCGGCAGCCGAAGGCGAAGAACACCTGCGACGCCCTCAGGGAACCCACGTCGGCGAACAAGGTGTTGTCCGTGCGCCTTTTCGCCTCTTCATCGTACGCCCTCCAGGCTAGCGCCACAGCCGCCACTGCGGCCTGCAGTCCCAAGTCCAGCGACGCACCCAGGCTTGGAGACCCAGCACGAGACAGGCATGGTTTTTCTGGTACACCTCCTCTCGCGATGTGGCATTCCTGTCGACGTAGTCTAGAAAGAGGGCGGCCGCGACCCGCGACCCGAGTCCGGCAAGCAAGACGCCGCGGTGCACGCCTGGAAGGTACCATGGGAACCCCAGGTGGTAGGGCGATGAGCCGCCACCTGAAGTACACCGAGTCGCACTGCCCAGCGCAATCAGCAGCCTGGTGGTCGCCGGCGCCGCCGCTGTCGAAATACTCCCAGACGAAGTGCCGGCTTTTCTGACATGTCTGGACAGCGTGATCCAGTTGCGTAACGAGCTGTTCGTGACGTTCGGATAGCCCGCGTAGTGCGGTATAAAGAACTCAGGTCGCGACTTCTCCACTTTGTCGAAAACGCCGTGCGTGTTGTACTCCTGAGGTACGCGGCCATACATCACCGCCCCGAAGATTCAGAAACTCGGGGAATCGCCTTCGGATTCCCTCAGCCAAATTACGGAACTCTTCCAGCGACGCGGCGGTGTTGGCGTCGCTCTGAAAGAGGTAATGATTCAGAGCGTGTTCGTAGAACCTGTAGGCTTGAGCGAAGCAGTACTGTTCCTGTAGGATGACCGCCTCACCGGGAGAATCGAAGAACACGTCTCTGAACCTACTGTCGGTGTAGTAGATGGCTGCCTGCACGCTCAGGAAGCCGAGGACGTCGCTCATCAGGGCCTCCCCCTTTTTGCGAAGGGCATCGAAAATGCCAGCGAAAGAATGAACGTTGTACACGACAACGGCTTCGAGGTCGGAGAAGTAGTACCTGAAGTGTCGGCGTAGCAGGGACCTCCATTTTTCCTCGGGCACGGACGGTGCGTTCTGGGACAGGAATGAAACGCCTTCTTGCTGCTCCAAGTCCGTGGCGTAGACGTAGACGTCGAAGACTCTCGTCATCTGGTAAAGGGCGCTGACGATATCGGCGTGCCGCGCTCCGTTCAAGGCGCCCGCAGTGAGCATCGTGCAGGCGATGCGGACGTCCTCTTTTCCACGGTCTGACCTCATGTGCTCTCGGAAGCGACGGAAGGTCCTCTGGAAGTGCGCGGCCAAAGGAAACAAAAGGGCGCGCTGTCCGTCTTCGGTGTAACCGACCTCGACACCGAAGAACACTGGAAGGGCGACGTGCCTCGCCATGAAGAAGAGCGAGGACATGAAATCCGCACGTTCATTCCGACTGGGCCATGTCAAACCACCCTCGTCCAGGACAGCCTTCAAGTCGCTTTCTACGCCCTCCGAGGCGTCGCGGCCGACATCGAGGCAGGATTCCAGAAACCTCGCCGCTTGTCCAATCGGCCCGTTGTGAGTGCCGAAGGCCGATAGCTTCGCCTCGCGGATGCGACGGATGGCGTTGCTCGCAAACTCCTTCCACATAACCTCGGCTGCCATCGTCGCGGCGTGATTGTGCTTCCACGTTCCACAGGCGTACTGGTAGAAGTTGCCACAGGGACTGGCGGACGCATCGACGGAGTCCAGGAACAGCGCCTCGTACGGGTCACCGCAAGGGCCTTTGGAAGCGTCCGCGGCACAGGACCTGCCGCTGCGCTTGAGCGCGCTGCTGTCGTTGCTTTCAGGGGAGATGCCTTGTCCTCGCGTTTGCTTTGACCAGGAGCTGGTGGCAAAGCGCCAGGTGATGGCCACCATGAGGATGCATAGCAGAACGATGACCACCGCTACGGCCACCGTGTTCCGCACTCTGCGACGCAGGGTGTTTGTAAAGCTCTTGGTCACATCATCGTGCTGCTGCTCCTCGGCGCTGCGTTGCTGCGATGGCATATCAAAATCATGGGTGACACTGATCAGAACAGATCGAGACGATAGACAAAATCAGGTTGTTGAATGGAGATAAATGGAATTCTGGATATGGATAGTGATTCGTGCCACTTAAGGTGGTTCTTCGGAATAAGGGATAGCGCAACTATGCAAGAGATTGAAGAACACTCTCGCCGTCGACGATGAGGACGCGACTATTGGGCCAACTCTGCAGGCTGAACACGCCCAGTTCATTTGATAATATCACACACTGTCATCGATAGCAGGAACGTTCTCTGCTTCCCGCTCCATCTCGACGGTTAAATAGACAAATTATTGGTCTAGGACGAAGAAGCAATGACCTAAACAAACGCACCACATATTAAGACCGACGTTATGACAGATGTGTGCATATATATATATATATATATATATATATATATATATATATATATATATATATATATATATATATATATATATCAGTGCGAACTTGTAAGCGAGAGTTTTGAAGGGAACGCGAAAAAGTCGCTTTTACATGACATTGCGGCATCAGCAGCAGCAACACGCGCTAACTAGGCCCCATCAGCCCAAGCATACCTGCATAGACACTGCCTATCGAGGAACGTGGAACTCCATGGGATCTGCCAGCGCGCTCAAGGGGCGCTCACCGACGTCTTTGCTATACGCGACACGCGTCCCACTTGAACGCTGCTTAACAAGACGTCAGCTGCAGAGTCCAAGCTCTAGTGCATATTGTATTGGCCTCGAGGACATACCGTGGCGCCACCTACGTGATGACGTCACTCATAGGATGCCGGGTTGACTTTGTGTGCTATAAAACCGCATTTCCCGCGCTTTTGCTGTAGACACCGGGCGTGCTTCCCTTTGTTTTGAAGCTCAGTGCTTAAAAAAGCGGTAAGACCCGATAATACGGGCAAGAAAACTACGAATTGGTGCCTCCGGTGGCACTATGGTGTCTAACTTGCATCGTGAAATCGCGACGGTGCAGCTATGGGGAACGATGCAAGCGCATGGTGTCGCGAAAGCAGAGCTGCCCTATTCCACAACTACGCATCCTATCTGTGACGTCAAAACAATCGCAGCGCTGGACTCTGTAGTGGAGGTCCTCGTGGCCAATAAGGCAAACAAAAAAGGCAGATCCCACGTACAGTGGTAATCGGATATGCGAAGCACGAATGAGAAATGTTCATATGTCACTTTAAAATCAGCACAACTTTACGAGGTGGAGGTAAACGATGCGGTAAATGACTTCCGTGTCATGATTATCACGTTTGGATGTGTCGTTTACCTTCGTCATCTTTTCACGTCACGTGATACCAAATTTAGTAAATGGGAAGCTAACAAAACGGCCGGGAGCACGCTATGAGCGTGGAATGTTGTCACGTTCTTACATGCCGCACGTGTCAGGATTATCATGTTTGCACCAGTCATACACTTGCGTCATTCATTGACGCCACGTAACAGCACATTTGGTATATGTGGAGCAAGCAAACAGCCACGAGCGCATCATGAAGGGCCCAATATACTTCTATGTAGCGTTGACGCGCGCGCACGCTGGGCACAGCGACGCTACGTTAGCAAAACGCGAGCAATCCATAGTCTGGCGGCAGGCGCGACCAGCGTGCGTTGGCGCGCTGACGGCAATCAGCATGAAATGCGACATGCTGCATTTCGCGCCGATGTGTTACCCAGGCAACACTGCGTCTTCCTCTTTTTGTGACGGAGGGACGCCGGACGTGCTGAAACGCGCATGCGTCAAAGCAACGCAGAACGGCGCGCGCCTGCGAGTATATGGCAGGACCTGTGTCTGGCGTGGCAACGCCTGCGGGACGTGACGAAATAAACGCCGATGAGCACGCGCACCGCGTCACGTCGAAATGTATTGGCGCCTTGACTGTGGCATGTAGTCATGTTCTCACATGACACGCATATCATGATTATCATGTTTACACCAGTCATACTTTCGTCATCCATTTGCGTCACGTAATACCAAATTTGGCATATGTGAAGCTAGCGAAGTGGTCGCGAGCGCATCATGAGTGAGGCATGTAGTCATGTTGTTACATGACACGCATGTTGTGATTATCATGGTTGGATGTGTCATTTACCTGCGTCGCGTAATACCAAGTTTCGTACATGTGAAGCTAGCTGAAACGGCCGTGAGCGCATCATGAGCGTAGCATGTATTCATGTTGTTACATGACACGCATCTCATGATTATCATGTTTGCACCAGTCATATACCTTCGTCATCCATTCACGTCCCGTGATACCAAATTTGGTATAAGTGAAGATGGCGATACGGCCACCAGCGCATCATGAACGTGGCATGTAGTCATGTTGTTACATGATGCGCATGTCATTATTTTCATGTTAGGGTCTGTCGCTTGTGTTCGCCATGCAATCATGCCATACCATACCAGTTTTGCAACATGCCATGTGAACGAAATCACTGCAAGAGCTGCAGGGCCATAAAATGTAAATCAAGACATTCATGACATACATGTCATGATTTTGATGTTATGACTAGTTAAATGTGTTCTTCATACAGTCATGCTATGTCACACCAAGTTTGGTATCGATACCATTATCGAAACGGCCAGGAGAGCTAAAAGTCATAGATAGATAGATAGATAGATAGATAGATAGATAGATAGATAGATAGATAGATAGATAGATAGATAGATAGATAGATAGATAGATAGATAGATAGATAGATAGATAGATAGATAGATAGATAGATAGATAGATAGATAGATAGATAGATAGATAGATGCTCAAGGTCGCCGAAGTTCGCTAAGAAATGCTTGGCATTTAAAAATCACAGCATATCCATAGAGTGAATGATGATGAGTGGAGCGAAGCGTCGTTCTGCCCATCCATCCGTGCGTCAGTCCGTCCGCGCGTCCACGCACAGCTGTGACTGGACCTATGTTCCAATAACTGCGGCGGGGGGAACGCGGTACGGCGCGTTGGCACGGAGACACGGGCGAACCGCGTTACATAGGCTAGTCAAAGAGTCTGCTTCGCATCTATAACGGTAAACAATTGGGGAAAAAGACCCACTTGAGAAGGACCTCCTGCTCAGAGTGAAGACATCTGCGGCGGCCGCCATTACCACTCCCGCTGCGTACAAGTTTCGCTCATGGCGCGTAGTGACCCTTTAAGAATGATTGTAGCTCTAATGAACGCAACATCCAGACAAAAACGTGCCGAAAAACCGGCACGTGAGCTCCACAGCCTTGGCGAAAACGCTGCAGGCACCACAATGGCGGAGGAAGCAGTACAAAAGGTGACAGCACCCTGAGCAGGGGCGCGCGCAGCGAGACATCGCTCGCCCTGCACTCTTTTAAATGCGGAGCATTTCGCACCTACTCGTAAATGCGGCACCGGCGTTGTCGTATGCACCCCCACTACGCATGCTCGCGTCTCGTGCCAACTGTCGCTCCCCCTCCTCTGTCACCTTGCAAGGCCAGCGTAGGCAGCGTCTGCTAGTAAAAACCGTCTGCTTGCGCTGCACAATCACTATATCGCGCGTCTGGAATTCAGTCAAGAGCGTCTTTACTTGGTTTTCGCCTGACTTGACGGTTTTATTGACTCGAGTAGAATTGATGTAAGCAACAGCACCTTCAAACAGTACTGGGTTATAGAGCCCCTTTTGATTCAGGCACTTTAGTAGAGGGGCACACGTTGATATTCCACCACCGTGTTGGGACACAACCCAACATCAGCGTTCCACCACTCGTTGAAGGCAAGGCCTCTTATTCATTCAATAAATAATAATACTAGGATGAAATAACCATTGAGCATTCCCAAACCATACCCAATTACGCCACATTCACGCGATAACCCCCCCCCCCCCAAACCACCACCAGTCCTGCGACGCATTTACTCGAGTTCCCCTCGTAGGAAGATGCGGGCAGCTGTTTTTGTTTTAGGAGCGAAGCTCCTTAAAGCGGCACCCGTTCGTCCCTCGTAGTAGTGCGTAACATGTCTTATGCTTTGACCTGCAAGGTGGTACCGGTGGGAGATTTCTCCTGTGCGGTGTTGAACAATAAAAAATTCGCAGCGTGCGCGTTAACTAAAAGCCTAATTCTCCTGTCTCTCATTCCCCATTATCAGCCATTGGCATGTACATTTAGCACTATGTGACAAGAAAGGATTGCTACGTTATAATCGCTGGCCATAACCTCCTTGGTTTTAGAAAGGTTTAGCGAGCGTTGGGCCACTGTGCCATGAATACAGTGAACTAGTCTATACCATGAACTCGAGGTGGTTAAATGTGGGTAGTAGACACGAAGCGTAAGCCGTAAGAAAGTGTGCGTGTGCCACCTCTCATTTAGTCCTCGGAATGTCCGCTGGATGGCGGTGCTTCCATATGCGGAATGTATGATGAAAAGATGCGAGATGGTGGTACTTGGAGTGTTGACTAGATGGGCGAACGGACACACAGACAGATGCATGGACAGACGCACGGATGGCTTCATGGACGGATGGACGCGTAGACGGACGCAGGGGCGGATGCATGGACGAACGCAGGGATGGACGCATCCGTGCACGGATGGACGTGCGGGCGGATGGACGCACGGATGGTCACACAGACGGACGCATGGACGGACGGAAGCAAGAATGAATGGACGGACGGAAGCAAGAACGAATGGACGGACGGATGCTTCGCCCCACTCTTCATCATTCAGCCCGTGGATATGCCGCCATTTTTTTATATAAATGTCATAGTCCTTGTTAAAAAATACTATAAGTTTGGAAAACTACGGTCACATATATACCCGTGGTATCACTGAGGCGTAGGCAGAAATTTTCATGGGATCTAGGGGGTGGGGGGGCACCTCCTTGATCTGAAGTGATAGCCGGACAGCTATACTCGGCGACAACTTTCTGTGACAGCACAGCCAAGGCTACGACGCCCAAGCACGGCCCTTTTTTACTACGCTTCTCCATGAAGTCCACGAACGCTAACTTTCGTACAGTTCGTAGCATATTGGAAAATATAAGAAGGAAAGATGTAACTATTCTGTTCTAGATTGTTCGCATTATTATTAGAAATGATCACCCGTGTAGGTTTTTCGTTCTTTGCTGTTTCTAGTTTTCTGGTGCCATTTCACTTTTTACCTCCCCCGGTAAACAACGACGGCGTCGCCCGGTTGAAGCACGTTCACTTCGAAGTTTGTGGGCGAGCATGAGGGCGTGTTAATTAAGTGACCTGTATTCATCGAGCAGGAAAAAAACGAAGACAGTGGTGCATCGTAAAATATTTTGTTTTCCGCATATGCAATTGCCGAGAATTTGTGAGCGAGTGATATCTTCAGTGAGAGTGGGAGATTAATCGCTACAGCCACTTTGAAAGTGACACCGGTGACCCGCCAGTCTTCAGCAACACCAGCTTGGAAGAAAAAGTGCGATCAGAAAGTGTACGCAAAACCAAGGAGCATTTTCTGAAATGGCGTTGCATACGTGGTCGGTGTTTCGGCTGCCTAATATTGTTGATACGATAAGCCTTTGAGATCGTGTACTGTAAAACCACTCCCATCGGCGTCTACGGAGGGTGTCATTCCTTGCGCTTTGCTTGGGTAACACGCGTTCATGCATATTACCTTGTTTTGCCTTCTTGACTGTGCAAAAACAGCGTTCTTGGCTGAGTAAAGATTGCGTTTCACCCACTTGGATTTAAGAACGTCAGACGCTGGCTCATGACTGACGCCCGCGCATGCGGGGTTAAGTGGCAATGAGGTGGCTCATACCTGTGCTCGAGGAATGACCGGCCGAGCGCAGGCCTCTGATGGCGCCTTAGACCACGCGGCCTTTTTCAGCGCGAGAGATCGTCTTTTGACCTTCCACGATATAACAAATCACTACCGCCTACAGCGCACTATATACCCCCCCCCCCCTTACATCATGGAGCTTCGCGCTACCATTAAAATACTATGGCGCCAGTTACAGACCCGTACGTTTCCTACCCCATCTCTTCGCCATCTTTACACCCTGCGATATACCCCTCCCCTTTGTGCATTTTTTGTCAACAAAGAGCTAACCTAGACCATATCATGTGGGGGTGTATTTGAAACCACCACCCAATTCTCTACACATTAATAGCAAGGAGCAGTGCAGCTCGGCGCCCGAGGTCCAGGACCAGATTTTGGATTGGGCCAAGAGGGTAGCGGAGACCTACGCTGGGTAGGCTCCTTTGACACTCCACCACCGCAACTTTCCCTCTTGGGATGAATAAAGTTTTTCTCCTCCTCCTCCTCCTGATTACAGACAGACAGATGAACTTTATTTGCGTCCTGGGAAGAAGGTTCCTAAGAACCCAGCGAGGGCTGCACCCGCGACGGGGTCGGGGGTTCCCGCTCGCTTCACTGGCTCCCTGGACCGCCCGGAGTCGTTTCGCGAGATGTGTACTTGCGATACATTCTAAAAAGTCTGTCTCGTTTACGTGATGCCTCCTTGTTGAAACGCGCAAGCGGGGGCACCGCCACATCAAATGAAGGAAGGTGGCGAGCTGATCGCATGCCGATCAGTTAGGAAAAATGTCCGTATACAGTGCCATTGTCGCCGGTGACGGAAACGAGCCAGTTTGGGGGAGTCGGAGGGCTATCTGCTGTCTCCTTGTTAGCTCTCTGTGTAGATCTGGGAAGGATTCGCTACCTAATCAGTAGTGCCAACATGACTCATGAAAGGTGGTCAACGGGTCCCCTTCGGCGCCATCACCACTCCCCTCCCTCTCAGTGTGAGGGGAGCTTGTTATCCCGAGGCGGAGAATGAGTCCTCGCGACCGAGCGTGAGCCATTTCGTTGGAGTTGGTAATGCCAGAGGCACCCATATGTGGACGGGGAACCACGTCAACTTGCGAGGAAATACTGTGCCATTCATGAGAATTCTGTGAGCAGCCAAAGAGATTTGGTTGGTGTCAAAGGACCTGACGGCCGTCATGGAATCGGTGCCGATATTCATGCTTCCCATCATTGCCTTCACGTCCCCTAAAAAAATAACGTGAGCGTCTGCAGAAAGTTATTGCCTCTCTAAAAGAAGGAAAACAATGATACCAACCAAGTATGCACTGAAATTTAGGAAATGGTTTCTTGGCTTTGCGTTGTTCCAATCGCCCAGTACCTGCTCGTCCGTACCTTTTTCCCCCCTCTGAGACAAATCTCAACGCTTCAGAGAAGCTTCGTGTTCTTTCCCTTGAAAGCCCCGCCGCGGTGGTCTAGTGGCTAAGGTACTCGGCTGCTGACCCGCAGGGCGCGGGTTCGAATCCCGGCTGCGGCAGCTGCATTTCCGATGGAGGCGGAAATGTTGTAGGCCCGTGTGCTCAGATTTGGGTGCACGTTAAAGAACCCCAGGTGGTCTAAATTTCCGGAGCCCTCCACTACGGCGTCTCTCATAATCATATAGTGGTTTTGGGACGTTAAACCCCACATATCAATCAATCAATCTTTCCCTTGAAAAAAAAAGAGAACATTTTATTTATTTCCTCCCAAATAAATGTAAGATTTATTGCATGGGGGTCGTGCGATAAAGTACATGTTGGGTGCGCTTGCGAAACCGAAATCGCACGAAAGCAGACTACTTGGCGTAGTAACACATGTGCACAAACTCCGCGCCCGTAGCTTTGGCTGTGCTGCCACAAAAAGTTGTCGCCGAGTAAAGATGTGGTCAAGTGTCATTTCGGGCTCTCGATTTTAGTTGCTGCTCTGGCCTACTTATTTCTCTTAGCGTAGCCACGAGACGGTTTGAAGCTCTCCCATTGTAGCGTAACTAGTACTCTAAATCGTTACCCACTTTTTCTAAACACACATGTCATGGCGCAGAAACATAAGGGAGGGGGGCACGGGCCTTTGTGATAATCCCAGGCTACGCCACTATGGTATCGCAGTAGTCACCAGCGACTCGACAACGTTAATAAAGAAGCACCAATAACCTATAATCAATAAGCCTATAAGCCTGGGTAACGCTGTCCGCACCGCGCATCCCTCGCTGCAGGTGTTGGGACGGTGCCAAGTAGGTCACGCATTCCCTCGCAGTGCGTGATGACGTCACTATCTCTCTCACCAGCTGCGCACTCGCTCAAAGCCACCTTTTCTAGGTGGCTTTGGCTCGCTGCGTGCCACCTCTTTCTCGCTTCACTCTCCCCGGAACTGCGCCGTGCTCCTGACCGGGCTGCAGAAATTAGGTGCCTTTTTCCTTATCTAACCATTACCACCAATACCACTCTCTCCACCGCTCGTAGCGTTCGAGCGCACATCGAGTGAACACTCTTTCGGCTCGTTTATCTGCCATGGAGAGGACGCCGAAAAGAAAAAGAAAAGCCCTTTCGTCCGTCAATGCGCCGAAGCGATTTGACCTAATGCGGCCGCCGCCTGCGTTGCGAGGGTTACCAGAGCCGATGACATTCGCGAAGGGCAACGTCACGCCTGCAACACCGATGAGGTGCGAGCTGCAGGGAATCCGAACACAAGCGTCAGCAGCTGACAATTCCCCCCCCCCCCCCCCCCTTTTTTTGCGTCGCGATGAGCTAAGCGATCACACTTTTACGGTGAACAAATAAAAGCTCATCAGTCGTTGAAAATAAACCTACCCCTCCGAACCATCCTCGGAAGCCCCTTTTGGGGCTGCCCTTTGCTGTTGCGCCCTTCACTTGCAGGCGTTTGGCGAACTGCATCAGCCGGGGCCTCGTTCCTGGACTATCGCGGGGAGACGTCGCTCTGGTTGGTGACGGGGACGTTTGGGCGCTCGAAGCGCGAGAACTGCGAGGAGGAATATGAAAACGGTTAGGGAAGATCACGAGAACGGATTGGTAACTTTAGCTGGTATTGCATACTGGAAACGTTACTACGCACCGAAACATAGCGTTAGCGCCCTGTCTTCGTCCCAGTCTGTGTGCGCAATAAGCGTGCAAATAGGTACTGCGGACTGGGCGAATTGGTGCATGATAAAATTATATGCATGATAAATGATATAGCACTCACACTGTCGTCTATTTTTTTTTTCCTCTTCTTGAATGTATAGCTTCTTTTTTGCAAGCTCCAACCGAGCTGTGCGAAAGCAGTATCATTTTATCGTGCGAATTGGATGGCGGGTGGAGGGTGGGGGAGAGCCAGTTCCTCAAGTCACCTAAAAGGGGTCACCATTTTTTTAGAATAATAATCAGAAGCGTCGACATAAATTTTTTTCTATTATGGCAGAATTTCGGGGGAGGAGGGGGGGGCACGGGCCGGGTGTGCCATTTTCTGGCTAGGGCATTAATAACGGTGACTAATTAAGGATCGCTGATGTTGCATTCATAGAATTATTACTTCCAACCTTTCCCCTGGAAAGCCGCGTATGAATGGTCCGTCTTGGTGAGAGGCACGTCATCAGTTCATTTTCAGTTTTGCCTATTCCTTGCGGAGCTTGTTTTAGAGGCGAGACACCTTACGGTTTCACACCGTGTTTAACAAGACAGAAATAATTTTTCGACATGGGGATATGAGTCGACTCGTGGGAATCGTACCACATCCGGAAGAGGCAGCATGACTGCTATAGTCAAGCCACAATTGTACTACACGATAAGGAGTACGTACACATCTATAGACATGTAGTGCTTGTAATATATAGTGGTGATCCCGATGCGAGTGTTTTATGTGGCACCATGCTCTGGTACGCATGCGCGAAAAATCATGTATCTGATTTACATACTTTTTTTTCTGTTTAATAAAATAAAATATCATTTGTGAGCGTAGGCGTTGTCCTGTCAACTTCTTGTATGTTTTTAAAGTGTTCAAAAATGAACGTGCGTTTTACACTGTCTTACTTCTGGTCGCCGGCCTTCCGGAGGTGAAATTGGTAAGTAAACAGTTCTCGCAACGCACTATTAGAGGCTCTCGGCAGCAACTGTCGTCAAAAGTCCGCGCGGTCATATCGCTGCACCTTAATATGACTGGTTAGGCCCGACCGAGGAAATGCGTTGGGCGAACTTGGCAACACACTTTACATGATTTAATGAACTTGTGCGCAGGCAGAAGACAAGAAAACTATATTGGGTGCATAAGCGTGCCTAGGGTTCCCTATCAGGGGGGGGGGGGGGGGGGGGCACGAGCTAAATTTTGTCGCAGCGTGCCCTTTCCTATAAGTCAATGAGAAAAATTGCCCCCCCCCCCCTTCCACATGCGTGCACACCCCCATGATTGGCAAGTCTGCTTAGGGCCAGAACTATAGTGTGGATTACCTAAATCACATAAGGTGCTCCCCATACACCTAGACGTGCGTCGCATTTGACCCAGGCCAGTAAGCAGGGCCAACGTCCCCGCATTATGGTAGCGTGAAAGACAAAGAGCACGTACGAACAAGGATTGTAGGCAGAAATGTTTTTTTTTTCAGTGGTGGCGTTTGGGTGGGGTGGGCAGAGGCACCTTTTTGGTTGAAAGTGGGACCCGGGCGGGCAGGTGTGGTCGAGTGTCATTTAGTGCTGTGTAAGCCATGGCGAAAAGAAAAAAAAAGGAACGGGAGGGGGGGGGTGCAGGCACGAGCTTAGTGTGCGACCCCCTTTTTACGCCCCTGGCATGAACATAACGAACGCTGACGTCTGTGCTTTGTGAACCATTCTTGCGCACTGCCACAAGAAACAAAAATGTCGTCAATAGCGGCACAAGCACCCGGTGACATTACTTTGTCTTCCAAGCAATTCCGGTCGAGCACATACTTCCGCTTTAAATAATAAGAGAATTAATTGAAATTGGTATGACATTGATTATTTCAATAGTTATATTGCCTACAAGTAATATAAAAAATGGTTTACTTATTCACTTTCAGGAATTGAAAGAGCGGCCACGGCATCAGGTAGAGAACATATCAACCATAAGCTTCTTTCTATGTGGCCTCAGCGATCCACTCCATAGTAGCGCGAAACACACTCGGCTACCCATGTGTGTCGTGTAGCCTAGCTACTATGCAGTAGCAGCCAGCTGAAGCAGTCATTTAGCAAGTAACGAAAATAAGGTATAAGCAAATACGCTACGGCATCACGGCACCGCTCCTTCTTTCTCGCCCATGTACTCTTGCGTCTCCTATTTACAGTGAAGGCAGCCCACCGACCTTTGTGAAAAGTTACTGTTCTGTTATCATGCCTTACTGTTGGTCCTCAACCTATACGCACTGTTACTAGTATCTGGTGTTTTAATTTTTTTTCGACCACCTGGCGTTCTTCGCACGTGCACATCACATCGCACAGCTCGCTACCATTTCGCCTCCATCTAGATGCGTCCTCCGCGACCGGGATCGAACCTACGACCTTTTGGTGAGCAGCCGAGTACCGTAGCCACTGTTCCGCGGAGCTTGTCATTCCGGGGAATGCACTGTCGCTGTCACTTGGAGTGCATTAAAGGAGGAGAGGTACGGTAATGCCTTACCGCACTAGCGTACCGTACTTCCACAGGCACTGCGCCGTGCTCCCGACCGGGTTGCAGAAATTAGGTGCCTTTTCCCATCTTCTAACCACTACCACCACCACTTCCGTGCGATGTCACCTGTTGGAGCTGACCATGTCCATGATCTTGCCAGTAAGCGTCTTCACTCTGCTGGAGACAGCGCCCCCGCCACCGGGTTGAGCCGGTGCCGGAGTCCCTTCCCTGCTGGGGGGAAGCTGGTTGGCAGCGTGCGGCTGCATCCAGAACGGAATGTGCGTGGGCGAGGCGGCCGCTGGAGACCCCGCCGGTGAAGACTTGGCCGAGCCCGCTGGGGACTTCTTGGCCGTGCCTGGTGACGCCCTGGCGGGACTGCCACGGTCCGGAGACTGCGACGTTGATTTGGACTTGGGCGTCACATCTTGGAAATCGCCTCAATCTTTAACATTTGAGTCGTAGTAGTAGTACAAAACTTTATTATATACATAATCCAGGCAGGCTTGAACTCCAGTGCCCCGAGGAATGTACGGGTGGAGAGTGAAGTCCGTCCGTTTTTTATAAGAATTTACATCTGCTCCTATTCGACTATCTAAAAATCTACCCAATGATGTGCGAACACTTAGCTACACCCACTTTCAAACACGTTTATTTTTAGAATGGCAGTGATGAGCACAAAAGACGGGGCACAAAGATGGGTCTTTTGTGCGCATCACTATCTCATCAAGGTGATCGACAAACATGAGTTTACTTCATACTGATGTATTACGACAGCGCTGTAACAAAAGACGAGGCGAAGACAGGACATGGCTGTACACGAGTCAGGAGCGCTCTGTCATCTTGCCCTTTGTACTCGTCAAAGACGTTGCCGCAATACAATATTAAGGCCTTGCAACTCGCCAACCTAGCCCTATAACCGTTATTCCGTCTTTGCTTCGTAGTTTTGCTCCTTGGCAGCATTTTTTTTTTCAAGTGACGCAGATGCGCATCACTGCTGCGCAGTATACGTTCAGCGCGCTCTCTCGTGCCTTTATAAGCTGCGCTTCAATAAACGTCCTACGCATGCTTGCACCGACCATGTTGCTGTCAGCGTCGTCCCGATGCCCGTGACGCTAGCCATACACTCACACTTATGCGCAATCTCGGCCAAGATCGCCACGATACGTCTTGCCACAACACGCACTAGATATCCATAATTCAGTCCCGGGATGACTTTTCTTTTCCTTTCGGTTATTGCTTCCATGACATTAGGCCGACGGACTCGAATAGCTGGACCCTATATTTGGGCATTGCCTTTACTTGGACTGTGTACTATTTTTTTTGCTCATTTGCGTCGATATCACTGCTTTTATTTTTATTTTACTCCTGCTACAAATGAATACCAGCGAGCAAGTAAGATGATAAAAGCCTGAGAGACATTATTTGTTGCGTCTAACTACAAGTGTAATGATTATGACCTTAATTGAAACGAACTTAAGTGGAAAAAAAAACACCCTTTCTGTCGGTGGTATCCAATGCCCGTAACTTTTTTGTTGGTATGTTTATCAAGGAAACGCCTTCGAAAAATACCCCAACTTCTTTGACAGCCCAGCTGCGGTATGTATGTATGTATGTATGTATGTATGTATGTATGTATGTATGTATGTATGTATGTATGTATGTATGTATGTATGTATGTATGTATGTATGTATGTATGTATGTATGTATGTATGTATGTGTATGTATGTATGTGTATGTATGTATGTGTATGTATGTATGTATGTATGTATGTATGTATGTATGTATGTATGTATGTATGTATGTATGTATGTATGTATGTATGTATGTATGTATGAGTATCTCTTTGTCGGGGTGGTCTTATACCTTCCCTGGTGAGCCAGCCTGCTTGGTAGACGGGGAACTTTGCTTCACAGCCGCAGCTGCCGGTTTCTTGGCAGCTCCGCTCTGCTTGGGCGACCCTGCACTGGTCCGTTTCGGCGATCCCCCGGTCGTCCTCGCCGCTGGCGAATCACGTTTCGGCGAACTTCCTTTCGGGGGTGAGCCGCCTCCTTTGACCCCGTGGTCCACTGCTGCGGATGACTCAGAAGATAAGATTATGTAAAACTCCAGAGCAATCGAGTTGAAGGTCCAGACTACCGTAAAATTCTGAGAAATCGAGTCCGAGGTTCAGATTACCTTAAAATCCCAGGCAACCGAGTTAGCCGTTCAGATAACCGTTAAAATAGCGAGCGAGCATCTCCCTCCCTTTTTCGGAAAACTTTATATGTGCGCCCCCCTTCCACCAGTCTCACTGTTTCTTTCAGAGTTCTAATATGCCCGACGGCGGCGAATAGAAACAGTGCATGAATACGCTTTCAAAAAACGAATTTCATTAGAAGCACGGACGTGCATTTTTATTCTTAGCGACTCTTTTGCCGCCGCCTTGAATTTTTACCCATGACCCAGTAAGCGCTCCCTGCCCCCTCCCCCCTGTTTTTTTTTTATCTTGTCAGGTTATTCTTCCCCATAAGAAGGAAGGGGTCTTCATCGGGATTTTACAGATAATCAGACACATGGGCTCCATCACCACGAACTATTAAACGAATGCTTTTCCTACTTTAACAGTGGAGCTCTATATAGCTGGGCCTGACGCCATGTGTCCGCGTCGCATGCCAGAACCAACATAAGATGTAACGTTTTCAGTCGCAGACGAAGCGGTAGCCGCAGTAATACGAGGAAGGGCGTAATGGCTTATCCACGCGCTATCCTGCCACCGCACGTGCTGGGACCCGCGCGCAAGCGGGAGGGCGGAAGGACGCCCTTTCGTCAGTTGTTGGCGTGCGTGAGATGTCCTGGCACGTGCGGTGCAGATAGACCGTGGATAAGTACTAACAGAGGCGGGTGTGGTGAAGGCTGCCATACGTCATCTATCATGCATCTCTACTAAAGAAATAACGCGCTCGCAGACACCCACACAAATTCTCATAATCACAGGGCTTGGGACGTTAAACCCCACAAATAAATCAATCAATCAAATCATAATCACAGGGCAACCACAGCTACGCTATTTCTGCAGCTTTCACGCTGGCTTAAACCAGGACAAGGTTTCTTGCATATCGCGACATCAATGAAACTTCAAATGCACCAGCCCGACCGGTTCCATGCGTGTGCGTCTATCGCAGCACTGTCTTTAAATATACAAGGCCAGATGTCAAATATACAATAGATGCTGTCCAATATGGCTGCACCGAAATCTATCCGCAGCATAATATATTAGTTAACCTTGCAATGAGGCCGGTTCTGGACATTGCAAAGTTCCGCCATATACTATTGTTTAAGTATTGTCGTACGCTCTTGGTTCAGAAGCAAAGGAAAACTAACGGGGGCGCAAAATAAGCCCCATACATTGACATAATAGAGCGGGGGAGGGGGCGCTGCGACTTCTGAAAGGGGGGGGGGCGCATAAGTCAGCCTTATACATTGACAACTCACAACAGATGGTGGCGTCATCATGCGGCATCCGTCATAACTGTCGTTTGGGGGATGTCCACGCAGCCAGCCCATGCCATCGTTCAGTCGGCCTCACTTTGGCGGTTCGCTGGTGCTTTATATTTTGTCGCTGGCAATTTCTACTACGGTTATTCTGAAGTCGGACAGGTACTGCAAGTCGTAGTAGCAATGATTTACTCTTTATTGTTTGCTTGCTGAGCTAGAAGAATCACGAAATATGTTGGATGCTGCTGTACAGACGCCGTGCAGTCAAAGGCGTGGTTTCCTGCTTTGCACTAGCGCGGTCGCTCGATCTTCCCGGCCATGGCACGAGCAGCGTTCACAATGCATTCCTTCACACCGCAGCAGACGATGTGCCCAGCGTTCAAAACTTCTTTTATGGGCGAAGCTCCTTAAGGCGTGGCTTGTGCGTCCCTCGTAGTACGTAACCACCAGTGGCACATACCCGAAATAGCGGTCCTTACGATTTTGACCTCCAAGGTGGTTCCAGTGAGAGATTTCTTCTGTGCGTTGTTGAACAATAAAAGATAGTGTTCAATGCATATGTTAATGGCTGCTAAGGGGGAATGAGATACAGGAGCATTCGGCCTTTAGGTAACGCGCACGCTGCGATCCCCATTAGCAGCTATTGGCATGCACATTGAGCACGATCTGACAAGGAAGGGTTGCTACGTTATACTCGCTGGGTGTAACCTCCTTGGTTTTAGAAAGGTTTAGCGAGCGTTGGGCCGCATAGTCATGAATAGAGTGAACTAGTATATACCATGAACTCGAGGTGGTTAAAGGTGGGAAGTAAACCCGAAGCGCAAGCCGTAAGAAAGTGTGCATGTGCCACCTCCCGTTTAGTCCTTGAAATGTCCGCTGGATGGCGGTGCTTCTATATGGAGAATAGAAGCACCGTTCTGTTCGGGCTGTCACGGTGGATGGACGTGTTTTTCGAGCGCTCCGGATCGACTGCGCAGATAAGTGTTTTTGCATGTTTTGAGCTTGTCTTTATAATTATCAGGCAGCGGTTGAAATCTCCGCAGCACTAATTTTATGGTACGGCTTTTTCGGGGGCCAGTCACCAGGTATTTATTAGTTAGTGCGGGTGTGTGTGTTTGAATTTTGTTGTTGTTGTTGTTGTTTTTTCTTTTGCCACCCCGTGGGGAGGTGCGCGTACATTGAACACGCAAATTTTTGTAGTAGAGCTTAGACTTTCTTTTTTTTTCGTAGTGCAGGGCTCGAGTTTAGTAATTATCGAGTATAGGGACAATTGGTGTCAGAAAGACATGGTTAAAAAGACTGTAAAGCGTTCAGGATGTGGAGTGGGTTTGAAAGTGGACTCAAGCGTAAAAGCGGATGGAGAAGAGGCTGACGCGAAGTGTAGCGAATGTGAGGTCGAGGAAAAAATGGAGAAAATGATGGTTGCCCAGAGTGAACTGCTGGTGAGAATCGATGAGCTCGAGACTGCGTTGGCGACAGAGCAAGAGAAAACGAGGGCAATGGGAGAAAGACTGAAGTCCACCGAGGAAGCACTAGCGAAGCTGAACAAAGAAGCGGCCTACGGAGAGAACAGTAGAGAACCGGCAACCAGAACGGTGGAGAAGGAAGAACAAGCAAGTTTGGAAAAAACAGGTTTAGCCGGTTCAACTGTCGCAAGGCCCAGCTTCAGCAAGGTAGTGGAGGGGCTGGGAGGGAACAAAGCAGCCGGCGTCACAGGTGCAAGTAGCCCCCAGGTGCAGGACGCTCCAGCTGAAAAGTCGCAGCATGTGATAATCGCCGGGGACTCGAATTTAAATCGATGCACAGAAGCCATCAAAGAGAGGGTAAGAGGTGACAAGAGGGTTGCAGTAGGGGCATTCCCAGGACGCAAGCTTGAAGCAGTCATGAGGCAAGCGAGCGCAAAACTCAAAACTACAGCTGATAGACGAAACCTCGTGATAATTTCAGGCGGTTTAAACGATGTCTTAAATGAAGATACAGCAGGACTAGCAGCCACACAGTAAAAAATTTTACACCCAGAAGGGTGTAAATGAGCTTGTCCCGTGGACGACACCCTAAGGGTGTTAATTCAGCACCTTCCAAAAAGGGTGCTTTTTCATGCACCCTTAGAATAGGGTGTACATGTAAAAAAACTGTAGGGTGTTACAAAAACACCCTTAAGAAATGGTGCCTTCGATGTCCATCACTTTTTTAGCACCCTCTGAGGAGGGTGCGAGAAGGGTGCACAAGGGTGTTGAGTGCCCATGGCAGGGGTGCCAGTATTCTTTTAGACTACACTAATAGATATCAGCATGCACTGATTACACACTACTTGAAGAAAGTGGTCCTGATTATCAATGGTGCGATACCTGTCGAGCTCCATTCATTGCGTCTGGGCAAAGATATAAACGCGTACTATCGTGTATGAACTTGTGCTGGATCTATATATACTTCACAGTATATGCATAATGTGCGTTACAGAAAATGAAGCCTTGCTGCCCTTGCATATTGCGTTTATTTAATAGGCAAATAAAACATAAACTTTTCTTCTGCCACACAACTTTTTCACCAGATATACGTTCACGTATACATACACTACACATGCAGCACCTCAAATGTTTATTATATTTATTCAGTTTCACTTCATTGACAATTCTTTGCAACATACAATTACACTGGTTTCAGTTTAGTGTACTACTTCAAGTACATAGAGACTACAAATGAAATGTACGCTAATATATCCCTATAATTCTTTCAAGTATCTACAATCCCAGTGGTTTCCAGTTTAATACTCCTTCATGTACACAATCGGTTAATAGGAATGAAATACAGGCAAATATATACTTATGATTCTTTCAAATATATACAATAACCATGATTTCACTATATACGCCTTCATGTACACAATTGTTTCCAAGAAGTGATGCACACAAAAATATATATGGATAGTGTTTTCAAATGTATACAATCACAGTGGATTAAGCTTTGTATTCCTGGATGTATAACAATTGGTTATGAGAAATGATGTACATGCAAACATATACGGGTTTTCGCACATATAACTTTAGCGAATACTTAAGAAACCAATACAATGATCAGAATCACTATAAGCTAAAAACGAACACAAAACTGAGTCAAAACACACAAAAAACAAAGGTAATGCATAATTATGGCTAATGACACAGCTGGGTCACTTTATGCCAAATGTCCCAGCCATTTTGGCAACCATCTCAAATGTATTCGAAAAACTCGTGCTGCATTGAAAATAGTGAACTTCTGGAATATTTAGGAGAGGAAAAATGTTTGGTCACGTGGCTGCCCTCTGAACTTCCTGGAATGCTGTCTAGGTGTTGTATGTGAAAAAGTTTATTTTAAAAGCACCGCTCCTTCTTTCCATACGAAACTTGGTCTACGTGTTACGTAACAAGAGCTTAATTTGGGAGAGTTGGTTCATCGAGGTTGTGTGCTAGTCACAGCGCGACAACTTTACGAAGAGACAGAAAGGACAGGAACGAGCACCGACTGTCAACTGAATTTAATGAATGTGCTACGAGCGCTTTTATACGGAGTACAAGAACCGTGTTCATGCGCGACGACACGTGTGAGCACTACAAAATAATCTTAACTGTGAAAAGAATACTCCCTCTCGGAAAGGATAAGTGAACGTGTAGTGATGCACTGATCATTGGTTTACCTGATAAAAAATACTTCTACAAATGTTAAATTGGCATTAAGTAAACCTATTCTCGTGACGAATGGGGCAAGATTGACTATTCCTGTTGCTGTTTAGTTCACACACTTTTGAAAGCTTGCAAGGGGTGGAAAACAACACGCTAATATCATATCTGCTGGCTATTTTTTTAATTGTGAGACACATGATGTGGTATAACATGCAAAGGTTTTGGTCATTGTTTTTTGTTGGTCCTGTCTTCTTTAACTTTACTTTCTGCAGGAGGGTTTTGCAAACGGGTGTGATGATTCTGTTGGGATACCCAGCATCTTTTAGTCTTTTAATCTGGTTTTTAAACCTGACCTCACCCTTGTGCTAACAAGACTTCTGAAGGGTGGCCTGAGTACATGTGGTATCAATTCCTCTTTCTACTAATTTTGAATGCCCACTATGAAAAGGTAGAACATTCTTAGCACTCCTGGGCTGATAGCACCAGCCAATACCCCAACAGCATCATCACACTTGTTTGCGAAACCCTCCTGCAGAAAGTAAAGTTAAAGGAAACAGGACCAAAAGAAAAAGAGAATGACCAATCACCTTTGCATGTCACACGGTACTACGTACATAAGGTGTCTCACAATTTTAGGAACAGAGCCCGCAGATATGACATTGCTGTTTTCCACCCCTTGGAAGCTTTCAAAAGTGCATGTACTTACAGCAACAGGAATAGTCAATCTTGCACCATTCGTCGCTAGAATAGGTTTACTGAATGCCAATCTAATGTGTATGAGATACCGCTAACACGTGGAAAAGTAAACATAGGACAAACTGGGCAATGCTTCAATGATCAAGCAAGACAACATGCTTTAAATGTTAAGAAGGGCTATAGTAGTCTCATGGCCGGGCACCGTAAAGAATGTAAGTGTAGTCCTAGGTTTCATAAAACACGGTTTTTTGAAAAAAAAGCAAGCAGAAAAATGAGAGATTTTAGAACTCTTTATCAGGAAGGCCAAGGATCAATTCATCAGTACACCTTCACTTATCTTTTCCGAAAAAGAGTATTCTTTTCTCGGTTAAAATTATTTTGTCATGGTCACACATGTGTTGTTGCAGATGAGCCCTGGTCTTCTGCTCAGTATAAAAACGCTCGTAGCACCTTCAATAAAATTCAGTTGACAGCGCCCTTTTCTGTCCTTTTTGCGATACGATTTTTATTACAGAAAAAATTTCATTTTCTTACAATTTAGGTATAATGATGAGTTTTCATTGTATCACAACATGGAGCAAATTGCATCTCAATACGGACAAAAATCACAATTTTGTGAAATTCGTGATATTTCCTCGTATATTTCAGCAGCTTGAGAAGTCTAAAGATATTTTTTGCTCATAATATACCTTCTGTGGAGTAAGTATTCACTGCTCAGATATTCATACAAAGTGCAATATTGCAATAAAAAATGTAAACATAACACATTTTGGCTTTATTCTTGGAAGCGAACGTGGCAAAAAAATTGCACTATTATTATTGAGCTCCAAATACCTTACAGAAGCACATTTACTTAACAGGTAGACCGAATTTGCTTTAGAAAAAATAAGTGGTAGTTTTAAAACGAAATTTTCCACAAACAGCACACAGACGGCATTATGCCAGGAAGTTATAGGCCAGCCACATGAACAAAACTTTTTTCTCGCTGAAATATTCTAGCAGTTCACTGTTTTCAGTGCAGTAAGTCAGCACTTTTTTTTTTCAAATACAATTCAGATGGTCGCCAAAG
The DNA here is from genome assembly GCF_013339725.1 of Rhipicephalus microplus. Taxonomy (NCBI): domain Eukaryota; kingdom Metazoa; phylum Arthropoda; class Arachnida; order Ixodida; family Ixodidae; genus Rhipicephalus; species Rhipicephalus microplus. The sequence continues at coordinate 129,905,169 of NC_051167.1, read as the reverse complement.
CGGCTGGGACGTTTGGCATGGAATGGTCCAGCTATATTTAAGCAAAATAACTTACACAAATAACAATGTTTGTTCATCTACAATGACCACACTAGAAAAAGTTGTTCAGGCATTGTGACACTAAAATTTTCAGCGTCGTACTGCCTGAACAACTTCTTTGATAAACTCCAAACTCACGCCGAGAAAAAGCCGCTCAATCACGGTGGATGTTAAAGGCCTTGCGGCCGTAGACAATGTTGAAAATAAAAAAAATCAACTCATCAGTGCTGTCACTCCTTCTTGGTCATTACTGACACGGAAGATTTTTCGGTTATCCATGTGGAGGTTCAGGAAGTAGGCTTGCTCTAGGCTGGGGCCGGGGGGTAGACTACGCAGGACGTCAGGGGCACCCTCCCATCCTGTAATAAGAGCAAATATGACTTCTCATAAAAGGATGTTCGTGCTGTTCTGGCAGCACCATATATAAAGAATGTGTAGTGTGTATCCTTCGAAATGGCGTGTAATTGAAATTACACTGAACTCGAAGCATACAACCCATACATTCCAATAATTTTGTATGATAAAAATATGAGTTTTCCAGCATACAGCAAATTCCCGAAATGAGGTGAAGTGTAAGACTACAGCTCAAAAATGGCACTTACGAAAGCCTGAACTCACCTAAGAATCAAATTCCTTCTAGGGTAGTGAGCCAGTGTGAAAAACAATTCCTAAAGTACAACGTTCAGAACATGTAACATTAATCAAAATGCACAAGAAACTTACTTCTTCATGTACAAACAGTGAAGACATCTTTGCTTTCTCTTTTACATGAGGACAAATGATCTTGGGCGTGGCACTAGCGAAGAGGTCTGCAAAAAAAAAGTAAAAGATTTACTGACTTTAATCACGCCTCTAACAATCTGAGGAATTGTTACAAGTCCCCAATCAGTGCAATTCTGACTGCCTCTATAAGGGCATCAAAAATGAACAATTTTCTCGTTCTTTCTACTCTCACAAGACGCTCCGTCAATGGAATCTAATCCAAATTTGACGCTGTGCTTCCTATTTGCCTGCTTTCTAGACGTAGGGCTGCGAACATGTGTTTTGTGCACCTAATCTAGCACAGAAATTTGTCATCTATAATTCAATCATCTTAATTCATTGTAACTTGATAAAAGATGTGATAGCTCGTCCAGTTTTTAAAGAGTTGCGGGCCTGCAATAGGCACTGCCTTGCACGTATGAAAGTACTTCTTTTTAAAAAAAAATTCAAAGCTTACTTTCAGAAAAAGCGTCTGGCATATTTCGACAACCAAGCCCATCCTCTGATGGCAGTCAGGGGCACGCTATTAGCGATTATTGACTACGGGATTCACAAACGTAACCCGTGCCTAAATACTCAATTAAACACAATCACGCAAGTAAGAGCGCTCGAACGACACCAACGCGCGCGGACGCCGACTACGTTGCAGCAGCCATGGCTTATGCTAGAGCTACCGCACATAGCTCCAACAGTCACGTATACTCTCTCGATTCTGTTATAACGCCGAACATTATCGCAGATGAAAGCGAAGCACGAAAACAGCAAACAGAAACGAGGGAAAACAACGCACGGCGATGGCCACAACAACGCGCCTTTGGAAGTCTGCTAGATCTTTCCCTGTTGCTGATGGCACTTGTCCTAAATAGCTTAAAAGACCGATGCGCACGTGCTGGGAGCATCGCGGCATATCAGCACCTCCAACTATACCGTCTTTAAGAAAAAAAAAGTCATTTCGTACAGTGCGCCTCTGTACATAATTTTTGCTTTTTCTTTCTTTTTTTACGCTTACACCTACAGAAGCACGTTGCACATTTGAGTATTAATAGAAATGTTATTACGATGTAGCCCAAAGCACATCTTAAAACAATATCAATCACTTTGTGCAGTGTAGAGACAATGTGCGATCAGCAACTAATCCTGCCCTTGTTAAGTGATCACATCACTCACTGTATGAGTGATGCAGGCACTTACACAACATCGCGCATAGCAGTGTGAACTTGTTAAGTCACACGTTTAATCGGGCATCTGCAACAGGCCCGCGAACGCATGCTGTTGTAAATGGCTGGAAGCCTACTTCGGCAGAGCTGCTGCAGGCGCCCAGCTAGCGCTGTATGATTACTACCTACGAAAACAGTACACTCACCGGGAACAGGCCCACGTTGTCCGTGTCCGCCACTCCATGAATATTCCTTAATCCGAGCGTCACTTCGAACACGGTGTCATGCGTGACCACCATTGAATATGCGCCTGTTCGCTAGAACACACACAGCGGCCAAGACCCCAGACCAACGCAACGCATTTGAAAGACGATGAGACAGAGAGAGCGACGTTGAGAGAGAAAAGGAGGAGGCACTGGCGGCGGCTAAAGCGCCGCGGCGGCGCCGGAGCTGTCGACGCAGGTGTTTGGTGACGCAACTATTCGCTTATCTACGCCGCCGTTGTGGGAGCAACGCTGGCCGGGATGAGCGGGGGGGGGAGGAGCTTGAAACCCGCCAGGACGGCGCCGAAAGGCAAACGCTATGGCGCATACGGCGGACGGCCGTTCGGCGCGGAATGACTCCTTGTAAACGGCAACTCTCCTTCCAGCCAGTCGCACAGCGACGCAGGTTATTTCCCAGCCTCGGGTTCTTTGAGTATTTTGACGGAATGCGATTGCAGTGGGCGAAAAATAGTGACGCAAAACTTGCGGAAAACAAAGTGCACCGTGGAATGGGCCAGAAACAATAATTATTTCGTCCTCGGTGGCATTAGCGGGAGAGCATCGCTACACCTTTTTCCAGAGGAATTTCTTTTTGCATTATCTGTGTCTGGCACTTCCGCGTATGGTGCCGCAAACACTGAATGCGTAGTCGAAGCTGGAACAAATTAATCCATTGTCGCGGATGTTTAGAAGGCTTGTCACGCACCACGAAACGTGCCGAGGTTGTTATAACAAACTTTTTGCTGACCACATGATCAGCACATAATTCCATATGGTTGCCCAATGAGCTAGCTAAGCACCTGTAGCAAAGGCAGGGCACGTTCTTGTTAAACGTTGTTAATATAAACGATGGTTGTGCATAAGTGCAGTGACAGCTTTCCGTGGGAATTGTTCATAACCCACGTTTTCGAGCGTAGAAGCACCTCAGCGTACCTAATCAGCTACCACAGCAAGTTCGTAAGCAACGATCAGGTACGAAAATGTGCAGCTGTTTTCCATGTACTGAATAGTCCGCGTACAGTGCGTTGACCACCGCCATTCCTTAAGCCACCTCCCATATAGACTCCCAGTCTGAACATGTCTGGGATTTTAAACAATAAGAAGCAGTGCCTGCCCCCCCCGCACACACACACACACACACACACACACACAAAATTCGAGGGCGCACGGGCTGATACACACGCATACTTATTCACAGGCGCACACACATACACGTATACACACATACGGCCACACACACACGCGACCGTAAACGCACGCATGCATGGGCGTACACATGTGCACAGGCACGCTTAACACAAGCACGAACTCGCACATACACGCGCACGTACACATGCACGGGTGTACACACAATCGCACTTACACGCGAACACATGTGCAGGCTCACGCACACACACCCATACTCGGGCGAACATTATGTTCCTGTATATAATCCACAGCAAACATGTAGCTTATAACGAATGCTAAGGTGAGCTTTCGTAACGTGAATTGCAGTTAATTGCCATTATAGATGAAACGCGATTTGCGTCTGCTGGCATTCTGCTGTATTCGGAGAGCACCTTCACACATTCTAAGTCAATTAGGCCGTCATTTAACGCAAGGTCCACATATTCGTGCAGTAGCTGCACTGCTCGGCCGCCAATCCGAAGGTCGCGGGTTCGATGCCGGCCGTGGCAGTCGAATTAAGGCGGAGGCGAAAAGGTAGAAGCCTTTGCACTGTGCGATATGAGCGCTCATTAAAGAACACCAAATGGTGAAAATCTCTGCAGCTTTCCACTACGACGACCCTCACAATCATATCGAGGTTTTTGAGACGTAAAATCCCAAATATTATAATTATGTGTTCTTCTTATGCTGCATATTCCATCTGATGAATCGGCACCTACACCCTTCTCAGGCACAAAAGCACCCTTAGAGCCTATTTTAGGGTGCTATTGAGGCAAGCACCCAAACAAAGGGGTGCTTTTTTTTCAATCGACCATTTATGTGCTTTCTCGTAAAAGCACCTTTTTTACACCCTTTTGGGTGCAAAAATTTTTACTGTGCACACTCGCGAAAGGCGTCGATGACATGCGCGCCACTTCTCCTAAGGTACAGGTAGTGATATGCACGATACCGGAGGTACTGGTGCGTGATAGCAACCTGCAAAGAGCGGTTGTAAACGCAAACCAAGAGATATGGCGGATGAGTCGAGAGAAAGGCTTTGAGGTGGTGGAAATAAACAGAGAGGTGCATAGGTGGGGTGGTTTTCAACGAGACAGAATTCACTTCGATGGGCGACTAGGTCATGAGGTGGGTTGGCGACTTACAGGACGCGCAGTAGCTTTTTTGGGGGTGGCAAGCGAGCCCTTCGGGGTGCAGGATAGCTAGTAACGAGGAAAACAACCAGGGAGACTCTTCGACAGGTGGTATGAATAGATACGATTCAAAAGTGGCACCAATATCTATGGTAGGTAGAGTCCGGGGCATAAATAGACGTAGCCACGAGCGCCGAGCCCATTCAGACATAGGGTATATCAACATGCAGGGTGGTAGGAACAGGCTGAAGTGGGAAGAGATAGAAGAACAGCTAAGGGAAGAGAGGCCGATGACATACGGTTTTGTAGAAACACATCTCAGGAACATGGAACAACCTCCGAACAATCCGGACTACGCGTGGGAATATTGTAATAGAACAGAAGGCAGCAGAAAGGGGGGTGGTATTGGGGCATTCATTCATAAAAGTACATACTGGCAAAGGGTCAAGCAGGAGTGCAAGGAACATTTATGGCTAAAAGGGAAAGTGGCAGGTCAAATGACACTCCTCGGTTTCGTGTACTTGTGGACGGGAGCAAAGGCCAGAGAGGAAAACCAGGCAATGGTAGAGTGTATATCAAATGACATTTAGGAGTTAGGAAGATAGTGCGAGATAATTATACTAGGAGACATGAATGCGCACATAGAAGATATAGATGGGTATACCAACCCGACAGGCAAAATGATCATGGATATGTGTGAAAGGCTTGATTTGATCATTTGCAACAGTACCGAGAAGTGTGAAGGGCAAATAACATGGGAGGTAGGAAGGCTGCAGTCGACGATAGATTATGCACTGATGTCACATAGGATGTATGATAAGCTCAGGGGAATGCACATAGATGAAGGTGGCTCCAGAAGTCTGGGTAGTGATCACAAACGTATCAAGCTAAGTTTTGGAAGAGCAGTGAAAGTGGGAAGGAGACAAGATGAGCAACTACAGGAAAATTTTTATTCAGAAAGGCAAATTGAAATAGCCACTAAACAAATTGAGAAAGTAATCACTGAGGATAATAAGACAGTGTGGACATACATGAATCTAATTAGACTCTTTGAGCTAGAGCTTGCTAAGACGCGTAACAAGTCACCCCGGAAAAGAAGACACAAACCCAAAAGTTGGTGGGATGAGGAAGTTAAGAGAGCCATAGCAAAACGTCAGGAAGCCTCTAGGGAACACAGACATGCTAAGCAGTGGGGTGAACCGACAGATGATGTTGAAAGAAAACGGGAAACCTTTCTAAGCTGTAGAAGGGCTGCATCCCTTCTGATCAATGAAAAGATTAGAAGAAAGGGAGCTCAGTGGCTGGCAGAAGTACATAAAAAAGATAGAAAGGCAGCTGCGAAATTTTGAAACCATCTAAACTCCCTAAGAAATGAGACGAGCCTAGAGCAGAGTTTTATAACTACAGCCCAAGGTGCCAGGCTAGAAGGGGACGAAGCTATTGAATATATAAGAGTAAGGGTGACAGAAAAATTTCAGCAAAGAAGTATTTTATGCACCACAATAGACAAGGACGAATCAAGTGGTGCAATGGCTCCATTTTCACAACGAGAGTGGGAAAGGGCTGAGAAAAGGGTTCCTAGTAGTACATCAACAGGCCCAGATGGCATTCCAATTAGGCTGATAAAGACATTAGGTCCGAAGTCTAAGCAGGCTTTGAGAGAGGCAGTGAGCAAAATAATAATCGATGGTGAAGTTCCCGATGGATGGAAACTTAGCAGGATGAGCATGATCTATAAAGGAAAGGGGGACAAAGCTGACATAAACAACTACCGTCCTATAACAGTGACATCAGTGGTCTACAGGCTGGTGATGTAGATTATAAAGGAAAGACTGCAGGCATGGATAGAAGATGAGGGGGTGCTGGGGAAACTGCAGAATGGGTTTCGGAAACACAGGAGGTTGGAAGACAATCTGTTCTCACTGACGCAGTGCATCGAAATAGCAGAAAAGGAACACAGGCCCCTGTGGCTACCATTTTTGGATATCAAGGGAGCGTACGATAGCGTGGTTCAAGAGGAATTGTGGGGAATACTGGACACACTAGGCGTGGAACATGTAGTCACTAATCTTTTAAAGGGTATCTATAAAGGTAACAAGGTAGTTATAAAGCGGGAAAAACAGGTATCCAAGCCTGCAGAGGTAAAACGGGGGCTTAGGCAGGGGTGCCCCCTGTCACCCTTATTATTCATGATGTACCTACAAGAATTAGAGCCAAAATTAGAGGGAAGTGGGCTGGGCTTCAACCTCTCTTTAGTCAAACAAGGAAAACTTATTGATCAGGCACTACCAGCATTAATGTACGCAGATAATATAGTGCTAATGGCCAACAACAAGGAAGATTTGCAGAGATTGATGGATATCTGCGGTAATGAGGGAGATAGGTTAGATTTTAGATTCAGTAAGGAAAAATCAGCAGTCATGATTTTCAATGACAATGAAGGTAGTGAGCTTAGGATACAGGACGTCACGCTAGAGATAACAGATAAAAACAAATATCTGGGCGTATGGATAAGCAATGAGACCGAGTACCTGAGGGAACACAAAATATACGTGACGACTGAAGGTAACAGGAATGCAGCAGTGATGAAAAATAGGGCACTGTGGAATTACAATAGGTATGATGTTGTGAGAGGAATATGGAAAGGGGTCATGGTTCCTGGGCCGACGTTCGGCAATGTGGTCTTGTGTATGAGATCAGAAGTTCAAGCAAGATTAGAAATTAAGCAACGTGGAATAGGTAGGCTTGCTTTAGGAGCTCACGGGAATACACCAAATCAGGGAGTACAAGGTGATATGGGATGGACATCATTTGAGGGCAGGGAAGCTAGCAGCAAGATAAAATTTGAGAAGCGATTGAGAGAAATGAAGGAGGAGCGTTGGGCTAGGAAGGTTTTCAGCTACTTGTACATGAAGAATGTCGATACAAAATGGAGAAGCGAACCAGGAAGTTGACTGGTAAATACTTAGAAAGCAGCAGGTGGCCAAACTTAAAAGAACTATAGGTTAAGAAGAAAGTGAAGGAAACGGAGACTGACATGTGGAAAATGGGCATGATTAAGAAGTCCGCACTAGAGATCTATCGAACTTTTGAGCAGGAAATTGCCAAGGAAAGGATCTATGATAATACTCGGGGTAGTTCTCTACTGTTTGAGGCAAGGATGGGAGTACTGCGAACCAAGACATATCGGGCCAAATACGAAGGGGTAGACACAGTATGCAGTGCGTGTGGAGAGGAAGAAGAAACTGCCGAACACTTGATAATGTTCTGTAAAGGGCTTCACCCTATAGTTCAGCATGATGGCGCAGAGTTTTTCAAAGCACTGGGGTTTAGGGACCGGGAGGGGAAAATAGACTTTAAGCAAATAGACTTAACTAGAAGGAGGTTATCTTATTGGTGGCTAAAGTCAAGGCACGAGTGAAAATTAAACTCTTGACTGCAAAGTAAGAATCCTCAAACTCACTTTTTAAGGAAAAAATAAATAAATATAGTTTTGAGTTCATTAAGTATTACGGCTTGGTGGCGCTAGCCACCGCCCGATCTAAAGGGTACAGCCATATCCATCCTTCCATCCATCCATCCGAATATATGATGAAAAGATGCGAGATGGTCACGGAGGAAGGAAAAACCTTTCCTTCCTCCGTGCGAAATGGTGGTACTTGGAGTGCTGAATAGATGGACGAACGGACACACAGACAGATGCATGGATGGATGCATGAACGGACGCAGGCGCGGATGCATGGACGAACGCAGGGACGGAGGCACGAACAGACGCACGCACGGACGGGTGGATGGACGCATGGACGGTTATACAGACGTACGCAGTAACGGACGGAATCAAGAACGAATGGACAGACGAATGCTTCGCCCCACTCCCCATCATTCACTCCGTGGATATGCTGCCATTTTTTCTTCAATATACGCCGCACACGCGTTTCTCAACACGCAGCACCGAATATAATACATGCTAGAGTCAATGACCTTCTGAGCAAAGCCTGGACAAACCGGTGGCTGCAGCCGAAAATACTACGCAGTTCGAAGTGACAGGCACACCGGCGGCGGCTGCACCAACGTTTCTAGAACTAGGCTTGCACGATCCCCCAAACGACAGCCATGTTGGGTAGCGTTACTGTATATGCTACCTTTAGGTAGCATATACAGTAACTCAATGTTGGTCTTGCACTAGCGCCCCCTCTAGGCGGTGAAAGTTGCGAATAGGGAAAGGGCCGCACGACGAACTTATGCTCCCCTTGAAAGAGAACCCTGCGCACGCGCGCCCATACATGTTTAGGTTACGACGCGTGTATGCTCTCTGACTGGCCCACGAGGCTGCCATTGGTTCAGATTGCATGTTGCAACCTTTACCCTTTCGTTTTTAAAGGGGTTTGAAGTCGGGACTCTAGAAATATCGATACCGATCTGTAGGTTGAGTCAAATCTGGACACCGATTATGAAGATAAGCTTTCGTCCCACGGTAATGTTTCAGCACATGGTCACCACGTGGGTGTCTCACGAAAAGAATTAATGCTTGAGACCAGCCATGTCTGCATAGTTCATGGACATACGCTTTTTTAGAAATTTTAAGAATAGATAGGACGAAGATCATCATGTGCGGGCCGCGTGTTAGATCCCTTTGATGAAGGCTTTCCATGCATGTCGTGAATGTCTGGAGCACTGCGCTTCACGAGCCGATATCGCAAAACGATTTCCACGGCTCTCGTAGGTTACAAGCGGTGGGAAGGCAGGGCTTGAGAGACTATGACGGTTCCTGACCTCATGACCAGGTTCTGCACCTAAACCTAAGCGCTCTATAGCGTTCCTCCACTTCGTCTCGGCCTAAATTCGCTAATGTAACACACTACCTATACAACTCAGCAGAGCGACGCCGTACATCCACGAAGTTGCGACGGTGGCTAGCCCGTAAGACCATCAGCGGCCCTTGGGGCAGCCCTGCAGATTATCATGCACTCACCGCGTTTAGGCGATGCTCCGAATGGCTTCTTTGTACCAGAACGCTTTCGAGAGCCACCATGTTTAGGCGATGTTCCCTTCGACGGGCTGCGGCTGCCGTCTGGAGAACCGGCTGGCGGAGTCATGGCTTCTGTTATTTTCAGCTGTCGATGACGAAGACGATGGCGTTCGATCGAGTCGTTGTTGTTCTCCTATTGTTAGTGGCGCATACCCACTGTGGGGGATTGGCCAAGAATCGAGTGGTTTCAAAATTTACTGTTCAGATTTGGAATGATGGAGGTTTAACAGAAAGATTACCGATATCCTAGGAAAGTTTGGTGCTTAATGTAATGCATACAAATATTTACATAAACGAATTTATTCTTAGAACAGAGCAATAATTTGATTTTATACGTATATAATTATGTGGACCTGTTAGGATTATGAAACTGGTTAATTAGTCAACCTATTGGTTTCATCAATATAGTCCCGGACGGCAGCGCATACTGTCGCATTAGAGAAACCAGAAATGGAAGCTCCAAAAGACAAAATGACAGGCAGAGATAAGTCCATACCAATACCACGTAAAGGTATTTCTAATAGGGTTTTTCGTAATGTGTTAAACCGCCTGCAGGTCAAAAAGAAATGGTCTATTGTTTCCAGTTCATCACAGAATGCACACAGTGGCGAAGGTGCCTGAGCAGACCCGTGTTTATAGAAATTTAGATTTGGTGCCCGGCAACGCAGCCTTGTGATAGCTACTTCTTGTTTTCGAGTGCGGCAAAAGTCTCTTCGCCAGGGATATAATAAGTGGCGATATTCTGTAGAGTTTGTTAGTGCTGAACCTTTAAAGACTTGCATAAGCGTACGAATCGAGCAGCAGTCACATAAGCGGATGATGGACAGAGCGGTAGAATTGGTTCGCTGATTGATTGATGACTTAGCTAAGGAATCGGCTATTTCATTTAGAAACAAACCTTTATGTCCAGGCACCCAAACTAATCATACTTTTCTCAAATGCGCAGGTACTAGAGCACGGAACGCCTTTGTTACTTGATTATCAGCACCAACAGAAAGTGCCGCACAGAGAGATAGGGAATCTGTTATTATGACAGCTGATGTAATTGCTGTATCTAACTTGCGTAAGGCGAGCACCACTGCCAGAAACTCAGCCACAAAAACGGTATGAAATCGGGTAGGAAATAAATCCAAAAGTAGGGAATAAATCCAATTTAAAATCAGGCTGAAAATACCAACCCCTGACTTTTCGTCGTATTGCGATGCGTCTGTAGCAATAATAACGTTCGTTGTAATACGGCGCAGGTGATTTTGTAGTAAACCATCCAAAATATTATGGGGAAGTAATTTGGCATTATTAGGAAAAATGTCGTCGAACTGAATTTCCACCGGGGCTAAATTATCACGACTCGGCATGATGTCGCATATACGTATACGTTCAGAGGCTCCAGTAAATTTTGCACAAATATAATTTGTGGCGTGTGAAATCGCGGCCATCGAGCAGCAAAAAATGATTCCGGGGTGGAAATAAAGGCTGTTTCTGAATGTCGTAATGGTGATTCATAAATTCTTAAGAATGTCTGAACAGTCAGAAGGCGAATTCTACAAGAAAGCGGAGGGACCCTCGATTCGAGATACAACACGTTGTTGGCAACTGTTTTGGGAAGGCCAAGGCATAAGCGCAAAGCTTCTTTTTCCAGAAGAATTAGAGGCCGCAACTTGTAAGCTGGAACTCCAGAGAAAAGTACACAACCAAATTCCGAAATGTGACGAACGTACATGCGATATATCATTACCAGTGTGCCTCTTCTCATACCTATGCAGTAGTCTACGTAATATGCCAATGGCCCTCACACCTTTTCCGGCGATATATTCGATATGAAATCGCCAGTTAAGCGATGTGTGATAAATTACTCCAAGGTACTTAACAGATTCCACCTGTGGTATATCCTCATGATGGTAAGACAGAGAGATGTTCACAGGGTATTGCAGCGGGAAAACAAGGAGGGCACATTTACTCGGATTAAGTAAAAAGCTGTTGCCATCGAGCCAGCTCTCCAATATATTAAGGTAAGTCTGCAGCCGTTCATATAAGGTCTGAATGTTATCTGCCATTGCAAAAAATGCGATATCGTCTGCATAAACATAAGTTGTTATATCCTGTTTACGTGGAATGGCGTACTGCCTTATGCTGTCACGTGCAGCACTCTAATATAATATGTGACATGTAGTGGTCACTTGGTCAGGCTGCATGCTGATGTGTTTGTCTGCATATACGTTGATTGATTGATTGACTACCACTTTATCCTGGCGCAACCCACCATGGGGGATCAGCTATGAAACGAGTGGTGCCTTGCAACATAAAATAATTTGTTCATGATTTCAAAATGGTAATTAATGGATATTAAGCAATAGATAGAAAAAAGAGTATACGTATTCAACCAATTATAGATTGTGGAAAGAGACAGACGTTGATGCCTGAAATCCGCTAACTATATTTTTCAAGGAATGCTCAGCAAGATGATGACGATGACATGCTCTTTCTGGTGGCACTCACTCCTAGAAATGAAGCAATGCGGAAAGTATCGGGAAAATTCACGTTATAGTCGGCCGATTCCCTCCATTTGGTACGAGCCATGCGCCGAGGAAAACAACAACATTCAGTCACCAAGGCCAAGAACAGGGTGGCAGGTTGCTTAAAAATGTTGTGTTGGATAGAAACAGCTTATCCTTGTTGTCGGTTGGCAACATTCAGAATTCACTTTTAAAGTATGTTAGAAACACTGCAAATACATTAATTTTGGTTTGATTACAGGAATTCACTGACATGGGCAGTTCGGCGTCCATGTCTTTCTTGCTCGCACCCGTCGCTCTGCGGAGCCACACAGCAGCAAGTACCTATGAAGCTAATGAAAACTGGGAAGTTCAGACTAGAAATCTGATTAGAATTTCAGATTAGAAATACGCCTTGAAAAGTCTTTTTCCTGAGCCCCCGCGCGTCGTTGATGCGTGGTTATAGTTTCGCCACCGATCAAGAGATGGCCCTGTGCTCGCGTAATGGCGCCAGTCATGCTATCTGGCGGGGAGCGTTGTTAAATGGACATGAAAGGCAACTATAAAGTCGACGTTGTTTAGTGTGATAGTGGTCCAAAAACCTCGTAGTGTTAGTTTTGTGCCAAGGAAAGGCCTATTTCGAAATAAAATCATGTTTTAGTGGTCCGCATCGGGTTAACGCACTTCAAATTACCCACTTCAAGAAGCGGACCAACCAGACCGCCTCACGTCACTGTTGCCGTGAACAACGTTGCCCGGCTTTACTGCGCTAGTAGCAGCAGACCGAAAGCAGCGGGAGCCACAGCAGCAACAACGGCCACTGATCGATTTCCCACCATTGGCTCCAAGATTGCAGACGTTTTTCAATATAACTGCACCCCATTAGATGACACCACCTGCCAGTGTAATTACGCGAAAATTGAACCTTTGAACCATTCGCGCCATTTCCCATAGTAACATCCGGCGGGTTCTTTTTTTTTTCATGAATCAAACAGAAACGAACAGGCAGCATTTTTTTGCGTCCCTTGATGCACGGAAGGTTCTTTATTTAGTGCAGCTAGATTAATTACTAGTGATTTATTGTAGGCGGTTCGTCTGACGTCATCGGGATCATTTTGAGAATGTACTACTGCGGCGCATGCGTTCTTGTGCATTTACCTCAATTTCTCGGTAAGTAGGGCACTGTTGTTGATAATATTGTCATTTCAGATGTCGTCATACATTGAGCTTTCACTCTGACGTAAATATTTATTGGACTTCAGTGTCCCTTTAAGCGTGTGCTCGAGCACGGCAGGCCTGGTGGCGCTCGCTCACTAAGGAGCGAGCGCGCGCCTCTAAACTGGCCGTGGCACAAGAAAAAGCTATACCCCCCTTTCGTTTTTTTTGGGGGGGGGGGTGGCGTAATCGGCGTCAGATGACTATGGTGGACCGTGGGTGCGATATTCATCATCATCATCATCAGCCTGACTACGTCCACTGCAGGACAAAGGCCTCTCCCATGTTTCGCCGGTCAACTCGGTCCTGTGCTTGCTGCTGCCACTTTATACCTGCAAACTTAATTTAATCTGCCCACCTAACTTTCTGTCGCCCCATAAGCCCCTTGCCTTCTCTGAAAATCCAGTCAGTTACCCTTAATGACCAGCAGTTATCTTGCCTACGCGCTACAAGCCCGGCCCATGTCCATTTCCTCTTCTTGATTTCAAATACGATATCCTTAATTCCGGTTTGTTCCCTGATCCACTCTGCTCTCTTTTTGTCCCTGGAGGTTACACCTATCATTTTGCTTTCCGTCGCCTCAATTTAAAACCCTCTTTGTAAGTCTCCAGGTCTCAGCTCCGTAGCCAAGTACCGGCAAGATGCAGCTGCTATATACCTTCCTCTTGAGGGTTAGTGGCAATCTACCAGTCATGACTTGAAAGTGCTTAACAAATGTGCTCTACCCCATTCTTATTCTTACAGTTACTTCAATCCCGTGGCGCGGCTCTGCTGTTGTTACCTCCCCCAAGCAGACGTAGTCTTTTAAAACTTCAAGTGTACTATTGCCTATCTTGAAGCGCTATTCTCTTCAGAGGTGGTTGTACATTACTTTTGTTTTTGGAAGATTGATTTTAAAGCATGCCTTTCTGCTCTCCTATTCTAACTCCGTAATCATGAGTTGCGATTCGTCTCCCGAGTTACTCAGCAATGCAATGTCATGGGCAAAGCGCAGGTTACTAAGGTACTCTCCATTAACTCTTATTCCTAAGTCTTCCCACTCTCCTGTAAGCACGCGGTAAATAGCATTGGTGAGATTGTATCCCCTTGCCTGACACCCTTCTTGATTGGTATTTTGTTCCTTTCTTTATGGAGCACTATGGTGGCGGTTGATCCCCTGCAGCTTTCTTCCAGTATGTTGATATATGCTTCATCGACCCCCCCGATTCTGCAGTGTCTGCATGACTGCCGATATTTTTCCTGAATCCAATGCCTTCTCGTGATCTATGAAGGCTATGTATAAAGTTTGGCTGTATTCTGAGCATATGTTTATAACCTGATTGGGTGCGATATTACCGTTATGTAAATGTACTAAATGAATTAAGACGTGTTCATTGCAAGCCGGCGTGAACTGTGTCTGAGCTGAGAGTTAGTCTGTCGAGAGCCCGCAAAATAAGAAAAGGCAAAATCGAGCAAGCAGTCGATAGGAAGAGCAGACACGGCCGTCCAGTGGATTTTCGCTGCCCCCGAAAAGCAGCGCCCGAGCCAAAGTGCCAGGTGCTCGCTACCACTCCAGCACGAGGGTGGGCGCAAGTGCCAGAAGGAGGCGCGAGTAGTGAGGGCTGCTTGCCGAAGTAGAGGACGACACACCGAGTTGATGTGTGGCCGCATCGCGATGACCCTCCCGTCGCGGGGCTAGGGTGGTCGATCATCGGATAATTTAATAGTCTTATCTCTCTCTTATGCTATGACACCGAGATGATTTCACCTAGCTACTCACATGGGGATTGGCCAAGAAGTGGGACGGATCATAAGGTCCTAAATTTTCAAGTCCTCCTGGAGGTTGAGGAGTCAATTACTTCACGCTTAGGCGTGTCGTAGTCTTTTCCTGTTCGGTTTGTTGGGGCACACAGTAGTGCGCTACGAATGTGTCTAAACGCCACTGGAATAACAAACGCCATGGTGCTGCCAGTACAATAGTAGTGCTACTACTTTGGAGAACAAGTATTCTGTCCCTGCTTCCTAGAGTGCCTCCTTTTCAGCCTTTTACCT
Source organism: Rhipicephalus microplus (assembly GCF_013339725.1). Classification (NCBI taxonomy): domain Eukaryota; kingdom Metazoa; phylum Arthropoda; class Arachnida; order Ixodida; family Ixodidae; genus Rhipicephalus; species Rhipicephalus microplus. The sequence goes on along the minus strand of NC_051167.1, from coordinate 129,889,884 downwards.
TGCTTTGCCCATGCAATGCCAGGAACTAGTGACGTCGCATCTTGACACGTCGCCGCCTACTGGGTGCACCTCTCTTGCCTGCTAGACGGGATTACAAAAACACCATGCAAAAGCCCTCCTGGGCATTTTTGTGAATGCTTTCAGAACGAGTGCAGTTTTTGAAGACAAAATAAGCAACAGAAGAAAGCCCAGGCGATATTTGTTTCATCTACAGTGAACACACATTGCGCACTGTCGCAGAGATGGGGTACGGCTGAAGAAGCTTCTTGCGTGAAAGGCAGCCAGACCCTGAGGCCGAACAATATGCGGAATACATTCTTACATTGGTCTGCAGAGCATGCCAGAATGAAGCCTCAATTCAGAGATGGCGCTTCCAGTATGTGGGGTTTAACGTCCCAAAACCACCACAATTATGAGAGACGCCAGAGATCGCTCTTCCGTAGCAAACATGGATACATATAACCAAGGACGTAGCCAGAAATTATTTTCTAAAGGGGGCGGGTGGCAAATTCCCTCAATTTTTCCCTCGAAATGGTCATTTTGTGCTATTCCACGGTGATGATAATTTGGAGGGGTGGGGGGGGCACGGGCCCAGAGTGTCATTCTCTGGCTACGCCCCTGCATATAACTGTATACACAGGTAAGCGCTGTTGGGTGAATGCTGTTATAGCCTTTCAAAAACAATTTCTTTAAAATTTTAAATCAACTGACGACTTGTGCCCGCCATCAGCAAGATTCATATTCATTTCGTGCAAGTTCCAGGATGCTTCATAATCATTATTGCTCAAGTTTACTGGCCTGCTAAGTGAGTGGTTGCCCACTGCTTTCTCCTCACTTTATTTTAATCTAGTACACTCTTTGGTTGGTGCTAAGACTAACATGAACGCATGATGTGCGACATGCATTTTATTTTTAACACGATTCCTACCGCTCTTTCCATTGCAATGAACTTGTCAGTATGTATAGAATGAAAAGAGCATTAGGCCAAGACCGTAGGTTGTGAGACGGCCGTTCAAGGGGCAGCAGTCCACAAGGCGACAAATCTGCCATTGTGCAACGTGAAGGTGAAAAATATCCCCTTACAACATACACTGTATTATACAGTTAACTAAACAATGTTGGTACATAAGGATGAACATTAGCTATGAACCACAATAAAAAAAAAAAAGACGTTATTGAAACCAGTTGCTGTGCAGTGCAGGGTAGAAACAATGTAGACCGCAATATAAAGTGCTACTGCACAATATTTTCCTTAAGCTTTCCAGAAATTTTGGGGACAAAATCATGTATATAACACAAAAGCTCTGAGAAGGCGATTTATGGAAGAATTCAATGGGGGACATTCAAGCCAATGGACAGAATCTATTGGACACAGCAGCGACGACAGCAACATTGAGGTTATTGGGTTTACGGCAACACGCAATGCGAGAAAGCCATCAAACAAAAACAAAGCTTTGCTCCCATTATCTTAAAATCAGCCTCGCTTCAGAACATGAATGCCCTGTTTGAAACGCCTATTTCCAGTTATACTACACACCGTTGCTCTTTGGGAGTCCTAAGGATGATGTTAGAGAATACGAGGTATTCATATGATTGAGATGTATTCAGATCCTGCAAGCATGGGTGTGTGGCAGCTGTTAATGTGCCCAACAACAGGCCACATGTGTGACTATGTCCTGGTGGAAACGAAAAGACCATGAAATATAGTCAGAAATTCCAGCATACATTTTGTGTTGCGAGTAGGATTTGTATTCTTAAATTGCATTTAATAAAAGCATTGGTGTGTGACACAGTCTAGCAGAAAAGCATAGCTGGATTATGGAGTCAATCACTTTGCTGTACATAGGCACAAGCCTGATGCTGTAGTGTGGGCCATAATCAGTCTCAATAATAGAGTAGGTGCATATTATAATCGATGCCTGCTCTATTTCATGCTGCATATGAGGTAAAACAAGTTGCATGATGAGAAGCAGCAATGCGTGGACCATATGGAGCTGCGGCACATACATACAGATTGCATGCATGCTCAGTAAACCGCTGCGCTCGAACACAAATTACTCTCACGCTAATTGTTCGCAGCACATGTTGTCACGTGTGTATGCAACTTTATATTCACCGCAGATAGAAAAATTCTGATTACAAATGTTGCACAGCGTTCTTCATGTTACCGATTCCACGACTGGACACTTTGAACGGCAAGCTTCCCGTCGCAACAAAGAACATGGGAACCATAAAAATGGCTGTTGGTCCCTTTACGACACTTCCCTAGAGGAGCTTACAAATGACTTGGAGGAAAAAAGAAAACTGGTTTCCCCATGGACTCATTTTAGGCAAATGCACAAAAACCGTGTGGCCTTTTTTTTAACAGATCCTGTGTGCACACAGCAATGTGCAGCGAAACATCCATTTAGTTCAACTAACACCGTTCATGCTGTAACAAACATTGGTATTCCAGTTACGCTTGCAACTCAACACCTTTATGCCTCTACAAAAAACACATAAGTGACATCGTATCAGCACGTAACGTTTGCACATCAGTGTTGCAACAGTGGGGCGATTGTGGGCATACTTATTATTACATAAAAATAGAGGAAACGAGGGCGCAAGGATGTAAGCGCCATCAGCAGACTTTATTCAATGTTGAGAGAACATGCAAAAAAAAAAAAGACCTAGTAGGCGTTCTCAAAAACTTAAGGCAGGGTTAGGAGTGATGGAAATGTCATCTTTGTTCCTGATGCCGTTCTTGTCGACAACCTGCACTCGGAAGGCAGGGAGGTTGACCAGAAAGCGCTTCTGGACCTCACTAACGCACTTCTTCAGCACATCGATCGCTTCCTCCTCGCTCATGTCTGCAAGCACAAAGCGCAATAAATGTCAGCAACCCTTCTGGCCACTGCACACCATTGCAAAAGGCTTCAAACACTTCTGAAGTTGTGGTGGCACACTTACTTGAAGTCATAATGAAGTTGTCTACCATAAAATCGCGAGCATGCGCCCCCCTTCCCTTCTTAGGTAGACTTCAAGTATGCATGCACCCTCTCCCGTCACACTATTTTCACTGTTTCATTTACTGTTTACATCCGCCCGACGAGGGTGAATGAAAACAGTGAATGTGTCCATCATTAGTAAAGCATTTCATCCGAAGCATGTGAGTGCATTTTCAATTCTCAACGGCTCTTCTACTGCCATCTTGGGTTTTGATTTATGACCGAACGAGGACACCCCTTCCAAATCTTGTCGAATCATCCTTCACGAAACGAGGGGAGTGGTCTCAGTGTTCAACAAGTTTGGAAGCCTGGAGTTGGTCTCGATCGGACGCACCATGTGTCACCAATGCAGTCACGATGTCGTAAAAAAAAAAAGGATTAGTTTTGCTCACAGAGCAAATCACGAAAAAATCGATAGCAAGGTGGTTCAGCATAATGCATGAGCTCTTCGAAGTGTTTCATAACAACAGGTGTGGCAAGTAGCAGCTTGCACATCAACTGCTGTTGCACGGCATAAACGACACCCTCGATGCTTTTGAATGGGTTTTTATGCATTAATCTAAACCATGCACTACACTCACGGTAAAGCATTTACATGGTCAGTAACAACTAAAGAATTCAGTACGAGATCTGTACACTAGACTACACTGCATCTCCCCTCTGTTCTTCGATGCTATCTCACAATCATTCAAGAATGATGGTATAAAGTTGATATTCTTCTCTCTCGTCACATCACAAAAATGAGCAAATGTGACCAATCTTTGTGCTGATTGTTGGCCTCTCATTTATTCAATTTTTCCCAGTTTAGGATTAAGAAGGATGAACTATTATGCTCCGATTTAGTCATGCACTTATTGATGAGCACTTTAATGCTAATGCATCAAGCGTCTTCTCTGTCTTTACCTTTCGCACTTTCACCCCTGTAACATGACAAACCAAGAAGCCCAAACAACTACTCTAGTAAACTTAACTAAGCACTGTGATCGGCATATGCATGCCAACAAGTGTAAATTAATTTTTACGTACTCCACATATGGGGACACAAAACAATGACAAAGATAACCAGTTACCAGCACATTCTTGCACAAGTTGTTTTGTCCATTTACCACCAATATGCTCATAGTTAAAAGCAGTGCAACGTATAAACACTGACCAAGTGCACACATTATTACTGCCGACTTCCCGCTGCTTGATTTACTAAGAAAATGCACAAATATACATTTAACGTTTCTCCGTGTTTACTTCATACTGTTTTTAACTATTGATTTGTAACGAAACCAGCTCGCGTTCACTCGCTTTTAGTTTACCCGAATGCTGTGGCATCGGGTACTTGTCACCGCAAGAGGCAATCATCCACCTACCTTCCCTGTAGTACCTGTCGAGCACCGACATGAGGAAGAAAGCTCCGTAGCCGTGTGCCGCGAAGGGCACCTTTGCCATGGTTGCCAGGTAGTCTATGTAGTAGAGCTCAGGGCCCGAAGCGTCATCATGGCCGGCCAGGAGCACGTTGACTGAGTACGGGGTCTGCGTGCACGTTTTCGCCAAGGCGATGAAGGCGCAAGCGTCGGCTTAATAATAACATAGGGGGTTTAATGTCTCAAAACCACAATATCATTACAAGAGACGCTGCAGTGGAGGGCTTTGGAAATTTTAACAATCTACTGCTCTTTAATGATCACTGACATCGCACAGTAAACGGGACTTTACCATTTCGCCTCCATCGAAATAAGAGTGTCGCGGCAGGGATTGAACCCGCGAACTTTAGGTCAGCAGTCCGAGCACCTTAGCCACTGATCTACCGAGGCGGACGCAAGCGTCGACTTGCAGGTGAATTTATGTAATACAGTAGAATGAGATGAGAGAGCGAAAATTTCATACGCTCACTGCAATGTCTAAAATATGCCTCATACATTAACAATGATACTAATACTACTACTCCTAATAATAATGAGGATGTATGGGGTTTTACATCCTGAAACCACGATGAGATTATGAGGGACGCTGTAGTGGAGGGCTCCGGAAACTTCGACCAATAGGACAAGGAAAGCACCGAGGACATTAAAGGTTGTTTTTAACTGTAGTATATAAATAATGACTTAAATTGAAATTATTGAGAATGTACAAAAAACAACCCTTTTTGTCAGTGGGATTCAAACGCACAACCTTTGAATTACACGTCCGATGCTCTACCAACTGAGCTGCAATGAATAGGTAGAACGTCAAGAGCGTAATTCAAAGGTGCTGGGTACACATCTCGCTGACCAAGAAGGAAATTTTCCGGCCACTTTATTTCATATCAATTTACATCCCCTATGCTTTCCTTGGCCTAATTCCTTATGAGATTCATTCGGTTATATGGAGAGAAGCTAGAAGACAAATAGGGGAGTTACCAAAATTAAAATTTCTGGAAAAAAAGTGTAAAACTAGCTCAATTTATGGTTATAAATGTAGTCAGACTTTTGTGAAAACAAATATAGATAAAATTAATCATTAAACACAATGGCATCTTATGATTGCCACTGCAACCCTCCGATTTAGGCCGATGAATTTTGCAGGTGTTCTGGATTTAAATGGGAGATACTCTACACCAAACTCAACAGCTGGCTGCTAGTTAGGGCAATAATAGGGAGGAAGCGAGAATTCAGCTGAATTTCCAGTAATGCAGTACGATCTACCAAATGTGTTTAGATAAGAGACCTGGTGGAGACAACGAGAAATGAAGGCCATTATCGTTGCTGCCGTGATCGGAGTGAAAGTTCCCCTTCACCAGAAAAGGAGCTGGTACATGTCGGTTAACTCCCAGGAAACCAACCAGACTGTTATACTGCTGTGACACCAATAATAGCAGCGTCATCTCCCAGCTGAAATCTCGAGTTGAGGCTGACAAAGCCTATAACGCTTCAACCATTAAGAGATATGTTCAAAAGCGAGGGTTCACATTTGATTATTTCGCCCTTGGCCTTCTGCCTTGGAAGACTAGCGATGTTCTGGTTTTGGTTCCGCCAAGGTTCAACGAAATGCACTGCTCACCCTGCTCCTGAGGTAGTCTGCAAGGTTCCGCCGAGTGAAGCAGGCCGCAGCAGCCGGTGAGAGTTCGTAGCCTGAGAGATAAAATGCATCGAGCAGATTGAACGAACCCAGTCATCTCCGATTTATGCAGCACACACGGGATGAGGATGAAAAATTAATGAAGCACAGAACATCGGCTGTCCTGTGCCTGGGAGCGTGTGGGGAGGCATCAGCCAGAGAAAAACACATGCCAACTCAAGTTTCCATTCTCATAATGAAACTTAGCAGCCAACTTGGCCGTTGCCTGCATCTCATGTTGTATTAGGCTATATGACTTATGTTGTATTAGGCTATACGAGTCTTTCACCAAGAGGAGTTGTTTTGTGAGGTGGGAGGGGGGAGAAAGAAAGAAACCATGACTCTTCCTCGAGATTGTGTGAGGAAGAGTCAATACTTCCTCAGCCACTATGAAATGTGCTGGTACATATTTCAGCTGCATTCTTCCCGGCAGCTAGAACCTCATCTGCTTTTGCGAGATGCCCAGCCTACAAAGCAGGCTGACTATGTACCATTCAAGATGTGACGGGGCTTTGTTAAAAGCATACCATGAGCGAAGCAATAACAAATGCAAAAGCATGTTCTAGCAGCAGCCTGTTGGAAGTTTTTCTTATGTTACGGTGGAGGAAATGGCTTGGTATAATGGGAGGCTTTAGAGAAACAGAGGACATGTGGTAAAAACACTCTAGACTTCAGCTACACTAGATGCCGCCACCGTAGTTCCATTTCAGCTTTGTCCTCAAATAAGGTAGCGATGACTAAACAACTGCGTCAGGCTCCGTCACGTCTTGTTAAAGACACAAAGCAAAAACACAAAGACGCAAAAGCTGACAGATCCAATGACCTCGGTGATTTGCAATACAAATAATGATATGGCACGAACTGCTCAGCAAATTCCAATACAGATTATCTGCCGATGCAAGCTAAATTAAGATAAAAACACCTGAACGCTTTTGCAACACCATACAATAGAGTGAACTTTGATAACGTTTGCTGGCTCTTGTACAGCAGGCAAGTATGCGGCCGCTTTAACGTTTTGTAGCCTAGATGTTTTATTTGCCCGAAGTAAAACATTCTGATTGATTTAGAAATGCTTGCATGCCAACTAGGTACACTTGAAATTGCTCTCACAACCCTGAACTACCCAGATGACATCATTTGTTAAACTTCTAAATCCACTACACGATTGCCACACAAAATTATCATAAGCTGTTGATAAGAAGCACCATGCATTAGCAAAGATTATACTTCGTTATAAAAGGACGTAAGGCTAACGTTGCAAAATTTTTAAACATTTTTTAAACACACTAACACGGCTTCCAAACAAAGAAGTAGCACTCCTTCTTAATTCAACACATAACACTGACGTGCTGGCGGCTTGATTGTGATTCAGAATTCAAGATAAGGAGAACAAAGCCACCTTTTCTCCAATTGCAGCTAATTTTTCCGGTACAATTTTTTGTTTTTAAAGAATACATTACCGGCACAAACTAGCTAGTAAGTGTTTTTAAAGCAGTGTTTAGAATGCTCAGGTTTCAGAAGGCAATCTAGCAATCTTGCCCAAGCTCCTTCGTGCTCAGAGCTGTGCACTGCGTTGACAAATCAAAGGGCGCAAAAATTTTCCGCCAAGCACGCAGGCCAAAATGAAGCAGCAAAGTTCGAGCTAGTTGGTCTTACTGGAGCCCCATCTTACCATGCAATTCATATGTCCTCTCAGTGCCTCTCTGTATGACGCACGAAAACTTTTTTTCCTGTTTCCTCAATATGATCGATCACCTATGGCAGCAGCAACTAAACTGCATACATAGTATGCATTATGCTTGATGTTTGGTGTGATATGTCTGCAAGCCAGCGCTAGAACTGCTACGTGCCGAGGCAAATGTAGGTACTTCACTGTCCAGTTTATTTTACTTTTCTTCATGATATTATACCAATTGATATTACACCAATTGGAAAGGCCCTTCCAATATACCAGCTCTACACTACTCTGCTCCAACTAAGACTAAGTTGGAATATGCATGCATGGTTTGGAAGCACACAAAAACTAATATCGATAGCCTTGAGAGAGTGCAGTGAAAAGCGGTTAGATTTGTTTAGAGGGGTCCTGAAATGAAAATAAAGCTGTCCGGTTGTAGTCTTACCCGATTCATTAACATGCAGATTCCGAAATATTTCAGTGCAGAATATCCAGTCTAATGTTATCATTGATGCCAGTTTAAAATCGCTGTTTCCTCAGGCTCCATAACGACAATACAGCTCTACCGGCCGCTATAGGCATAAACATTCCGTAAGAGAATGTCATGGTGAGAAAAATAATAAGCAGAGCATGCTTTTTTTGCTGCTTCAAAATTACAGTTATAGGAAGCAAGAAAATAAAGAAATAACACAGCAAATTTCGCCCTCTGGGCATCGAGAGGAGGCGTTGGTTTTATATACTGTGTAAATACAACCAATGATTTGCTTGGTTCTGCTTTCATATACATCCGGGCTCCGTAACGTGTTGCTTTCGTGCGTTTGGCGCAGAGTAACAGTGTTTTTCTTACCGGTTGCATCACTATGCCTACAAAGTGCATCGTCAGACAGTGCAGCACAACTTATCTAAGTCGAAACGACGCTCGTGATAAATTTACGGTGCCGCAATCAAGACGCTATGATTCTACAAAGCTGCTGGACTTTACGAACCTTGATCAATTATAGCTGAGCAAACATCGCTGCGTTACCATGTTCTGTAAACCGCAGACTTTTCATTCCCGGACTTAAAGTAATATCAGCTGCGCAGTTGAGGGAAACGTGAGCGGGGGAATCGAAATTGTGGTTTTGTAGCTGTTAAACGATCATGGGTGATGAAACGAGCCGAGGTATAGAATTGAATGAATGGCCCGGATTCTGAATTCACAGGTAGCTGAAAATTTTCTGAAAATGTTTCATGACTCCTTTAAAAGTTTTCGAAATCCAATTACTGTGCTTAACTTAGAGAAATAAACAACATCAAAGTAATAACATTCACGTATCAGCCACGTTTCTTATACAAAAATTACATGGCCCCTTTCAAGTACTTCTCTCTTCCTTTGCCTCTCTTTATTCGGCTCATCCTCCTTTTCTACCACTTTATCCCATTTTTTTTTTTAATTCGCTCTTGCATAGCGCAGCCCCATTCTACAATAACGGGACTAGGCAGGGAAGCAAACACTGAAAAAAAAAAAAATCATGACGCAGAAGGTGAGGCATGGCCCTGAACATGATATAAAAATAATAAAAATAATATGATCAAAGAGAAAATTGCGTGTTGGCGTGAGCATTAAAGAAGTGACATTAAGGTCATGCCGAGACGGACACACGAATTGCTTACATAAAACCTATGCGCACCAATGCAGTTCTTTAACGGCATCACACGAGCATTGACCCCTGGGCATAGCAGCACACAATATCGATGAGAAGCAACAGGATTTCCTACATGACGCACAACTGCACAGAGTACACTCACACATGAGCACCGTCTGCTACACTGTTTGCTTAGCGGTGCATACACAGTATCAGCCTAATCGGTGCAATCGTATGTTCAGAAAGCCGGAGCGGCATTAAAAACAACGCATCCTCAGGTCAACACTTGGGTGACTGTTATGAAAAAACTGCAATGATGTACAGTGAAACCTCATTATAACAAAATCGCATCTTACATGAAAATAGGTTCATTATAAAGATATATTCTTAACACTATATCTATTGCAAGACTATTCTTAATTTACTTTGTTATGACCAACACACACAGCCCAGAAAATCAACAACAAAAGAAATCAGGAAAACCAATTAGCTACCATTGCGCATCTTGAATAGCTGGATGTTCTTGGCAATGAACTCGGCAAACTGGACTGTGTCACCAGCCTCCCCACAGACGGCCATGAGCAACTTGTCGCTCAGCTTGTGGATCTTTTCCTCATCTGCAAAAGCGAGAAGCGGCGGTTTTGAGAGTGCGAGCCCATGCCTTCGAAAAGCCCACTGAACTACCAAAGACGAAAAATGCAACATGACTAATTATTCATCGTACTCCCAAGGAAGGCCCAACAGTGCAATATGTGGGTTGACTGTCTAGCAGAATTAAGATGGGATGAAAATGTCCTGCCAATGACCTCTTCACTGCCAGACTACCTTGATGCCACCATTACCTTGATGCCACCATTACCTTGATGCCACCATTAAGATAAGCTGCTGATGATGAGGTGCCTTTGGCCAAATATGGCCAAGAAGTACCACGACAGAGGCAATAAGTTTAATGTATTTTTTTCATCAATGTCGCTATTGGGCATTGTATAATCATTAACACTTTTTTCCTTACGTTACTGTTTGCATCTAAATTGTGCATAGACATGTATATATTCTTTTGATGCTCCCCTTACACAATGCCCTGTTGGGCCTGTAAGGTATTCTGAATAAATAAATAACGAATCTTATGGATTTGTGAGGAATAAAGTGTGATGCAGAGAACAGGGGTTTGTAACAAACAGGCTCTTTAATGTGTGTGAACACCTATATGGTTACCATCAATTTAGGCGATAACCGACATTGTTTAATCTTGGCACAATTTTTTTTCTTGATTCTTACTCCATGCCGTGTAATGGCATTGCCGTTTCGAAAGGTAAAATCTCACAATATAGCTTTTCTAAATGTAATTATTCCACTTCTCTTCATTTTATAAGTGCACACGGAATGGTGCAAAGCAAAAAAAACGGGGCTCACTGTAAGTTTCTGGGTATGTCACAGATTTGTTCATTTTCTTGCCCTCAACCAAAGAGCATGCAAATCATGTCTCTTCCTCTCTGTCTTTTCTTGAGCTTGCACGCTTGCCACTAATTAACCATAGGCCAACGATCAACACATCCTGCCGGAAAAAGGAAGCGAAGCCAGACTTGAAAAAAAGCATCTTAAACGTTTCAGCAAAGTGTGTTTCAGAACAGCGTGCCAGCCCGCATCGTCCAGAAAACCACTGCAGCTATCAATCCGCACCTGTTAGCTGCTCAACTCTTTTTTTTTTTTTTCCTTTTATGCCCCCTTCAGACAGCTGCGCTCACAAGTCACCACCGCTGAGTCAGCGCTGTCGCGAGTGTGATATGCTTTGGCGGCTGTAGACTGTCTTGCGAAGCAAATACAAAGAGGAGAATTCGCACTATCTTTTTAAGAGCTGCAAAAAAAAGGGGGGGTTGGGCTGGATCAGGCTATTAGGAATGAATGCATAGCCAGTGGCCATGGGCTCGTTACAATAATAATTGATGTTGTTCAAAGGTTGTATATTATGTAATATTTTTATATCTGGACGCACCGTGAAGCCCTTCCTCACCCTTTCAATACTCCGTGTTTAGCCGAACCTCTGTCTCACTTGGAAAGGCATCAAAAGGGACTCTACGAGGAAACATACACATTGATGATTCTTCACTGGAATGAAATTTGGAATCGTGCTCCATAAGCACCAGAGTTATTCAAGTTATACTAGTTGTGAAACTGCATTTCGAAATCTGAACACGCAGTTGGCCCACAGGCACGAACTCAACAGAAAGTTATCTGTCACGGACAAAAGGAGGAGGTAGAGGAAGGAAAGCCAGCACTGGGAGCAACATTACCACCCACAAAAGCAACCAATAGGATCATTTAAACTGATGTGAACTATTTAAATAGTGTTTTAGGTATCCCACTATTGACAATGAGTGCGCAGAAAAAAATTAATTTTTAGTGCAATAACCTAGTAGATGGGTATTTTCAGGAATGTGAAACAATCCTCTTACACGTGTGTAGCAGCGGCTCTGGAACTTTGCGAATCGTTCCCTACCTCTTCTACAGGGCAGTGTCAGACATTAAAAACTGTGCTGGGCCTGCCGCAAATATCTTCAACAAAACTCTGAACTACCGGTAGCGGTTCTACACCTGCAAGTCTACGTTTGTACAGAGCTGTTATTTGTTTTCGAATCATTGACAGAGCTATCAAACAGCTCACAGAAAACATGACAGACACCGTAGACAGTTTTCATGCTGTATCTGCGATATGAACCAAATGCACACACAAAGAGAACGATTCACGATTGTTTTATTTATAAAATGAGAAAGAGGGAAAGATGTCCATAGAAATAACCTTGTCTAAGTCGTTTACACTACACGCATCACACCGTTTCCTAGGGTAACACCACCACAGCAGCCTATAAATACCTTTGGGCACTAAACTTGTTGACAGCACACACCACCAAACCACTTTGAGCACCAATCGAGTGGACGTAGTTATCGTACAAACACGAACATACATATGCACACACCGACGATGCGCGGAATAGAAAGACATTCACCAACTACAGCACACGCCGACGAAGAAAGAAGAAATACAGGCACTGTTAAGCTCTTGCCTGTAGTGAGCTCTACCACCAGAAGGCACTAACTACAGCTGTAGCATGGTGTGCACCGCCACCCAGTGTTGCAGCAAAGCTCAGCGCTGTCAGGGACGATGTACCAACACCTACAGCAGTCCAACACACATCACTTTTTTTTTTCTAAGGCACAAGCAAAACAAGAACAGTGCTGTGGAGGCAACTAAATAGTCAGTGACAGCCCAAGCATGCTGCACAGGCTTCCTACTCCTGAAAAGTGATATGAGCGGTCTTAAAAGCTTGTACAGTACTCGCGAACTGAATCGCCACAATTTAGGGCTAAACAACATACTCACACCCATCTCCAGTTCATGCCAAATTGTCCAAATTTTGACTTGAACATCAGAATCAACATTATCTTCAACAGCCAGATTCGTAGCCACATGGCGTAACTATCGCAAAAAATGGAACATACCAGACATTATACTAAACATTTTGATGTTGCCTTTCAGACCACGAGCACTGTACTTGGAAAACAAGCCCAGCTCAACAAAGCATGGACCTTCCTCACTAGCACGGCACTTGTGCAAGGCCTCTCCAATTGCAGGTGTAACATGTGTTTCCTCTGAAAGGCAGAAGCTGACGAGCACTCAACCAGTCTTCAAGTATAACAAATGCTGAAGGACCGAGCCTTTCAATTTATTCATTGGAGCCCACAGCAAAGATCATGCAAAGGGTCTCTTTAGCAAATGCAGGAAGACAGCCGTATGAAAGTGAAGTGGAGAGACGTATCAAGTTACGCAATACAATATCGAAGGCAGCGTGGTGCGCACGCCACCGACACCAGGCACGCTGTGTTCGGAATGTGCGTGCCAATTCCCAGCCATCTCTTCGGTTCTGAGTAATGAAAAAGCTAGAAACGCCATCGTAAAGACAGGAGAAAACTGTCTCCAGCGCAAACAGTGAAGGGACACTGCAAGCCCCCACAAAAACATCACCTTGTTATCACTATCTCACCAAAGATAACACTATCAGCAGCTTATCCAACTTTGGACTTTGGTTGAAACAATTGGACACAAAAATGCATGGCAGGAAAATGAAAAAAGACCATCAATAAGAAGCATATCTTGTTTAACACTTCATTTCTTTCACCGATAATTTTTTTTTTTCATAAGAATATGCTCGAAACTTAAGTTGTGCACAGATTTGCCAGCACAACAGATTAAACAAACAAGCAAGATCAACGAAGTGGTGCGAACAAACTATTGTTTGCATTCTCTCGTTACGTGCGAGTTCTCGGGCTACTGCAGTTGCGAAGGCAATGAACTCAAAACAAAACAACGAGCGTACAAAGTATGAGCGTATACAAGCTGCTGCACCAAAACAAATCTATTCAGGGTGCAATGACCGAGTCCAGAAACGGGAAATAAGTATGACTAAGGCACAGTGACGTTACCGCACGAGTGCAGGCATTTCCAACAATGGTCAGCAGCACTCAGACTGTACTGTATTCTTCTTCAAGGAGCTGTGAATTACGACTGGGTTCCGTTCCAGGAGCTCAGCTCTCACTCTTGACCCCGAGCGCCTATAATAATGCAAACAAGACCTTGCAACACTCCACGAAGGCACATGACCGCACGGGCGCTAGATAAGGCGGTCGGGCGTGAGGCCACAATGCACACGCCTAGAATGATGACACAGCGTCTTTAGTAGCTCGGATATTTCCTCGTATTTTTTCTTTTTCATATCCTCTTGCAACAGCTTTCGAGGTTATTGCCTCTTCCTCAATCATCTTCCCCACGCAAAGAATGAAATCACAAGCTCGATAAATGGACAGGTAAGTGGCTGACGCTACAAGGGCTGTGCTTCATGCTAACACAACCATAAGAAAACTGGGAGGCCACAGTTGTTAAACTACTGACCTCTTATGAATCACTGCAGGTTTCATTAACAACAAAAAAAAAAAAAATCTGGCACTTCGGCTATTTCTGGTCGGCCAATTGCCTAGTCTGCCAATGATGGTGAACACTGTTTAAAATGGCATGTGAGCATGCCTCGGCAAAGAATGACATGGTTATTGCACATGACTCAAGTTTTTCCACCATATTAGCAATACACTTCATGAATTTCGAGAGCATGAAGAAGTTGTGCAAATGCAGTTTGTGTGCACTACTCATGTTCAGGATGACTTTGTACTCAACACTTCTCATCCACTTACACTTTCCGTTACCTCACTCCAACACTCCAATAAAAACTACATTTTTTTCCTCGGCATCACAAGGCTGTGGGGTGGAAAACAGGTGACATTCACGCTACAACAATCACAACGGGCGATCACTTTCTCAATTTTGAATCCTCTAGGTCATCAATAATCCAAAAGGGTCAGAGAAAAAGAGAGGATACGATTGGAAGCAAGAGAACTTGATGCAATGCTTGATGGCTCTGGGGTATAACAAAGGGCCAGCACAGACACCCACAACGAATGAGTTCCATGGAAACCGACATATACCAGATACCTCTCACACTGGGCTGGGTTCTGATAGGAGCATAGTCACTACTTTCAGCCATACATTGTTAAAGAGCTCATAAATCATGTAAAGTTCAAAGACAGTAGTTTCTTTCTTGCCTTCACTGCTCTTCCTACACCTGCTACCTCCTCCTTGCCACTTATTTATTCCCAAAACACATGGAATGTCAGCATAAGGTGTTGAGCTAATAAGAATTTTGCTCTTTTTCACTACACGCTGCTATATGAGCTTGCGCAGTCCATAATGAACAAAAAAAAAAAGATCAGTTTACTGTACACAACAGTCATGCAAGACAGGGCAAAATGGGCATGAAACAATGGCAAACCAGGGTAGGCGACAATTAAGAACAGGTTTATCTTGTATATTGACCAACTGGAAGCTTATTTCATCCTAACGTCACATGAACAAATAGCCGGTGTCACGACAAACTGTAATGAAAAGACTGGAAATGCCAGGAGAGAAAAGCGCCGCTCATTCTTCCGATTTTTAGAAGTCGTTTAGCCCCCCCCCCCCCTCCCTCCAAGATCTTTTCGTTTTTTTTCTCCTGAACTACCATGGGGTCTCTGGCCCACACTTGCCTTCCGATGAAAAAGGTTGGGTGATGGGGCCCCCCGCATATACGTTCCGGGAGCCGGATAAATGAAAGGATTAGACCGGGTGGCGCAGCTAACGAGAGAGTGGCCAGTGTGGGGAGACTCAGTTGTCAGAGAGGCAGTGACAAGAGACCGTTCGAACAACGAAAGACCATGAAATTCTCGGCTCTTGAACTCAATAGCAAACAATCCAACTAAACATTTAGTATCATTTCGAACATCATAGTCATCTGAGTTTTTAAAATCGAACCCTTTCATGATTGACATCTCTCCATAGTTCCAGTATAGAACCTAAAGCATGCAGGCGGAAGTAACCCAAGGTAAGTTGAAAAAACGAACTAAAAGTGATCAGAGATTAAAGACTGGTCAATTTTCAAAAAAGCACTGAAGTGTTTGGAACTAGAAACACATTGTTCAAGAAGAGCAGGAAAAACAGTCCAAGTTAAACTCGAAAAGCAGTATCAACGTGCAAAGCAATTATACATGCGGAGGCAGCAATCACTACAAATATCTTGACAATTTTGCCCGCATTTAAGCACAATTGTATCCACCAGTTTTTACAGCTCGTGTCTATTGAGGCCCACGACCTCAAAGCCGCTGCACGGGTGTCCAAAGCGACATAGGACAAAGGAAACTGCTTTCAAACCAGCCCCATACATTTGTGTGGCCCACAACCAGAAAACCAGATTTTAAAATTCATTTTTGAAAAACGTGGACAATGCAAAGACGTGGCAACAAAACAGACAGAATGACTCAAACATTTACAAGAGTCCGAGACGTCTTTTGAGAGAAACAGCTGGTGTTCACGATGATAACGGCGTACTTCGTTAAAATGTGTTGACAAATAGTGCGTCCACAGAGAGACCCCACAGGGCTTTGATGTGCCTACACTAACACAGCAGTGACAAACTGATAAGCTACGCACACGGTAAAGCACAAGTAAGGTGAGGCCCGCAGCGGCGGTGATGATGAGCGTAAAAGAGAAACGGGAAACAAAGTCACTTCATAAAAAACCTATTAGTAAAAAAAAATACGGTGAGATGCTGTGTATACCTATATAAACATGATAGCTTATGCAGCATCGACTACTACACTGTGCAAGTGGGTATTAAGGACACTTATTGAAATTTTCTTACAAGCACTCACTACAAATGACAATCAGCCAGTTAAAAAGTCGCATCGACAAATGCTTGCTGTCACGTATCATATTCAACGAGACACTCCACACACTGACGAGGTTAGCAAAGGCCGGTTAGTACACTTTCCAAGTCTATCATGGTCTTGCATATTAGGGGGGTTAAACAACATGTTTGCTAAACAATGGGTTTGCATAACTCGCTAATATAAACGGAAGTCATGAACATAAGCAGAATGCCACCAAGTCTTATAAAAAAGCTTTGGTCTAAGCACTGACAACGAAGCACACTACACACATACTAGTTAGTCATCACTATAGTTGCACCTACGTAACAATGAAAGCAGCGCACCTAGTACAGTAAAAAATTAAACAACTATTACAGGTAAAAGGGAAAAGCATTGCAAATAAAAAAGCAAGCAGTAGATATAAACCTGGGGAAACATCAACACTTTCGTTCAAAGAAGCAAGCTTCAAGCTATTAAATCACAGCATGTGCACGACCAACATATTACCACAAACAGAAAACTCTATGACGTAGCAACAGTGATGACAGGGCACTCAAAAGGTGGAAAGCCAAACAGGTACATGCAGTCTAGTATATCAATAACAAGTATATTTGTGAAGAAGCTCTGAATTCAAGACTCGAATGCGGCAAGGCAAACTAACAACTCCCAACTACCCCTCCAGTTCAAACAACAAAGTCCAAATACACGAGGATACAGCAATCAACGTGACATTTGAATTGCATGCACCCACTAACGTTTCAAACGCAAGACTCAGTGTACAGGCACACTTAATATGACTTGCAACATGGGAATGCGTGGCCTCATGAGTTCGAAGGCTGTACATGGCTTCAAGTGGTGAGGCCACATGCTCCTGTGTTGCAGGTCATATTGAGCACGACTGTACATAGCTACTATTTGTTAATCGTGTTGCACCAAGCGACCATTGTCCTGTGGTCAATACAAGTGCTAACTAATGGTGGGTTTCCTATAGTGACCGTGAGTCAGCATCCAACTAAGCTGGGGGGCAAGCAGACCACACAGGTAGAACAAACCAAAAACTGCAATGCCACCATCACTGTAAATCGTGACACATGCACAAATGCTTCCAGTTCTGACCTACACCATACTAAAGCCAGGGATGTGGCTTTTTTTCCTCCGTTTTTTTATAGCTTCTACACCAGTGCTGATAGCATTTCAAGCCTCACATTAAACCACTGCAGTAGGTATACCCAGAATCCACTGCTTTCATCACAAACTAGCATCGATTCGTGGGTGCATTTTACATCAACAGAGAGGGGAGGTGAGTGCCTTAGTTAGGAGTATAACACTAGTGATATGAAAACTGTGCGACCTACCTACACAATGAATCAATGAGACCTCAAAAAAAAAAAAAAGGTAAACGTCCTGGAACCTCTTATTTCTGTCGTTGGCTGACGGCACAGTTTGGACAGTCCTTTTCAAGACCTTTTTAAGGCAAGCCTTTCTGCAATGCAGCTAGCCCAATTAATGGCGGCTAGTCACTTTTGCAAACAGCATGTGCAAATGCAGTTTGCTTAAGCTATGGCGTGGAAAATGTAAACTTGGCTCTTTTTTATGTAGATGCATGTAACACATAAGTCCCAATAGGTGCAATTGGGACTTTCTACTATAACCAGTGAAACATGCTGCCATTAGTTGGGCGAACTTGCAATGCAGGGAAGCACACTCATGGATTATGAAAAAAAAAGGTTTCATTGCTCAACTCTCGTTCATCTCAATAAACACGTGACAAATAAGGTAGTCGTGCGAGCAAGGGGGATGTGAAACAGGACCGCCTTGTTTCAAAACTATGTGGATCGTGTGAGACACGCCACACGGCAACAACAAATAGTTTCAAAAAAGAACAAGACACAAAAACAGTTAATGTGTGAGAAGAAGTCTCAGAGAATCACGCAACAGCGGCAGTGACGCGGCTGCGTCCCAACGCGACCGCGCAACGGCTGCGCCGCACCGCCATCGACATCGCCGTGAGCGTCGTCGTTTCTGGGCGGCTGAGGCGGCAGCGGCGGAAAGTAGGTGTGAATGCGGAGCTGGGGCATCCGCGCGTTGAACTTGCCCACGGCCTCGCGCGTGATCAGTTGGCAGTCGTAGAGGTCGACGCGCCGCAGCGCCGGGCAGCGGGACAGATACTCGAGCGAGGCCTCCGAGACCAGAGGGCAGTTGTCGAGCTCCAGAAGAGCGAGCTTCTCCAAGCCGATAGAGAGGTGGCGTATGCCTTCGTCGGTCAACTGCTCGCAGTGCGACAGGCTGAGCTTTTCGAGCTGCGGGCAGAACCCGGCCAGAGCGACGAGGGTGAGGTCGGTGATGTGGACGCACTCTTCGAGGTCCATGCGCTCGAGCGAGGTACAGTTGCGCGCCAGCGCCTGGAAGCCCACGTCGGTGAGCCGGGAGCAGCCGGCAACCTCGAGTGTCCTCAGAGACCGGCAGTGCTGCGCCAGAGCCAGCAGCGAGGCGTCCGAGATCTGGCCGCAGTTGGAGAGACCGACGTACGCCAGGTCCGCGCAGCGCGACGCGATCGCCGCCACTCCGGCGTCCGTCACGGCGACGCACTCGTTGAAGCCCACAGCGCGTAGGCGCGGGCAGCCCTCGGCTAGAGCCCGGCACGCGACGTCGTCCAGTCCGGGGCACCCCTTGGCTATGAGGGACAGCAACCGAGGGCAACCGCGCGCGATGCGGACGAAACCGTCGGGCGTCACTTGCTGCGACCAGGAGACGTCCAGGCGCTCCAGGTTGCGGCAACCGGTCGCGATGGCCCTCAGCGACCGGTCCGTCAGCTGGGCGCACGAGCCAATGTCCAGGTCGACGAGACGCGAGCAGTGGGCGCCGACGCTTTCGCACGTGACGTCCGTCACGCGTCGGCAACCGTTCAGCGAGAGAGCCTCGATGTTTCGACAGCGCGCGGCGAAGGCCTGCATCGCCGCGTCGCCGACACTCTGGCATCCCCGAAGTCCGAGCCGACGGAGAAAGCCGCCGCAGCGGGTCGCGATGTTCTGCACGACGGGGCCCTCGATGTCGCGCTGAAACTCGAACAGGTCGATGGACTGCCAATTGCTGCCGTCCAGCGCCAACACGTTCCACGCTTTGGAGACCTGGGCGCATCTGCAGAGCGAGACGACGTCGAGAAAGGAGAAGATCTTGAGGAGCAGCTCTCGGGGCAGCCGCCTGTCGATGAGAGCGACCTCGGCATTGTAGTCACCGTCGCTCGCAACATCGCCATTCGTGGTGGAGACGACGGTTTGTTCGCTCGTCAGAGGAGGCTTTGTTGTCGTCGTCGCCTTGGCTTTGCTCGGGAAGTTCATGGCACGCCGAAACTCGGTCAACCTGGCACGCATCGACCCCCCACGCGGGCTCCGGGAGCGCGATGATTCCTTTGTGTAACGCTACGGCACGGCCAAGCGGGCTTTTCCCTCCGTCACGGCCGAAGGTTCGACGACACCAACGACGCTGGCCCGCTCTCTCCGTCAACACATCGCCATGTTGTGCCGTCCGCGGTGGATGGCTCACAGAACAGTGGCGAAAGCGCCCCAGCAACAGCACGCGCGGCTTTGTTTGCATCCGTAGAAACACTGCCGGACGCGGGAGAGCGCTACGGTCTGCAATGCGCAACCCATCGGTTGTTTCTTTTGTACATTTCAACTACCGCGTCGCGCGACTGCTTACGCTACCTTGATCGAGTCTTTCAACATCACAAAAATTACTCCAAACCGCACAGTTTCGAGCCAGCTTGCGTTTTGATGGCAGCGTCACAGCAATCGCGGCTCTCTGCCGAAAACGACGACAGCGCCAGCGAAACGATCTGCGGTCGTCCCGAGCGGCTCAACCATGGCGTTACAAAAGAACCGGAGTGCGGTTGCTATGGTTGTGCAATCTTCCAATCGAAAACGCAAGCGTCATGGGACGAGAACCGAGTGCGCGCCGTAGTCGATAGATCGCGCTTCTGGACGAGTTACGCGCACGTCGGAACAAATTTCTCGGAAAATGCCGACGCCACGAAAGTCCAGAAATGCGCCAGAACCAGCACACTGAAAGTACCAAGGTTAAGCAAACTACCACGCTAACATCCATGCATGCAAGCGATACCAGTGCTGCAGGGTGACTGCGTCTAGCATTCCGGAAACACCCGGCGCTTTATAAGGTGCTTGGGAAACCCTGCACCACTTAAAAGTCAGCGCGAATCTTTGTAAACGATCTGACATTTATCGGAAAACGTACCGCGTCCACCCCAAACACAAAAAGCAATAACGCGGCAGAAAAAACGAGTCCGTGCAAAAGCGCACACTCACCGTGCTTGAGAACTATGATGCTGAAAGCAGTCGTTCTGTCGGCCGCCAGCAGCACGAAATCCTTGAAGGCGACTCCCACAAGACACTCCATGCTTTATTACGGTGAATCGGCGCGGTGCGGTTCTCTCGGTAAAGGAATAACACACGACAAAAAAATAAAAAGGTCGCCGTACAGATCAGTTTTTCACTACGACGCTTAAACACACGGCTAACACGGCGACGACTACCGGAAGCTCGCTAGCGCTCCCTGTCGCATTTATAACATTGCGAATTCTCCATTTCTCGTTAGCATATTTCTTTTTAGCAAAACCCTTTGCTTTTATTCTACATTTTGAATCAAGCTTATTGCAACCACGGCAAGCGGATTGCCTATAAATATAAATATCAAAGACTGTGTTTTTTGTACTCGTACGTCATAACCGCTATGCTTACGCACTAGAAAACTGTGTGGGGGCGTTGCAGTACTGCTTAGAAACCGAAACACGGGTTTACGTACCTGTGCCGCTAAGGCAGTCGACGTCCGCATCCCCGGCTGTTCCACGTCAACGTCAGTATTAGACACCGCGCATTCCACTTCTTTCTGTGGCTAACATTTTGATGCTCGTATACTCAACTCCAAATAGGCTGCACAACGTTCTCTTAACTCGCACGATTAGCCGTCGAATGAATGAAACCACAGTGTTGTAGGTGTGCGGGGCGTTCTCAAGTTTCGTGGCTGTATCGAGTCGATCAGATTACTCGCGCCAACCTCGTGAGCGCCGATAATTGACTCCCGGCGGAAGAGGATATTGCTAATTTTTCTTGAGAGGTTCTCGATCGTTAAACGCGCTGCACAGAGCGCGCGCTTCATCACGTATTCCGCTCGACAGCAGCGAGCCCTCGATCAAAGGTCGTTTCTTTTGATAGGTGTCATCGTGTGTGACGGAACGCTGCCGCAATGACCTCCAAGGGCAACATCTTCGTGACCGGAGGTGCCGGGTACGTCGGTAGCCACACCGTCCTAGAGTTGCTCAACGCCGGCTACGCTGTCGTCGTCATGGACAATTACCACAACGCTCATCCGGGTACGTACGGGTTGCTTGACGCAATAACTTTTTTTTTCTGACAGCCACTAAAGCTGCGTAGCGTAGCAGCAGTAGTGCTGTCGCTGCGCTGTCAGGTTTGCTTGTTTGTAGCAGCCAACATGTAGCGCGCGTACGTCGACTGATTTCATACGCGCGGGTCACTGCGCATGCGTGGCTGCTTGGAGCAGACGACACGCAGGCGGCTCAAACTTAGCTATTCTTTGTACGCACTCAAACGTGATCACGTGACCGTTAGAATTGTGTGTTTGTCACACATATGGAAGTGTGCATGGCAGCAATCGATTCCATTTTCACCTTCGATTGATTGAAAAGTGTTGTGAAAGTGTTCAAGCTAACAATTACCCTGCGAGACCTTATAGCCACTCTGAGATACTGAGGCTTCGAATAAAGACATTAGTAAATTTTCAAAGGTACGATAACGTTTCCGTCACATGATTGCACCTCAGTCGTCACAAGGAAAAAAAAAAGTGTGTAGGAAAGCCTTTGTCTAATGGAAAGGTCATGTCGTCTAAACAGAGCTGCTACTAAGAGAGTGATATGTGCAAGTCTTTATCCTTTTTTTTTTTCGCAGATAAGGAAGGTAAAATGCCCGAGAGTTTGCGGAGGGTTCAGGAGCTGACTGGAAAGGTGGTGACGTTTTACAAAGCAGACCTGAAAGACCAGACCTCCATAGACGAAATCTTTAAGAAGGCAAGTGTGCATCAAAGAAAACAATAGAGAAATGCACTGTATTAATGTCTGCATAATGTTCACATAGTACGTTTCACTGAGTCTACCACGACAGAAATGTGCGAAATTCAATATTAATATGTCATGCGCTTCTTAAGTTAAAAGTTCATATGCCAAAAGCTGTCACAATGCAAACGACAGGCAAGAAGGGCAAGATGTGTTTTTGCGATATAAAATTCATAAAGGGTGTGAGCTACAGCTGACATTTCGACAAAAAGACAATTCTTTCTCAAGGCTGCGAAGTCGTCAGAGAAGTTAATCAACTTCTCTGACGATTGATATGTGGGGTTTAGCGTCCCAAAACCACCACATGGTTATGAGAGACGCCGTAGTGGAGGGCTCGACCACCTGGGGTTCTTTAACGTGCACCCAAATCTGAGCACATGGGCCTACAACATTCCTGCCTCCATGCAGCTGCCACAGCCAGGATTCGATCCCGCGACCTGCGGGTCAGAGAAGTTCTTGTTTAAGTTCACACCCTGTCTCAAAGAACAGCAGTATGTTGCAAGTATGGCAGTACCACAACCAACAGGCAATGTGGGAAATTGTGTTTTGTGCATGAAATGTGATAAATGAATAAATATCTTGCGAAATCTTGTAAGCATCGGGGCTTGCAAAGTGTCAATATAATTGCATTGATCCAGTTACTATTCTCATCAATGCATCATATCGAAGCCTATGCTACTTAGGTTGATCAAGGGTTCAATATATTTGGCATCTAGCTGTAAAGTGAGAAAAAAAATGTAGCCATTATAGTGAAGATTTCTGATTTTACAAAAGCCCCACACAAACAAAATTAATGCTTTTCCGCTACATAAATCAACATTCACATTTGTGCAATTCATGAAAATGTTAGTGTGATAATCCACTAGACTGTAGCGAAACTTTTTTTTTACTTCACCATGCAGCATCACTTCGACTGCGTGATCCATTTTGCGGCGCTCAAGGCGGTTGGCGAGTCGTGGCAGATTCCGCTGGACTACTATCGTACGAACCTAGGCGGAACCGTGAACCTGCTCGATGTAAGTGGTGTACGCTCCAAACACGTTGGTACGTGCATAAGTTCACAAAGTAGTGCCTGCTTCCCTTTTGTTTGAGATGCGAAACGGAACACGAGCAGCTGGTTGCAGTCCTTATACGCTTGTGCCTGACACATGTTGCGTGAGTTGCTGCAGCTGCATTCGATGTGGCGCACTTAGGTCTTTTTATTTTTAGCACTGATATACAAGGCAGGTAAGAAGCAGGAGCGAGCGAGATTAGTATAACAGCCACATTATCCTATACAGAGTGTTGACTAACAAAGTAAAATTTTGGACTACAGTGATACCCTTGTTTTGGATAGAGAAGACATTAAATGGCTTTTGTGTGGGAAAATTTTACTTTTGACATTTGACGTACGAGTGGATGTACATTACAAAAACCCCACAAATAAATGGGCCTTTTCTACTGATGCTGAGACTGCCGACTGGCTGCCGTAACTGCTCACCAAAAAAATTGAGTGACCCGGGAAATTCATAACAACTTAGTGCTACCCAGCTTCAAATTGGAACTTTTGTTCTGTAACAGTTCTTGCAACGTGAACAGTGATTTGTTGAATTAGGAGCGACATGCTATGGCAAAGCAGGAAATCACATTTGTCATAGAATACATCTCCCATGTACTACATACCGTATTTTGAGGCGCATCATGTTATGCACACATAAGGTATGTAGGTCATCTGTTGTATGTACAATGTCTTGTTCATACCCATGTTGCACATGTTTTTTCCTGGGTGTCTTAGTAGCATTCTGCATCACTTAGCCATTACCTAATAATTCGGTATATAGTAGTCCTCAAGAGTCAAAACTGGCTTCATGTTGTTCTTTGTTAATTGATTCCCCTTGTTCTTTTAGTTTGAATGTTTGGTTACAATGTTTGGCATTACAAAAAATGTTTGTCGGAACATACGTGTCATCAGTCATTTCAAAGAAATTAAGTGCGCAGTCTTTACAGATATTTAGTATGCCGTTGCACCTAAACCAAGCCATCCCCCAAAGTCATTAAGCGTCCATTCCCACGACACAGTATGCCATTGTCGGTATGTCTGATATGCATGTCTTGGCACACAATATTCTAACGCCTCTCTCTCGTAGATATCGCTCATGACTCGCGAAAGTTCCGGCTACCTGGACTTATTGCATGCCTGAAACGCAGGTGATGAGAAGCCACGGGGTGAAGAGGATCATATTTTCCAGCTCGTGCACGGTGTACGGCGTGCCCAAGTACCTGCCCATCGACGAGGACCACCCGACGGGTCAGTCCTGCACCAATCCCTTACGGGCGCACAAAGTACTTCATTGAGGAAATGCTGAAGGATCTCAGTGCCTCCGAGGAGGTGAGCGTCCCTGCACAGGTCTGTGATTGGTGTAATTTTTAAGTGCAGCTTGAGAGTTTTGTGTTAACCTCTTCAATTCCTGCATCTGTCTTCGTGGACACGACTTAGGTAAATTACACACCAGAAAACTGATTGTGATAGAAAACATGCACCAGGTAAATCAAATACTAGAAAACTGATTGTAATAGAAAAACACGCACCTTCGTCGCCCAGAATGTCTTTCATCTATACTCCAAGAGCAAGCAGTGGAAGACAATAGTGGCTGGTGTACAAAGAAAAGAAAAACTGTGGCGGCCAGATCAATCAAGACATGGTGCTTAGGCTTAAAACTTTTTTTATATGAAGTAGTGTGAACAAAAGTTGGTCTAGATGAATCTTTTTAAAAATATTCAAGCCCTGAAAGCCAGCGATCACATTTACCAGCAGTGTTCGTGCCATATTCGCAACACAAGTCCTCGTTTGTGGAGACCTTTTCTTACCCTTGAAAATTAAACTTTTGTTGCAATGTCCTCTTTTGCTTTAGTGCCTCGTGGAACCACAGGAAATAAGGTTTTATGAACTGCATCTCTTTTTTTCCTTTTCTTTTTGCCTCATCTTTGGTAGTGAAAAGGCAACTGGTGGTCAATGTGAAGGCAGGTAGATAGAGAGGGTCAGAACCCTCTCAACTTCCCCCCAGTAACAGCCATGTTTGCTGCGACCTACTCTCTGTACCTGTTTACATCCCAGGGCTGGTCGATAGTGCTGCTCAGATACTTCAACCCAGTGGGTGCCCACGAATCTGGCTACATTGGTGAGGACCCCCAGGGCATACCCAACAACCTTATGCCTTACGTTTCACAAGTGGCTATCGGCCGTCGTTCGGAGCTTTCAGTCTTCGGCAACGACTTCAAAACCCGCGATGGCACAGGTGAGCTCAGTGTATACTTCTCTCATGAAATTGAGAATGAGGCTTCTCATTGTGCTAGTACCCAGACATGGCTGCAGTACCTAGACGTGTATCCAAATATGGCAGCACTGATAACGTCAGTAAACCATACTATAAAATACGCTTTGCTTTCCTTCTTGATGGTGACCATATTTACTGGCACAAGAAATAAGCCACACTTGTTTCTTTTCTCAGCACTTCCGGTTGAGTGCTTACTTCCAGTTTTTTAAATATTCGGAAATAGCGTTAAAAAACGAAACTGGCTCAAAATTGATGGTTCTGGTTCAAGCTGAGAGTTGTATTGGACAGATGATGTCACAGCATTAATTTACATAAGAGCCAATAAAGTTGAAGAATAATTAATAAAAATGAATTTGACGAGGTTATCGAAACAGCAGAAGATTTACTTGGGATAAATGCGGCACCTGGTTGACCAGATCTTCTTTGTACGTGGCCTCTGATATCAGCTGCGGCACCACATGAAACAAACAACTAAACCCAAGGAATACGTCAGGACACACGAACACCAACGTGTGGGTGTCACTACCAGACACCAAAGTTGAGGACTAGGGCTGGCTCCAGCTTTTTGTAGCAAGAGCTACACCGGCCATATTCTTGCCACTTCGCTGTGGCCAACGGCCACACCACGAGTTGAGTCATTGCCTAGCACCCTGCCATAACTGTGAACGCCACTTGCCGCACCATTTGGCGTGACAGCAGAGCAGAAGCCAGGGAAATTGTTCTGGAACAACAGAGCAGAAACTGGCATTGCATCGTGTTATTGAGAAGGAGCAGCTTGGTGGGATTCGTTGGTAGATATGGAAAGCGAGTCGGAAAGTTGAAAGAAGCCAGGCTTCGTCGTCAAAACCAAGAAAAGGCAGCAAGCCGAAGATATGGAAAAAGAACGAGACGCATGCCCGATAAGCCTACCCGTACAGAGAACCAAACTAGACAATAAGATTAACTACACTTTTCGCTATGCACATCCAGTCATAACCGAGTTGAGCCACAGCAAATTTTTTTCAACGTATCATTGCTCAAAGATTTGCCGCTTGATCTTCCTCTTGTGCTGTCTGGATTCCTCTTTTTCTGATCATTCTAGTCGTACTCGGAACATGGCAACAATAGTGATGTTGGCAAAATCTCTCAGTACTTACTGCACTAAATCGGCCCAGTTTGAATCATATGCTTATGTCTGGTAGCATTACGTCTTATGCTGCAAAAAGACGCAGATTAGTGTGATGTTTTTGTTTTTGGTGGCACGAGAGCTCCTAGCCACAAGGCATCATATGAAATGAAAAGGTGCACCGTCACGCTTGGCAACAAATGGCGAGCGAGGCGCAATTTTCATTTATATTCATTTGCACACACTTGTTAAGTGCTCTCTCACGGATGGAGGACGTCGCACAGTGCATGATGCCAGAAAAAAATATTTCACTCATTACACTTGCAGATGGCGAAAGAGGATACACGAATGATAAAATGCGAGCTGTACAGTCAAACTGGGATACATATAACAATAACAAATTCGACAAAGTAAACTTTTAAAAAATTCTCGTCGATATCACCAAGCAATAAGTATGTATATCTGTAGCCGATACATTTATGACGAATGAAATGCCATTATAAGGAAGCAACACACTATGATGACTGTGCAGGTGTCTTGTACGACAGTCGAAACAACATTAGCAGCACAATATATGTCTCACTAACCATAGCCAGAGCCCATAGCCAGAGCTTTTCATAGCAGCCACTTTTTCTGTAATTTTAAAAAGCCTGCGTTGCCAATAAAACTGCAAATACATGTTGTAGGTGGCCCGAACGTGTAAAACCTGTTAAAGAAAGTTTTGCAGGAAACTGAGGATGCTTTCGCTGCAATGCAGGGGTCCGGGACTATGTACATGTGGTCGACCTTGCGAAAGGTCATGTGGCAACCCTCGACAAGGTGATGGCTGGAAAGATCCAGGGATGCAAGGTTCGTTAATGTGACTCCTTCTTTTCGGAATGAATCGCAACAAATTGTAGACATGCTTAAATGAACCATTGCATTAAAAAATGCAAAGAAATTTTCAGGTTACAGTAACTGCATTACTGACTAGGTGTTCTCTTTAACAGAGGACCATACTGAACGTGCAGAATGATTCTTTATGAGAATGCTAGAATGCAAGCAATCCATGTTTCATTGAGATCATTCGCTAAATGTGTCAAACAAAAAGTGCTTACAAGACAGTTCCCGACAAAAGTTGCAGGAGGCAGTTTTGGTGCTTGTTTCTGCGAGCTGCAAAGTTATAACTTTCCGCACATTACACAATGCACAGTAAATACAACAGCTTGCAATAATTACACTTGTGCACAGAAACTGGTTGCCTTTTCCACAAAAAAAGTTTCTCTCATGCTTTGCCTGTCAATTTAAAGAGACTATGCTCTAACAGTCTGAATTAACTCAAGTACAAATGCTGTGCAACTGCATATATTACTCATAATTCGCACGGTAGCTGAATGAAACCAGTCCCAAGTAACACTCTTAATGGGACGCACCAGGGAACTCACTCTTACTGACCACTAACCTTTGCCACTGCTGTCCTTGAGATGCCACTGCATGTCAAATTCCAGAAAGCTGTTATCTCCCTGGTTTGCTCAAGTGCTCAACTGTTTTCTTGCTTTTTGGACCCCGTCTGTTTGCAGCCCTTCAACTTGGGCACGGGCCAGGGTTCTTCTGTGCTAGAGGTGATAGCAGCGTTTGAGAAGGCGTCTGGCATGAAGATTCCGTACAAGATAGTCGATCGAAGGCAGGGCGACGTTGACGAGCTGTACGCAATTCCCAACCTGGCCGAGAAGGAGCTCGGCTGGAAAGCCGAGAAGTCTCTCTACGACATGTGTGAGTTGCACTACTGTTGTCTTGGGATCATAATCATCTCAAACATAACAGTTGTTATCTAGGACACAAAAAAAATGTCCAGCCTTGCACTACTGGTGCAGGGCTGGACTACTGCAGAGCTTGTTGTCAACCGAGCTTCTGTTGGCTTCTAAAAGCTCGACTGAGTCACTGCTAAGTTTGAATAGGCATTGCAAGACTTGGCTATGTAGAATCTAGAACTGTATTGCTTGACGTGTCTTCATGGCTATGTGAAGTAAATTATTAATTCATTTTAATTAGCAATGCCTTAAAGTAACACTGACTGCAAAATTTATGCTTGTGACTTTTTTTACTGTATATTGTAGCCTTGTGTCTGGTGATGCTGAAGTTGAATCGTAAGTGCTCTAACATATTGTTTAAGTAATGCTAGCATTGCCAATTGTGACCAATTTAGCATCACTTCAGAACAAGCGTCTAAAACTGTGAGAATTTATCACACCCCAGTGGAAGACCGCCTAAGACTACACGCGCTTAATCTTTAGTGACGCTAACAGCAGTTCTCAAATTGGGGGCCCCACATGCAGTAGTAAATGAAAGCTTGTCTTTTCAGAAAAAAAACTAAGGTGTTCCTGTATTAAGCAGCCAAAACAGTTTACAGAAGAGCCTGACAACAGGGAGAGGGACTAGGAACAGTAGCCCTCATCTGGCACCAGTCATGGTATCTTGTGCACCCTGAGAATCGTCCGCAACGTCGACAACATTCACCTTTCTTGCGGAATGTCGCAAAGGGCCTTCTCTACATCCCACTAGTGCCGATGTGAGGAGCTGGCAGCCTGGATAATGTTTGCCACTAACAATTGCACAGAGCTGCCCACATATACAGGAAGATCAAATGCAAACATCTCAAGGTTTCAATTTTGAAGTTAAGGGTCCTTTAATGCTTAATTAACATGATTGTAATTAGCAAATAATTATGATTTTAAGAGGATGAACACAGCATGTGCTGGCCAAGCAACATGGTAAAAGGTAGAAGCCAAAGATAATGATCATGATAGTGTTTTGTTCACTCTCCATAGCCTAACCTTCAGCTTAAACATCTGAGCTGTTAAAATGCTATGTATTGTGATTAAATGGAGGAGTGTCCTATTCCAAAAATCCATCTGCACTATCTTGATGGGTAGTGTTCATTGCTAGCAGAGATAACTGATGTAAGTACAAGTGAGCTTATGTCAAGCTGGGGCTTTGCTTCCAAGGTATTCAACATCACCATAACTTACCTTCAAATCGGTTTAGAACATGCATTGTAGTTTCCTTGCATGTATTTCACATTATTTTGATGTGCTGGTTTACTTCATAATTTCATTTTTCAGTTTAGGGTAAATATCACTCTCAGAAATGTACATCAAGTGTTCAATACTTTCAAAACTATATATTGTGCAAAAAAAAAAAAAAGAGGCATACCGTATTTACTCGATTCTACCGCGCCCTTGATTGTAACGCACATTCGGTTTTCACGACGAAAAAAAAAAAAGTAACACATCGATTGCAACGCGCACCCATTTTTCTCGTTGCCCCCACGATCACACTACTCGGGAAAATGACTCCTTTCGGGAGCATATTCCGTTTAAATATGAGGTACGGGGGAAGCATGTGCCTATCTGACGTGCAACGGAGCATTGCCGTCACTCTTGTTTTACCGTGGCCCGATGTCAGCATGCGAACTTGCTTCGCCCCCTTCTTCACGACGGTTGTGGTGCCAGGCATGTCGAAGTACAAGAGGCGTCTGATCGGCATTCTCGATTTGCCCAAGCAGGTAGCCGTTGTTGTGCCGCAAGTTTAGGACGAACCTCTGAAAACTGTGAAACTTTTTAGGAGCGAAGCTCCTTAAGGCGTGGGCTGTGCGTCCCCTGTATGTAGCCACCTCTCGTTCAGTTCTTGCAGTGTTCACTAGATGGCGGTACTTGTAGCTGACGGCATTAAGTATTACGCTAGCCACCGCCCGATCTAAAGGGTACAGCCATATCCATCCGTCCATCCATCCATCCATCCATCCATCCATCCATCCATCCATCCGTCCGTCCATCCAAAAGATGCAAGATGTTATAAACTAGACGGCGGTACGTGTAGTTGATTATGAAAGATGCGAGGTGTTATAAAATAGGAATGATGCCACATATGACGCGTGTCATCGTTCGATATAGTGCGGCGACGTACGCTAGGGGGAGCGTTGCAATAAAATCGAGTGGGCAAAATGTACGGAGGATTCATGGTTTACCAGGTTTACCTCCGGAGCTTCGCCCACTCATCATCATTCACTTCGTGGATGTGGCGGCATTTTTTCTTTGTACTCCTTCGGCAAGTTTTGGCCCATGCCCGTTCAATTTCGGAGGGAAAAGCCTTTCCTCTTCATAAAGTTAGTTAGCCAGCACCTGCTCGCTTTGAACTGGCT
Organism: Rhipicephalus microplus; assembly: GCF_013339725.1. NCBI lineage: Eukaryota > Metazoa > Arthropoda > Arachnida > Ixodida > Ixodidae > Rhipicephalus > Rhipicephalus microplus. Next base: position 129,858,482 of record NC_051167.1, on the reverse strand, counting down.
CCGCGTTAGCCCTTTTTCTAAAGCTAATTGCATAGCCTGCACTTAAAGCAGATCTGTCGTCACTGGCTGCTGTGCCGCTCGCTGCTCAAGCACATACTCGGCGAGCAGCTCTTCAATTTGCGGAAACCGACCCTGCTGTGGTCCACTGAAGCCTTTGCGTGAATCTTTGCTGTCGACAATCTTCTGCTTTTGTTTCCGCCAGTCCCGCACGCACGTTTCGGGAACTCCGAACGACCGTGATGCGGTCCGATTTCCATCTGTTTCGGCACACGCGATGACTTTTCTTTTAAAAGCGGCATCGTGGTGCACTCGTCGAGTTTTTGGAGTCGGCCCTTCCATGCCGTCGATGCGAATGCACTACAAGATGACACTCCTCAGCACACGTACGAAGTGCCACACATGGGAAACACATAGGCAGAAATGGCCGACGCGCCATGCTGATGCACGTAGGGGGCGGCCATTTCGGAAATGCCAATGGCAATAGAACGACCGTATTAATTTTTTTCGCACTCGATTTTAACGCGCATGTGGTTTATGAACTCGCTTAACCGGAAAAAAGGTGCGCGTTAGATTCGAGTAATTACGGTATTTGAAATTAGCATGCAAATATTTATAAGCTAGGCAAAGTTACGAAAATTTATCAAGAAACAAATACTAGGATTTAAAGCACACCATCTCGCCATTACTTTTAGGTAACCACGGCCATCAGTTATTCTGCAGAATTCTTTTATTATTAAAGATAAGTGAAATAAACCATTGTCGTATGACCAATATGTTGCATTTTATTTCCAGGCAAGGATATGTGGAACTGGCAGAAGAAGAACCCAAATGGCTTTCTAGAAACGACAAACTAGTTGGCGGATGAATGGTAGTGCATGTGCTATGCGCTTGACCATTTACATTTTTTGTTGTTTCTTCTCAGTTTATAACTTTTTTTTTTCTCGTTCTCAGTCGGGATCTTCAACATAGTCAGGGTTGTGCCGTGATCTTTCGTTGACAGACCTTTAAAAAAGGTCACAAGAAAAAAAAGAAAACCAAAAGAATGCTAGTCGCATCTCCAGAAAAAGAGAATTGTTTTTCTTTTTTCTGGTTGTGTCACTGTCCGCTGTGGTCAGACCATGTTCCATGGAACTTAGAAGTTTTCTCCTTTGTTTGTTATTGTTGATGCTTTTTGTTTTGGACACCGAGCCCAAACGACTTCCCAATTTCCTGCACCTAGTCGGATCAGACCAAGTTGCCCGTCTAGTCTCTTCAACTGTGCCAAAGACCATAGGGTTGGCGATGCATCTAACGTTCGCCGTTAGTCATCATATCAGTTGTGATGGCAACTGATGGAGCATCGCTTGAATACTATTTTTTCAACATTTTTATTACTTTGCATATTTATGGTCGCCGTTGATAATAACTGCAGGATTGTCTAAGAAATCATTCTTGCCAAATTATTTTCGAAACATCAGCATTTGATGTCAGTGATGCTTTTTTTGTTATTGTTTCTGTTTACTAAAGGAAGCAAGTTCAGTGCTTAATTTTGTGGTGGTTGCGCTGCGAGAAACAAAAGAGGGGTTGTATAAACAAAGCACATTGATGTTATTTCCTACAAAAATTACAATGTTGTGAAGTGATAATGGTGTTAATCGTGGAGCGATCTCCTGGTGCCAGTCGCAACATCAAGTTTACACTCACCATGGTAATCAATACATGGTAATTGAAAAAATAGAGCATTGTATTACTTTGTTTGCTGATCTTCAATACAGATTAAATCCATAATGAATTAATCTAGATTACAAACCAAATCATTCTCATTACACACGAATCATATGTTATTGATTGTAGGCGCTCAACAACCGCTTTTCATGAAAGTCTTATCGTTTTGCTTTGTTGTCCTAATGTAAAGCTTTTCTTGGTTGTTGCTTCAATCATTTCCAGCATTTTGCATGTACTGCATGCGTACAAAGGCAAAAAGTACTGTTTTATGCATTTCCTGTGCTCCTCTTTACATAGCCTGGAACAGGTCTCGCTTTTTTGTGTGTGTGTGTTGAGCAGTGTTTTTTTTGGAGCAAGCCGTAATGGTCTTCGAAAAGTCATTTTTTCTGTCTGCTAGGTATTTTATAGATCACCTGAAGGAGGTTTCCAATAATATTTTTATTGTTTTGTAATAAACTATTTTTTTACCCGTGGCAGACGGCCTTTTGTAAAGTGACTTTTTGACATCCTCAAGCACTTCGCTGCACATTTTTACGCAAAAGCATCTGGGGCATTGAACAGTTTCCGACTAAAAAACAACTTCATCAAACAGTGTATGCTCAAGCCTTGATACAACAAAACCGGACATTACGAAATATCAGCTATAAGAAAGTGAATGAAGAATAGTCTTGCAATAGTGTTATGAGTATACCGTTGTAACAAGTTATCACATATAACAAAGTCATGCTAACGATGCCTTGTATGTGGCCAAGAGTAAATCTCATTACAGATGAACGCTAATGCAGATAATGGCAGTGCGACAATGAACAACAGAAGCAATAACAAGCTGTCAAGGGTGGGTCCAAAATCGCCTCGGTCAGTGGTTCTCAGCCATGGATGTGTCGGGACCCCTTGTGTACCTGCCTCCCTCCCTTGCAGCAGAGGGAAGAGAGGGGGTACGTGGATAAACTAAAATACAATTGGAGCGTGAAACAGGTCCCTTGTATTGCTATCAAAACATCAAACAAACATGCCACATCACTTCATTTTGCACAGTTCATCAATGCGTGGCACAGTCACGCTTAAAAAAAATGCGGGTGAGGATTTCGCAGATCATGGAAATGGCTTCGTGAACCCCCATTTGAGAACCATTTAGGTTATGTAAGATAGAGCGCGTCATTATGTCGTAAAAGCATGAGAAATGTATAGAATAGTTAGATGCCTGATACACTCAAACCTCTTTATAACGATTTACACAAAAATAAGTTTGTTATATCCAAAAATTTGTTATATAGATATATTTCTAATCCTATATTTATAGCAAGACTACTCTTCATTTACTTTGTTACAACCAATACTTCGGTATGCCTGGATTCGTCATATTGAGGTTTGAGCGTAGTTAGTTATTACACATTTACCTTGCTAGTTGGTTGCTGTAAAAGTCTAGGTAAACACAACTGCAGTCTTATGTCAAGGAACCATGACAAAAGATGTAGAGGTAGTCCTTGAAATAGATGCCTTGATAGCTAGCTATTACAGATTCTCACTGATTAGTTGGTTGATAGCTGTGACCAATGTCGTAAAGGTGTCTTCAAAACATTCTTGTAGCCTCTGCTGCTCTGTCAAGCTGCTTGTTCACCTCAAAATGACTATCATTTGCAAAAGCATGCAGCATGAGCAGAAAACATGCTACAAAGTGCGACATATGTTGCACACTTACGTTCATGAAAAATGGTAAATGCGTAACTATTTCAACACATGAAAATTACACGATACTCACTTAACCTTGCATGCATTCCCAGCTGAATCACGGTGTTCCAAACTTCAGCAAAAGCCAGAAATCCAGTGTATTGCACATTAATTTAGATTTTCTTTAACACTGATGTGAATGAAAACACAAATACACAAGAAAACTAAAACGCAATGAACTATGTAACAACAAGAAAACAACTATATTAAAAAATTGACGGCATATCTGTGGGCTTCACTGCAAATGTCATCGAAAGGCCAAGCGGCCATTTACGCTTCACCTTGCCTCAGACAGTGCCTCCTCTATGTTGAGTCGGCCACTCTATGTTGAGTCGGCCACATCTCTGGCATCAATAAAATAGAGGAGGCGCAGTGTAAGATATGGATGCTATCTGGCATTGTCATTGGGAAATGCGAGCTTGTGCAGAACCCAGGGCCACTGCCCGGTGGCAGCATTATATCGTCGGCAGAGCACTTTTTGTGCATAGCATGGCATTTTCAGGGCAGCATAATATACACTCGAGACTTTAGAATTACATATCTGCGTATTTTGTAGTAAAGGAACACAATACCTAATACTTACACATTGATGTTGCACTGCAGATAAGCATAATATTTGCTTTTTGATTGACAATGTTCACAAGTATGAACGCAGCCACCAAAGTCACCAACAAGTGCTTAAACATTGGCCTGATGGCTGAATCGTGTGACAGACAGCCCAAAATATCTGTAAGCAAGAATCACAAGAAAGACTATCGTCTTTCAAAAACAAAAATATCCATGCCCTTTTAATGCTATCACTCAACAGGTGCAATAGTGATGAAATTTAGGAGCTTTGTCCTCTGGTGAAATATTGCAATTCAAGGAAACCTAAAATGTTTTCTGGAGCACACCATTAGCCATAAAAGAGAAATAAATTCTGTTTCAATTCATGAGTATAAAACCGAAACGTAGTGAAGGAACAGGTCTGAACAAAGTTCATATTTAATTCAATTTCAGCAACAACATTTTAGCAACCCGTCCTCCATGAACTAGTACTCATTTTCTGCATTTCATATTTACACATATGTACCGTGCCACATGGCCAAAGTAAGGCAATGATTGCAGCAGCTTCTGAGGTTGTGATACCTTAAAGCTTAAAGCAGCGATTATCAGATTATCACCCCCTTCCCCCATCACTTTCCTTACTAAACACTTTTCACAGACACTCAGTTCTAAAAAAAAAAAAAAAAGATTTTCTCATACAAACAATTTTGGTATAGTTCCTACTATCTGCCAAGCTAAACGTTTCCAAGGATTGTACATTATTTATGATTACATCATGTTCTATGCTAGTAACTTGCATAATGCAGATGTTAAACGCATAATATAGATGTTGCTAGTAAATGCTGACATCAATAGTTTAAATATGCTCTTTCAAAGCACGAAAATAATATTATTCTACAGGTATAGGTAGATTATTAAGAAAATTTACATGACAGCTGACTACAGCATAATGTTATCTTCTCAGCCATCAAAATACGATGACTTTTTGCAGATTTTGTTGTCTTGTGGCACATACTCTATGTAGTATGTGGAGTACCATACAGAATCAAGCAAACAAACAAACCAAACATGAAAATTGCACTGATGGGTTTGCGATGCATTTAAAACATAGAATAGAGATATTTTGACACTATAATAAAACAAGAGTATTGGACAAAGTTTTGGAGTGAAAAGAAAATTTACCAGCAGTAATGCGTATCGTGAATGTATTTAGGCGAGTTTTGTCTCGTAGAATATAACACATTAAATGCTAACATGCATACATCCCGACTGTAGTTAATACCAATCATCTTGATTAAGGATCCTAAATTTAGCTCATGTGTGTGCACTGAAACAGCTTTTTGAACCTATCTTCGCACAGTGGCAAAGTGAAAGGTGATGGGGTTTGATAACCTTCAGTTAGGCTGAATTGACCAAAGTGACGACTTGACAATTTTGTAAAGTGGCAAGTCCTCATCAGATTTTGCTTCGGATGCGAGTTATGACTTTGGCAACAATTACTACATACTATCTGCTGTGCTTTTCTAAAGCCCCAGCAACTCGATCAAAACATACACCTTGAGTTGTGGAGAGCAGCCTGATGCAGATCTGCGCCAAATATGAACCTACAATGAGGCTTCACATCGGCATTTGCTGTCAACCAAGCTATGCGCTGGACAGCAAGGCAATATTCATCAGCATCGGTATGCACGACTGTTACTGTTGACGAGAGGACATAGCTGCTTATCCACAGCACAAATTTGGGATAAATCGATATGCCCTTTGATTTTGGCTCTTTGACAAAGCTGAACGTCATGACAAGATTGATATTCAAACAGTGCAGTAAGTGATGCAAGTATACAAATTAAAAAAATGTTTAAAGACAGTATGCTGTCTTCATGCACCTTAAAAAACGTAAAGGTTAGGCCATCTGGGCAAGATGAATGTACAAGTGCAATACACAATGTGAATGTAGTGTCGCCACGTTCTCGACAGCTACTGCCCCCCCCCCCCCTTTTTTTACATCTTTATGCTTATTTACTTTTGGTTCCTAAGATGCCAGCGATTTTCCTTTCTTGACATGTATCGCAACAGTTGAATTGGTATCCCTACTTGAAACTAGCTGACTCATCGTATCAGCCATACAAGCAACGCTTATGCTCATCTGAATATGCGCCATCAATCACACTTACCAGGGGGACGATAGCACGTAATGAAAGTTCGTGAGAGACTCGGAAAGTCCATCGACGGGGACGCTTCGAACGACAGCTCCACTTACGGCAGAGCGTTGTCACTGTGTTGCCTGATGCGCGGCGCAGCTCTCTACAACAGCGTGCTTCCCAGTCAGCGTCACGTCTTGGCTGGCTGGAGCTTGAGTGAGGCCACGTTGAAGCCGTCACCCGCGTGTTTTGCAACGAGTCTCAACATGCTGCGCTTCTTGGCGGCTGCCTCGGAGGACTGCAGCTCGTAGAGGGTGCAGACGTTGAAGAGGTAGCCCTCGTGCAAGCAGAGAGCGGGGTCGCCCTGCATGGTCGACTCGAGCAGGTGGACGGACTCGCTCAGTCGGCCCAGGTAGAGGAGGCAGACCGCCATGTTGTTGATGAACTGCATGACGATGAAGGGTAGGTCCATGTCGAACACTGCTCGCCGAGTGGGTAATGCTGTTTAGGCTTGTGCGAATATTCGAATGCTTCGAATATTCAAACAAATAGTTGAGTATTCGAATTCGCTTCGATTTGAATTTAAATGATAGAATATTTTCGAAGTATTTGCAATGAACGAAGAAGTGTATATTAATCCGCATGTCACCACCTGTAAAGGTGGTTTCGCTGCAATGTAAAAGTGCTAAGCTGTGAAAGCACGTATACAAAAGACATTCGCTTTGCCACGAAGCCCCTTTTTAAATTTAAAGGGGCTCTGCAAGACTTATTCAACGTGATCAGAAAACGCTGCCGATTGGTAGTCGAGGCTACCGAGAATATGCGAGGCAAATATTATAGTGGAGCACGCAGCCTTTAATTCACAATAAATTTTCAAATCTAGAAATTGCTTTCTTCCCTCGGCAAATGACTACAAGCTCAAAAATTACTTGTCACAGCCAGGAAGGAATATACGGCTCTGGTCACAGCCACTGGCTGATTTGAGCATGGCATGCTCGTCGTTACTGAGGCTGCCACTTGTCCAAGAGTACGTGCGCGATTGCACTGAAAGTCGCGTATTCGAAGAAAAAAAAAAAAGGTGCTCAAGGTCACGAGGTGCGTGTGACGTATTTTATTTCGACGTGCCATTTCTCCCTGCTTAACTTCCAGCTATTTCGTCGGGTCGAGAAGAGAGAATGCAATTGCAGCATGCGACAAATTTTCGGAACTCCGCTCATACTGGAAAAATACTTGAATCTTTGCGGCGGTAACTTTGTGAGGCAACTAGCATGTTTACTGGCTCCATGGCTATTTGAAAAAGTGTTGCAGGGCCCCTTAAAAAGAACATGTTACGCTCAAATCAATTCATTTTATTAAGCTTGTTATGACGGCTTATATGCTCCAAGTAGAATAAATTTTAAAACGATAAGTATCTTACAGGTTATCACTCGCATTTTACTGAAACTACTACTGAAGGTTGTTTGGACTTCCTTTGATGAAAAAAAAAAAAAAAAAAACTGGCATTTGCAGAGAGCCCCTATTTCAATTCGAAAGAAATATAGTGCAGGTTAGTTAGGGCATGATAAATATTCCTTTTTTTTATTACATGTCATACATACCATTCGAAATCGATTCGAAATTATTCAATCAAATACGCTATTCGCTTTGAACCTAAAAGTCACTATTCCCACAAGCATAATGCAGTTATAAAAACGTTGCACCTTGCTTTTTTTTGTTGTTGTTGTAATAGAGAGCTTATGACCAACTTATCACGACTGGAAACCTCGGTTGCGTGAGTGTGCGACGGTTACTTATTTAGACTTTTTTAGAACGCCCAGTCCCAGTTATGGTTTCGGAGCAGTTTCGGGGGCACGGAAATCACGGCTGGCCACGTGACCACGCAAAACTGCGATGTGGGCGCTGCGCATGAGAGCGCGGCAGGCCACATCACAGCCCAGCCAGCACACGCGAAGCCGGAGGCACTCGCGTCTACTGCGGACCTAATAAAGTTGTTTCATCATTGGGTGTTCCAAATCGATTAGAAGAAAAGTTATGGTATGCGGAACATTTTCCAGTGAAATCCTTGCTTGAAATTGACTCACTCACAAATGTTCACCACACCATAACTTTTCTTCTAATGCATTTAAAACATCCATTTTGTTGCACTGCAATGAGCTCTGATTTCGGATTATCGTGATATACGTATTTACTTTGTAGCTCTCTCAATTTAGAAAAACACTTGCTCCCCAAAAGGCTCATGAAATGTTTTGTATCTTATATGTATTTTATATACTACACCTTACACAAGAAGAATAATTGCATATTTGAAATCAGCACACAAACATACATAAAGTTTCATCGAAATCAATGAAGAAACAAAAATCTTGAAGAGCAGTGGCTCCCCTAACACCACAGCTGTTTAAGCTGCCATTCCTACACAATTCGTGCACAGTGCCTATCATCCGAAACGGGTATGTGCCACAGGATGAGACCCACTAATGATTGCAACAGGTGCCGAGACAAGGAGCCACAAAGATGAAGAAATAAATAATAAAAAATAACACTTTTTTTTTTTTTTTTTTGCAGAGGCGAGGTTAAAACTTGAATACCCACGATCCGAAGGCAAGCGTCGTGTCCGCTCGACTATTCAGTCATGGTAGCAGAACAAACGTTTATTGAAACCACATGATAGCATCGCTATGGGCGAGAGAATGATAAAGAAAGACGAGAGGAATGAAAGAGAAAGAGAGACATAGTAAAGCGCTATACAGTATAGCAGGGGGGTGGAACAAGGAAGTGATGGTGAAGATGATTGATATGTGGGGTTTAACGTCCCAAAACCACCATATATGAGAGACGCCGTAGTGGAGGGCTCCGGAAATTTGACCACCTGGGATTCTTTAACGTGCACCCAAAACTGAGCACACAGGCCCACACCATTTCCGCCTCCATCAGAAATGCAGCCGCCGCAGCCGGGATTCGAACCCGCGACCTGTGGGTCAGCAGCCGAGTACCTTAGCCACTAGACCACCACGGCGGGGCAAGTGATGGTAAAGAGAGAAACAAGGAGGGGAGAGGGGAAAACCTAGTATATAGCCATGTACACCACAGTATAGCATGGGGCGAGAAATGGAAAGGATGAGAGAAAGAAAAAGGCTACCAGCTATGCTGTGTTCAGTCTTTGCACTAATATAACGTAGCTGCCCCACCCTTTTCATAATCAAGTGTTGGGAAGCATGTCCTGTTGGTGTAAGCGCACAGTTGCTATTGATTATTTCCTGCCAAAACCCATGGCCGGCAGCATTCCCACCAGTGCCCACCATTGAGAAAACTCTGCCTGTGATGCATGTCATGCAGTGAGGTGGGATTTCAGGAGGCGCACAAGCTGTGCAGGAAAGACTAACATCATTGGAGGCAAGAGTAAATAATCTTAACAATACATACTTTAATAGACGCTGTACTGAAGTTAACAAGTTGTGCATGCAGCATTTGGTTTACACCCTGCTCGTTCCCTCTGTGTTAACAGCAGGACTACAGGTTTATGAGCCTCTATTATGCCCCTCTTTGATGGCTCCTTTGGAGTAATGAAAGGTAATCTTGAAGGCCATTCTCTTTGTAAACTGCAGGCACAAGAAACGTGTTATGCAAACCATGCTTTGAAAGACATCTAATATCATAAAACACGGTGAAAAGCTGACCATTCAAATGCAGGCACAGCAACAGCAGTTGAGACAATTTCTGTGCAGTGTGACGTAGAAAGCCCATAGCAAATGTAAGCTTTTTCTCAGAAAATGTTTTGTTATCACTTTGTTTTGTAGCACCACATCTGGTTTGTTCCCTATATTGTTAGTGGAGGTTGCGTTGTGCTTAGATTCATTAATCACTGAACAAAACCTAGAAGAACTCAGTAGACTTTTAGCAAAGCCAAAATGAAAAACGCAGTATAATACACACAATGAACAGTACTAATTCATACTCTGCTAATGCAAAATTTTGGCTAATAACAAAGAAGAATCTGACAGCCTTGATGAACAGATGACATTCCATAAATGATGGTGATATATTCATAAACAAGCTAGGTAAAACCTGCAGAGCTGTAAAAACTCACCAGTGGATTCTTTGGCTGCAGCTTGCTGGCCTCCTCATAATAGCGATAAGCCTCTGCATAGCTGTTCATAGCCAAGGCCATTGTGCCTCTGCGCACAAACAAATCAAAATGGAATGTGTTACGTACAGAGTGCCCTTACCCACCGCACATTCAGTGCCAGATCCGCTAATATTTATTTGCTATATTGTGTTAAGTGACATCCATAGAAAGCTCTTCAATTTAGTCTAACATATTAAAAAAAAAGTGCAAGTGTATCAGGATAATGCCAACTGAGCTTGCGAGCTTGTTCACTAGTTGCTTATGCCAGCTCCAGTGACTGTGACTGCAATATCATGCTGCAATTTGTTGTTAGTCTATGAAACCTGTCAGTAAACAGTGATCTGCTGATTAGATGGCATGGATGACAAGTGACCAATTGCTCGCCTTTCCTCAGTCAGCCAATCAGCATGTGTTAATAGCGATATCTGGGACCCTGAAGACTCACTTGTTGATGAGAATTTCGAGTCTTCCCTCCAGTGCCATGCTGTGGTACAGGGCCTCTGCTTTGTGAAAATGGCTTTGTGCAGTTTCCACGTCCCCAAGCTGTAACAGAGCAGTAATGACGAGAGACGAGAGGGTCGATGGTTTGTTGCCTAGAAGAATGTCAGTGCTTTTTTCACAATTCACTCATTGCATTGCATTCCTCATAAGTGTGATAAGTGGAGTGCGCGTTTAAAGTGTGCGCCTTGAAAAAGTGAGCAACACGAAAATAATGAAGAACGCGCGGATGGTGGTCGAGGTAGAAGAAGACGATGGTGACGATATAAAGAGCGAGAGCACGAGGACGCACAACGAGGCGTCAGTAAAACAAAGGAGAAGACATGCGATGAAAAATAAACACAAATATTTCAAGGACCAATGGCTGGGCACCACGAAAGTGAAGAATCTCCAATAAAGACGGGACAAGTTGGTCAAAGGAGAAGGAGAAGCCTGAGGAGAGCAGAGCAGGAAAGTTCTAACAGGACGGGGGCACGGGAAAGGTGGTCACCGGACCGGGCGCTGAAGATGGACCGTCAGGCGTCGGACCCAAGCCTCCAGGACTTCAACCGGCCAGGGCCTCCTGTCGTCGCGTTCCCGCTCGAGGGGACCGTAAAGCCATCCGGTGCTTAACGCTTGCCCAGAGCCTGCTGAATCAGTGCCGTCAGGCTAGCAACAGCCGTCGGGCTACGGGCCCGAGCTGTGCGCCCAGCTTCCTGGCCAGGTTGACCCTGGTTCCTTGACGTGCCACCAGCAGGCAGCGTTCTCTCGTCACCGACGTTTCCACTCTTAATGCCAGGGCCACCACATTCCGGTCTGGTTTCAGGACGCATCGCCAGCTTCAGTGTTCTCTCACCACCGACAAACCTGGGTCCTAAGGCCGGAGCCACCACGTTTCGGTTCGCTCATTGTTGCCGGAATTCAGCGTGTGGGTGAGACCGAACTGATATTTTGCACTACCCTGCCACTCACCGGGGTTCGAACTGAATAGCGTAGTTCTGTTAATTGACTTGCACTTTGGTCGTCATTTTCAGTGTTTTACCGCGTCCAATCAACAGTTTATTATGTGTTTCGGTGTTGTGGGGATTTTCGTTTTTTTTACCTTTCTAATAAACTTTCTTGTGTGGGTTTTCTTCGAAACGAAACAGCTTTGTCCTTACTAACAAAACTCTCGGAGGCTCAGCCCAGGAGAAACAAATCAGCAGCAAGAACCTGCATCACAATAAGAAGCTTTTGGCACCTGTAATTGCTTCCTTCTTTGCTCTCTGCAATCTTTGACTTTTTCATGCTTACCCTTGTGCATAGTCCAAACTGTTGAATCGTTTCTCTGAAAATCGCCAGTCATCATGATCACTGCCACAAACCACATTAAGTCCACTGAAGTACTGATCCCTCTCGTCTGCAATCTACAATCGTTCCAGTTCTGGGTCTGCCCGCTTCATATCAAGCTAGCAAAATTTCTTTATGTCGTCATGCATCTCATCATCTGCTACCTCGTACTGCATTCAAGTTTCCATGACAACTTTATTCCATTCCAATGCTTGAGATCTAATGCGCACGTTGCATGACACGACCAAAGCCACTAGACTCTTTAACTTTGCTTAAAAATATAATCTCACTTCTTCGTGTCTGGCTCGTAATCTATATTTATCTCTTTTGATTCCTTAGTGATTTTTGTGCCATTCTCCTTCGATCACACACACCACATCCTTAGCCACTTCAACTTTTCTTAATTTCAATACAGACATCAAAAGTGCATGCCACTTCCAGACCTGCTGCAACGCTGCTACAATACCCACAGTGTATGCCCAACCATTTCTGCAGAGGGTTGGAACATTTTCAGCAACCCAATAGATGTGTGTGCAATATGCTTGAAAGCAACAATGACAAAGCCAAGTAGATTCATTACTGTGCCCTAAACGAATGGCTTAGCTGCAGAGCCAGGACAGCACTATGACTTTAGCTGCTAGTACGAGTTTTTGACACACAAATACAACTATTGCTACAAAAAAGTTGTGCCACAAGAAAAATAGCGACAATGGCAAAGTATTGATTTTGATTGATTGATTTGATTGATATGTGGGTTTGATTTGATTGATATGTGGATTTGATTGATATGTGATTTGATTGATAAGAAGCGGCGGACACTTTTTGAATTTTGAGAATAAACGTTATTTTGTTTTGCTAGCGCAGATCAGCTATATTTGTTTCGATTTCACTACAACGAAATTTTCGCTCCAACGACATTTTTTCAGTGCCCCGTCAGTTTCGTAATACAGTCGAACCCCGCTACAACGAAACTAACGGGGCGCGAAAAAAACTTTTGAAGCAAAAATTTCGTTCTAGTGAAATAGAAAAAATACAGCTGATCTGAGCTAGCAAAACAAAGCAACGTTTATTCTCAAAATTCAAAAAATGTCCGCTGCTTCCTATTCTTTCCCAGCAGCATCATGACGCGATTCTCACCCATACATAGCGAGGCCATGGTGAAAAGCACTCTGAAACAAGGCCTACAACCGCTTTCGTTGATTGATATGCGGGGTTCAACGTCCCAAAACCACTCTAAGATTATCAGAGACGCCGTAGTGGAGGGCTCCGGAAATTTCGATTGCCTGGGGTTTTTTAACGTGCACCCAAATCTGAGTACACGGGCCTACAACATTTCCGCCTCCATCGGAAATTATCAGAGACGTCGTAGTGGAGGGCTCCGGAAATTTCGATTGCCTGGGGTTTTTTAACGTGCACCCAAATCTGAGTACACGGGCCTACAACATTTCCGCCTCCATCGGAAATGCAGCCGCCGCAGCCGGGATTGAATCCCGCGACCGGCGGGTCAGCAGCCGAGTACCTTAGCCACTAGACCACCACGGCGGGGCGACAATGGCAAAGTAGTGACAGCAGCAAATAGTGATACTTTCAAGCCTTTAACACTGGTAGAATAGTGACATTGGCAAAGTTGTGCCACTGACAAAGTAGTGACACTTGCAAAGTAATGATAGTGGTCGAATACACCCACTGACGAAGTAGTGAAAGTGGGAAAATACACTCAAACCTCAATATAACGAACCTGAATAAACAAAATATCAGTTATGATGAAGTGAATGAGGAATAGTCTTGCAATAAAAATATAGTGTTAGGAATATACCTTTATAACAAATTTTTGTATATCATCATCATCATCATCAGCCTGACTATGTCCACTGCAGGACAAAGGCCTCTCCCATGTTCCGCCAGTTAACCTGGTCCTGTGCTTGCTGCTGCCAATTTATACCCGCAAACTTCTTAATCTCATCTGCCCACCTAACCTTCTGTCTCCCCCTAACCCGCTTCCTTTCTCTGGGAATCCAGATAGTTACCCTTAATGACCAGCGGTTATCCTGTCTACGCGCTACATGCCCGGCCCATGTCCATTTCCTCTTCTTTATTTCAACTATGATATCCTTAACCTCCGTTTGTCCCCTAATCCACTCTGCTCTCTTCTTGTCTCCTAAGGTTACACCTACAATTTTTCTTTCCGTTGCTCGCTGCGTCGTCCTCAATTTAAGCTGAACCCACTTTGTAAGTCTCCAGGTTTCTGCTCCGTAGCTAAGTACCGGCAAGATACAGCTGTTATATACCTTCCTCTTGAGGGATAGTGGCAATCTACCTGTCATAATTTGAGAGTGCTTGCCGAATGTGCTCCACCCCATTCTTATTCTTCTAGTTACTTCAATCTCGTGGTTAGGCTCTGCGGTTATTACCTGCCCTAAGTAGACATAGTCTTTTACAACTTCAAGTGCACTATTACCTATCTCGAAGCGCTGCTCCTTTCCGAGGTTGTTGTACATTACTTTCGTTTTCTGCAGATTAATTTTAAGACCCACCTTTTTGCTCTCCTTACTCCGTAATCATGAGTTGCAATTCGTCCCCTGAGTTACTCAGCAATGCAATGTCATCGGCGAAGCGCAGGTTACTAAGGTATTCTTCATTAACTCTTATCCCTAAATGTTCCCATTCTAGGCTTCTGAAAACCTCATGTAAGCACGCGGTAAATAGCATTGGGGAGATTGTGTCTCCCTGCCTTACACCCTTCTTGATTGGTATTCTGTTGCTTTCTTTATGAAGCACAATGGTAGCAGTTGATCCCCTGTAGATTTCTTCCAGAATGTTTATATATACTTCATCTACGCCTTGATTCCACAGTGGCCGCATGACGGCTGATATTTCTACTGAATCAAATGCCTTCTCGTAATCTATGAAGGCTATGTATAGTGGTTGGTTATACTCTGAGCATTTCTCTATTACCTGATTGATAGTATGAATGTGGTCAATTGTTGAGTAGCCTGTTCGAAATCCTGCTTGTTCCTTTGGTTGATTGAATTCTAATGTTTTCTTTACTCTGTTAGCAATTACCTTTGTAAATAGCTTGTATACTACAGAGAGCAAGCTGATCGGCCTGTAATTCTTCAAGTCCTTGTCATCTCCTTTCTTATGTATTAAGATGATGTTAGCGTTCTTCCAAGACTCTGGTACCCTTCCCGTCAGGAGACACCTCGTAAACAGGGTGGCTAGTTTTTCTAACACAATCTGTCCTCCATCTTTCAGCAGATCTGATGTTACCTGATCCTCACCAGCAGCTTTGCCTCTTTGCATGCTCTCCAAAGCTTTTCTGACTTCTTCTATCATTACTGGTGGGGTGTCATCTGGGTTACTGCTAGTTGTTATAGTATTAAGGTCGTGGTTGTCTCGGCTACTGTACAGATCTCTGTAAAACTCCTCCACTATTTTAACCATCCTATCCATATTGGTAGTTATTTTGCCTTCTTTGTCTCTTAGTGCATACATCAGACTTTTGCCTATCCCAAGTTTCCTCTTCACTGCTTTGACGCTTCCTCCGTTTTTCAGAGCGTGTTCAATTCTCTCCATGTTATACCTTCTTACATCGCATACTTTATGTCTATTAATCAACTTCGAAAGCTCTGCCAGTTCTATTTTGTCTGTTGTACTTGACACTTTCATGCTTTGACGCTTTTTAATTAGGTTCTTCGTTTACTGGGAAAGCTTGCCAGTGTCCTGTCTAACTACCCTGCCTCCAACTTCCACTGCACACTCCGTAATGATACTCGTCAGATTATCATTCATTGTATCTATGCTAAGGTTGGTTTCCTCACTAAGAGCCGAGTACCTGTTCTGCAGCGACACTCTGAATTCTTGTACTTTCCCTCTCAGTGCTAGCTCATTGATTGGCTTCTTGCGTATCAGTTTCTGTCGTTCCTTCTTCAAGTCTAGGCGAATTCGAGACCGTACCATTCTATGGTCACTGCATCGTACCTTGCCAACCACTTCCACATCCTGCACGATTCCTGGGTGTGCAGTCATTATAAAGTCTATTTCGTTCTTATTTTCGCCATTAGGGCTCCTCCATGTCCACTTGCGGTTTTCTCGTTTTTGGTAGAAGGTATTCAAAATCCGCAAATTATTGCGTTCTGCGAATTCTACTAGTAGCTCTCCTCTGGCGTTTCTAGTGCCGATGCCATAATCTCCTACTTGGTCTCCAGCCTGCTTCTTCCCTACCTTTGCATTGAAGTCGCCCATCACTATAGTATACTGTGTTTTTACCTTACTCATCCAATTCCACGTCTTCATAGAAGCTTTTAACTGAAGCGTGGCTGGATGTAGGCGCGTAAGCCTGTACTACCTTCATCTTGTATCTTTTATTCAGTTTAATTACAATACCTACCACCCTTTCATTAATGCTATAGTATTCCTCTATGTTGCCAGCCACGTTTCTGTGAATTAGGAACCCCACTCCCAGTTCTCTTCTGTCTGCCAAGCCCCGATAGCAAAGGACGTGCCCATTTTGTAGCACAGTATAGGCCTCATCTGTCCTCCTAACCTCACTGAGCCCTATTATATCCCATTTAACACCCTCTAGCTCCTCGAATAGTACAGCTAGACTTCCCTCACTAGATAAGGTTCTAGCGTTAAGCGTTGCCAAGTTCAGGTTCCAATGGCGGCCCGTAGTCCAGAGATTCTTAGCACCCTCTGCTGCGTTGCAGATCTGACCGCCGCCATGGTCAGTTGATTCGGAGCTGCTGGGGACTGAGAGCCGTGAGTTATTTGACGTATGCATGTGGGAGGTAGTGGCCAGATACTGCACCAGGGTGGCCAATCTTTCTCTGGTGAGGGAGTGCGTTCCCGGCGGTGGTTACCGGTGAGGCCGCACCCCAGGCCTCTTAATGCAGTTCCATCAACACGCAGATTTTTTTTTTTTCCGGTTGGGAACTGCACGGCACCAGGATTTGAACCACGGACCTCTTGCATGCGAGGCGGATGCTCTAATCACTACGCCATCGCCGCACCCGGATTGTTATGTTCTAAATGTAGGTTTCAGCGGTGTATCAGTCAAGTTTGTGGTTATTTTTATAAAAATAATAATGCTAATAACCTACCGGGAAACTTCTAACTCATACAGTGCAAAGCCCTAATTGTAGACCTGTCGCCGCTCAGGTTTCATCAGGACAGGAGTAATAGTACCGGAACTATTTCGTGACCAAAATTAAGCCTAATCACTAAAAAGATTAATTTGGTAACATCACCTCACAAACGAATTTAAATTTTGTCCGCTTAATATATTAATAAACAGCACCCCATAGGCTAATCGGAGGCCCAACTCCGTACTCTCTAGACCCTTAATTAAGAGAGTAATCAGCAGAAATCTCATTTCATTAACATTTTGTATATAATGACAAATGCAACTTTGTTGAGGTTTGAGTGAAATAACACTAATAACATAGTGCCACTAGCGGCAAAGTAGCAACACTGGCCAAACAGCGATAGTGGTAAAGTAGCGACATTAAAAAAGTAGTGATACTGACAAAAAAAAAACAGCACTAAATGAAGACTACAAAGCAGTAAAGCTACATTACTGGCGCCCCAGCGACACGAACCAAACACTGACATTAAAATAGGAGCGGCCAAGTCCCTGATCGGCATTTTTAAGAGAAACACAGATGGTGACCAGTAGTTCTACAATTGCATCTTTTAAGATATGAAAACGTATGTGCATCGCTGCAAAGTCCCTCTTTCTGCCATTCAAGAGCGGTCCCTTAACTAACTGCGCCAAGCCAGCTAGCCTCACATTTTCAGGCGGTAAAACAGAAATTAAAATACAGCAAAAGAAAGGAGACAAGGCCACGGCACTGTGGTCTCATGTTTCTTTCTCTTTTGGTTTCTCTTTCTGGCTCCATTTCTCTCTTTTGGCTCCGTTTTTTCCACTTGTAATTGTAGTGTACATTTGGCGCCAGTGTAGTGTACACAAATCCCACAGGAGTACAGTCACTATTGTGGGTTCGGTCTTAATGAGCCGCAGGGCCGCGTTCACCATCACCTCTTGTGACTAACACCTCTGCACACGCACGCTCGTACGGCCAAGGCACTGAGCGCAGCGTGGCGAGTACGCAGTTGTGCTCTCAGACATGTCACAACACTTTACTGTCTGTGGCAAGGCCAAACACGCCGCACAGTGCCCGCTGCAAAAGGCAGCGGGAAAGCAAATTGCGCTTATCCACGCTACGGGTGAAAGTACAACACAAAGGGTCTCGCAAAAACGTCCCGTGGACAGAAGGATTCATGGTGACACGTCACTGAGAGAAACGGTCCCTCGCGACTATGCTGCATGCTCTCACCATCAGTGACCACAGGGCCCGATCGCTCCAGCGAGGGCTAACTCTCCTCGAGTTTGCTTCGAGAGGTACGGGTCGGCGTAGTATGACCATGCTTGAACACACCGCACCACTCTTCGGCCTAGTGTTCGGAAGAGGCAACGAAAGGTAGGCATTCGCCGCGAGCGCAAGGCACCGATTCGCAAGTCCGGGCTAGCTTCGCCAATAAAGGGAGCCGACGGACGAAAAGAAAAGGCGTGCTCACCCTTCGATATCCAGAGAGAATCTCCGACTCCCGCCGGGCACGCGCGCAAGATTTGAGCGGGAGATTTGAGCACAGCACCACAGTCAACATCCAGTTGCAGGAGAGAGAGGTTAACGTCAACCTTGCTCAGCCAGCGCCGACAGACCGTAGAGGAGGGGAGAGTCATGTTGGGACATGACGGCAGAAATAGGCGAAAGAGCCCGGGCAATGGGGATGAGCCAGCCTGAATCCCCACATAATCAAGAACTAACTAGCCCAAATGTGTACCCTATTAAAGCTCATTTTTCGTAAGAGCACTGTTCTGAGGCATTTGAGTGTTACAAAAGTCTTGCAGCTGCTGTCAGAGCTTCAACTTATGCATGAAATCACCCATTCTCTTAGTTGTGGTACTTAATCCACAAGCTCTCTTCTCTCACCACGTTACCTGGAGGTATATCCTTCCAATGGCAGAGTGCAGCTGCGCTTTGCGTCCACTGTTCTTTTCAAGCAATATCCTTGCCACTTTAATGGCCACCACGTAGTCCTGCATCATAAACATATTTTTCATATAATATAATCACAACATGATTTAATAAATGAGGATGTAATGAATTATTTAATGTAACAAAGAAAACAAATGATAAGTCCTCATATTGCAATTACGAGGTAACATACATATGCTATTGAATAAAAAAATAATCATATTTTTGTGTAGACATGGTTATAACTTATAAGCAAAGTACACCTCATTTGTAGAGATGTGTAGGATGCAAGCATCCTGGACTTGAAATTTTTGGCAATACTACTGAACATGTGAATTTCTGGCAAGGTAATGACCTACTTTAGGTTTAGAATAACTGCTTTTTTAATAGCGAGACTAGACAAATTAAAGTTCTCAGCTTCTTTGAGATCTGTGATCTTTATGGAACAATGTAAGCCATCTTGAACCACTCGATTAACCCTGATATGAAGCTGAGGCCATAATTTTCAAAACTTCAGGGGTTTTGGGACACACAGAAAGATAAGCCTGAGATTTTTAACAGCATAACTACATACTTGATAATAGAAGAAAAAGCTCTGCAGGACGTCATATATAAATAAGACTTATATACCGTTACCTTTATCACTAGCACTAAAGGTAGATTTTTATGGTTGCATTCTCCTTAAACCATGAGGCATGAGAATTAAAATCTTGTTTTAGCCAAGAATTGCCCACAAGATTACTGTAGAGTACATTTTTTTTGCAGTATCTTGTAGTATTTTTATAAAGTGAACTCTGCATGGCCCTTACGGGCTTTGGACAATGGGCCAGTGTATTGTATGTACCTCTCACCAATACTACCACAGTGGAAGCACTGGCGTAGAAACACAGACACAACAGCTAGATTCCCACCTAAGCAAAAATAACGTGCAGCCTTGAAACCTGGAGTGAAAGCGTCAAAGAGACGCTGGTATCACATAAGTGAGGTTATTTAATATTAACGTGAATACAAAGCACTGGGAAAATTGACTCAAATGTCTATAGCACGAGGAGATAGTAGTCTATGTCACTAGCCCATAATCTCGGTCGAACGGCAATTTAAAAAATAATAGTACCGTAATTACTCGAATCTAACGCGCACCTTTTTTCCGGTTAAGCGAGCTCATAAATCGCATGCGCGTTAGAATCGAGTACGAACAAAAAAATTACGGTCAATCTATTGGCATCGGCAAATCCGAAATGGCCGCCCCCTACGTGCGTCGGCATGGCGCGTCGGCCATTTCTGCCTATGTGTTTCCCATGTGCGGCACTTCGTACATGTGCTGAGGAGTTCGTCATCTAGTAGTGCATTAGCATCGACGGCGTGGAAGGGCCGACTCCAAAAACTCACGTGCACCACGATGCCGCTTTTAAAGGAAAAGTCATCGCATGTGCAGAAACAAACGAAAATCGGGCCGCATCGCGGTCGTTCGGAGTTCCCGAAACGTGCGTGCGGGATTGGCGGAAACAAAAGCAGAAGATTGTCGACAGCAAAGCTTCACGCAAAGGCTTCAGTGGACCACAGCAGGGTCGGTTTCCGCAAATTAAAGAGCTGCTCGACGAGTATGTGCTTGAGCAGCGAGCGGCACAGCGGCCCGTGACGACAGAACTGCTCCAAGTGCGGGCTATGCAATTAGTCTTAGAAAAAGGTCTAATGCGGAGCCAGTTTAAAGCGAGCAGGTGCTGGCTAACTAACTTTATGAAGAGGAAAGGCTTTTCCCTCCGTAGGGAAACATGCATATGCGAAAACTTTTGCGGAGGAGTACGATGAAAAGCTTCACAGTTTCCAGAGGTTCGTCCTAAACTTGCGGCGCAATAACGGCTACCTGCTTGGGCAAATCGGGAATGCCGATCAGACGCCTCTTTACTTCGACATGCCTGGCACCACAACCCTCGAGAAGAAGGAGGCGAAGCAAGTTCGCGTGCTGACATCGGTCCACGGTAAAACTACAGTGACGACAATGCTCTGTTACACGTCAGATGGGCACAAGCTTCGCCCGTACCTCATATTTAAATGGAAGACGCTCCCAAAAAGAGTCGTTTTTTCGAGTGGTGTGATCGTGCGGGCCAGCGAGAAAAATGGGTGCGCGTTGCAATCGATGTCTTACGTTTTTTTTTTTTTTTCGCGGTGGAAATCGGGTGCGCGTTACAACCGAGGGCGCGGTAGAATCGAGTAAATACGGTAAGCTGAGTGAACGTCCTGCATCATAAACGTATTTTTCATATAATAATCACAACTTGATTTAATTAATGTGGATGTAATAAAATACTTCATGTAACAAACAAAACAAATGATATGTTCTCATGTTGCAATTACAATGTGACATACATATGCTATTTAATAAAAAAATGAATCAAGCTATTTTTGTGTAGACATGGTTATAACTTATAAGCAAAATACAGCTTATTTGTAGAGAGATGTGTAGAATGCAAGCATCCTGGACTTCCGAATTTTTGGCAATACTACTGAATATGTGAATTTCTGGCAAGGTAATGACCCACTTTACGCTTAGAATAACTACTTTTTTTAATAACAACACTAGACAAATTGAAGTTCTCAGCTTCTTTGAGATCTGTGATCTTTGTGGAACAATGTCAGCCATCTTGAACCACTCGATTCAACCTGATATGAAGCTGAGACCATAATTCTCTGAATTTCAGGGGTTTTGGGACACACAGAAAGACAAGCGTGAGATTTTTAGCAGCGTAACCACATACTTGATAATGGAAGAATAAGCTCTGCACAACGTCATATATAAATAAGATTTTTATCCCACTAGCCTTATCCCTAACGCTAAAAATAGATTTTTATGGTTGCATTCTGCTTAAACCATGAAGCATAAGAATTAAAATCTTGGGTTTTAGCCAAGAATTAGGCCCACAAGATTACTGTAGAGTACATTTTTTTTGCAGAATCTTGTGGTATTTTTTTAAAGCGAACTCTACATAGCCCTTACGGGCTTTGGACAATAGGCCAGTGTATTGTATGTACCTCTCACCAATACTACCACAGTGGAAGCACTGCCGTGGAAACACAGGCGCAACAGCTAGATTCCCACCTAAGCAAAAATAATGTGCAGCCTTGAAACCTGAATGAAAGCGCCAAAAAAACGCTGGTATCACATAAGTGAGGTTATTTAATATTAACGTGAATACAAAGCACTGGGAAAATTGAGTCAAATGTCTATAGCACAAGGAGATAGTAGTCTAAGTCACTGGCCCATAATCTCGATCGAACGGCAATTTAAAAAATAATAGCAAGCTGAGTGAACGTGAAACTCACCTTCTGGTTAAGAACGCAGTTGAGGATGGCGAAGTAGACTCGACACTCGCGGTCTTCCCACAGTTTCATGGAGGCTGCACGTGAACATGTGCATACCTGTGTCACGAATCACTTCAATCCAGAGTCCCTAATTTCGCGACAGTGAACACAGGAGCTCACGCTGCCGGTGCGAACAGAGCACTTTGGTGAGATACCGTATTTACCTCCATTATTTTGAAACCCCCGAAAATTGCAGCTGTAACGTCGTCTGCTCCTTCCAACCACTCATGATTATAGTGTATGATAGCCTGGCACCACCTCTTAACCAGTACACTTTATTAAGCATTATGTGCACCATTAATGTGCGAGCCTCAATCTAATCCAAGCCAAGCCAAGGTGGCAAGTGCGCATTGCGGCCGTGTCCGTTTCATGGCTATATGGGGCGATACCGAAGCTATACGGATGCTTTTAAGTTCAAAGTAATTAATCTTGCACTAAAAAACGGCAACAGGGGCGCCGGTAGCAACTTTAGAGTCGACGAGTTTTGTTTGCACTACTGGCGACGGCAGCACTGGCAGCTGAAAGCCACCAAGACGCGTGGGGCTAACCGTATGCCAAAACTTCAAATGGATGATAAAACTTGGTTTCGTCAGGAGGCAAATGCGGATGATTCCATGTTAGATGGCCATCAGCCCAAGGTTGACATTGTACGCTAAGCTTTCGTGGGCTCCCATTGAGTGACGAACGATAACGCTACACCCACAATGCCCGCAAGCTTTGCGTTTTGCTTGCAGCTTTTGTGTCTCAAATAAAGTTTGCCTAGTGTTGAACTTGTGGTTTTATTGTTAAGGTAAGTCTTGATTAGTAATTTTCAAAGCTTGTAGTTGTGAGCGTGAGAACCACGATTTGTGGCCACTTGGTGTTTTTGTTTGTTTTCTTACTCTGCATGTTTTTGCAGAAAATTTCCCTCAGGTAATTATCGCACCCCTCCACTTTTCATCGGTTTTTCTGTGAAAAAGAAGCGCAAGGATTATGCAAGTAAATACGGTACTGTTGCAAAACTGCAGGTTGTGCGTTTAGCAGACACATATACCACTCAATTGCGTGTCATCTGCCACATTAACCTGTGCCACGATGTGTAGAATAACAAGTGCAGCAAAAAGAGTTCAAACATGCAGCTAAGCTGTGATAGATGTGAAATAATGACCCGGTCATAATCAAATATCTGCGGGCTCACCTTGTCTCAACTGTTCACCCATATCCAGCAGGCTACCGTCCTCAGATATGCCGTTCGTCAAGTTTCCAAGAATCTGCCGAGACAAAAAAGGACGAGCTACTCTGTTTAGTCGAAGGTAACCAGGCTTATCTTTCCAGATTTTCGGACCCTTTACTAGGTAGGCACTCCCGTTGTAATGGAATAGTGAAATTCAAGTTGTCTAAAAGGAGCAATGATGCGCAGCAATTCTCTATTTTTATTTTATTTTTTCCCTAGAGCAATGAAAAGTCACTCCTTACACGACAACCTGTGGTCAGTGTTACAATAAAGTAAATACATTACAAATAACTGCTCCTACAAAAGCTCAGATGAGCACCTTGCCAATTCTGCCAATGCACTTGCTTTGAGCTCTCACCCATCTTAATTAAAAAAAAAAAAAAAGCACAATTCCACAATTTTTCTAACACAATGCTTTGTTGGGTGCATTGGTCCATGGTCTTAAAACAAAAGCAGAGCGCAAAACAGACATGAGAAGAGAGACATGAAGATGGGATAAAAGTGCTCACTATCAATTGCCTAAAGATGAAAAATTGAGGAAGTTATACACTCTGTGCATTACTATAGTGCGCTAGCGCACACTTCACAAAGTGAATCCAATCCAAAGATCTGCAACAGCTTACGGTAAAGCAGTTTGAACTCACTTCCCCGAAAACACCCTGACGCTTGACTGACACAGTCTGAACCCTCCCTTTTCACTGATTAAATTTGTCTTTTAATGTGTGCACAGGAGCACGCGCGACATATTGAGTGTATGTCTTGGTCAATTTCGCGCAATAAACCAGTCTGTAGAAGCGCTCATCCTGCCTTCTTTGCAGCCTGCCTTTATTTTATGAGCATCGCACAGCCGGCAGCAGATAAATAGCACTTTACTAAATATTTCAACTGAGACGTGGTCTGAAAGTGAAATTTCCAAGCTCCACATGCACCACCACCAACGGTGTGCAATCACTGCAAAATCAGTAATATGAAATAAAATATTTCTCTACTAGACACTGCCTTCATTGCGAATATCAAGTATTTCTAGATATTTCCCCAAGAATTTCAAACAGTTGTTAAAAACAGCGTACAAAATGAAACATGAAATTTGAACAAATGTACGTTAGCCATAGCAGTCAAAATGCGGCAGTGGGGAACACAACGCACAACTCAGGGAGGCAGACTTACCTCTAAACCGCAATTACTCGCAATCTTTAAAAAATTCCAGTATTAAATATAGAAAACCCAGCCCTGAATCCTGTTTGAAATTTTATAAAAGAATGCTTCCTAATGTACAGCATTACGACAAACCTGCCAACATTGCAAGCACTAGGATATGAGCACTGCTTTATACCAACAGCGAAAGCGCTTACCTTTCAAACTTCAAGAAATTGCATTCAGATAAATTTGCTTGGGGCCGTATGCAATTTTCATTAGATAAAGTCTTGATAATCACACAGCTCTAATGGTCACTCCTATTGAAGGCTCATATGTAGCTGTGGGAGTCTTACACCCAGTTTCTGTAACAGGGTATGATTCCCTGTAGTAATAACTTTTTTACTGAATTTGAAGTGCCGTATTTACTCATATATTACAAGCACCCGCTGATTGTAGTCAACAGTTGGTTGTCCACTGTTGCGGCAGCAACACTATCTTCATTTAACCTCTATCCAATGATTGATAGTCTATCAACTTCTATTCGTTGTCACACAAGGCATCACTGGCTTAAGCAACAATATTCAACGAAACTGGGTTCATGAACTGTTGATACTAAAATGGTTTCTCTCTCTCAAGCCTTACTGATTTAACTCACTTCTTTCGCTGCCTTCGCAAGACTTTCTCTTGAGATGCAACACAGCGTCGCGCACAATTATTGCAGCATTCTCTGTTCGCTTACCCTGTGCACGACGTTGAGAAGCTTGTAGAGGGAATTGAGGGCCGTGCAGTGGTTCCCCTGGAACTGCGGCAACTCGGCCAGCAGAAGGCGCATGGCAAACGGCACCATCGAACCTGGAACAGTTTAAGGATCCACGCTTAGAGGAACAGTAAATAACGGGAACTGCGTGGCTAGCCTGACCACAGGTCAGTTATGTGGCCACTCTGGTTCAGTTGAACTGCAGTAAAAAATTAGTTGCATTCGACAGAGTTACATAACGAGTGCCACTATCACTGACACCGGAATGGTTGTTTAATTCAAATAAGACTGAAGAGCTTGTGAAAAACCTATCAACTGATGAGTTAGTGGCATCCACATGTGCGAAAAGTGCAAGTGCACCGTCATCAAGAATAGCAATCGCTCAGGGCCAATCAGGCAGTTCGTGTAGCCACTGTTGGTATCTGAAATAGTGCTGACTGGAAATTGAGACCACTGCTCAGTAGAACCTTTCACACAATAACAATAACTGATAGGGCTTAATGTCACATAACCATGATATGACTATGAGACAAGTTGTAGAGCAGGGCTACGGAAATTTTTACAAACTGAGATTCTTTAATGTGCACCTAATGTGCACATAAGCCTTGAACATTTTCGCCTCCATCGAAGAGCGACCACGGCGGCAGGGATTTGGTACCGCGACCTGAGGGTCGGCAGTCAATCACCATAACCACTAGACCGCGTAAGCGAGTTTTGACACAACTAAAGGAGCGCAGACATTTAATAGCAAACATGCACACAAGAAAATCAGCAGATGGGCTTTGCACTGCTTGGCTATTAAACCAGGTGCCAGATTAATGAAGTGAATAAATGCTGTAGCTTTGCAAAAAAAAAAAATGCTTGCTGTAGTATTAGTTAAAAATGCTACAGGAGCTTTTTTTTTTTGTTCGTTGACAGAGGTTTTGATTTGCTGTCGGCATGATGACGTGGTTTTATTGAATAGAGAGTAGGACGTAGCGTGCTGCTGCATATAAAATGTAGTTTCATTAGGCTTCAATTTCAATGCTAACTGCTGTTCAACCCGATAGCGGTTGCGAATGCTCGTGAAACATGGCTTGAACGATAAACACACTCACCTCGCTTGCCTGGGTAAGTGTCCGGATAGAATTCATAAAACAGGTCTGGTTTGTCCAAGTCCCCGAAGGCGTCGCCCTCGACCTCCGCATAGGCAAATTTGCGCAGTTTCACGAAGAGTGCTAGCCGCGTGTACCACAACTGCGGGCAGAAAAAAAAAAGCAAGCAGCACAGTTCCATGAAACTTGTTTCACATGCTGAAACTGTGCGAGGTGAAATAGACATTTTGACAGTTAGCACCCCGAAGTCACAAGAGACAATTGTTTCACACGTGCCAACTTCTAGTCCGGCAAATGTGACCTCTAAGTAGCACGAGCGTGCCTCTTCCAACACACCAATGCGTATATGAAAGAACGTGTTCGCAACAACATTCAAGTACAGCGAAATCCCCACTGGTTTAACCTGTAGTTGTTACACATTAAGAAATCACCTAACCTAACCGAACTGTAATTAGAGTTCTGGTGGAGGGGCAGAGCTCATATAAAACTTGACAAGCAGCCCTTCACTTCATGCATCACGCTAGAGGCAAAAGACTCAACTGAATTTCGCATCTGCTGCAGATCACCTTTACAACATAGCGAATGGACCCCCATATGTTCAGCTATGCAGAGACACACACATCTGCACTAACCATATGAAGAAGCACTGGTTCAAAGCCACAGCTGCAGTGAATCTAACAGCCACATTTGCTCCATAAAGCAATCTGTGAGCACAGATGACATGCGAATGGCCCCTCGGGCAAATGCACTCAGACCTCATTATAACAAAGTCACATATGACGCACGAAAATACTTCGTTATATCTGAAAAATCCTTATAAACGATCACTTGTAACAGTGTTTATTGCGAAGTTATTGGTCACTTACTTTGTTGTAGGCAATAATTCGTTATAACCAAATTCATTTTATTGAGGTAGGAGCGTATAACCACACCGCTTTGCAGCAGATGACTTGCGATTTATAGTACACCTCCACCTTTCTATGCACCTCTGCAATGCATTAACATAGATTCAGCCAGCATTTTCAGCTATAATGCCAGCCAAGTGGGTTTTCCAGTTTCACCATGCTATACTGAGTTGTTCAATCATACGAGTAGCGCAACATTCCATGGCACCGATGCATCAAAATCCAAACTCACTCTTGGCCAAAATCACAGGAGTCGACCAAAAAAATAAACTAATAAAAGCTCGTGACAACGCTAGTGCTGCATGCGGTATTGAGCAGTTTGCATGGAGCCCACACAGGTGCGCCCCCGTAGCAATCTCGTGTATTGAATTGCTGCTTCCAGATGGCGGGACAATCTGCAGAGCCCTGCAGGATTGGCCATGGGCATGTCCGAATTTCGGAACACAGTTTCGCAACTGGTCTGATCAAAGAAACCAGGTGCTACGCACGTTTTGCTCAACTAATCTCTGCACACAGACAGACAAAGCAAGGCATGCCTGAAGGGAGTGAGGGCTGTGCCTAGACGGATGACCTCCGGCTCCGGGACCTTGGCCCACGTTGGTCAGTAGCCTGGTCGTCAGGTTGATGGCCGCATTGTGACACTGCGCACCCTGTGCGAAGCAAGGAAAGCTCAACGATCAGTGATGAGGTAATTAAGGTCACATAGTGACCTAGATGCACGATGACCAACATTAATCATATTGGTCAACACTTACCACACACATTTAGCAACATATGACAACACTGAGTGACAGTAGAATAGTATGCCCCCCATAGAGTTTCCTATACACTCAAACCCCGATACAAGGAAACTGGATCTAACAAAATGTCGGTTATAACAAAGCAAACGAAAAATAGTATAGCAATAGATATGTCGGGAATAAAGCATTATAATTAATTCTTGGATATAACAGATATAACGAATTTAATCTTGTGTATGACACAACTTTGTTCTAATGAGGCTTGAGTGTATACACACTACAGAGAACTCTGGCGCTAGTGTCTATGGGAGCTGTAACGCATGACACTTCAGCCAGCATCGCAATGATGGGTACTACTACAGAATTTGTCTAAGCTTCATTATGTCTGTCTCCGCTTGGCTTCGTCTGGCCTGTATGCACTTTGCCGCGAGACAAAGTTCAGCAAATGTTCAGCTATTCCACTTCACCACCTTAAGGCTGACCAATGCAAATCGGTTCACGAAGTTCCCAACAGTCCATTCTTTTATCCAAAACAAATGCGAAACCACAAGAACAAACGAAGCCACAAGTGCGTTTGAAGCCCAAGCACGAAGACTAAGCAAATACGTGTACTAACCGTCATTCCAACAGTGGCTGAATGATTGTAGCACCAGAGTTCCTTTTAGTTAATTTTGGGAAACTCTATGAGTATGGCAACACCAGCTAACAACTGCAGCCATGTAGCTATTTTTAGCCAACATTAGCCGTAATAGCTGACACAAGAGACGTTCGTGCATCAGTCATATCATTATTGTTCTTGTGTAGTTAGATTTTTTTTTTGCTAGGCGTCATGGATCTATTAGCCAAGAAGCAAGTTTGTCATGGAAAGTTGGCTTTCTCAGAACTGAGTGCTACGGACAAGTTCAAGGATGTGTTTCGGTGCTGCCTTATTAGGATTTACCCTTGACATTTTGATTTTGTATCTTTAACAACTAACTAAATAGTACTACCATAGACTCATACACATGAAAACAAATTGGGAGGGTGTATTGTAAGTTTTATGATCTTGCTAATTCAAGTAACAATATATGAAAAATTTAAAAAATAAAAACAATCACTCAACAGCACTGAGATGTAGCGCATATGTTTATTGTAAAAACAGCAGTATGTAAAAGTCGGTATGTAAAAGCTAAATAGTAGCCGGATGATGCACTTTCTCAGTCACAGATACAATTTTTGTAACCCTTCTGAAAGTTTACTGCACTTAAATTTTCCAAAATAGAGACAGAAGATTTTCCTTTCATGCCTCTGCTCCTTTTAAAGAACCACAACAATTTGCACATAACTGGCAATATTAGTGTGCACAAGCAAAAACAGGTAGGGAGATAACAGAGGCAGTACACATTAGAATTTGTGATAGCTGAGCAAGTGCTCCAAGCTTTAAAATTATAGATAAAGATATATAAGTTTCTGTTTGGACAATTCGATGAGCTTTCAGTAGCCGTAACATGCAAGCATGCATAGAAGTTGGCTCCAGTGTCATTTTATTTATATAATATAGCTAAAATTGTCACCAACCTGCGTCATTGACATGCTCCTTTCCCACGTCAGTCTTCTTTTTTGTAGTTCGTATAGTTTAAGAACACTAATAGGTACCAAGTAGAAAGTGTAACAAAACCATGCGTTAATGTCCTAAGCTAACGCAGCACTGAAAATAAAATCAATAATTGCTCATTTAAAATGTGGGAGGATTTGAAATTGTCACCTAATGCTTAGCATCAAGATGTTAAAGATAATGAGCCTTTAGAACAATTAGGCAAGATAAAAATTAAGCGAGTTGCCACAGATTCATGTCTTTATGTCTCTACGGTGCATACTCTATGTCTGGGCATTCGCACTGTTAGCCACAATGAATCTTTCAAACAAGTTTTCAAACAGTCTAAAACCTTGAATGTACAGAGCATGAGCAAAAGAGCAAAAGAGACGTATGCACACTGGGAAACGT
This sequence comes from Rhipicephalus microplus, assembly GCF_013339725.1. Lineage (NCBI taxonomy): Eukaryota > Metazoa > Arthropoda > Arachnida > Ixodida > Ixodidae > Rhipicephalus > Rhipicephalus microplus. The sequence goes on along the minus strand of NC_051167.1, from coordinate 129,828,204 downwards.
CACAACTCACAATCAACTGCTTCAGTCCATCTTCATTCTGCGGGACATCATCAGCCGTAAGCGTCCTCCGAGTACCTGCCTCGTCAATGATGTGCTCCTGAAGAAGCACCCGGACGGTATCACCCTGCCACGGACGCAAAGCCAAGTTAGAGAACACGGAAGACGTAGCGGGATACTATGGTCACTGACCAAGTCAATGAAATTCATCGCCATCATCATTAGCCTGACTACGCCCACTGCATGACAGAGGCTTCTCCCATGTTCTGCCACTCGACTCGGTCCAGTTGTTGCTGCTGTCACTTGATACCCGCAAACTTCCCAATCTCATCTGCCCACCTAACAAAACATTTCCAGCAAACAAACTGCATAGAAATGACACCGAATAACTGAAGCCCTTGCGTCTGTCATAGAGCAATTTAAGTAACAGTGTTACAAAGTGACGCGTGTTTCCAAATCTCAAGCACCTTAATATGCCTTTCGCTTTCTTCTGTACTATTTCTAGCATTCCTGTACAGCTGACAGACAGCAACTTTGATGTTAGGGTTTCAATACTTCCAAATCTCCTCTTTACTGAGTGATGCACAAACATGCCTGTGAGTGTTTAACGACACTATCTAGGTTGGTCCGTAGTACATTACAGTTTTGTAAACAGCACTTCTGCCACACAAGAGAAGCAAAGGCAAGGTCACACCTGGCATTCGTCGATTATGACGCCGGGCATGGTGAGCTGTTCGCGCTCCGGGATGACTGTGCCTGGCTCGGACGTTGCAAGTCTGGCGAGGAAGTCTCTAGTCGCAGCCGACGGCAGCCAGCTGTCGTAAGCACAGATGTCACCGTCCTCGACGGGCTCGGCCATCAGGCAGGGCTCCTGAGGTCCAGTGATCGAATAGTCAGGTTATCATTAACATCTTTCAGTTCGCATAAACATACGTAAAACAAGTATGAGCCCTTCCAGAATCACCAGTTCCGCTAATAATAAGTAGATTTGGGCTTCTGTTCTTACCGAGTCTCTTGTAGAACTTTCCAGTTGCTTGCCACATTTCTTGGGCTTATTTGAATTTTTTTAGCAAATACAGTCGTATATGTTGACTAATAGCACATTAGTCAATGACTGAGTAGATGAGTGTTGAAGTGAAACTTACATTGCAGAAATCAACAAGTAATGTTAATCATGCACTAAGAAAGATGCATTCAACTGAATGAAGACTATTTCCTAGAAACAATGTTAAAAAGTAAGTATGTGCTTTCGTCCACAGCAGTGCTGATTTTCCCTGCACAAACTAATGAAACTTAGTTTTCCAACTCTCCTTTGTATTTCAGTATTTTCTTTGTTATAAGTTAAGATGATTTAAATAATGGGAAAATTAATAATTGCAATAATTTGCTCGTTAGCACCTGGCAACTCGGAACCCTCCCCTTATCGTGGAAAACGAGGGGCAAACGAGGCATGGTGTATGTGGGCATGGCATACCACTTTTTGTTATTTAAAGGAGCCCGGAGGCACTTCTTCAAGTAGTAGCAGTTTGGATTCACTAAAAGAGCTTATTGCCTCACAAATTCACTGCCACAAAAATTTTTAGAATCCTTCCACTACGAGCGGAGTCAATAGATTTGGTGCTCGCTGCAATCGCATTCTTTCTACTCTCGTGCCAATGAAAGTGCTGGAAGCTAAGCAGGGAGGGGTGGCATGGACAAAGAAACGCATCACAAGCATCTCGTAGCCTTGGGCTCTTTTTTCTTTTTCTTGGAATGCGTGGCTTTTTCAGTGGGATCGTGCACGCTTATGTGGACAAGTCGCGGCCTCACGTGGCGATCCCTGTAATGACCAAGTACGCCATGTTGAAGTGAGCCAATGGCTGATAAAACGGCTGAGACGAGTGATTTTTGAGCTTCTTCAGTCATTTGACGAGAGAAAAAAAAGCTATTTTTAGTTGATTTAGAGAACTTATTGTGAATTCCAGGCCGCATGCTGCGCTATAATATTTGACTCGCTTGTGCTCAGGAGCCTCCCTCCTCGCTTTTTTTCTTTTCCTTCTCGCTGGGAATCAGACCTTCGTCCGCATGCTCAACAGCACAACACTTCGATTGCTACAGAGAAGGAGAGTGGTAATGCGTTCATTCCCAGGCAACAATGAAAACATGGCAACATGAAATGACGACTGACTTCCATAAAATATCAGACCATCATCATATCAGAAACAGCTTGTTGCCAACAAGCCCACGTCCCAGAGAACATCAATTAGTGGAAAACCGGGGCTACAAATTCGCATGTGACCAGTGCACCTTCAGAGGCCTCTCTGTGTAGAGTGGAACAATTGTTGACATTCATATTTTGAAGTGCTTTGTTCCAAAACCGACAAACGACGGCACCATCCTTCTTATTTTAGTACGGTTCTACTTCAGGCATGTACCGAGGGTGTCACTAGTGATACAGATTAGGCCGAAATTCCAGACTCCGTACAGTTTTTTTTTATTTGTATTTGGTTCAACACTCTGCAGTGATCATCACTAATCTTCAATCTGCCTTTCCTTTTGTGGCGTCACACTGCACAAAAACTTGCAAAGCGTCTGCTAACTAACCCGGTGTGACACGGCCGCTTGCTGCAACAGGGCTCCGCTAAAGTACAGCGCCACTACAGCGTCACCAGAGGCTTACGTCAGCGACGGTGGCAATAAATCAAAGCTGTCAAGCTCGGAAAATTCATCCCTTCTCTAACCGTTTGAGCACAGTGTCGGTAAGCTTGACCCGCTGCTGCTACTAAGGTTAATATAAAGTCGTTATGTATCAAGTTGGAAAGCCTACTTTTGTCGACCCGGCATCCCAAACCTGCTTTAATGCCACCTGGTCCCACAGTTAGATTTGTTGTATGAAATAATTCCTTACACCACAGCTATGCACAAACCTGTACAAAGGAAATGGGGCTGGCACTACCCGACGACCTTCCCGACTGCTCGACGCCAGCTATGCCAGCAGCAAGGACGTCGAAGAAGGCTTTTCCCTCCTGGTCGCCACCGCTGCAGTCGCTCGAGAAGAACTTGCTCAACGAAGGTCCTTCTTCACCGGCGCTCCGTGAGTCATTTCTGTTCTCAGCCGACTCCACGACAACAGGTTCTTGTGCGGGCATGGAGTAGGAGGGCGTTGGGCCTGGGCAGAGGGAGAAGGTTGACGGAATCAACAATTTACTAACCGCTGAACTTATCGGTGCAGAATATATAGGATAGCAAACAAACATGATTCAATGTGATAAGAGATCAAAATGGGAATTAAGCACAATGTCAGCTACTTTAATGAGCACTGGCAAGCAGTTTTTTTTTTTTTTCGTCTCTGTTGTCCATCAAAAAGAAGTCCCAAACACACTCCGAATATCGACAATCACAATACCTAGAAAATATTGACATGCCCCAGAAAGAGTGGTAGACTCAAGAAGTGAAAAATTCAAATACTATGATGTTCTTGAGATAGGAAAAGATGAAGCTAGGAGGGACTTAAAATGTGTAGAAGTGATAACCAATACCTCATTAGTCATGGAAATCTCAGAGAAATGGAGAAAGTCAGCACTGCAATTAGGGCCGACTGGTGTGACTATGTGCCATTGTAATTGCATGCTCTGTACTCCAGAGTATTCAGTACAACTTACAAGAGTGTTCATAAAATTGATTTAAACATTGGCCTGGTGACTGAATCGTGTGACAGACAGCCCAAAATATGTGTAAGCAAGAAAGACTACCATCTTTAAAAAACGAAAATATTCAAGCCCTTTTAATGCTATCACTTGATACCAGATGCGGGCATCTTCAAGCCCTTTTTAAAGGAGTCATGGTCAACATTTACAGCCATAGTCCAACGACCTCAGTACTAATGTTTATTGCGTAATGAATTGACTACTGCAAAAGTTTCTCGAATCCGACAAGAACATACAGAGTTACTAAGGTTTGTCGGGTGCGTCAAGCACTTTCTTCTCTCGTCCCAACAAGCATGCCAGAAGCTACATAGCAAGGAATGGCCGCGGGAAAAGAAGGTATGTCATCTTACATTGTGACCTTGAGCGTGTGTGGTGAAACCTGATCGCCATGGTGATCCCTACTTGCAAGCATGGCTCACTGTAATTTCAGCAGACTAAGGAGCTCAAGTCGGAGTGAGGCACCAACCTATGGCAAGAAGTGCCCATCGCAAATGATCGAAATGCCAATCTTGTTTTATGACGGCTATTGGTCAATAGCATGCTATCTCATGTTCAACAGACTAACAGCCGGCACTGGCACCTCCCAAGAGAACGAGCGATGGTCGGTGTTCGTAAATGAGGTGCCTGAAGAAATGTCAACTTTGTGCCAATATGTGTATAGCAGTTTCTGCTACCCACAGGAAGTGTTTTCTCACCAAGCCCCCGGGTGATTCACGACCCCTTTAGAGCAGTGACATAGGGAGATGTGGTACCTTCGACAGCTTCCTGCGCAATGACGGCGATCTCGGGTTCCTGGGCGGTGCTGTCACCGAGAGAGAAATACACGGACGACTCCTCAGGTGGCTTCTCAGTAGTGATCGGTGCTTCTGGAACTACGTCCTCCAGTGCTGCCTTCTGTGCCATGTTCACCTCCGAGACGCTCTTCATCATGGGCGACGTGCTAACGGCCAACGAATCGAAGAAAGAGCAGGCGGCCACATCTGTCGGCGTGTTGCTGAAGTACCGCTTCAGGTCTGTCTCCTTGCCTGCATCAGAGTCCTGTGCAGAATTTAGCAGCATCTCAATTATGCATGGTAGTGGCTACAATCATCAGAACAAATCACAACTGGATATCGCAATGATTCATGCTGTGCTCTGAAGATACACCAGATGGAATGCTGTGGAATCTACAAAGAAGCTCTGCCAGAAAAAATTTTCAACATATAATATTGAAGGCTGGGTTTTTTGTCCAAAAAGCACGATATATCAAGGATGTCAACGTGAAGGGCTCCGGAAGTTTAGCCCATTGGGTGTTCTTTAACATGCCCCTTAAATCTAAGTATACGTGACTCTAGTCCACCTAAACGTGGCCAGCGTTCGATCTCGTGACCTTCAGGTCAGCCGGAGAGGTCGGCCACCGAGGACAGTTGTATGTACAGCCGTAGCCACATTCATGGGTAGGATCAGGGTAAGGAATCCCGTCAAGCCGCTTTTTTTTTTAGCAGCTTATAATTCCCATCTTGGAATCATTTTCACTCCTTGAACATACTTGTATTTTTTGTGTGTAGCATTACCATTGCATAAAAATATTGAATCGCTGTACTACTCTTGAAAAAAACATAGTTGATTCCTCTGTCCTAGGAATTGGTGTAACATGAAAGTTAAAATGTCTCCTTTTGTATTTAAAAGCATCCAATAGAGTTTCAGTAAAACAGAAAAACAAATAGTAAATATTGTACGAAAATGCTACACGAGCTAGCGGTCTAGCAATCAGATGGTCTCGGAGCCAAAAATACTAATAACAATAAACTAACAAGGTAAACTTTTTGTTTCCATTATGCACTCACACACAGCAGAGCAAACCTCCCGGTGGCTATAATCTAATGTATTCCGTCCAAAGAATAAAATCGCTGCCACGTTCATTTCTAATTGCAGCTTCTCAATTGGGTTTACGAACAAGTCACTTATTCGTAAACCCAGACGAAGAAGAGACACAGCATTGCGGTTGTCTTAATGTCACAAACGTCGAGCATCCTCGACCACGTGCCCTGCTCGGCTGCTCGACCTTGGATGCTCAACGCTCCTTGGTGAGGCGCACTCGAGCAGTGGCAAACTTTATTGGCATCCCGGAATAGGGTCTTGCCACTCAAACATTCGATATGCCGCAACTCTCTGGTACATTTTCTGTAATAAAATGTTTTCTACCACCTCCACCACCCTTCGTCGAAGGGAGGGCGCCTTTGAATTGGGACAAGTCTTCCGGCAATCAACGATTCGGCAACGGCAATTGTGCCTTCTATACATCTGCAGCAAAGGGGGCATATATGTGTTTGGAGAAAATGACCAAGACAAGACGTGTATGCTTTTGTCCACGGTTTACGATCAGAACTGTTCGAAAAATGAAATTAAGACAACCATTCGGTTGTGTCTCTTCTCTTCAATATATGTATGTATGTGTATATATATATATACATATATATATATATATATATATATATATATATATATATATATATATATATATATATATATATATATATATATATATATGTATATATATACGACTACTAGATGCTATGAAATGGATACATCCAGCTTAGCCTTCATAAAGAGCGATAAAAATTACATCAATACTGCCAAGCCAAATGACTCATTTGCAAGCATGCAACAGTTAGAAATACGCAGTGTGACATGTTTTCATTATTCACTGTGCATGTTAAGGCATTTTGTGACCATGTTGTTGCTACATTATGTCAACCAGGCCCATGTGTAAAGTTAGTCAAAACCTTAAACTATTTCTTTGAAAGGAACGGCAATGAGGCCGAAACTGCACAGTTGTTCTATGAGACTAAACAATGAACCCACAAACACATAAGCAACGCTGCATGGTCACACACTGTGATTATGTGTTGTGCAGTTTGCTGCAATTTCATGCAAGCAGTGTATGAATCAAATATTCCAGTCTGCAATGTTTTCTGTTTCGTTAAACTGAAACTGAAGCCATTCAGCGCATTAAAATGTACAAATGAAGCAACTATTACAGCTAATTACGGAAAATGCACCTTGAGAACAATCAGATGAGAGCTGCGGCATTAAACTTATCAACGAGCCGTATGCTAGGCCAGACATCGGAATATATCGCTCAACTACACCGCATGTAATGCCGTATTTACGCTAAGGTATCCGCGTTTCCAGCTCGCATTTCAAAGTGCTACTACAGACACGAATGCCAAGGCCGGCCGTTACCTCCGAGTAGATGTCTGTCGTTTCTAGAGCCACCGTTTCCATCGGCGCCGAGTCATCTTCACTGCCGTCTTCAACGACAGCAGGAGCAGACTGCGGAGCTGCGTCAGAGTTTGCGCCGGAGTTCGCAGATTCGCTCCAGTCGAGGGCATCGGACGGCGGAGGGTGCGTTGTTTCCGACATTGCGTGTCGCTTCCTGCCGATAGTGTAGGCCGAACAACTTTTGCGCCACGGTCGAGACTTTTCTTTCAGTTAGACGCCTGAACGTGCGAATTGTTTGCGAGCATTTCTCCTGGCGTAGATATAAACCAACAACGAGATGACGCCAAAGGGCTGCTACACCTCTCAACCAGCAGCTGGATCGGCTGGATCGCTATATCGACGGGCGACGGCGTGATAACCAGTATTGTTATTTTCACTCAAAGAACAAATACAACTTGTTTACAGCGTCCGTGACTTATCGAAGCAAGCAGTTATTGCCAAGTCAACGTAACAGAGCTAACTCGATTTGGAGTAGCCGTTCAATTTCTTTACTATAACCCAATAAAAAGTTTTTGTAACAAAGTACAAAAAGCCCGTCGAAATAAACAGGACAATGTTTTCACGTTTTACGTCGAAATAGCGGGATGTTCTTATTCCGAAAACACCGGCTCGTGCTGTCTGCTAGCTGTTCGAGGCATTGTTAGTGGCTCTCTACTGACGCATTCATAACTTAGTGACGCTTTCGACGCTCAATTCATGTCACGATAATTAAAGTAAAAAGTTATGGTACGTAGCGCTTGGAACCAAGTATCGTTCACCGATCGCTAATGCAATTCTCGCAACACCGGTGGCGATGCGTTCTGGAGGCAGCTGAATTGATCTTCGCGACAGCCTCCTGAATCGTCGTATGTGGTAGTGCGAAACATACAAAAAGATGGAAGACGAAGCTGCTGTCATCTACGGTCTAGAGCTACAGGTATGTAACTGCGAGCCATCTGCGAATCTGTCGATTGGCGAGCCTTTGACAGTCGATCGAATTGACCGACCGAGATGTTTGTGTGAAGGCGCTTCATTGACGGTATCCGTTTATCTCGTAGTCCCGATCCCTGGCAGCCTTGGCCGCCGAGACTGAGACGGCATGTTTCCTGGTTGGCACACAGTCGCTCAAGTGCGACAACCAGGTTAGTTTGCAAACACGCCAACGAATTGGCAGTTTGTTTTAACTAATCTACACAGCGTGGCACGTTGCTTCCATGTATAGTTCCAAAACACCCTCGCATCTGTATGAGGCACACAACTGCTCGAACGTTTTGATCACGATTGTAGTTCAAAAGGCGTGTACTGTACATTCTTTCTATTTGCCAGCCCTGACGGCTGCGGAAGGCACCATTTGTGGTAATGGTAATTCGGACTACATATATGTTAGAGACAACCAAAGAATTCGTAACAAGCTATAACCCATCTATAACTAATACCTAATAAGTATAGTCTGTCCGAGACTCATTGCAGGAGTATGCAGTAAAGAGGACTGGCTGCAGTGGTTCACGACTAAATTGCAAGCAACGGAGATAACCAAAAGCAAAACGTTCGTTTTTTCAAGCAGCAGTGTTGTAGCAAAAATGCACAACCAATTCCTGTTGGTAATGATGTCATACTTTCATACACTACCTCTCCATACTTTTCCTTTTCTGCAAGTGGTACAGGAATAAAATTCTTTCAAGCAGCACACAGTGTTGCTTGAAAGAAATGAAGCGCTTGATTGTTAGTCAGCTTTTTTGAATGTTCAGGCACTCTAGTGTACCTGTGTGCTGGCCGTTTGCACTCAAGGGCACAGTGTATATCAAAATGTCTAAATGTGTACACACTTTACGACTTCACATAAAAATCAGGACTTCATCCAACTGTGCATTGTCTCACCAGTATATGTGCTTCCGTCAGATCCACGTACTGGTCTACAACGAAGAGACTAACTCGTTGAGCAAGGCGGTGTACATCCACAGCGCCGGCGAGCTCTGGCATCTTGCCTGCTCGCCCACGGACAAGACCCTCTTCTCCTCCTGTTACAACGAAATCAGTGAGCACTGAACATTTGGTCACGCTTCTTACCTTGGCCTTCTAATGTTCACAGTTTAATATGAGAGAATTTGTGTTTTAGGGGCGAAGCTCCTTAGGATGTGGGTCGTTCCTTCCTCCGTTTTTATGTAGTATGTATGTAGCTGCCTCTAGTTTATGAATTGCTCACAAGATGGCGTGTGTATGTGTCTTGTGAAATAATATCGATAGATGGCATTAGTGCTTTTCGTAGAGTTGACGATTAAAGAGTATAGGTGGGGCTGTTATAATAATTCTCAGCATATCCACGGAGTGAAAGATGAATGAGTGGGGCGAAGTGTCCGTCCGATGCGTGCTCTAGCTAGTGTGACAGGAGCGGACAAACGGCCAGACGAATGGACGCTTGCACCTTATCATCATTCACTCTGTGGATGTGCTGTGAATTTCTTCAGAAGCGGGATCTCTAGAAGGATATCTGCCATGTAGACAACTTACAAAGTGCATTGGATTAAAGTGAAAACAATGGAGGCAACCATAATCTTTAGCTTAAGTGTTTGGTAGTGGCACTCGCGCATCGGCACCCATGTTCACTGATGTAAAGCCTAGGTTACTTTTGTGTTTCTTCGCACTACTGAAACCGTGACCTGCTCTGCGATAATTCCGGCTGCTTACAAGAAAACTGCCTGCTCTTTTCATGAACTCATTTAATTTATTTTCTATAATTACCCTAACAGTTAACTAGCCCATGTCAGCTTTATTTTTTTCCCAAGACTCTTCCTGAATATTCGAGTAACTGGAAGTGCTTGTAAGAGAAACAATGGTCACCTGTTGCTCAAACCACTAAAAACAAACCTGTCTACATATTTACATCATAGGCAACACTTTTTGTGAATGCACGTACGACTGATATGCATATGGCTATGGACCATATATCGTTGTAACCACAAAAATAAGCACAGAAATCAAGCCTCAGAAAGCGACAAAATTGAGTGACAGCTGCCAGACGTGAGGTACGTATGCACTTTCTCAGGAAGTACATCTTCGGTATATCCTTTCGAGTAAATGAGTTTTTAGCAGACGATCTTCGCCATGTCTTAATGAATTATCTTTTGAATAATGCATGCAGTTTAGTCATGGCTTACGCGAATACGAAAGTTACTGTTGCTGTTACGCGTTTCGCCAGTTCTCAGTTTTTTTTATTCGTTTTGTTTTCTCCCATAGCCAAGGCTGGGAAATGCGAGATGCAAGCGGCCATCTGGAAGTTGCCCGAGGTGCCAGCCGTTGGTGATCTTTCACCTCCAGATGACGGACTAGCGTCCTTGCCTCGACTCGAAGAGGTCACCCACCTCGACACTCTGTCGTATGGCACCGAAGTGCCCAGGTGCGTGTTTCAGCTGGTGGTCTCGACTTCATGTAATGATGAAGTAAGTTCTCTGCTAAAAAAAATGGGGTTATTAAGTTTGTGAAAAGACCGTAAAGACCTCAGGATGTCTCTCAAATATGTATTAGGATATTTAATATGTATTTCATAATTTCTTAAGGCTTCGTGTTTCGATGTGACTCTTGAATTACAAGGGACACTGCAGGAAAAAGGGTCGTGATTGACATACATAATCCAGAGATCTGTAGAATGCACATAAACCACAGCATGCACATATTCTGGCATTAAGATTCCGTCTAAATGAAATTGGTATACTGTATGAAAACAGCAGCAGAACACAATGATGACACAAACTGCACTCGCTCTCGTTGATGTTCTATGCTGACCTCAAAAATGTCTCGAATGAAGATTACTACCCAAAGGGCGTCACACCTCAACGTCCTCCTTGGTGCAGGGTATTATGGGAGCCCACCGAAGGTCGCAAGTTGGTCTCCCTGGTCAACAACAACCTCCTAATGTTTGACCTGGCATCGGCGGGCAATTCAGCCACGGTATGGACCCGTTTTATTCAGTTAGAAAAGCATTTTTTGCTCATGCGCATATTACTTCATAGAACTGTCAAACGCACGAAAACGCAGTTTCTATTGAACTCTAGAATTAACAGCTGTGCTCTTCTTGCACTGCAGCTGACCGGATGCATCACAGTGGAGCTCAAAGGCAACCCCAGGCTCACCTGTGCCGCCTGGAACCCGCACCAGAGCTGCACCCTCGTGGCGGCAGCTGTGGACACTGGGATTAAGGCCTTTGATCTGCGCTCCATGCAGTAAGATGAACTGCTTTTGTTTTTTAGCACACACGAATTGTGCAGATCGCTCTGGAATCTAGCCCACAGTTGCTTTTAAATAGAGAAACTGCACTTTGTAGCTTTGAAGGGTAAGGTTGGCAGTGTTGCACATGCCACAAAAAAAAAAAAAGGTCGAAAGCCACTATAGCTGATAAAAATAAAGATGAGAAGGCCTGTTGGCCTGGTTCGGTGTAAGGCCTTTATTATGTAACGATCTTTAAAAGGTTCAGGCGATCATCAATGCCTGCAAGATTTTGAGTCAATGCTTCTTCAGCTCCCTTTTCCAGGCAGATCTAAAAGGAGGAGCGAGAGCCTGCCTATCGGTTGTCAACAAAAAATTTAGAATGATGCAGCCACGTCAGCATAGCGGTACAATACATAATCATGACTGCCCTTTGCTTCAGTGAATTCTCTAAGGGTGCTTCCCTCAATTCCTCTCAGAACATTAGTTCTTCTATATTGTCCTTGTGTACGAATGTATGCCAGTGTTATGCATTGGTTACACCTCCAAGACACTACTATTAAGCCTTGTCTCTTAACTATTATAACAGCCGCATTACTTCAAGAAATAACTTTTAAATGGAAAACAAATGCAAACACAGAACAGTATAGTAACTGATTTCACAACTGCAATTACAGCACCGAGCGTACATCCTCAAGTAACTTATTCCGGTAGCACACAGGAACTTTTGGTTGTGATCAGTGTTAATCTTGATTCGGCTTTATCGTGATCAAGTGTAGATGCATGGTCAGACTTAATCACACAATCATGCCAGATCGGGATCTAGACTCTGATTGTGATTGTGTATCACAATATGGCTCCGTGATCGCAACTCGGTTTAGGTTTTTTTCCAAACTTGACCTGTATTAGGCTGTACCATACAGCGACAACCAACTTGCTTTCGTGATGACGAAGTTCGATTCAGATTGGCCCTGATCGCAATAATAAGTGCCCCTGTGATAGCAGTACTCTTAGTCACATGTGCTGCATCAAACTATACAGGGTGTTTCCAAGTTGTTTCAGTGTACAGAAAGTTTGTAGTTACTCTAAGGTACAACAAAGGCTTAATTTGGTGTGTACTATAGAGCGTTGTTTACTAGCAAAATCGTGGTTACGTGCACCAAAAAGCGTTGAAATTCTTTCGACTTGTTTCATAGCGATCCTGCTACTATCGTTGCTTTCTCCGCCCACTAAACCTTGCAGGCGACATCAGGAGGAAAAACTGGTAGCCATCTACGGCAGATCATTGCAAACAGTGACACTATCAGACAGGGATGTCAATATCTCACTGTCTCAAAAAAAGGTAACACTGTCACGGAAATTCCTGCAGGCAGGCATGGCAGATCGAAGGGGCCCATGGACAGCTGGTTCGGGAGCTAGACTTCAACCCCAACCGGCAGTACTTTCTAGCCAGCTGTGGCGATGATTGTCTGGCCAAGTTCTGGGACGTGCGGAACCCTTCCGAACCGGCGGTCACCCTGAGTGACCACTCCCACTGGTGAGGGAAACGAAGAACGGCCACTTCGATTACGTGTTTTACGATTGTCCCACTAGCAACCGAAGTTTCTTATGCCAGACAGCTGGCCCTTCCACAGCTACTTGCCTGGCTAGTACCATGTTATCTTGCAGCAATAGGTGGCATCAGGGAGCTCTCACCTGAAATTTTTCAAGGGAAAGATTAACTTGAATAATATCGTTTTCAAACTTGCAGTTGTTTTAAACGCATCCACATTTCGTTTCTGGCTGCTTGTATCTGGCATCGACAATGCGTTTAGAAAACAAAAACAGCAGTACTTGTGCTTTAGCGCACACATTTGCCTATTGGTTCCTCTGGAGCACGTTTCAAATGAGTCAATCAAAGCAGTGGGTGACAGTTCCATCACCGCAGCTACGGTAGGGAGAACCCTGAGTGGCATTAATTCAGTGTTCCCAAAGGATTTCAGCTTTCTGGTTTATAGGAAGCAAATGTTGGGCATGTATAATCGTCTACGTGCTTCTTGTAAAAACAGCCAAGAACGAGATCAACTTGTCAACTGAACTTTACCTGTTTTTCGTCGCACTTCGCATGACACGCGTGAGTTACTGTCAAGCTAAGATCACTTGTCACTCACAAATGTTTGATGTACCATAACTCTCATTTAACTGGATTTAGAATGTCTATTTTCGTTGGACTGCACACAGTTCCGATTCCCAGTAGTTATGATATCCTCATTTACTTTGTGGCACTTATGGTTTAGGAAAATTCCAGCTGTACAAAACACTACATATTTTGTATTTTAATAACAACACATTATGCATGAAAAATGATTGACTTTTTAAAGTCAGCATGCAAATATACACAAACGTGGTAATTATAATCAAGATCAATTGAGAATTATAAAAAAATTAATTCTATTGCTGCGTGCGTGTTGCCCTTAACAGGTCACAAGTACCAAAATGCCTGCCTTATTATTATTATATAGTATTACAGTACAAGAATGTTTCACAGTTGCATACCCCCACTCTTCTTCAGGGTGTGGAGCGTGCGGTACAACCACTTCCACGACCAGCTTGTGCTGACGTCGAGCAGCGACTCGCGGGTGATCCTGTCACGCGTCGCTTCCGTGTCGTCTGAGCCCTTCGGCCACCTCGTCGACGACGAAGAGGAGGGCGGCGACGAACACAAGGAAAAGTGAGACTTTTTTACCCTAAAATCTGTTACAAGACCACAATCGGGGTGCCATGGCTGTCCGCCACCGCTGCCAGGGTCCGTAACCACTATCGCACGAAATAAGGGGGGGGGGGGGGAATATATATATGCACATATGTGCAGGATGAAACGGGATTCGAACCTGGGTCCTCTCCGTGCTAGCCCAGTATCCTACCACTCAGCCATGTTGCTGCTCGAAACTCCTGCACACAAAAACTCCATACAAACGTTATGTTGGGAAAGAACTGCATTAACATACGCAATATAATGTGGTAGAAGAGTAAAATAACAACCAGGCATTACAGAATGCAAATTGTGTAATGAGGCATTGCACAACATGAACTGCATCACGAGTGGGTCGTTGAATGCTTCCAACCTATTACAAAGGGCTCAGCCATAACTCATCATCATCAGCCACCATATCGATTAATGGAGTAGCGAGTACCTTGCAAGCAAACTTGCAACAATAGCCCCAAGGGAGTTTGCAAGGAGTTCTAGAAATGGGCCGTATTTCCTTCTCAAAATAGATGCACACACACACTTGCTCCAATGGGCATGCGCTCCAGACTGCTGCCAGGAGCCGGACGGTCATGACCCCGCCTTTCAGAGAACATTAACTTCCCAATGCTGGAGTCAAGAGGCATGGGGTCAGCCTCTTTTATGCACAAGTGTAAATGCCCCATTAGTTACATTGTTGCTGTGGAGTGCATCAAAGCCATTTCGGTTAACATGTAATGAGACTTTGCACGGGCATTGTGCAAGGATATATAAGCAACTCGCTTGCATGTTGCCCGTGTTCACTGACGAAACGCCACAACTTTCTCTTCGTTCTTTACCCTTGCATAATATGTAGTCATTCAGGGATCCACTGAACCTTCCACGCTTTCGAGGGTCCACCACTAAGTGAGCATCCATTTGCAGGAAATGCGAGAAAGACGGCGTGATAGCGACGTACGAGGAGCACGAGGACAGCGTCTACGCCGTGCACTGGTCGACAGCCGATCCCTGGCTCTTTGCGTCGCTCAGCTACGACGGGCGACTCGTCCTCAACCGGGTTCCACGCACCGAGAAGTACCGCATCCTTCTCTGACAGCGCCCGACATTCTTCTCTTTTTCGTTTGGATGTTCGCAATAAACGCAAGATTTCTTATATGGGTCTGCCACAGCAGTGGTGAGCCATGCCGGTGATGCACTGGTCGAGCAGCACCTTCTTTAGAGTTTCTGTAGGTGCAGCTAAATTTATGCAGCAAAACCAAAAAGGCAACTTGAATGATATACAGTAACCCCCGAATGCAGAGATGTTACTTGACTCGTACTTATTACTGTCATATACTGTCAATCCCAGAGGGATTATAACAGGGGGCAATCTAAGGCAGTGATTAAGTACAGTCAATAGAAAAGGAAAAATAATAAGAAAAAAATTAACAAAACAACAACAAAAAAGAAAACATATAAACACATTTGTCAAAGCACAATCATATTGGCACTTTACTTAAATAACAAGAAATATCACATAGCACCATATTATGTTTGCGAGGCTATCAAGTCGCTTTTTACTAGTTTTGTGAAGGTGGCGAAGGATGTGCTACTGGTAAGGGAGGAGAACAGGTTATTCCATTCTCTGATCGCAAGCGGGAAGAACGAGAATTTGAAGGCATCTGTGTGAAAACTGTTAGGTGCAAGGGTATGAGAGTATTTGTGGCGGGTAGTTCTAGCTGCGGATAGCTTTATGTAGCGAGACTTGTCTATGTTTAGTTGACCATGTAACAGTTGGTACATCAGCTTTAAGCGTGCCAATATCGCCCGGTTTTTTATGGTTAGTAGTCCAGCCTTTTTAAGCAGCTCCGTAGGTAAATCTGTTCGGTTAAATTTGTTAAAGATGACCCTAAGCGCTTTTCGTTGAACACCTTCGAGCTTGCTGGTTTGTTCCTTGCAGTTAGTTGCTGGCTTGCAGGCAGTGTTTGCGTACTCCAGGATGGGTCGTATAAGTGTATTGTAGGCCAGTAACTTTGTGTGTGGTGGTGCTTGCTGTAATCGCCTTTTTATAAATAACAGTCTTTTCAGTGCAGATGAAGTGATGTAATGAATATGAGCGTCCCACCGTAGGTCATGTGAAAGAATGACCCCTAGATACTTATGTTTCGTGACTTTAGAAAGGGTAGCTGAATTGATGACGTAATTTAAATTGGATGGATTCTTTTTTCTAGTTATAGATAAGAGCGCGGACTTTTTTTCGTTGATGTTCATTTGCCAATCACTGCACCAGGCTGAAACTGCGTCTAGCGCTGTATTTAAGGCGATATGGTCATCGTGTGAGTGGATTTCTTTGTACAGGATGCAGTCATCTGCAAATAATCTGCATCCAACATTAACAGATAAAGGAAGATCGTTCACGAAAATTAAGAATAATACCGACGCCAAAACAGTGCCTTGCGGTACGCCAGAGGTCACTGGTACGATTGAAGATTGGACATGGTTTAATTCCACGAACTGCGACCTGTCTGTTAGGAAGTTAGTAATCCAGTCAACAATTTGGCCCTTGCCTAGAAGAAGTTGGAGTTTCAAGATGAGTTTGCTGTGTGACACCCGATCAAATGCTTTCGAGAAATCTAGCAGAATAAGATCAATTTGTTTTTGGAGATCGATGCTTAATGAGGCGTCATGGACCATTTCAATGAGTTGTGTTACAGTAGGCGTGCCCTGGCGGAAGCCGTGTTGAAAAGGGGACAGTATTTTGTGTTCTTCTAGGTGTTTCGTTATGTGCTTTAAGATTATGTTTTCGAGCAGTTTACCAACCGTACATGTTAATGAGATGGGCCAATAATTGGAAGGTTCGTTTTTATATCCGGACTTATGTATAGGAATGTCTTTTGCTATTTTCCAATCCCTTGGTAGGGTACGCAACAACGATTGCTTAAAAAGCAGGCACAGGTATTTTGTTATCCATTCGGCATATCTTTTTAAAAACGCGTTAGGTATGTTGTCTGGTTCGGAACTTTTTTTGCCATCCAACTTCAATTGTAAGTTGAACTCTCCCTCCTCTGAAACGAATAATCGCTTAATAGATTTCTCGTCTCTAATTTCTGTGTGAGGTTGTTTTTTGTCGTCCACTGTAAAAATTGATTGTAAATAGCTATTTAATACGTTTGCGGAATAGGCATTTCCTTCAGGCATATCGTGGGTCATTTTACGGACCTTGGGATTCATGTATTGCCAAAATACATGGAGAACTTTTTATGAACCGAGGTAGAGTTTTTTCAAGATAAGTAGACTTGGTGGCCTTTATTTTATTTTTCATGTCAGTTATACCTGCGCTATAAATATTTGGTTTCTCTTTTAAATTTTTCCTCAAACGCTTCACCTTTCTTTTAGCATGTATAACGGCACGTGTGACCCATGGATTCATCTTTCTGGTCTTCTTTTTCTTCGAAGGAATGTGGTTTTGTAAGCAAAAAAGAACAATTTCTTTGAATTTATGCCACAACATTTCTATAGTCACAGTGGAGTCAGAGGCAAAATCTTGAAATGATGGAAATTTGTCGAACAGTAAGTTATGTATTGCTACGTCATCGTCATTACAAAAGTCTGGAAATGTTTCCTCTGCGTATTCAGGCGTTTTACTGTCCTTTATAGGTATCCTACAATAAGTTATTTTATGGTCTGAAATGCCGTCTAGAAGTTCTATCGTTGCTTCATGTACCGGAAAGTTATCAGTGAGAAAGATTAAGTCTAGCACACTCGAGTTGTGTCCCTGTACATGCGTAGGCTGTGTCACTATTTGTGAAAGGTTTAAAGAAAGAATTAAATCGTAAATTATTTCTGAGCAGGCGCTGTGGTACTGCATTGATTCCCAGTTGAGGTCAGGCAGATTAAAGTCCCCCACTAGAATAACCCTGGCATTACGATGCGTGACGCGGCATATACGTGCACAGGGCATCCATTCACTCAAGGTTTGATGAAGGGGCGCAGTATGCACACCCGAGAACGATAACGTGGGTTGTGAATTTAAGTTTGCAAAAAACAGCCTCTACGCCTTCTACGTCTAGAAGTAATGTGAAGGGGATTCTTTTACTTATAAAGACAGCTACACCGCCGCCTCGTGTTGGTCTATCTTTGCGTATGATCGTGTAGTTTGGGGGTGTTAGCTCAGCATCTTCGATATCACTCGTTAGCCACGTTTCAGTAACGGCCAAGAAGTCGGGTTTGAGGCCGATAAGCAACGATTCTAAAGCATCTAATTTGTTCATGATGCTGCGCGCATTCACATTTGCGAAAGTTATTTCGCGTGATGCCTTATTTGTCGACGCCTTAACTGCTGAGGTTTGGGATGAACTTTTTTTGTTCCGTTTACTGAGGGTACCTCGTTCTTGACTGCAGACAGTCTTGCCGCTCGTCATAAATTGTTTTCGAACTTGCGGATGACTTGAAGGCGACTTGGCTCAGTCGAAGTTGGGACAAGTTTCAAGTCAGCTGCAGGGCTAGCTTGAAAGCGACTTCATGTGTTATTCAAACATGGCCACCTCTCGAATAGACGTCGCCCGAAGGGTGGCCGCTTTTGAGTTTGCTTGCCTCGCCATAAGCGTAGCGTTTTGTAAGGCCTGTCGAAGATTCCTCGACCCGCTTTATGTGACCGAGGAAATCCGATGGAGTTGTACGACGAGGAACAGTTCCACGGTCAGTACAGATTCACGAAGAATGCCGTGCAGCAGCTGCTGGCGATGCTGCCGCTCCGTGAAAGTGGGGACAACCGAAGACGACCTGTGAATCCAGTGTTACAGCTACTGATGGCGCTCATGTTTTACGGCGCTAGCACATTCCAAACAGTCACCAAGAATCTCGTCCGCATTCCATAGCCAACAGTGTGCCGTGCAGTCTGAAAAGTTACGCTACTCATCGCAAGGCACCTGTACGCGATGCCGTTGTCCTTTCCGCAGCCGGTGGCACTTCCTATAGTTATGCAGGACTTTTGTGAAGTGGCTGAGTTTCCTGGCATTGTGTCGACTGCACAGACATTGTTATTATTAGCCCCGGTGGTGATGACGCCAAAGTATTCCGTAACCGCAAAGGCTATTTCTATTTTCCTAGAACACGACATCTGCTGTCATTTCCGTTTCTTTCGGTACAAAATTGACTCAGCACTGCGTCTGTGTGCCTCGTCTATCCTTTCGTCCAGTCTAGGGCTCTGTTTCTCACTCATACAGGCATCGCTTGGAGCACAACGCTATGCAAAACTCCACCAAAAAAAACAAAAAACAAAGAGGTACCCCTATGACGGGTTTCCTGACCATGTGCCTTCCTCTTCACCATCATGTGACGATGGTGAAGAGGGAAGAGGGTGAAGATGGTGTGTATTAAGAAATTGCTGCACCTCGCAAGACCAAATTTCGGTGAAGACAATGTTCTGACCCCCGCCATTTTATCTTGTTTACCACGCTCAACAAAAGGATAGGAATCGCTCTGTTCCCAAAACTTTTTTTCTTTTTTTTTTCATACATAGCTGTGACCTAGCTTGCTACAAGCATGTCCACAGGGAAATAGAAAGGCGGATACCTTGAAAATCTCGTTACCTCGCGAGCCAGGTCAGCACAAATACATACCATGGCCTTCGATTAAAAATAAAATAAAAACGTCGAAAGATCCCTACATGATGCTTGTTTCGCCTCCAAACAAGCAAGTGTGAAAAAACGCGCTGCACTTGAGTGGCCACTAAAGCTAGCGGGCAACAGACGCTTTACAAAAGCAACACTGCACATCGCTGCGGTGGCGGGCACCACGTGCCACTCGATGGTCGCAAAATGGCAAAAATATGCTTGTGGCACTTTGTTTTTATAGTTATTTTGAAATGTAAGATCTTTTTTTCCTGTAACACAGGCCTTATGCTAACAACTTCATTATTAACCTCGTTACCAGGCGAGCAATGCGTTTCTGCTTTGAATCTCGTTCTTGACTTCATCAAGCAAGACAGCCTGAGCATCTATAAAACGCGAAAGCTGACTTGGGTGTTTTGAAGTCTGCTGCTTGCTTCATGCCGACTTACTCAAGTCAAGTCGAAGGCACAAGCCAAGCAACGTCTCTGTATTTGGGGGTAAGATCACTGAACTCTTTTCCGGAACTGTGCCATATACTGGAGAACAACACTGTTACTGGTCTTATGCACTACAGCATGACCTGCAGTACACACTGACACGACTGCTCATGGAATCTGTATTGTATACATGAAACGCTTCTCAAACTGCCAGGTCTGATATATTACATACTTCAAATGCTGAATAAATGAGAAATGCAAACTTAGGACAGGATAAGCAGCAGTCTCTTTTTTCTCATGGAGTGTGTTTCTATTGTTTCAAGTGCTGTAGAAAACATAATATGAGAAGTCACACAGTAGTTAGCTTGCCAACTGTGGTAAAATGCTTTTTTGCTTTTCATTATTTATCTTTGTACAACATATGTTAGTCTTTTTTATCATTGCGCAGTGACCACGACAATATAGGACGTAAAAGAATTCATCCAAAGTCCCCCCCCACCTATGATATTCTTCAATATTCTATGCTTCGATCTGGGATTTGAACTTAACACAACTTGACTTGCATACGATGAAAGCAGCAAGACAGCACTTCGTCATGCAGAAGTGATTTATTTACATGGCGCAATGTTCGATAATTAAAATATAAGTTCCTATGCCGAGTGTCACCTAGATCGTCCACTTGGTGGACCTCGCCTCGACGGATTCGACCAGGCCTTTCCCCAGGATACTGAAGTCCTCCAAAACGGCTTCAACGTTTGGCACCATCATGTCTTTTCCCTTGAGCATGTAACCTCCAATGTGAGAAACCTGCATTTTAATACGTTAAAATGACACACTTGCTCCAGTCGTAGGTGACTCAGGAAACAGGACTTAATTTAAATCTCATTACAGCTGAAACACTTTTTAAAAGACGTACGAGACAGACCCGGAAGGCACAGAGTCGAGGGAATATATATGTGTTTACAACTGGTTAGCTGAGCAGAGCTGCCAATACGAAGAGCTCGCTCCAGTCTATCTGCTGTCGTTCTTTTCTTCGTCTTATTTATCGCTATGCCATTGGTACATAGCAATATCAGAGGCACGTTTTCCATTTAAGCAGCAGTTTTGTCCGACAGATTTCCGTTTACTAGGAGCCTGCTGTACAATGGTCACTTTTCACGTTTGATGAGAGATCTGAGACTTTCGCTTTAAGAGAATAAAGGGAAGGATCCCATGATTCTCCTAGGCTCTGTAAGCCAACCTCTTTTGAGACCGCCCTTCCCTCTCTCCGAGGCACATTGGTGGGGCATCTTGGGTAGGATTACGCTCTTGTAGCCGAATCCAACCAGACTGAGCTGACCAATAGCAGTGCTTGCCTTTCACATGACCAGGGTCTGTTTCCCCATCAAAGTTTAATGACTACACTTTTAGATTGTCACATGACACTTCATTCTAGTGTTTTTCCCTCTCCCACGGGCGTTTTCATTGTGGTAACAACAGCATTACTGTCACCGGCAAAGATCATGGCATAGTCAACTCGTAATGCTCGTGCTTTGATTGACCTTGCATTTGGCTGGATTTGTGCTGATGCGAAATAATCAACTTTCCACAAATGTATCACTGAGCATCATCAGTACTAGTAACAGAAATGGCAGCACTATGACCAAGCGCGACGTCAGGATGATTCAATTACATACTGGCTAAATTAGGGCTATTCTCGGCCATTTCAGTCAACTAAAATTCAATCAACTGAGAATATTAAAAGTTTTTGACAGCGTATGCTTTAGCCTAAACTTTCCTTAGCACTGGATAAAGGGTATGCAACTATTAATCTTGTGAGAGACACAGATTAAACTGATTATAATGATTATGGCCATAAGGGCAGCTCACCTTCAGTGGCTGTGGCACGAAGGCATTTGGCTTCCACAACACAGCCACTATATCGCCCCCGTAGCGGTCATAGAAGAAGAGTGCCAGTTCTCCGTACGTATTCTGAAATACACAGTGCCAATTCAAGTCACAAAAACTTGTACTGCAAACAAGTCAACAGTTTTGGCTCATGGCTTTACGATGCACAGTTTTCACGGATTAAAATGTGGCATCAGTTTTATAGTATACTAATAACTGCTCGGGATAACAGTATTATGGCGATGTGATTATGGCTGCTTAAGGTCACGCTGGGTCCAGATGCAAGTACATATACATTCAAGTAAAAATTATGCCAATGTGACAAACTGAAGACAATGAAAAAAACAGTGCATGCATTCTCATTTAAGTGATGCATGTAAGTACTGTACACAACATTAGGAGTGTGGTGGTCACAAGGTCAGCTATGCCTAAACATCCACAACAGTCTGCACGCCAGACATGACATTGAGCTGTATAATTTTTTTTTAAATATCATTTCGCAAAAACCAAAGAAAGCTTGGTGACCCTGCCACAATGACAGCTAAATTTTTCGCAAATTACTATTTTTTGGCACAGGCTCAGTGTTAAAAAAAATGGTTTGATGGCAAACAAAAATGAGAGGGGAGCAGTTGTCTGAGCGCTGGACTCACGAAAAAATGACAAAATCAGAAAACGAGCATGCAAACATTGTTTGCAAAAACATGGCACATGCAATTCACAAGAAAGCTGGATTCCTGCAAATCCTGCAAAGCATGGAAAACATGGCCACGAATGCAAAGTTTCGACACGTTCTAGACTGCACAAGCTGCACATTAATTTATTAAACTGGCATCTATTGGCACATTTTGAAACAAGTGGACGAATTCTCTTCCTCACCAGTGGAGACCGCTCACAAGATTCCAGTATTGTTCACATGGGAGAGATTAGAGGTTACGTTAGGCTAACATAAATTCACTTGTCTCTTTAAATCTTTGTCTCATAACTCTTACACATTATTGTAAGTGGTTCACGACATGCACTAAGTAGATTCACTAAGGGAAGAAAAAAAAGCAGTACAAGCACACACTACCTCAAGCGCCTGCACGTAGTATGACACGATGTCGAAACCGACGACCGGAAGGACATCGCCCTTGAACGGCCTCAGTGCAGCTTTGAAGGGACAGTCCACGGCTGTGTGGATGGTGGGCACTCGCTTCATGTCAAGGTGGATAATCACGTCATAAGGTTCCAGAGGAGGCCGGAAGATTTGCTACGCACACGGTAAGGAACCACACTTCGGTTAGGCAAAAGAAAAAAAAAAGCAGCTTTGCATCACAGTGCTTGTAGTTCTGAAGGGTACAGCTCCAACACTTAACAGGACAGAAAGAGCCATTTTAACAGCAGGAGTTCGTGCTGTGAACACAGGGACGTTTAAGGCTTTGGGTCTCTTCTGATACGTCAAGTTTAAGCCAAATAAGTTTGTATTGTCCACCGATACAACATACATGGTTACAAAATTTTTTGGACTTTTAGCCTTTGTGACCAGTTATTGTCGCAGTCTACTTTAAGTTGCCGATTATAAATCTATGCTTTTTTTTTCATAAAATGGCCTTACAAAGTTCGGGGGTTGACCTATAATCGGAATCGACCTATACGGGGAATCGTTAAGCAGACTTTTCTGAGGGGTCCGACGAACCGTTGTCGAGCTAAGTTTCCCTCCTATTTGACACATCAATAATATCAGTTGCACAGGCATGAGTCACAAAAACTGCTATCTCACAACGCGTGCACACCGCTTCTGGTGCCGAACATTTTCACGATCTGCTTCGACGATCATGAAACTACGGTATAGCTATGGTGGCTATAGGAGGAGGTGTCAGCAATGACGTGTCGAAGATACATTTTTTCATGACACATCACCGACGGCATCTCGGTTTCATTGGTAGCGGCACCACATTGGCCTGTCTGTCGGGCGAGACCGGCAACAACCCCAGCACTCGCTGCACATGCGTATAACAGTGCATTTGGCTCGCGAAGAAACGCAACAAGCAACATGTGTTTATCGCTTGCTAACAATGCAACATAGGTTTATCTGTCATGCAAAACATGACATGCATCTCTCGCTAGCAAAAAATGTGACATTTATCATTCGCAAAAGACATGACATGGGTTTATCGCGTTAGTGGACAACGTGCCCTAACAGTGCTTGCTGACTAGGCAGTTCAAAAATTCAGATATCTCGTTGTCAAGAATGACAAGATGAAGAAAAGAAGAAGAAAAGAAGAAGAGAAAGAAGTTGTCTTGAATAGGTAATTTAAAATGGTGGAATGAGGGAGAAGAAGAGGAAAAAGAAGAGGGCGCGGGGTGAGTGAGGAACGTGAGAGCCAGGACGTGGCGTTCGAGGGGCCAAGAGCTGCGGAAGTTCGGACTGGGTCTCGCCCCAGGCTACCGCCCGAGCACCTGACTCGGCGAACAGTGCAAGGAAGTGCTGGTGTCCCTGGATGGTAATGGTTCTCAACCGAGCACCTGACTCGGCGAGCAGCGCACAGAGCAACCGCTGATCCTGAGCTGCAGTTTCCCGCCCGAGCACGTGCCTCGGCGAGAAACCACTGGAGCTACCGCTGTAGTGGTTTTTCAACATCGTCGCCATTGTTGAGCATCGATATGGCGTGTCATCACGCCTGACAGGGACTCCCAGGCCACGCCACAACTGTAAGCGCGAGAACTAGAGAACGCAAACGGACAGTGAAACGCGCGTCATTAAGACATCTCCTTTTCTTTGTTTTTCAACGTGTGCGTGTTTTTGTTGTTGTTTCGTTTTGTGATTTTTATGATAATGAAGTGGGAGTTTTCGTTTGGTATCATCAGCCTCTATGGTTCATTTCGCAATGCCCGACGTGCGAAACAGGCCTCAAAATATACGCGTGACACTGGCGAAGCACCATGTGTGTTTCATGAAAAAGCTGGCAGCATCGTGAGGGCTGACAACACTTCGCGGAGAACTAAACCACATAACCAGACACATGCACCCCACGCGTGCGCCCACAAGCGTCTTCACGGCTTTTGCGCTCACGCCTGTTTGTCATTTCGGCATTTTGCCTCGCTTGCGAAAAGTGGTGTGCACGATTTGCAAAGCTGCTCAATGAACGCAAGATGCCCCCGCTACACCAGCAACAGTTGAGCGCTGCTTTCAAGCGGCAAGTGATCCTTTACGCAGAGATGGAAAGCAACGTTGAGGCAGGACGGAAATTCGATGTGTCGGAAAAGTGCGTGAGGGAATAGAGAAAACAAAGGACCAAGATCTTCACGTGCGCTGCGACACCCCGTTCCTTTCACGGATCGAAGTCTGGACGATACCCTGCCATTGCAAAGGCAGTTCGAGATTGGGTTCATGACCAAAGAAGCAAAAGCCTGAGTGTTTGCTACGATAATATTAACGCAAAAGCGTTTACTGTTGCAAATGATATGTGCCCGCTGAGTTCAAATCGAGCTCTTTGAGTGAAGTGGCACAATGGGTTAATGATGCCTGGTATGGACTGCCAACCGACATGGTCCGCGCGGCGTTTTCCAGGTGCAACCTCCAGCAGCCCTTCCGACAACGAGCAGCAGCAGTGGCTCACACGATGACAATGACCGTGACTGCTACATCCTTCTCTCAAGCGGCGATGAGTTGTAAGCGATCTTTCATGCTCAAATGAATGTTTCTTTGCATCACTCTCTCTTCCAAAATAATCACTAATGTGCTATGGCTGCAGCCTGAAGCTGTGTTCGGAGTGAACTTTTTCTTGCCTAGAAAGGTTGCAGGAGGGGGGTAGGCCTATAATTGGAGTTTACTTATAATCGCCAATATATTATAGTACACTCATACCCCAATACAACAAACCAATATATCATAAAATATTGGTTATAACAAAGTAATTGAAACACCGTATTCACTCGCATAATGAATGCACTTTTTTCCTCGAAAAATCAGAGCAAAGTTAAGCGGTGCATTTATTACGCGGGGTAAATTTTTTGAAAACTTTTTCTGGAGAAGAAAAAAATGCAGTAATGCAAAAAAAAAGTTAGGTCGCTTAGCCTTTCGCGATTTACATATGCGTACACTGTTTCGAAACAGCTTCTTTGTTGCACTTTACTCATTCTCGATGGTTGATGGCGCTATTTTCTGCAAGCTGTCCCGTGGCCACCCGCCCAAGCCATAAAAACGCTTTGCGACTATCTTTTCTTTTCTCGCATTCTTTAACCACAACAGTGGTATCTGCTAGTGATCTCGAGGGCCGTCCAAAAGCGTGTACTCACGGGGAATGAAGGAACAGTTAGAGTGAAGAAAAAAGAGGGTAGGCTAAAAAAGAAAGAAGGAGGGGGGTCGCTGACCGATGTTAGCACAGGCAGCTCGGGGGCTTTCACCTTCGCTCACTCTGTTTGCTTATCTGCTCGGATATCTCTACACTGGCACTGCGCGTGAACGCCGCTGTGGTGCACAGATAATACAGGGGACATACCGCGCACAGATAGAACGAAAAGCAATGGGCACGCGGCTGTTTGCAGGTGACAAGGGGGGGAGGTGGAGCGAGCCCAGGTGGGTGAGGGCGGTCGGCAAAGTAATAAAAAACGGAAGAAAGCCAAAAGGTGAGGAGGTGCCAGGAGTCGGTTAGCGGGACTGCAGCGGATGAATGTAAGGGGTGCGTTTATAATGCGAGTGCGTTCATTACGCGAGCAAATACGGAATAGTGTTGCAATACATATACAGTTAGGAATATACCATTACAGTAGGCTCTCAATAATTCAAACTCTGATAATTCATACTTTAGGTTAATTCAAACAAAATTTAATTTTTTGGCTGACCCTCTATTCTTTCAATGTATATAAAAGCCTCTCAATTCAAACACTGTCAATTGGTTATTTCATATTTCTTGCAGTTCTATACTGAAAAATACCTGCAGCGTTCTTACTACTATTTAAAAATTTGTGTGACTGTATATTCCTAAAAGTCTTAAAATGAAAAATAACCGCCTCAGGCCTTCAAGGAAAAAGGCTTTGCTAGTAAACAAATGTTATAAATGAAGCACATGAATGGTAAACTGTGATGCTTCTCAACTTGGTGCTGAAGGCACATATAGCAAAGAAGCAGTAGGCAATTGACCATTTCTTTAAAAGGGCTGATCAGCAATAAATGGCCAATAAACTCGTAGACCTTAAACCTCTGCTTTGCTTGCTTTCATGTAAGATACAATTTTGAGGAAATGAGGTTTGTGTGTACATGATTTTTATGAAAACAAGTTTCAGGGCAGGGGTGCAGTTGATAGGTCTACAAAGAGGTACAGAACGCACACACCACGTGTCAATGACATTAAATGTTTAAAAAACTTTGGTGTAATAAATCTGATGACTGCATCTTGAGCGATTACTTGATTTAGTCCACCATTTTTTCAGGGTAGCATCACAATTTTAATGCTACTGCTACCAATGCCACCCTCCGCAGACTGCGTACAGTTTACAACATACTTATACAAACTTCTGCAAGGACTGCACTACTCAACAGGGAAGCTGTTATAAAGTGACCTTATAAAGTTTGGTGTGCACAAATGCGTACAACAAACCATCAGCATCATGACCAGGCACTTGCCACAGAAATGGGTAAAATCTCACGGTTCAACGCTAGTGAACTAAAAATGAAGAAGGCAATGAATGGGCAACAGACACCAAGACTTCTACGCAGTCGAAACCTGTAATTGAGAAAACTTATAATGAACGGAATAAACCCAGTGACAAAAACCACAGCCACATGTTTCAGCTTTGCTGAAGCATTTGTGTCGAGATACATGCTACAACGAGGAAATACGATGTAATCGGAAACGCAACGGCGACTGCGAGAATACTCTGACGCGATGGATGCCCTAAACGAAATGACGACGTGCCCGCAGACATGTGGGAAGTGCGAATTTTCCATTTCCGTGCGAGTTTCTGTCTCCAGAGTTTCATGTCATGCCGGTGACTGTACGTGGTTTTACTCGAACATCTCCTCGCTGAGGAGCAACCTAGAAACAACCCAGCATTGCCTGGCTAAAGCCTAGCAACAGCCCTTCGGGAGCAACCGAAATAGAGTTCAGAATGATCCCGCTTCCCTCGTTCAAGCCTCCCCTTTTTTCTCTGCGATTTCACAAGTTACAGCTCTTACAAACGACAAAGCAATTTGTTCTAATCCTTCCAAATACGAGTGAGAAATGCCCCATAGAATGCCGAGATCGTCTGCCACTGCACACCATCGCAGATGAAAACATTTTCTTCTTCAAAATGAATTTATTCACTTATTCGTGCACAACCCACAATTGACTACTTCTAGGCACTGATCAAGTTTTGTTTGCCAGAAAGAAAATTCATGCAGTAACTTATCATCTGCGCCTCTTACTCACTGATGCTGATACTGACGCGCCGATCACTCACCCTGACGTCGGCTTCGGCTGGACGCAGAACCTGGCCTTCCAGTACACGGAGCGACTCCCTGGCCAGGGCTGTGAGGCGTCGCAGTATCTGTCCCGTCGGTGAGTGCCGCGTCCAGAGCGACGGATGCCGCCTGTCCAGAGGCGTCCCGATGAACATCGGCGGCAGCGTTGACCTCTGGTTGACGAAGGTGGAGTGCAACTCTGCCACTTGGTCCTCTGCAATACCACAGCAAAGCACGCAGCACCATGACATCATCCTCCACATCAATTTCATCAACACAAACTCCTCATTGTGGAAAACTGGGCATGGCTTTCTAAGATGAGTTCGGTAGAGCATCAAAAAATTACAAGAGCCATAAGTGGTGAGAGCACTAGGAAAGAGCATGCGTGCATTGTCTACATGCATGACCCACATTTTTTCTCTTTATACAGGCTTTGAACGACAGGTGACATAGTGCACGTTTATGATTCAAACATTAGCAAGCACAATGCATTACATTAGGACCACTACACTTGGTGACAACTCTTCTTGGTACTGAAGGGATAGCTACGGGGGCGGAGCTTCTGCACATGTAGCACTACGCAAAGTAGTCACTCTGCCACTTGGTCCTCTGCAATACCACAGCAAAGCACGCAGCACCATGACATCATCCTCCACATCAATTTCATCAACACAAACTCCTCATTGTGGAAAACTGGGCATGGCTTTCTAAGATGAGTTCGGTAGAGCATCAAAAAATTACAAGAGCCATAAGTGGTGAGAGCACTAGGAAAGAGCATGCGTGCATTGTCTACATGCATGACCCACATTTTTTCTCTTTATACAGGCTTTGAACGACAGGTGACATAGTGCACGTTTATGATTCAAACATTAGCAAGCACAATGCATTACATTAGGACCACTACACTTGGTGACAACTCTTCTTGGTACTGAAGGGATAGCTACGGGGGCGGAGCTTCTGCACATGTAGCACTACGCAAAGTAGTCCGCTTTGGCACGCGTCTCGTAATGCTGTGGAAAGTGACGAGGGCGCACCATCAGCGATTCATGTGGACACAGACGCCGCTTAGCGTTTGAGGTACATGTAAAAAGGCGAACTTTCTCGCATGTTCAAAAGTGCGAAATCACAACGAATAAATTAAAAGAAATACAAACATTTTACTTGTGTGAGCTACACCCTGTCTGAAATAGCTCCACATATAAAATACTAAAAGGGTAACATTTATACTTCGCACTGAAGATACGCGTGCTATTGTAGAGCTACACTCTCTGGTGGTGGGATGCACACGATTTGGCTCTGTAGCTTTCTCTTGAAGGCCAAGAATAGGTGTTGCCACGTTAGTTCCTTACACTAAGGTACACAAGGAAGAATTTTCACTCCTCAACCAACACCTGTAAACTTAAGCGCACTCTTTGTTTCATGGAATAGTTGTCGTTTTCATCACGCTTCTGGCTGCCCTGATGAAATGAACCAAGCAGCGGTCTATCACTTACTAGTGAACTTGTCGGCCAAGTTGATGATGAGTGGCTGTCTCGCCCAGTCGTGGTTTGCAAGGAGGGCGAGGAATCGCTGGAAGCCCAGTCTCGCCGAGCTGAGCAGAACCAGAGATACCGCACGTTTAGAACGCAAGCATTTCAATCTGCCCCACCAAAAGAAACATGGCATGTGTACAGTTCGCAAATTATAGTAACATATTTCAGAACAGTGCGTCAATGCATTAGTCTTTACTCCAGTTTCGGTGCCTTATTAGGTGCAGCTAGCATATGTAATTGACACATTAATAACCAACACAAAGCTACACAGCTGTAAACTTTGCACTAAAGTTTATTTTTGAGGATAAAATTTCCCTTTATAAGCAATTTTTCTTTAAAAGCAAACACAGAGCAAGTAAAGAAAGCTTCAAAGGACCGCTACATCATTGTGTGTTTTTTTATGTTTTAGATGCAGCAGACTTCCCCAATTTCATTGAAACAACAGCTCAGCAAGAAAATTTTTCTGTTCCCTTGCATTTAGGAGCTACAATAAAAACGTTGGTTGTTGGATTTATGCCAAATAACGAAAACATGATCACGAGCTTCGACTCACTTGGGCACGACGTACGGTGCGGGAGAGATGTAGACAGCGGCAGCGAGTAGTTCGATGCATTCCTCTGACACATGGTTGCTAAGGAGGTGCGAAGCCACCCAGCGCTTGGCCAGTCGGCAGGCGGCACTGAAAGTGCTGTGCTGTTGTTGCAGCCTGCGAAATGAGCATTCCCACATGACTTTTAAACACATAAGCGACCTGTCAAATTTGCAGCAATGAACAACTCTGCAACTGACCAAAACAAGTTGCCAGGCTAACTGGCTAAGGTTCATTATCTACAAGGAGTAAAAGAACGGGACAGAAGTGCGTGAATAGTGTATGCATTTCTCTTCTATGTCCCTGTCGTGCTGCACTCCACCACATGAATTATGAACTCTGAAAACTGCACCAGAAGTCTGTGCCACTAAAGATGACTAAGTAAATTACATTTTGGAGATTATACGTCCCAAAATCACAAGTGTGTAATGAAGGACTGTAAGACTGCCACAGATTAATTTCAACCTCATCGGAAATGTGCACCCACGGCAGAACTCGATGCAATAATAGTCAGAGGTCTTGTAACCAATTCGGTCACAAACTCACCACGCGCCTGCCATCTCGGAGGCCATGCAAAGCGCCCACCGTGCCGACTTCCTGTCGCCTGCGACATTTGTTCACCGCCATCCGATGCTGCGTTTTTGTTGTAGGGCTTGTCGTAGTGAACTTAGTTGAGGACACCTGCTGCGCAGGGCGCGTTCGGCTGGTATGCTAGCTACACGGCTGGAACTTATAGTTGGTCGAGCATGCGCTGGAGCACTGGAACTGAGAGGCTGGACGACACTATGGCGTCGATCCGCGCGCGTTCGTTACGGGAGAAAACAAGAGCTTCAGGCTAAAAAAAGATTCGTCACGCATTTCGCGGGCCAGAGCAAGCAATAACGCCATGCCAAATGTTCATTTGTAACTCCCGTGACCTTTTTTCTCCCGCGTAATGAACCCTTCCTCCCAAATCGACGTCGACTTTTCTGAAAAAAAAAAAGGGGGGGGGGGGGGGATTTGTAACGCGAGTAAACACAGAACCTTTTTAACACCCAAATGTTTCACAGCCAAATTTAGGCATTTGGAAGCTGAACACCCAAACATACATATAGCAATCTGGCATGGCAATCGTAGTATAGTGGCAGCAATGACATAGACAGCAAGGTTGCGCTTGACTTGAGTGTGAAAATTAGCGGCCCACCGTGTGCCATTCACTCACCCGTGCAACGCACTGGTGAGGCCTGGCAAGATCTCAGTCTCCAACTCAATCTTAGAGCTGAGCTCGGTGTCCTTGATTTTGATAGCACCATTCGGTGTGACGCTCTGCCGTGCCAGGCCAATCTCCTTGTGGGCGGCGATGCGCACTCGAAACACGAAGCCGCTCTGGAACACAAGAAAACGCAAAGGCTCTCACCTGAACACGCACTCGAGAGCATCACGTGGAAAATTATGCGTTAACTCTGGGTTTGCAGAAATGCAACTTTTTTGGTTCAAGGCAAACTTGAAGTGAATGGCGGATGGTATTAAACAGTTTTGTAGCAAGTTTGAATACTAGGAGGATTTGAGTAGTATTAAGGTGCAAGTTATAATTGATAAAATACAGTGAACTCTCAGTAAAGAGAAATCTGATTAACAGAACTTCTGCTTAACTAGTACAACTGCCTCTGATATGATTCGTTTCATCTCTGCATACTGCACCCCAGTTGATCTCTCAATAAATAAAACTCCAGTTAAACAGAACACATTTTCCCGGTCCCTTCAGGTTCCATTTAATGAGAGTCCACTGTACATTCAATTTTGAAATTTGCCATACTAACTCTTTACAAAACGCTTTCACACTTAAAGTAATAATTGGTGTGCAGGTAAAATGCATATTTAAGCTTGAAGTGTGTCTTTATAGATGTTCCTCAGTTATAGATGGTTTCGTGGCATAGCAGCCCTACATTGCAGCAAAAAGCTTTTCAAACATACAATCAAATAGTATGTCTTATTTGTGAGTTTTGAATACTAGGAGATTTCAGAATTCTTGAACTAGTGCCTAGGTGAATTCGAGTACTGCAATATTGGTTCTAATATACACACAGGTCTAGTTAAACTTGATAGCCAACCAGAATCATTCCTATCCTGAATTACACAACAAAATGGAGTGGTGAGCTAGTTGGCACGGATTCATAATGACGTAAAATTAGCACAAAAAGACAAAGACAAGAAACTGAGCACTACAAGCACCACCACAATTTAGAATTACATGCCAGAATCTGGACTCTGGAATAACTGAGAGGACCTAATACATCCAAAGGTCCATTTCATTTGCCTGCACCACCTGAACCAGTTCATGAGGTGCTCCACTTTGAAATTCATTTTAACGGTGCTGCAATGATGATCTCTCAACCGTACCATTTATTTTAAAAGGTGCAGGAGAGGTGTAGCGTATCGTTGGCACACAATTTTCTTGCACCCGCTATGTTGATAGTGCTGGCTAGGTGCAGTTGAGCGCATGCACACTAGCAGCTAAGAAGACAATGCGGCTTTTAGTCATGGGCGTCGTACTCCTGTCTACTAACGTGGTGCGCTTTGCCAAAATGTTTGCACCTCATAAACTGTCCATGTACCTATGCGGTTTGCCACCTGTCAAAGTGAGGTGGATGGCACAAATAAAGTGGACGCAAATAAAGCCTCCACCATGTCAACACCTCGTCATCTGTATTTGGTGTTGCACTGTGCCTGAACCACTGAACTTGCAAATCACCATTTCTGAACTTCCCGCGCACCGCCGTGAACGGGTTCCGATTGGTACAGGTGAATCGAACGGACCTGGCATATGTGGGTGTTTTTGGCCCCAATCAAAATGCGACCAGGAATTCAGCCCCCACCTTTGAGCTCATTCCTTACAGGAAGCAAGTGCATTCAAGACGTTAGGAAACAATGTCTTGCTGTTTTATGATAAAACCAGCCCGAAAGGTCAAAGGTATGGTTTTCTTAGAACGGGACAATTACGGCCCACGATGGAGAAAAAATACCGTGATTACTCGAATCTAACGCGCACCTTTTTTCCGGTTAAGCAAGTTCATAAATCGCATGCGCGTTAGAATCGAGTACGAACAAAAAAATTAAGGTCAATCTATTGGCATCGGCAAATCCAAAATGGCCGCCCTCTACATGCGTCGGCCATTTCTGCCATGTGCGGCACTTCGTACGTGTGCTGAGGAGTTCGTCATCTAGTAGTGCATTAGCATCGACGGCGTGGAAGGGCCGACTCTTAATTCAAACACTGTCAATTGGTTAATTCATATTTCTTGCAGTTCTATGCTGAAAAATACCTGCAGCTTTCCTACTACTATTTAAAAATTTGTGTGACTGTATATTCCTAAAAGTCTTAAAATGAAAAATAACCGCCTAAGGCCTTCAAGGAAAAAGGCTTTGCTAGTAAACAAATGTTATAAATGAAGCACATGAATGGTAAACTGTGATGCTTCTCAACTGGTACAGAGAACTTGGTGCTAAAGGCACATATAGCAAAGAAGCAGTGGGCAATTGACGATTTCTTTAAAAGGGCTGATCAGCAATAAATGGCCAATAAACTCGTGGACCTTAAACCTCTGCTTTCTGTTCATTAGGTGCAGTTAGGGTTTAAAAACATTTTCAAAAAATTAATATGTGACAAAAACAAAGTGTCACCTTGCCCAGAGTCATATATCTGGGAACTTCTGATACCGTAATTACTCAAATCTAACGCGCACCTTTTTTCCGGTTAAGCGAGTTCATAAATCGCATGCGCGTTGGAATCGAGTACGAACAAAAAAATTACGGTCAATCTATTGCCATCGGCAAATCCAAAATGGCCGCCCCCTACGTGCCGTCACAGAACACCTGGTCACAGAACAACCAACCTGGTGCCGTGCGTCGGCATGGCGCGTCGGCCATTTCTGCCTATGTGTTTCCCATGTGCGGCACTTCGTACGTGTGCTGAGGAGTTCGTCATCTAGTAGTGCATTAGCATCGACGGCGTGGAAGGGCCAACTCCAAAAACGCGAGTGCACCACGATGCCGCTTTTAAAAGAAAAGTCATCGCGTGTGCAGAAACGGACGGAAATCGGGCCGCATCGCGGTCGTTCAGAGTTCCCGAAATGTGCGTGCGGGACCGGCGGAAACAAAAGCAGAAGATTGTCGACAGCAAAGCTTCACGCAAAGGCTTCAGTGTACCACAGCAAGGGTCGGTTTCCGCAAATGAAAGAGCTGCTCGGCGAGTATGTGATTGAGCAGCAGTGAGCGGCACAGCGGCCCGTGACGACAGAACTGCTCCAAGTGCAGGCTATGCAGTTAGCCTTAGAAAAAGGTCTAATGCGGAGCCAGTTCAAAGCGAGCAGGTGCTGGCTAACTAACTTTATGAAGAGGAAAAGCTTTTCCCTCCGAAGGGGAACATGCATATGCGAAAAGTTTTGCGGAGGAGTACGATGAAAAGCTTCACAGTTTTCAGAGGTTCGTCCTAAACTTGCGGCGCAACAACGGCTACCTGCTTGGGCACATCGGGAATGCCGATCAGACGCCTCTTTACTTCGACATGCCTGGCACCACAATTGTCAAGAAGAAGGGGCGAAGCAAGTTCGCGTGCTGACATCGGTCCACGGTAAAACTACAGTGACGGCAATGCTCTGTTACATGTCAGATGGGCACAAGCGTCGCCCGTACCTCATAGTTAAATGGAAGACGCTCGCGAAAGGAGTCGTTTTTCGAGTGGTGTGATCGTGCGGGCCAGCGAGAAAAATGGGTGCGTGTAGCAATCGATGTCTTACGTTTTTTTTTTTTTTCTCGGTGGAAATCGGGTGCGCGTTACAATCGAGGGCGCGATAGAATAGAGTAAATACGGTATACTTTTTTCATTCTCAATATCAGGAAATTCACAGACCTTGAAGACGTCCACGTACTCTGGGTGTGCGGCTGTGATCAAGTGCTCGTCGTCGCGTAGCAGCCGAGCCAGGGTGAGGTGAAACGCAGCCTTTACGCGGCGCAGGGCCTCCAGGTCGTCGGGCCACTTGCCAGTGGCTTCCATGTGGACCACAACTGCACAGAGTTTTAAAGAAGCAGTTGAGACTGGCAAAACATAGTTCTACTGATGCTGACCATATTTATTTGTCAGAAAACGGCTGGCTAGCCCTAGCATAAACAGGGTGGCAAGTTTGAATTGCCAATTAACGTTCTTTAACACTGTATTTAGCCACATAGGCCGCGATTTTGAGCGCATTCAGCCATAATATGTTCGTCTTCACCACACGCGATTGGTTGAAGCCTGTGCAAATGCCACACAATGCTCAATCAGTTACCGCATTTACTCGCACAATAGGGGCACCCCCTGTCTGGTCGCGAAAAATTTAATTTCAGTGCATAATGTGTGCACCCCGAACTTGGCTGTGATTAGTTCTGCACTGTACTTACTTGGTTGCGAGAAAAATCGAGGAAAAAGAAAAGAAAAAGGCCGTGGCAGCACCGCACCAGCCCCGCGGGCTTGCCGAATGAGGAAGAAGGGCAGCTGCCTGTGTGTCCGAGTCACTTTTGCACTGGCGCTGGCAGGCTCCAGCTGCTAAAAGGCTGCGTGCGCTTTACATGGAACATACGATCGTGTCCTTGTCAAGGGCGCTTTGAGTTTCCCGTCGGGAAAAGCACCGTCCTTATTGCGTTTGCCATATCGTCTACAAATTTAAAAGCTTTCTGGCCTTCCGACGCGGGCTTACGCCTTTGCTGCCCCTTGCACAAGCTCGACAGAAGGAACACCAGGTGACCAAACTTAATCTAGAGTCCACCACTACAGTCTACCTTGTAACGCAAACTGTGATTTTGGCGAGTATTGCCCAACTTGAATTTCAAAAATTTCTGCAGTTCAAGCCACAGTAAATAATATTAATATCTGGAGATTAAAGTGTCTAAGCAGAGTGCATTGTAGGGCTCCATATATTTCAACCATTCAGCATTCCTTAATCAAGCACCGACATTGCACAGAACATGGGCCTCTAACCTTTCCCCTACATCGAAATGTGACCACTGTGTCTATGGTCGAACTCGCGACCTTTGGGTCAACAGCAAAGCACAAAATTTGCAGCTTCAGTCGAGTGGTTTATGAGTTTTACTCTCTTGTGACCGTTCCCCACGTTTTGGGCTTCCACAGAACTAATATGCTGGAGTTAAACACTCGTGTCAAAGAATCTTGCCTGTTGACACAGGTATGAGATGCGGGATGTGGGCCTTGAAAGGAAGCGGCATCATGTAGACATTGTCCTGGACAAAGCACGTGCCAAAGTCTGTCGACAAAGTCCCCTTCAATGGCGGGAAGACCTGCGGAAAGTGGGGGGTAGGTAAGGTTACTGCGATGTTGAACAATCACGCCAGATGTCTCGGTTACAGTTTATGCTGTCATTTACAAATGGTGCCACCAACGGATACGCACATGCAAGTAATACGAAACAACAGAACTCACTTCCAGTTTATCAAATGCTTGGGGCGAGCATGCAACATAAGACACAAGAAATATGTTTGACAATTCAAAGCATTCAATGTACCTGATGACAATATTTTAATACTATAATGAAATATAAACAGTCCGAATGTGTGCAAGAGGCCAGAAAGTTTAGCAATACACCCACCACGGTGGTCTAGTGGCTAAGGCACTCGGCTGCTGACTCGCATACGCGGGATAGAATCCCGGCCGCAGCGGTCACATTTTCAATAGAGGCAGAAATGCTAGAGACTTGCGTGCTTAGATCTAGGTGCACATTGAAGAGCCCTAGGTAGCTGAAATTTCCGGAGTCCTCCACCACAGCATCTCTCATAATCAGATCGTGGTTTTGGGATGTTAAAAGCCAGATATTACCATATTTACTCACGTAATTACACATTTTCTTTCTCAAATAATCAGAGCAAAGTTGTGGGGTGCGTTTATTACGCGGGGTAAATTTTACGCAAACCTTTTTTTGGGAGGAGCAAAAAGTGCAGTAATGCAAAAAAAAGTTAGATAATTTAGCCTTTCACAATTGACATACGTGTACAATGTTTGGAAATAACTTCATTGTTGCAATTTACTCATTTCAGACGGCTGATAGCGCCATCTTCGGCAAGCTGTCCCCGGGTTGCCCACGCACGCCATAAAAGCGTTTTGCAGCTCTCTTTTCCCGCAATTGTTTAACCGCAATCAGTGGTATCTACTGTGACCTCGAGGGACGCCCAAAAGCGTACGCTATGACACACTTTGGCAACTTCGCGGCTGACCTTGCACGAACGACAGTGACGACGCCGTTAACATTGCAGCAAGTAAACAACATTGCAGCAAGCTACCCCCGAAGCATCAAAACAAACTGTCGATAAGTGAGATTAACGACAAGTAACGGCTGACACCTCGCTTTTACATGAGAAGTTCCTCTACGTACGGATAACAAGCGAAGCGAGAATCGGGGATGCTACCGATGTTGTGGAAATCATCAGAATCTTTTCGGAGTGACGAGTGATTTCTTAATGGTTTTCCAGAAACTTGCGAAGCGGTAGCGATGAATGACCCTCTGCGACAGCAAATCCTGTTGTCGTCGCTCGAAAATCGCCTGCACGTGGCTGGGCATTTTAAAAATGCCCGCGTCGTTTGGTGCGGGCAGTTTCGTGACCTTCGCTCGTTGTGTGCCTTATCCAATGCGGTGTCTTTACACTCGCATCGTTTAGGAACCCTGCTGTGGACACACAGATAAGACGGGGGACCTGCCGCACACAGATATAAATAAAAAAAATACGGCACGTGGCAACGGGCAAAGGGGTGGAGGGAGCGAGCCGAAGGTGAGTCGGCAAAAGAATAATAAATGGAAGAGATCCAAAGGGTGAGCAGGCGCCAGGTGTCGGTTAGCAGGACTGCAGCGGATGAATGTAGGAGGTGCGTTTATTACGTGGTGGAAAAAAAAAATCCATACTTTGATGACTGAAGTTGGGGGTGCATTTACTATGCGAGTGTGTCCATTACGCGAGTAAATACGGTATTGTGAAAGTTTTGAAACACCTTCTGAACGAAGAATCAGCAGTTACACTGTTCCATGTCATGAAATCCCAAGCCGCTTCATTTTGAGAGTTTCGGCCGAGCAAGCTCACCTCGGTCAGGCGCAAGGTGGGAGACGTGCCTCTGACAGACGACACGGTGAGTGGAAGGTTGTGCAGACGACGCAGGGTGCGTGACAGCTCGTCATACACGGAGACGACCTCATTGCCGAGCTCTTCGCCAGTGCCATAAGGGTGCGACGACGAGAAGTCAATACCCGCGGGGCACAACAGCGGATCCAGGAAGTCTCCAACCACAGTGCATGCTTCGATGCCAGCATGCCTGCAAAAAAGAACAATGCCGTGGTTGAACACGGTTAAACCAAGCTTGCTGAGTGACCAACCGTGGAAAGCATGCTGGCGCGATGTCCCATGCGACAATGCCTCAACACGGGCAAGCAGCGACAAGGTTGTCACTCGTTACCTTCCCTTTCTGACTGTCATTACGATTTACTGCATAATAACTGTTGATAAATTTTCAAATGTGTGAAAGTCTTACAAGGTAAAATGTTATCGAGTTGATTAATGGAATCGTATGCAATGCTTCTTGCATCAACACAACATATAGCTCAGTGGTCTTCAGGGCCTAAAATGTATCCTCCCCTAGAACGTACAGGAGACAGACATTTCCCCAGCACGTTTCTAAGGAGGACTTTAGTAAGCTTTGTGTTCCAGCACTGCGCACAGACAAGACATGCTAGTTATGGCATGTTTGTTTTGATTGGGTTTCCAGCTGGACAGAAAGGTACACGACTACGGTAGTCGCATATAACTTGGACAAGCAGGAGAGGCAGGCCCAGATTACTGAAGCATGTCCACAGATTGCATCCACGACTAAAAAAAAAACACTGTACTCCTGTCCACGAGGCAAAGGGAGAAGGCACTGGCCATCTGATTCATGACATTAGCCAACCATGTGGACCAAATGGTGAGGGCCCATATTCACCTGGATTTGAGGAGGGAATAGCGCAGCCTTTTACAGTTGCACACTGACATAATCATGCAGATTAACTACTAAGCCATGGCACATGAGATTACAAGAGAGAGAGAGAGAGAGAAAACAAAAAGGTGAGAAGAAAGGTACGCAGGCTTCCATTGAAACTGATGTCCGTAAGGCTACTCTTCCTTAGTAGATCTTGATATCTGCACCACACTCAAATTTCATTTTTAAGTGGATGTGCTTAGTAAAGTTGCTGGCTGCAACTTGTTAATTGCAAGATGCACCATAATGTTGCTAATTAAGTTAATTACCCAATCTAAATTAACTTCTACCCTATTTACACAATTGCAGGTTAACCTATTTTATAAAACGTTGAAATGAAACTGGGACTACAAGGAATGGCAGGAAAAATAAGAATCAGGCATGCTGTGGTGTGGTTATGACAGTATTGCAGGGTTGTTTTGAGAAGAACAAGTTGTTTCCTTCTTTTTCCAATTGTTAGCAGGGTGTCATTTGTCGTCAGGAGTGCCGCTGCTGTTTTGACTTGCGGCTCTTCTATCGACAATCAACGCTGCCCTAAAAGCCCTGCACTCCATTTTTGAACTGTCAATTGTTGTTGCAAATAAATTTGCATTACAAAATGAGCTCGTGTACTATTTCTTGGTGTACAATTTTTTGGCGCTGACTTACATTTAAGTCAATTAACAATCACGCAAATACAATAGTCAAGTTCTTACCACTTATACTTATCTGCCAAAGCTGACAGTTCACTTCTTTAAAACCTTACGCTTTGGCTTTTTAAAAAGAGGTAACTGAAATGTTTTCGCATATTTCGCACCTCGACAGCAGATGCCGCGCAATCCGAAGAATGATGCTGCGACGTTCACAGGCGGACTTTCCAGGCCAGACAACTGCTTCCAGAATGCTGCTGTCCGGGAAGCGGCGCAGTTCAGACCGGTCTCCCCACAGCTGTCGGAAGGCGGCCGCATCTGGTGAGTCCGCAGCCGGACCACGCTGCACAGTGGCGTAGCAGTGTGCAGCATCAAGGAGGAGCCCAATCTCCAAGGACTCTTGCACGGCTGGAGGTTCCTCAGTGATCTTCCACTACAAAAAAAAAAAAAAAAAAAAGACACTTGTGAAACAAACTGAAGAGAGACCAACAGAATGAAGAAAAATCAAGGAATTTAAAAGCCGGCGTATTGTTCGCTGTAGCATGGAGGTCACATAGAATTCGTACAGATGTTTTTTGAAAATGAGAGCTCCATACCCACCAAAACGATATCAGAGTTCAGGTACTCAACTGTGCATAATTTGCCAATAGTGCATTAGAATAATGTATTGATTGCTTCAGTAGCATCACGTTCCAGTAGTACGATGGTACTGTGTATAAAAAAAGTGATTGCTTCAGGGGTACACCCTAACCGCACGAAGTTGACATTTTTCAGACATAGAAGTTTTACACTAATCGAAAACTTTTCAGAAATTTGAGTACGTAAAATTGCACAATTTGCAAATAGTGAATGATGGTACCACACACAGAAAGTCATTCAATTGTTTCTGAGGCACCATGTGCCAGTAGCTCGATGGTACCATGAACCAAGAGCTACTGCTTCGATGGTGCTCCTTAACAGTAAGAAATGGAGATTGACGATACATTACGACAGGACAGATAATCGTGTCTTTAAAACTGGCAAAGCTGAAAGCACCAGTATGGACATGATGAATAAAAGTCTCCAAACCCCTGTGACATGCTATGAATACCTACGAATAATTAAAAAAGAAGTATACCTCATTAAAAAAAGAAAACTGTTCACTAACCTCCGATGGCGTAAGTATGCGTGTTGACACCAGATCAACTCGGTTGCCAAAGCCTTTGCGCAGGAGCTGGCACGTGGCTTTCGCAACTGGCCTCGACTTTGAGCCACTGAAATCTGCCAGCTCAGCTCGGAGAGACTGCGCCTCAACTGCAGACTCCAAGTCCTCCTCGTTAAGCCTACAATAGTCGTATAAAAAGAAGTGGTGAACAGGCATGCAGAGCAGCTGACTTCTCACTGAAAACATTTCGCGCAGGGGTTCTCAAAGTGGGCTCCTCGGAACATAAGCTTGCTTTCTGCCCCTTTTTAGAAGCCCCACAGAAGTACCCCTCTGGCAATACATTCACTGCATCGCAGCACTTTCAGAAGTACAACACAACTGCGTTAAAGACACACAACGGGCAACTTACAGCAGGAAGCAGTCAAATGTGCGCTCAAAAGGCAGCGGAGTCACGAAGAGCACTTCGAAGCTGTCTGCGGAACATGAGTCAAGGAAGGTGATTGCCAGGCGAGCCTCATGCTTGACCTGCAAAACAAACAGCAACACACCCAACCAAACTTTCACTTACAAGGCCCTCTTCAGTGAACAAAAGACCCATGCCGAGTCGTTTTGAAAAAACTTGCAATCTGCGTACCTGTTAACAGCTGCCTATCAGGCAAGGAGCAACATACACAATGTTTTGTCAGCCAAATCAATCCACATGCAGATCAACTACATTCCTAAAGCCAACAAATAATGTCATGTTGGCTTTATAATCTGCTGTCTACATAACACTGTATCAAATAAAAACAGGTGCCTTGAATATTTTGCCGTCTTGTCGTCATTCAAGATTGTGTACTGGGTTCTTAATTGTAGCTATGCCTCACAAATGAAGCCAAATCACAATTTTGTTACACAATGCGAAGTCATTTGTTATGCAAGGTCACGCACTTTCTCGTTAATTTAAACCATGTCCCTCTACTACAATCATGTTGTACTACAAGCCAAACTTGCACTCTGCTTCACTACATTATTGAGGTCATTTATTGGCCCAATTTGACATTCTTGTTGTTAATCACATCAGCTGAGACAATGTTTTCAATTTTGTCTTGATCTTATAAAAGTTGCTTGTCCGGCAAGTTAGTGCATACTTAGTAAACTACAAAAGTCACGCAAAACGTCGAAATTGGAAAAAGTGGAGCAGTAGAAACAGATACAGAGAGCAGAGACGTGGCATTCTGACTTGATCATTTTGTAATTTTTCTACGCAGTGAAAGAGATAAGAAGAAGCCGCACTACAGAACAAAAAATATTGATATCATTATTCGATAAAATAAGCTTCTAAACTGTCACAGTGCCAGCGACTCACATTCGGTGAACTATTTCATTTTGCTCTTGTTGACAGTCGGGCAAGCCACTCACCCTGAGATATGCTTCTATGCTCACTGGCGCACAAACGTTTAGGAAGCCACTAGCGTCGACGAGAACCAGCGAATAGCTGGCGTGGAAATCTTCTAGTGAGGGTTGATTCGCGACTGACTCGGTGCACAACGTGATGTCCTCCTTGCTGAGGTCCGAACGCGCTGCAAGACAAACAGACAGATTCGGCAACAATAAGTCGAAACACTGCTTTGTAGATGACAACCTCCGCAAAGCACTGAAAGTGACTATACAAGCTTGCTTGTGTGGTATCCTCGATTTCGTTAAGGTGCCAGTAGAAATTAGGGACAAATAGGAAATCCACATAAAGCAACTCGCAGCATTCATTTCCAATAATAGTTGTCATTGTGAAATGACACTTTCGATTGTTTTAATGATTGACCATTCCTTTCTGAGTGTTTGTCACTTCAGTCAGCACTGAAACATAGTTCATGAAGCATTAGCACGAGCCGTGAAAAAGTCTAAGCGATTCAATGCTTTTTTTTTTATTATGTGGGTTTTTATGTCTCAAAACCACGGTATGATCAAGAAAGACGCTGTAGT
Organism: Rhipicephalus microplus; assembly: GCF_013339725.1. Classification (NCBI taxonomy): domain Eukaryota; kingdom Metazoa; phylum Arthropoda; class Arachnida; order Ixodida; family Ixodidae; genus Rhipicephalus; species Rhipicephalus microplus. The sequence continues at coordinate 129,785,133 of NC_051167.1, read as the reverse complement.
CGAAAGCTCCAAAAATTACGACCATCTGGATTCTTCATGCACTGACATCACACAGTACAGGGACCTCCGCCATTTCACCTTCGTTGAAATGCGACCACCGCGACCTTCTGGTCAGCAGCTGAGCACCCTAGCCACTGATCCACCGAGGCGGATGTCCAAGGCATTCAATCAAGAGTGATAAGTAAAGATAAATGAATAAACTGAAAGTTTGCTGGTACTGAAGACAAATAGGACCAATGATAAGCAAACTACTTGCTAAAGTTTTGTTCGTGAAGCACCATTCATTAGACAAAATTACGGTTTCTGATCACTGTGACTGGAATGCATGTTAAATGTGTTATATTTTTAAATAAAAATGCTTGCATGTAGGCGCCGAAGCGCCAAGCCTGTACCGAGAGCAACGTACAACCTCGGGATGACGCTGCAAATTTTTGACAGGTATACGAGTAAAGATACAGTCGGTTGCAAAACTTTATTAAACACAGTTTTAACAGAAAATGGGCCTTGTTCAAACAAGGCACCTATACATTAGCGGTTCAATAGGCAACGTTGAAAAAGTTGATACAGAATTCGAAACTCTCAATTCAACACTGCCATAGGCTCAGGCACCTTAGAAGTTTAGATTCTTTACAAATCTAGTGTTAAACAAACTATTGTAGGTGAGAGTATGTACACAGTGAGCAAATGCGCATACTTATTTTGCAACAATCTCATCACAGCACAATGCCAGTCTCATAGAAATAGCTTAATGGTTAAATTCTTACAGAGAGTCAGCAGGGTGAACCGCGCAGCCTGGTACGAACTCATCATTGGACTCAGCTGGCGTTTCATCAACAGGTGAACAAGGTACAGGGTCATTGCAAAACCTGAGAAGGCTCCGGCACCCTGGACAAAAGAACATTGCAATTTTCACACCAGTCAAATTACATAATTCACAGGGCACATGGCCAGACCCAGTGAGTCTATATGAGCGAGTGCATTTCACTGCAGTGAGCTCCACTTCAACGGCGGAGTGGTACATATAAAAAAAAGATTTACAGTTGCTTATAGGATTAATTTTTGAAGAATAACATCTTCGGGTGCTCTCTCTATTAAACTCGCAGTGACCTGCCAGCCACCTATTAATCGAAGGAGTAAACTTTGCTTTTGTTTTCTACAAGGAGCAGACCATCCCTCGAAGCAACATTTACGAATTAAACTCAAAACCTTGATATAAAGTAGCCAAATATAACGAAATATTGCTTATAACGAAGTAAGCGAAGAACAGTGTTAGGAATATACCTTTATAATGAATTTTTGGGTATAACAAAGTTATTTTTTGCATTATATGCTACTTCCTTACAATGAAACTTGAGTGTATTGCTGGTGCAGCAACGAAGTGTTGTTTTTTGACCCTGTTGGTTGCCTTATTCGCCCAAACCTTCCAAAGTTGCACTTACTCATGCTACGAGAAGGGGGCGTTAGCACGTGCATGATACGACTCTATACAGCTGGATACGGAGCTAGGCTCTCTGCACCAGCCATGCATAGAGCAGACGCCTTCAAGTTGAAAGACAGACCGTCTCACCTGGTCAAGGTGACGTTTCCTCAGCCACACCTTCAGCAGACGGGTGGCATCAACAAGGGCTGGAGCTTGTGCCAACTTCTCGGTGAGAAACTTCGCATTGGCCACCATGCGCATGTCGGCCAACACCGAAGCATTGTACTGCGGCGATGGCAGCTCTTCAGAAATGCCTTTCGATAAAAAACATGGAGAAAAAAGTTATTGACCAGATGAGCTAGCCGACTAAACCAATCAGCAGGCAAAAACGTTTCAACAAATCACAGTGCAAAATGTAGAATGTGCCGTCGGACTCAGATGTGTTAAATCCGAAGATCACAAAAATTTTTATATAATAGGCAATTTGATATATGTACACTCAAATCTCCTTAAAACGAAATTTCATCTTACAAAAAAAAAGTAATTCGTTATATCCGAAAATTCATTATGAAGGTATATTTCTAGCCCTACTTCTATTGCAAGAGTGCTTTTAATTTCCCTCGTTGCAATGGACATTTCGTTATATCCGGGCTCATTATATCAAAGTTGGAGTGTACAGTGGACACCCGGTAAACGAAATTTGTTAAATGAAGGTGCTGCTTAATGGAACAAATGCCTCTGATATGATTTTTTTCGTATTTGTATTCTGCACCCCTGTTCACCTCTCAATAAATGGAACTTCCGTTGAATGGAACATATTTTCCCGGACCCTTCAGGTTTCAATAAATGAGATTCCATTGTATAAAATACTTTGTATCTAAAAAAATTTTTTAAGAGAATTTGGCAAATGTCCAATATACACAATTCATTTATGTGGGTGAAACTGTATGTCGTAACGTAACATCTAATACATATACAGCCGAGCCCCTTTATAAAAGACACTGATGTAACAGACAAATGGGTATAGTAGACACCAGTGCACCTACATTAAAATAAGGGTTGATAAGAAAATGCATATGTGCTACCCTGCTTATACGAGACACCTCACATGAGAGACACATCATGTAACAAAAAAAAACTGCTCTCCGGCGCATGTCTCTTATAGAGTGGTTCCACTGTAGCATCATTCGAATGTGAGTGTCTGTTATAAAAAATAGCGTCGTGTGCAGCAAACAAGGGACGTCAGCCTCAAGCTCAGGCACTGCCACTCTCTTGGTAGTCTTGTCGTTAGTTCCACTGCACTGAGTCTGGATGCTTTGTCTTCACAGGTGATTGACCAACTTCGAAATAATCTTAATTAATTAAACATGCACACGCACTATATGGCAGCAAAAAAGGTAGTCACGATGTCATGTCATAACATTATGACATTACCTTGATCTAACAATGTACGAGTATAACGCAGTAGCACTAAACTCTGTTGGTCAATTGGCTGTGAGCAGCATGGCCCCCAAGAAATATCACAGCAAGAGTAGTGAACGCTTTAATTAGGAAACAACTAATTGTTGCTGACACGCCACAATGTGCTATGGCCTCGTTGTGCAGGAACGCCAGAGCATTACGGGGACTTGGAGTGGGTGTCGTTCGTAGGAAGCTCATTGTTGCCACTGCAATTAAGCAGTCTTCCATCTATTGCGCTCCTCTGGACACATAGACCCAGCAGGTCAGCCTGCTAGTGCTGACGCACAGCCATAAAAGCCATTAAGGCAGGTACGGATTTTGAAGACACCTGGAAGAATTTCTTTGCAGGCGTTATTGTGAACTCTTCCAGTAGCACACATTCAACTCATTGCAAAGGCAGCTCAGTTCAATGGTAAGCAAGCAATGAGTGCTGCTTCAAGAAACAAAAAACTTATCTAGACACAGGAAGAACTGTTAGCACTTAGCAATTAAACTGCAGAGCACTAGCAACCCTTCCGTTTATCATCACATTTTACATTCCTCTTATTTATACCATAGTTACTAAAATTAACATTTTATATAGCACTTGGAATCATTGTTTTGTTATTTCTAATTAATATTGTCACGGGGTCGTAACGTGGCCGAAGACGGGAGACTTCATGTTGGGATTTAACTGTTTATTTGGGCGAACCTGTGCCCGGTAAACGGAAAGTCCAATTACAACAGCAGTCTCGCACAGATAGCAGTTTCGGACTGATAGCGGCGAACGGAGCGTCGGCCTTCGATCAACAACTGACAAGCGGCGAAGCGCGTCGGCATTTATACTCTTGCCGTCGAATGTTCTAGCGTTATCGCTGGCGGTGGCGTAGGTTCCAGAACAATCTGTACCGTTCGCACAGTTGGCGTGATCTTATCGAAATGATCTACTACAGTCCGGAACCTTCTCGAAAACTGCAGGCGCGGTTTGTGCTGAGAATCAATGGTGTTTTGGGACGATAACAAAAACTTGAGAAATGGAACGTGGCATTGCCCCCCCTCTGAAAAAAGGCATCGTCCGGATGCTTTGACTAAAAATGAAGGTACAATAATAATGCAAGAAAGTACAATGAATAAATTACGATACAACAATAATACAAAAAAACACTGTTTCAGTTTGTTAACGCGCATGAAACGGCTTGAGGCACGCGACATGGACGACTTCAGGTCGCGATCGGCGTCATTGAGAGTTCGTGATGCCGTCGGAGACAACCTCATAATCAAGTGGGCCGAGACGTCGAACCACCCTGTACGGTCCGAAGTACCGTCGCAGAAGCTTTTCACTTAGTCCACGTCGGCGTATCGGCGTCCACACCCAAACACGTTCACCGGGCTGGTATTCCGCGAAGCGTCGTCGAAGGTTGTAACGGTAGCTGTCGGTCGTCTGTTGATTCTTGATACGGAGACGCGCAAGTTGTCGGGCTTCCTCGGCGCATTGAAGGTACTCACTCACATCGAGGTTTTCTTCGTCATTGACGTTCGGTAACATGGCATCGAGCGTCATTGCCGGGCTCCTTCCGTAGACCAATTTGTATGGAGATATCTGCGTCGTCTCCTGCACCACCGTGTTGTATGCGAAGGTCACATATGAAAGAATGGCGTCCCACGTCTTGTGTTCGACATCGACGTACATTGACGGCATGTCGGCGATCGTCTAGTTAAGCCGCGCGGTGAAGCCGTTGGTTTGTGGGTGGTACGCTGTCGTCCGGCGGTGGTTTGTTTGGCTGTATGCCAAGATCGCTTGAGTTAAGTCGGCAGTGAATGCCGTTCCTCTGTCGGTGATAAGGACCTCCGGGGCGCCATGACGTAGGACGATATTTTCGACGAAGAACTTAGCTACCTCGGATGCACTGCCTTTTGGCAGGGCTTTTGTCTCGGCGTAGCGGGTGAGGTAGTCGGTAGCTACCACGATCCACTTGTTTCCGAAACCCGACGTCGGGAACGGCCCCAGTAGGTCCATACCAATCTGCTGGAAAGGTCGGCAAGGTGGATCAATTGGCTGCAGAAGTCCCGCTGGCTTTCTCGGCGGTGTCTTGCGTCGCTGACAGTCCCGGCACGTCCTCACATAACGAGTGACGTCGGTGGTAAGACGTGGCCAGTAGTACCTTTCTTGTATCGTCGCGAGCGTGCGAGAAACACCGAGGTGCCCTACCGTCGGATCGTCGTGCAGGGCCTGCAGGATTTCTGGTTGCAGAGCTGAAGACACCACAAGGAGGTACTTAGCTCGAAGCGGTGAAAAGTTTTTCTTTTGTAGAAGACCGTTTCGTAGAAAGAACGATGCAAGTGCGCGCTTAAATACCTTCGGTACTTCGGCGGTCCTACCTTCGAGGTATTCTATTAGGGCCTTAAGCTCCGGGTCGGCCCGCTGTCGTTCAGCGAAGTCGTCGGTAGTTATCGTTCCCAAGAAGTAGTCGTCATCCGGGTCGTCGGGTAGCGGTTGGTCGACAGGCGCACAAGAGAGACAGTCGGCGTCGGAGTGCTTCTTGCCGGACTTGTAAATGACAGTAATGTCGTAATGTCATATTCTTGAAGTCTCAGGCTCCATCGTGCGAGGCGACCTGAAGGGTCCTTCAAGGTGGCTAGCCAACACAAGGCGTGGTGGTCGCTCACAACTTTGAAGGGCCTGCCGTAGAAGTAGGGGCGAAATTTCGACGTAGCCCAGATGATGGCGAGGCACTCCTTTTCTGTTGTGGAATAATTTGCTTCTGCTTTGGATAGGGATCGGCTGGCGTAACTAATAACCCTTTCGAGTCCGTCAGCCCTCTGCACAAGAACGGCGCCAAGACCTACGCTGCTTGCGTCAGTATGTATTTCTGTCTCAGCGAATTCGTCGAAATGGGCAAGTAACGTAGGCGTCTGGAGGCGATGTTTAAGCTCCTGGAAAGCGTGTTCCTGTGGCGTTTCCCACTTGAGCTCCACGTCGGCCTTGGTAAGGTTAGTGAGAGGATCGGCGATGCGGGCGAAGTTTTTCACGAACCGCCTATAATAGGCGCACAGGCCCAGAAATCGGCGCACGGCCTTCTTGTCAGTGGGCGGCGGGAAGTCGGCAATGGCGGCTGTTTTCCGTGGATCGGAACGAACTCCAGACTTGCTGATAACGTGCCCCAGAAACAAGAGCTCCTCGTACGCAAATCTGCACTTTTCTGGCTTCAGTGTGAGTCCGGAAGTCTTGATGGCTTGAAGTACAGCTTCAAGGCGCCGAAGATGCTCGTCGAAACTCGAGGAAAACACGACGACGACGTCCAAGTACACAAGGCAAGTCTGCCACTTCAACCCTGCCAGTACTGTATCCATAACGCGTTGAAAAGTTGCAGGCGCTGAGCAAAGGGCGAAGGGCATCACCTTAAACTCGAAGAGGCCGTCCGGTGTTATAAACGCCGTCTTCTCTCGGTCTCTTTCGTCGACTTCGATTTGCCAATAGCCAGTCTTGAGGCCCATTGACAAAAAGTACTTGGCGTTATGGAGCCGATCAAGTGCGTCGTCTATTCGTGGGAGAGGATACACGTCCTTTCTTGTGATTTTGTTCAGACGGCGACAATCGACGCAGAAACGTAGGGTCCCATCCTTTTTCTTCACTAACACCACGGGGGATGCCCATGGACTCTTGGACGGCTGGATAATGTCATCCCGCAGCATTTCATCAACTTGTGTCTTCATGGCCTCACGTTCTCGCGTCGAAACCCTGTACGGACTCTGACGGAGTGGTCAAGCATTTTCTTCGGTTATGACGCGATGTTTCGTGATTGGGGTTTGCCGAATTTTCGATGACGACGAAAAGCAATCTTCGTATTGCAGGAGCAGGGCCTTGAGCTGTTCTTGCTTATCGTTCGGAAGTCTGGGATTGACGTCGAAAGCTATGGGAGGGGCTTCGTTCCTCTGAGCAGGTTCCGCAGAATCGGCGAGGGCGAAAGCACTGGTGGCTTCGACAATTTCTTTGATGTATGCGACCGTTGTTCCTTTGTTCACATGTTTGTACTCATTGCTGAAATTCGTGAGCATAACCGTTGCTTTGCCTCCCCGCAACTCTGCAATTCCTCTTGCGACGCAAATATTTCGGGTGACCAACAGATGCTGACTGCCTTCAACGACGCCTTCCAAGTCAGGTGATTTAGGAGCGCCGACTGAAATAATGACGCTTGAGCGAGGCGGAATGGTGACTTGTTCTTCCAGCACATTCAGGCATGGTGTCTTGACGGCGTGCGCGGCGGTAGTGCTTCTTCTGTGGATAAAGTTATCGACTTTGTTTTTAGGTTGATGACAGCACCATGGAGGCATAAGAAGTCCAGCCAAGGATGACATCTCTCGAGCAACACTGTAGGACTACGAAGTCTGTAGGATAAATACGGCTGTTAATGGTGACTCTCGCTGTGCAGATTTCTGCAGGCGTTACAAGATGACCTCTGGCTGTGCGGATTTCAGGGCCTTTTCAAGCTGTCCTAACTTTCTTTAACTTCGCGGCGAATGACCCACTGATTGCAGAATAGTCGGCTCCAGTATCGACGAGAGCGGTCACACTGTGGCCGTCGATAAGAACGTCGAGGTCACTAGTTCGCCGTCTCGCATTACAGTTAGGGCGTGGCGTCGGGTCACGGCTGCATCGGCTTGTTCCGCTGCTTCCATGTTGAGTCGTCAGGCCACATTCGGTAAGTGAGCTTTCGCCGTCAGGGCTTTGCCTGGTTGGCGTTGTGTTCGGAAAGCTCCGTCGCGGCGGCGTCGTCGTCGGAGGATCTTCGGTAGTTCGTCGCACAGCAACCGCACCTCCACCGGTTGCTGCCCTTATTTTCCTGGATACGGGCTAGGGAGACCGGCCCCGCGTTGGGCCAGAGTACTGCCGGTGGTGCGGTGACGTGCGACGGCTGGGCGACGGCGAACGCGAAGGGCTTCGTGGTGTCCACCGAGTTCCTGTCAGGTAGTCGGCGATGTCACGTGGTCGTTCTCCTGGCTGTGGACGCGGTGCATTGACGGCGAAGCCACGCAGTCCCATCTGTCGGTACTGGCAACGGCGGTATGTGTGTCCGGCCTCGCCGCAGTGGTAACAGAGCGGGCGATGGTCAGGGGTGCGCCAGACGTCAGTCTTCCTCGGTGCACTGCGCTGGGCCGCTGGGGAACGGTATGACGTCGGTAGGGGTGGTGGCGGCGGTGGCGTCTGTCGACGGAAGTGCGATGGGGCGGCGTTTTAGCGTGGACGGGGAGGAGCGTTGTGGCGCAGTGCAGCGGCGTAGCTCATAGCTTCCGGCTCGGGCAGCGGTGCGTGGGGAATTTGAAGCGATTGCCGAACTTCTTCTCACACAATGTCGGCGATTGAATCCACTTAAGGCTGCGCCGAAGGCAACAGCTTGCGCAGCTCTTCCCGCACGATCGCTCGGATCGTTTCACGCAGGGCTCCAGAGTTACTGGCTTGAGCAACAGCGCAATCTGCAATCAGGCGACGATTATACTGTCTGGTGCGCATGTCCAGGGTCTTTTCGATAGTGGTCGCTTTGGCTACAAATTCTTGGACGGTTTTCGGTGGGTTTCTCATCAGTCCCGCAAAGAGCTCCTGTTTGACCCCTCGCATGAGGAAACGAACTTTTTTTCTCCTCAGGCATGTCTGGGTCAGCGTGACGGAATAGTCGGGTCATTTCTTCTGTGAAAATGGCGGCATTTTCATTTGGTAGCTGAACCAGGGTCTCTAACAAAGCAGCGGCCCTCTCTTTGCGAGCGACGCTCGCGAACGTTTGCAGGAATGCGCCACAGAAAACATCCCACGTTCGGAGCGTGGACTCCCGATTTTTGAGCCAGGTCCTTGCGTTGTCTTCCAAATAGAAGAACACACGACGCAGCTTTTCGTCATGGTCCCAGTGGTTGAGGGCGGCCACACGGTCGTATGTTTCTAGCCAGGACTCCGGGTCTTCGAACGATGATCCATGGAAAATTGGTGGTTCCCTGGGTTGATGCATGACCATCGTGGGCTGGAACGCAGCGGTTGTCATTGTCGCTGCAGTCGTGGTCATGGCCTTGGTCTTCCCCGCCTTGTCTTGTAGAAGCCCATACTCCTGTGGTAGCCCTTGCTGTCAGCGGCTTGTTCGCTGCTCCTGGTTGGCGTCAGTGTCTTCTCCGCGACGTGGGCTGGGTTCACGGCTTGACGGGGGCGTTCGGTACATGAACGAAGCAGCACCTCCACCAGATGTCACGGGGTCTTGACGTGGCCGAAGACAGAAGACTTCGTGTTGAGATTTAACTGTTTATTTGGGCGAACCTGTGCCCGGTAAACGGAAAGTCCAATTACAGCAGCAGTCTCGCACAGATAGCCGTCTCGGACTGATAGCGGCGAACGGAGCGTCGGCCTTCGATCAACAACTGACAAGCGGCGAAGCGCGTCGGCATTTATACTCTTGCCGTCGAATGTTCTAGCGTTATCGCTGGCGGTGGCGTAGGTTCCAGAACAATCTGTACCGTTCGCACAGTGGGCGTGATCTTATCGAAATGATCTACTACAGTCCGGAACCTTCTCGAAAACTGCAGGCGCGGTTTGCGCTGAGAATCGTGTGGTGTTGTGGGACGATAACAAAAACTCGGGAAATGGAACGTGGCAATATTGTGTCTAACACAGAGAAAGTAGCCCTTAAATTTTTGATTTACCGAAAAAAAAAAATTATCTGGTTTGAAATTCCCACATGTTCTGAAAGGTGAGTTGGTGAGTTCATATGCAGTGAACTACTGATATAGCCACCACTTTTCATGGTACTTTATAGTTCACAATAAACAGATTCAACTGTATTACAGCAGCAGTTTTTTATCACTAATAGGCAAGGAAGGGTCCTACACAAAGTGCTAAGCAGACATCCGTTATTGCAAACAAGATCTGGAGAACGTCTCGTGGCGGCTCGGTTATATACTACTGAAAAGTACCAACTTGGCGCTCTCTTTTAGAGATGGCCGTGCAGTACAATCGTGGAGAAATTAAACGCGAAAAAAATGACGCCGACACAAGCATGTTTTTCTTTTGTTCTTGTTTTCGTCAGCATGTGCAATGTCAGCATAGATTCAGACTGCACGTTTATTGCGAGGCCTAAACAGCCTTTGGCAACCACCTAATCAACTGTGTGAGATGGTGTTCTCAGGCTAACGCTTGCAAACGCTTGTTTACTAACTTCTCATTCATGTTACATTTGCACATTACTGTTTTTGGGGTACAAGCTGTCTGTACTGGAGTGTTCTTCCATTTTTTCGACAAATTGAAACACGAGCATGAGCACTCACGCACCACTGGGGTGTTCCTTGAAATACCACGACGCCCGCAGGTTGCTGCGTGCCGGAACGAATCGGGATTCCTTGAACTGCTCTGCGCATGGGTAAGGCAGCAGTCGGACTCGAAAGTGCTTCCAAGCTTGGCCTGTGAAAGGTTTCCAGAGAACGGGAGCTCTGAACCACTACAGCACAGTGCTTTGGCGCTGGCGCTTCACAAAAAATAAAAGATCATTTAGAGCACATGGCGCTCCTGATGTTTCTGGTTTAATAGAAGTATAACATTTCACATCGAACACATATCACACAAAATGTTTCTTAGTTCAGAAACATTACAACACTACCCTGCATAACACCTGGTCGTAGAGGCATGTTTGTGTAAAAGAAACATTTTAAAAACTGTTACTTGAGTGAAACCTAATTAATAAGATAATTGGCCAAAATACAAACAACTCAGTCAAAAGCTAACTTCAGCATATCAAGAAGAGCACTGAGGGCAATTCAATAGGTTCCCTGTATATATCATAATTTTGGTGTACTATACTCAAGGTAGTAAAAGAAAAGTTACACACTGCACTACAAGCACAGTTCAAGGAACGAATAATGACAGAATGCATTGTTTTTCAAAGCAGTGTTTCTGATGTTCAATTTAAGGAAAAGTTCACAGCACAGAAACCTCCTCTTGTATTTCCTTAATTATATGAAGTGTTCCCACATTGTCATGAGTACTGACTGTAACTGTTGGACTGGTGTGCTGCCCTGTGTCGGTGGAACTTCGAAATCGAAATCTCATGAAGTCCATCAAAGTGAAGAAAAAAAGAGGAGGAAACAAATGAAATGCTCTGAACGCAGCAAGAAGGAGGAGAAAGAGGAAAACGAGGTGGCTGGTTTTCAGAACACCCGAGAGAAGACGTAAGTGCCGAGCTGTTCAAGGGTCTTAGGGCGGTTGGGCTCTGGACCCAAGCCAGTAGACCCGGTGGAGACGAGGCTTCACTGCAGTGCCACCATGACACTCTGACATCGACCAAACTGTGAGATAAACTTTTCTTTGTAGTTTGTGGACACTGACTTTCTTAGCTTACCTTTAATCTGAACTCTTTGACAATGTATTTATACGCTCAGCATTTTTCTTTTCTTCCCACTTGTAACTCTTTTCTATAATTTATTATAGAAATAACAAAGGAATATCATTTCACTGCACTGTCTCGTTTATTTTGCCACTTAACAGTACTTAACATTGACAACCTCATACACGACACACATGTACTTTGATAGTGATTCAGTCAATGAGTAAGTCAACTGAACAGACAAATCATTCCAGAGTTCCTCACAGAAGTGTGCAAAATTCAAATACAGTCTAACACACTTATAACGATCCCAGATATAACAATCTATCGGTTATAACTACCTTATTTTGGTGCACTTACGATTTCCCTATGCTACCCTTTGAAACTTGCGATAAAGATATCGTAGGCCGCGGCGGGCACCGCACGCAGATGTCGGACGTAGCGAGCGAGGTCGCTCACTTTCCAAACATTTCTTCACCGGCAGAACGGAAGCGAGAGGGTAAAAATAAACTAAAATAAATAGGAGACAGCATGAAGACTTGCGTTCAGCTTTTGCACGGCAAACTTTTCTGATGCCCTTGCCTGCATCAACGACCGCCGATGATTAACCAACAATGCTTTAAAATTGCGAGAAGCGATAACTTCTGTCGCATAGAGTTCACTGCAACGCTCAACTCTCCGACACCACAGTGTGTTGCAAAAGGTTTTGCAAAAGGAAAGGTTTTCCACCTTTCAGTAACGGCAGACACCAGTCGATTAGTGATAACGACTTCCGTGCACTTAAGGAATAAGCATCCAAAAAGAGCGATGGCCAGGTGGTCGGTGGCGATGAACATGCCATTTTGGCTCATCACCGGCAACCTTATCCCAGTCATTTGCAGATAGCTGCTTGGCAGAGTTAAGGTAGCACAAGCGTGTCAAGGTGCCGTTCGCAAGTTCACTGCCCCTGCGTCGTGCAAGGCTGCTTGTGAGCGTTGCTCGCAAAATTGTTCGTTTTGTTAAACCATAGAGGAGGCTATGGTTAAATGAACAGGCTACTCACCGCACCTTAGCCCGATCCCGAGTGAAGCATGTGCAAAGAACACACAAACGCGCACATACATTGGACTCAAATGCGACTGGCATGCGACGGCGAGAACCGAGTAGGCAACGTGCTGTAGACAACTAGCCACGGATGATTGGTTTGACGTGGCAGTACCGCGCACTTCAGTGGAACGGCGCGAGTTTATTGCGAATGTGGTTCACTCGTGAGAAAACGAGCGTCGTTTAACACGAGAAAATACCTAACTAGTCAGCAGACAGCTTGTTCACACTTTAAAAAAAAATGCACACGAAAAAAGAAAGCGGCTTGGCCACAAGGTGGACGTTTTTACAGGCAGGTCAATATACAACGAACTACTAAAATAATGACTATTTACTGCGGCACTTTTGAGTTCGTTATACAGTTAAGCCTGCTATAACCTTGATATAACAAATTTTCCCCACGTACAATCTAGGAATATTGCCCCGGATTTCATCATTTTGGAACAAGCATGCACCTTCCGAGGGTGTTCCGCCACTGACATAGCACAATGTGGCGGCGGCGCGCAAGGCGCACCAGGCAAGAGCGAGCGCTCATTATTAGGGGCTTTTAGCTTGTACGTATACTTCTTTGCGGTACCGTCTTACCAGATTCGGGAAAGGATCTGCGCACGCGCGGGTTTTTACGGAACGTATACCTTTACATAATGTAAACTACCAGCCGGGTAGGCTTTACATTTGCCGCCTAACTTGCAAACCCCTGCTTCAGCAGCACTCGCACACCTTTACCCGCTTGTAAAAGATACAATGCGCGGGGGCATGTTGTCAAGTTGGACTTGTTACAAAACATGGTGGCAACGACAAAACCCTGCCCAGAGTGCCCATATAATTGCTATCCCAATAATAACGGAGCTTTTTACCACTAAGTAAGTGTATTAGGTTAGCTCCGCCTTCAGTCCCGCTTTTCTTTAATTTGTGCATTTACTTTTGTATTTTCATACCAAACCTGCATATTAAAAATCCTTTTTACAACAAACTTTTACGGCAATTTGTCAATTTCAATATATTCAGGTTTAACTGTGAATGGGTTGGACTGTACGGTTAAATGAATAACAGTTGATGGAAAAATTAAAAAGTGTTCTTAAGGCATAATCGGTCAGTCTAAACGAATTCCATGCTTCTGAACACTTGTCATACGGCAACATCCCAACACACCGTCACGTTGGCAATTGCTTACCCGATGGCCTCAGCAGCAATGTGGGAGCTGCGACATCTCCGCGGTGAGTGCTGAATGCCATCTCTTCAACCAGTTCCGACTTCCGGAGACGAGATGCTATGACCGCGAGGTAAAGCGCCCGCTTCACATGGTAGCGCTGGTTCAGGAAGTCTGTCTTCTCAAAGCATTCCTGGCAATTTAGAGAGAGAGAAAAGCCTCACACCCACGTCAGCGTGAACAGAAACCTTTCCATCGAGAGCTCTAGTCTATCTGACTCAACGGAAAGAGTTATGTTGATTCAGACAGCCATAAAAGTTATGGCGGACACTTGGAACTTCTTATTAAGAATTCTACGGTGAAAGCCTAGAGGAACCTTAGGGTGTGGAAGGAGGCTTCGAGTCTACGATGTGATTTATGCAAGGTGCACGAGCACATTGCCACGTGTAGTGACGACATTTTCAGTACATTCTGTGCGCACATCATTGATAAATCCCTCCTCTTCCCCAACGATGCTACTGAGCTCGCCCTAAATGTCCCTACTGCACTGCTGCTCAAAAGAACGCTGCAAAGGCAAAGCGGACATGCAGCTTGCAAGCACTCTCTTCATTTCTTCACTCAAGTGAACACTGCAAAGAGGATGTGCGGAACTAACCAAGTAAGCCTTGTAATAGATATCCCTTAAAAAAAAAAAAAAACTGAGGGTCTCTTCCCCTATTGGAAAAATGGGGCCCAGCAAAGCCCAGCATGACAGTGCATGACCTACCAGTACTTTTCTGTCTGTTGCATTGTGCAATACCCCATCCCAACCTCTTTCTCCCTCCATGACGGAAATGGGTCCTTCATATATGTGCTACCAGTGCAGCGCATCTGTTGCTACAGGCAACAATGATGAACAGGCACAAAAACACTGAAAGGCAACGATGAAATCACAAGTGACCTTGACTAAAGGTAGGAAGTGTATACTTAAGGGCTCATTTTCTTTGACAAAAGGTGCCGTTTCCACATTATAAATGGCTAATCGCCAGCAAGCCCACAAGCCAGAAATCATCAGTTATAGAAAAACGGAGCATATAAACGTGCTTGTGACTGGTGCACCTTTGAGAGCCTAGTATTTGCATGCAGACCCATTTCTGTAGCCTCATCGGTGCCATATTTTTTTTTTTTTTGCGAATTGCCATATTTTCTCACACATAACCCGAACAAACAAACAAACAAATACTTAAAACAGAGGGGTGCGGGTAATGTGCCAGGTTTCGATCTCTCTCTCTCTCTTTTGTAGAGCTAAAGTTGGGGGTGCTGTTGACATGCAGGGGCAGGTCATATGCGAGAAAATACGGTAGTGCCACTGCCGCCACCAAGACCTGCAACTCATAGAAGCTTCACTTACTAATCTGTTTTCATAGCTCAACCACACAATTGAATACCAGGGTTAGCCCTTTCCAGGTACACACCAGAGGCATTTCCAATGCCAGGTCTACAACGGCATCCGGACCGACGGCCCCACCAAAGGCGTGACTTCCCACCACTTGAACGGTGCTGGGGGGCACAAACCGGAAGCGGCACTTTGGGTCACGTGGCAACTCAGTCGGAAGCGGCACTGCCACCTTTTTGAGCACCGCCTCAGGATTGTCCTGACAGGGCAGAAAGGAAAGCAATCCATTAAACACAAACTAGTCTGCCAGGTTGATATAGTCGCTACAGGGGCTACAGTGCTGGGCTGCTGGCCCGAAAGTTGCGGATTTGATACCGGCCGCAGCGGTCGCATTTTGGTGGAGGTGAAACGGTAGAGGCTGGTGTACTGCGCGGTGTCAGTACATAATAAAGAACACCAGATACCAGAATTTTCCAGGACCCTCCACAACAGCAGCCCTCATAATCATATCTTTGTTTTGGGACGACATGAACAAATGAAAAAAAAAAATGCAAACGACTTAAATTAAAAGGCTACTGCAACACTTCTTGAGCATGGTCAGAAAACACCTGCCAATCGGTAGTAGAGGGTCCCGAGAACATGCGAGCCAAATATTATAGCGCAGCATGCGCCGGGAATTCACAATACGTTCTCAAGGTCAGCTAAAAATTGCTTTCTCTTCTCTCAACAGATGTCGGAAGGAGCGCAAAAATCACTCGTCACAGCCCTTGTATCCGCCATTGGCTGATTTGAACATGGTGCGCTCTTTTGTGACAGGGATCGCCGAGGGAGGCCGTGACTTGTCCACATGCGCACGTGCCGTGGCACTGAAAAGCGGTGTATTCGAAGAAAAAAATAGAGAAAGAGTGCTCAAGGTCACGAGGCATGTGTTATGTTTTTCTTTTCCCTTTGCCATCTCTCCTGGCTTAGATTCAAGCGCTTTAGTTGGGACAAGAGAAGAAAGAATACATTTGCAGTGCAACAAATCTTTGCAACTCCGCTCGTACTTGACAAATTTTAAAACTTTCTGCGGCAGTGGATTTGTGAGGCAATAAGCTCCTTTAGTGAATCGATTCCATAGCTACTTGAAAAAGTACTGTCAGGCCCCTTTAAGGGGTAAACTGTTCTTAAACTTTTTTGTTTGTTTATTCAGTGATCTTGAGCAAGCTGAACAGGATTATGCAGTTTTTCTGCTGATTTCAAGTATTTAATTAGTTTTCTTATAACTTATCTTGTTCCTGAGGTAACTTGTTCACCCCCTATTGTTTAAGGCCACCATAGATAGAAAAAAGTTTAAAAGTGATATTTAATATATGCCAACATAGACTAATGACTATAGGTTGAAAGTATGCAAGAGTTTTTTTTTTCTTTTTTAAACCTTTCTTCGTTATTTTACAGCAAAATGAACTATCCACTTTCAAAAGTAGTTGGCATTGTGTTACAATTCTGATGAGTGTTTAATTAAAAAGGCTTGTGCTCTGAATTCTGCTCCCATACTTGTATTCTACACGCATACAGGTTTCCATTGCAAAAAGAATTATTGTTGTACCTGCCCTAGCTGCAGAGATATTGAGGCCTCAATATTGAACAGTCGTAAATTCAGTTTTTTGAGAAAAATGGAAAACAACAGAAAACACACAGCTTCTTTGAAAATCAACAATCATGGTGCGCATGTTTTGCAATCCTCATGAAGGTGCTCATAAATTCGTAGCAGAGCTTCTAACACAGGTGCTGGCAAATTATAAAGAAGCCTCGAAGTCGGTTCCCTATTTTTTTTTGCAGGTTCTGCATGTTAACAGCACCAAGAATCTGGACAGTTAAAATGACATTACAAGAAACATACCCCTTCCTGGTGTGTGAAATTTTGCAGAGTCATAGAAAAATACTTGTAGAAACCAAATATGTCCATTTAAAAAAAATGAAACTATTTGTCACTTTTTAGTCCCAAAGACCAGTCTGCCCCCTTAAGGGAAACTATTTTGTGAGGTCTAATTACGTTATCTTGGAGACTGAATTTCATGCAGTTATTGCTAATGATAAAAAATATTCCTATCGTGTAAAATTTACACCACAAGAAAGAACACAAGGCGGACCTATCTCAGAAGCACTCATTTCAAAAGAGTCAGTTCAGAAGATGCCCCAGCAACAAGTGAATAGGTCCCTGCAATACTCTTATCAATTTATCATTCTTGCATCATACATATAATTGCAACCAGCACAGCATTATAGCTATGACTGGTTCTAACTACATATGATGTAGTGCTGTCTAAAATGCAGTGGCTATGACATGTTCTTTGGATCTTGTGAAGATTCTGGCGTCTTCGAGATGTGCTTCTGTCGCTCAAAGGAAACCCTCACTTGTGTGCACATTTAGACGGTGCTTATACACTACAAATATCAAAACAAATAAATATATATGACTAGTGAAAATGTCGTTCAAAGTCATCAGAACAATACGTTGGGCAAATCAATGTATCGGCCACCATCCATCGTGCCAGCTGAACCATTACACTGATAGGTCTCACAGATACCAGGGCAGGATTCAAGTCTGGCAGGGTGACGGAACAAAATGCTTTTCGTTTCCGTCTTAGTT
Source organism: Rhipicephalus microplus (assembly GCF_013339725.1). Lineage (NCBI taxonomy): Eukaryota > Metazoa > Arthropoda > Arachnida > Ixodida > Ixodidae > Rhipicephalus > Rhipicephalus microplus. Next base: position 129,767,682 of record NC_051167.1, on the reverse strand, counting down.
TCATTCCACCAGAAAAAAATTCTATTCTGTTTCTCTTCCGGGACGAAAAAGAAGAAATATTTTGTAACAGTTCATAACATTATATTGTTGTGTGGAAATCTTTGTCGAGTAACAATAAAAATATATGTTTAGTTGTACTTACACTCCTCCAACGAAAGTGGGACGGGGTAGGACCCGTTCCAGCCACGTTTTTGGATGAGCACAACTGATTGTACCACAATTAGCTACAAATCAGCGCAAACCAGTGCCCTTCTACATTAAAGTAGACTTTCTAGAAATTTAATTATGAATTTTCCTAGCAGGCCCAACACTTTGCGTCAGCTGAGTGTGATCTCAGGAGCAGCCCTGTGAACGAGCGTACCTCTCATATGTGAGACCAGCTGTTCATATAAAACACACTTCCGCACCAAGCATGCTTTCTCCACCTTGGTATGTGCCACAGGCGCACGAAAGTGCACTTGGGTTAATACAAAGACCGCTGGTTGCCACTGTTTTCATTTTTTGTACAATTTCAACACATTGCTACTTTGCAATTCCTGCCTAAGATACGTCCTGGTACGGTACTCTCATTATTGCTCGCGTTGTGTGACCTCGGTTGTCCCAGATCGTCAAGTTTTCATTTAAACCGCAAAATGATTTATAAAATTCGGTTTCACTCCGAAACTGAATAATTTATAACATTTGGGTTACGTTTTAGTTCAGGTAAAAAAATAATGCTTTTTTTAGTTGTTTTTCGTTCTCGGTTTTCATTCCGTTCCGGTACATTGACCTCTGGGGAAGTTTCCAGAAAGTTCAACGACTGAGATCACACATTATCAGAAACAGAAGGTTGACTCACTCGAGGGTGGTCCCAGGACGGAATAGTTGTGAGTGTCTTTCGAAAGAGACCAAGCCAGGCGTCAAAGTGGTGGTTGTGCTTCTCTTTCGGAGTGATCTCCTTCAGCATGTCCGACAGCTGCGAGACAGTAAACAACCAACGATTCAACTCTTGTCATAAGATTTTAAGAATAGAAAAAGAGAAAGATAAAAGAAACAGCAAACTTGGTGAATTCACTTTGTCACTAAAGTTTTAAATTACACTTATAATAAAAATGCAGCTAATATAAAGCAGAACTATTTGGTGCTTGCTTTGTTGGAGTAATCCTGCATGCTTGCTTCAGTATTAATTATTTTTTGGTAAGCTTACAATGAGTTTACTGCTGTTGTATTTTTAAAAACATTTTTTATGCATACCACACCAAACAGCGATTGATGATTACCGCATTCACATTTTCTCATCCATTAGAAAGACATTCGTACTAATGAACAATTCAAAGAGTGTAATTTTCTCAGAACAAATGCGAGAGTCTTGGTTATTAAAAGCCTAAATAAACATTTATTAACAAATAAGCAACTAATTTGCACACTTAAGGCTACTGCACCAGTGTCAATAACGGTAGTCCCACATTTGCTTTACTCTAACGTTTTATCACACTACGTTTCAAGACGACAAAAACTAATAGCAGAGCATCCATATTGTTACATGGAGAAATGCATACAAGAGACTGTAGAAAAGTATACTGTTTCAGCATTTAAAAGAGTGGCTTGGAGGCCGCCACAGTAACTAGCTCAGCGAACAAACCTCCCAAGATTGACGATCTCACCTGCAGGCCAAACAGGTTCGAATGGAAGAGCGTCTCAACCTCCTTGAGGTTGTTGAGCTCCTCCGCCGTTGGTGGCTTGTACAGGTCTGACTTCTTGAGTTTCTTGGAAGCCTGCGAGTCGGCCGCAGATTCGACGGCTCGCTTCTGGCCTGCCCCAGACTCCGCATTTTGTTCGTCATCGTCGTCGTCGAGGCCACCCATAAACTGAGAGATGTCCTGGTCGCCATCGGAGTAGTCTAGGTCTTCGTCCTCCTCATCCTCTAAGTCATCCTCTGACTCAGGATCAGGTGAGGGCGGTTTTGGCGGAGGCTTTCTCGATTTGGATGGCACGATCTTGGCTCGCTGTGACACCTTGAAGTTTCAAAAAGTGAAGGAGGAATAGTTAAGCCATCACAGTTGCAACAATGACACAAGAACTCTAAATCTAGTGTTTCATGAAGTAAGACTAATTTTGCGGTCAAGACAGAGGTAATGCAGTTCTCGTATACATATTGGCCAGGGTTGCCACTGACTTTCGAGTGAAATTCGCCAAACAATGAGCGGAAAGTCTCCAAATGTCGCCATTTTCCTTCAAATTTCAGCAATAAAGTTGCCACTCTACATATGTGTGGCGTGCCTAGAAATAAAGGTTGCCAATTACTGTCCACAACACAAATTATATTGACATTTTTCAATGCCAGTCGCATCACCCGCTTCACCGTGGGGGCACTGAAAAAAAAAAACATCCACGTACCAGCAGCGTCCTTGGATGCTAGCGCCTCGTAAAAAAAATTGTAATGGTTTCAGTTGTAGTGAATACAGATCGAAGCAGTCACTACAAGAAAGGGATGGCGTGCATAGCCTTCCTGTAGGTTTCGAGAATTTCATTGTAGTGGAATAGTGTGAACGATAATCGAACAACCCAATTACAAAACAACAGAAATAAATTAGAAAGCACTGAGTAACCGTCGCAATGCCCACACCACGTTTTCTGTGCGGTAATGCTTACGCTACACATTCGCCTTGGTGCAGTTTCTGATGGCTGCCCAAAGAAGCCGACCTCTTGGCCAGCCAGAGAAGTACGTTAATTAAAATTAAACTCTACATGGGGAGTTACGGGGTACTAAAGCAGTGAAGTCAACAAGCTACTCAGGACAGTATCAGCTGTGGTCAGAACGCGCGGCCTAACCGCCACCTAGTCACTTAGAAGCGAAACTTTAAATAACTTTAAAGCCCTTAAAGCACCTAAAAACATAGTATTACACCACCATCTCGCGGCACACGGAGCAGTCCACTGAGCTAAATTTTGATGGAAGGTTGCTGGCGAACGCACCAGTGCCTCCAGAATCTATGCAGTTGAACTGAGGAGATACACTGAAGAAACAGGACAGACATACTAAATCACACGTGAAGTGCACCTTCTACTGATGGGTCTAAAACTATGAAAAATATTAAAAATGTTGTCGCCCAATCCTTTTAAGGACACTGAGTACAAAATGCATAACTCAGTCAGGACCCAAGCTGAAAATCGCCAAAAATTTGCCATTCATAATCATAACTCACCACCGGCCTCTCAAATTCACCAGTTTGGCGAAAAGTAGCCACAAGTAGCAACCCTGATCTTGGCATAGTTCCAAATACTAAGCTGCAGGCAACTCCACAAGAGGGAAACCTGAGGAAGTGCATAGCCCTGACAACCCAACGATTCTCTTGGAAATTGTGCACTTGCCGTGGGGGTAGCACCGTCTTTAAAGGTCAACTCCGGCGATTTTTCGACCATGTCAAGGTAATGGTGTTTTTATGTTCATGAGACACTCTTGTCTTGAGCCCAATAGCTGAAATGCTCAGGAAATTTCAGAATAATTTTTAATAAGCAAAAATGTGTTAAACCGAAACGTATCCAGCGAATTTCATTGAGAACCATTGACTTTGAAAAATCGCCGGAGTTGGCTTTCAACACAGCGCAGGTACTGGCCAGATATTTTAGAAGCGTTTTCATAATTTTAGGTAAGTTATTGTGATAACTACATGACTATTTTTACAGTTTATGTTACTTTAGACCTTGTCAGTTTATTTGCACTGCTTTTGAGAATTACTAGACTTGTTTCAAACATGTATTGACCATTGTATGACCTTTTAACATGAGACAGCGGATGGTTCACAAGCTGGACCCTTAGAGTGCTACGTACATGCAGATCTTATTATAATGATAAAAATTGTTGTCACAAACTGATAAGGACACTTGGCACCTTTCAATGAGGCCTAGCCACTTTTGAGAATGGTCAGAAAACGCTGCCAATAAGTAGTCAAGCCTCCTGAGAACATGTGAGGAACCTTTTTTTTAAATAGGCCAAATCGACAACCATAAATAGCTTAAATAAGGCTGTATTGGCACATACATACTTTCAACTTTATTCTAAAACAAAAATAATAAATTACTCATTATTATTAATAAATCATTACTGTTTTACATGAAAGTTGAGAGTATGTATGTGTCAACACAGCCTTATTTCAGCTAGCTTCAGTTATGGATTTGGCCCATTAAAAAAAAAAAAAGCTCATGTGAGTTAAATATTATACTGTTCACGTGCACCCTGGAGTTCCCAAATAATTTTTGAATTTGGCTGGAAATAGCTCACTTCTCTCGATAAAAGATGCCATAACCAAAAATGACAGCTTCTTAAACACAAAGCCCACAATCGTTGGCTGAATTGGGGGCAGTGCACTGCACAGCTAACTGCTTCCACCGCACTATGCCTTGAGATGCCCACGCTGCACTCTGTTGTGCTAGAATTAATCAAAGCATAAAATTACACCAGTAAACTTGGGATTACAGCAGTAGTAAGTTGTAAGTTCAAAGGAAAAAAAAAGTGTTCAAGGTTATGACGCGCACTGACAAACGTAGATTCTTGCCCCTTTGTAATCCACTCCATTGTACACTCACTGGTATGAAGGAAGAGAGACAGCATGTAAAGCAAGTCAGGAGAGCTTGGAACTTATGATTTAGGCATAGTTAAGGAATTAGGAGGCGCTAAGCACTGAAAATCATGCAAACACCAATGAAAGGACACTTTGTGAAACTTTTTAGCTTGGCATCACACCAAAAATTAAGCCTGTGGGGCTATGACTAAGTTGTGTAGCAAAACGAACAATAAAAAATCCTTACAGGGCAAGCCAATTTACTGAATTTTTCAACAGGCACTGGCCGGCTACAGTATGTTTTTCGTGTTTTTCGTTTCATTTCTGGGCACAATCTCTTTTGCCTTTCCTTTCTTTCAGTGCAATGCAGCAAGCCCAAAGTTACAATTCCGGTTCAGCACACTGCTTTTTGGTGATTTGGTTGAGCCAGCTCAACGCCTTTATTAATTACGTGAACTATCAATTAACGGTCAATGGCAAATCGGTCCTTTGGTGTAGCAATGTTACCACAAGTACAGGTACACAAGCTAATCGTGCAGCGACACCCCCTAACGTTAGCCCGCATTAAAAACCGATCTAGTGGGCGATCGATTGCTATGTAACCAACCGTCGCGCTCAGGGGTCCCATGACGTACCGCGCTGGAAAGTCGACAGGGTAAACAATGTCGTGATCGTTGACGCCACACGGTCTGACTCAACCGATTGACCGTTTTCGCCTAAACTTTACACACCAAACGGGAAAGAGCACTTCGCAAATACCGTCAACAACGTCGCGTGTTCGAAAACTACAGACGACAGCCCGATATATCACCGCGCATTTGGCTCGTCGCAAATGACGCCCGATGTCCACGACACAAGGTTTAGAGCCGAAGCTTACGATAAAGCACTCAGTAAGGCAAGGCGTGTCTATAAGAAAGAAACATAGGTCTAAAAGAAAAAAAAACACAGTCCCGGGCACCACACATGTCGACGACAGCTGTAAAAACGGCAGCCGCAATCACCACGCTTGCACTGATGATCATCTTCGAGAATTGCATTCAAGCGAAAGCATCTGGTAGCAGTAGTACCATTGGCTTTGCTGACTTGGCCGGACGCTTCATTGTCTTTGTACAAATGTAGCAACGCTGAAACTGATCAACACGTGTTCACACGGCTCGCGACAGCACGACGCGAACACCCATCTGTGCACGCCGCCATGTGCGATGATGATGATGATTAAAGGCTTCCCCTTTGAATCGGGGTGACGGCATGCGCCATCTAGCCTACCTTAATAGTTCGAGTTTAAATTCTGTCCCTCAACTCGGATGTCTTTTTAATTTTGCCCAGCCGCTACTCTTGGCTGGGATGTTATTTTATCGACTTCTCTGCTTTTCCTCCACCAATACTCCAGCCGCTGCTTAGTAATACCTACTGCTGACCAGTTAATGCTTCCATCAACCGCGAAGCCCAGCGCCTCAGGAAGTGTGACCTTCCCCCCATTTCTATCCGGCTGAATCTTTTGACATTCCATGACTATGTGGTCGATTGTTTCTTTATTTATGCCACATCCAACACATGTCTCATCCTGTGACGAATATTTGCTCCTGTAAGTTAGAGTTCTCAAGCAGCCAGCCCGCGCCTCAAAGAGCAATGCACTACCTTTATTGTTGTCATAAAAGTTCTCTTTCCGGATCTCTTGTTTGCTTGCCTTGTAGATTCCCAGCGATCCCTTCTTTTCCATCCTCTCTTTCCACATGAGCGTCTCTGTTTCCCTCACTTGCTTTTTAACTGGCCCCCTTTGCTTATTTGCCGCGGTCAAGTTATATTTAGTCGCCAGCTTTCGCGTCCTCTTCCGCCATTTGGTGTCCACACTTTTCAGGTACAGGTATCTGTGCACTCTGGCTGCCCAGTTCTTCTCATCTAAATGTCTAAGTCGCTCCTCAAACCGTATTTTACTTTGTGCTTCCCTCGCCTCAAATGAAGCCCAACCCATATCGCCTTGTACAGCCTCGTTTGTAGTCTTACTGTGAGCTCCCAGAGCTAACCTGCCGACTGCCTTTTGGTTAACCTCCAGCCCCGACAGGATATCTGACTTTAAGCATAATACGGCATTAGAGAACGTGAGCGCCGGCACCATTACCCCTTTCCAGATGCCTCGTACTACCTCGTACTTATTGTGTCCCCAAAGTGCTCTATGTTTCATTACTGCTGCATTTCGTCTCCCTTTCAGTTTGAGGTGTTCTTCATGAGCATTCAGGTAGCCTTTTCCTTCATTAAGCCAGATCCCCAAGTATTTGTACTTATTTACTAATGGTATGGCTTCCTGTTGTATCCTTATTGGTGCTACATGAGCTTCCTCGTTGAACACCATGACTCCAGATTTCTGTGGGTTAAAATGTAGGCCTAGGTACGTTGCCTCATCAACACAAATGTCAGCCAGTTTTTGAAGTTCTTCCGCATTATCCGCCAGCAGCACTATATCGTCTGCGTACATCAATCCCGGAATCCGTTGCTCCACTAACACTCCATTGCTTCGGTGTGACAAATCAAAGCCCAATCCACTCTCCTCTAGTCGTCTTTCTATTCCTCTAATGTACAGTGTGAACAGCAATGGCGAAAGAGGGCACCCCTGTTTTAAACCTCTTCGAATGTACACGGGCTCTGTGTATGTACGCCCTTCCCATGTAATGTGTGCCTTGTTACCCTCATATATTGCCCTTAGCAGCCCTACAAATTCCGACCCAATCCCCTCCTCTTCCAGTATATGCCACAGCAATCCCCTGTCCACGTTGTCATAGGCACCCTTTATGTCCAGAAACAGTAGCCATGTTGGTCTGCCCTGTGCTGCCGAAATTTCGATGGTCTGGGTTATGACGAAAAGATTGTCTTCCAAGCGTCGACCCGGCCTAAATCCATTTTGCAGTTCCCCTAAAATACCGTTACTTTCAACCCACTTCAACAACTCGGCTTTGATGGCTTGTATAGCTAATCTATAGAGCACTGACGTGACTGTAATCGGCCTGTAAGAGCTCGCCTTGTCCCTTTCTCCCTTGCCTTTGTAGATCAAGCTCATTCTACTTTCGCGCCAGTGCGCAGGAATCCTCTTGGATTTTATAGCGCGCTCGATGGCTCCATACAAGTGCGCCTGTCCCGCTGGTCCCCAATGGTCGATAATCTCTATCGGGATTCCATCCGGTCCTGTTGCCGTACTTTTGGGAACACTGTGTTCTGCCTTTTTCCAGTCCAAAAATTCGATATTAAATTTTTCATCTGCCACTCTTTTATTTTCCACCTGTGTCCAGTTAGCCGACCTCTCGCGTGCTTGGCCGAAAGTATTTCCTATGACTCCATGTAGGTATTCTAATGCGCTGTCCCCCAGGAGAACGTTGCCGTCCCCGTCCTGTATCTGAGTCTGCATCTCTTTAGTCGTCGTTCCCAGTGCTTTTAAATGGTTCCAGAGTTTTCGGGGGGCGCTCTTATCCTTCTTACGTATGTTTGATACCCATTTCTCACTCGCAGCTTTAATCTTCGCTTGTACTAGTTTCTGCACCTCAAATTTCTTTTCTCGGTACCGGCTCCACCGTAACTGCACCTCATCATCCTGATATCCCATTTGCTTTGCTTTTCTGTGCAGTCTAGAGGCCCGTCGTCGCTCTTCAATAGCCAGTTTAATTTCCTTGTCCCACCAGCTTCATGGTTTCCGTTTACCCTTCCAGCGGTTTTTTTTCCTTACTTTGTTTATTTCCTTTTGTATATAACTAACAACCTCGTCATATTCCCACACCTTTGTTGGCTGTGCTTCTAATTCTATTTCGATGCTATTGACGATGTCTGCTATCTGCTTTTCGCTTACTTTCGGGAGCCCAACCTCCTGTGTTTCTTCCTAGCCCCCCCCCCCCCCCCCCCTGTCAAATTTCAGGATTATACGCCTGTGGTCGCTGCCCAGACTGTTTTCTCCTTCTTCATCTATCGTCATTTGGTTCAACCGCTCGTACGTGTGTTCTGAGACCAGGCCGTAGTCTATGCAAGACTGTCTACTGCCGCTTTGCCACGTTATCTGCCCGTCGCATTTATGTTCCCGGTTAACTATTACCAGTTGCTGTTCTTCACACATATCGATAACCATTTCACCGTTATAGTCTGTATATCCATCCAGATCCTCAATGTGGGCATTTAAATCTCCTACTAATATCACCTCGCCAGATTCTTTAAATTTTTTTATGTCCTTCCTGAGGCAGTCCACCCACTCTTTATTTTGTTCTCTGGCGTCATTCCCTGTCCACAGATAGGCCACTCCCAACCGTGTCTTTTTTCCCCCCATTGTTCCACTAACCCATAAGTGCTCCTTATACAGCCCTGATTTTCCCTCTGCCAATTCGCTCCATCGCCTAATCAACATGCCCACGCCTCCACCCTTCCTTTCTCCCGCTGCCCTGTTGCACCCCACCCATACGTAATCATCCATCACTGGTGGCTCCTCCATATCTCTCAGGTCGGTTTCTGTCAGGGCGTACACGCCAATTTCTTCTTTCTCGAGTTAGGTTTGTATCTCCATCCATTTTTCCTGCTTGCGGCCGCCTTGCATGTTTATATAACTAATTTTAATCCCCCGGTTTATTTTCCTTTTCTTTCCTTTGTGTTTCCGCCGCCGTGCATCATTGCCCCCTCCTTCCTGCCTTTCACCACCCCCTCCACTCAGTCCGCCTTCTTCTTGAACGTTTGGCCTCCCCCCAAAAAAGCCACCGCGCGGGCTGCCAATCGGTGCCCTACATGCTCAGCTAGACGGTTACTGAAGTGTATGCCGTCAGACACAAACGCCCTGTTGCGTCCTGCACGGACCAGGTTTCGGTTCAGGTTGACCACTTCGAACTTCATCGTTTTACCCAGAGTCCAAAGCTCCCTGTTTGCCGTAACCACCGCCCTTTCTACGTGGACTCCCTGTTTCTGCACCTCCGGCACCGTGCAGACAGCAATCTGCACATCCTCCGAGGTCGCCCTCAGCTCAGCAGAATAGCGATGGCAGCGCCACCAGAAGCAGATGTGACAACGTACTAGAGAGAGTAGAAGCACTAAAACAATTAGAGATATGACCAATGTCACCCTTTTCGGTACGAAGTGGAGGCTTTTGCGAAACAGCAGCGACTGGGGAAGTTCGGAAAAGCATTTCATGAAGACGTCTATGACCTACTGCTGTTGCAAGTGAAAGCAATATTATGTGCAGTATTATGCCGAATTCAGTGTAAGCCAACGTGAGTGCCTTTGAGTTTTTTCACCTCCATCTGCGTACTCCGTTCAGCTGGTTCAGTTGCACACGCCGGTAATGACCGGAAGTTGTGGATACGGGCGTCTGCTTATTTGTTCTACTTCTCATAATCAGTTTAACCAGCGCGTGTGAAATCATGCGCGAAGCACGCCACGATAAATAGGTGAACAACAACAACAACAGTTTCTAGCCCACTCTCCGCAATGCATTACCAGGTGAGACAGTCACAGCGTTTGACGCTCTATAGTTTCGGATCTGTGCGGCCAAATATTGCGCCTGGTTGAAGGAGCCGTGGCACAGTACACCTACCAGAAACCACTCCAGCCGTGGTAGCTGGAGCGTAGAGTTTCCTAATATACACATTGAACGGCACATCCATGTGGTTATATGCTCCCGTTGACTCTGCATCGACCTGCATGAATAAAGTGATAGTAACAAACCACTCCAGCTCATAGTTTCCTAAACTTAACTTTGTAATAACTTAATTGATTTTCCATTCACGTGTTGATTTGAGTACATGCTGTGGATTTACAGATTCGTCTATATGTAAGACGTATATAGTTCACGAAGAAGGAGGTTATCTGATTGGTGGCTAAAGTCAAGGCACGAGTGAAAATTAAACCCTTCACTGCAAAGTATGAATTCTCAACCTCACTATTTATAGGAAAAAAAAAAGATAAATGTAATGGTTAGTTCACTAAGTATTACGGCTAAGTGGCGTTAGCCACCGCCCAATCTAAAGGGTACAATCACATTCATTCATCCATCCATACGTTTAAATTCACATATAAACTAAAAAAAGTAAATGGGGGGATGGCCGTCGTGATAGCTCAGTGCATGTGCTCAGTGGCAGTGCCTCCTGTATGAGGCACTGTCAGTGGTTAGAGAATGCGTTATTCGTAGGTTCGATTCCTGCTCACGGCACTTTTCTTTCTTCTTATTTACATTACATTGGTTCTAATAACTACCCCTATACATTCTTTGGCATTATTGTCTGTTAGATCTCATTAATATTGTGTCAAAACACGAAAAACGAGCCCTTAGATATACACTTCTTTCCCTTATATCCTTTGGTCACATGCTGGGACTATCCACGCCAATCAACGCTATCCGTGCAAGTTTCCGTTGGCCTGGTAGATAGGTGCGAGTTTCGATTGTGGATTTGATCGTTGTAACAATCGGCAGCACACGTGCGCCCGCTCACGGTAGACACGGATGCCCCAACGCACGTGGGTACTCTCTGTGAGCACCAAGCTGAGTTGGCGGCACAGCGTGGACCGACAGCCGTGTGCTTGCGTACCGGGAACCTCTGTTGCGTCGGAACCTTGTTGCTGTCGGAGCGATCAGTGACGAGAACGTCGCGCGGAGCTTTTGTTCCAGCTGTCTCGGCCAGCGACATTGCACCATATTGTAGCTCATCTCACCACACCTTTAGCAAGTGTGGTGAGATGAGCAGTGCTTGAGCTGCCGAGGATTAGCGATTAATCGTCGCGTAGGGGATTCGGATTCATCAGTCATCGCTGCATGGCCCCCAGATTTCGACCATGGTTTGACGTACGATCGGCTGATCGCGTGCTATTCGCATCGACTCTCTCGCTTCTACCATTGTGGAAGCCGCCCCAGCGTGTCGTGTTGCGTAGCCGTGGTGCAATCGCAGAGGAAGTTTCTCAGCGGCGACATCTGCTCCAACCCACATGGCAGTCGCTTGCAGTCCCGACGCTCAACTGATTCCCAGGGATTCCAACCCCGTGACACCTGCGTCGCAGGCGCCCGCTCGCCTTTACGTAGCGTTACTCAACGAATTGGCGGATGTAGATCGGGTGCGCTTCGCGTTTCTGGTGTACGCGGCGATAAACTCGCAGCACGGCGTCCCGCCCTCGCGGCAGTCGCGCGCCCTGGTCCGGTACCTGACCGGGCGCGGCGGCGATGACTTCGACGTCGTCAAGAGCTGCCTGCGCGACGAATTCGGAGCCTTGGTGGACGACACCGCGCTGGAGATTCTGTACGTGATGCGAAAGTTCGAGCCCATGCGAAGGATATTCGGAGTCTGTCGTCACCGAGCCAGCAGGCTCTACCAGTCTCCCAGGCGCGTCAGGAAGTTTTGGTAAGTGCTCGCTGTACTGCAGCTGTGTCTTTTACGAGTCGTTCCAAAACGAAGAAGGTGGAACGCGATGCCAATATGCAGTTGTCACCATCATTTATGTCACCAGCCGTCAGTGTCGCTTGTCTATAGAACTTTTCACAGAAGGCTTCCTGGGTGCCGACATAATACCTTCCGAGCTGTGGTAAATAGGCATGACCCCCTCCCAAATATGCACTGCCAAGGCAGTGACGTGGGCTTGTGAGGAAGTATTCAGGTGTCAAATGAAAGCGCGAGGGCATATGGCTTTTGTGTAAGTGCCAGGCTGACGCCGCCAGACTGAACTTGTGACAACTTTTCTCTCCTGTTCTGTCGAGGCGTGAGTTGGCCAACTTCTGCGAGTCCTGCCTGGATGAGGAGGCTGCGGAGATCTCGAGGCACTTCCTTCCCGAATCCTCGCTGTCTGGTGTGCCAACGCATGCGGAAGCAGTTGTCGTGCTTTTGTACGAGCGGAGCGTCATTACCTTAGACAACTACTCTGCCCTGTACGAACACGTGAGGACCACGTACAACAACGAGGAACTCTTGGAGCATCTTTGTGAGTTGCATATTTGTGCCCGATTCACCTTCATGTTGGTGGTGGTGACCGATAATGTCAATAATTGTGTGGGTTTCATGTTCGAAAACCACGATATGATTTTGAGAGATGCCTTAGTGGAGAGCTTCATAAATTCTGGCCACTTGGTGGTTCTTTAGCATTCACCTAAATCTAAACACACAAGCACTGCCTTCATCAATAATGCAGCTGTCACGGCTGGGATTCAATCCCGCGGCCTTCGGTTCATCTGTCAAGCATCATAGCTGCAACACCACAGCGACAGGCAAGTTGAAGCATTAGCCAGGGTAGATTCGTGCGGGTCTGTTCCACATTACGATGACAGTGCAATGCACTAAGGGTTCAAAGTCCCATTAGTAACTCAAGTGGTCGCGTGACCAGTCGCATGTACTTGTTCATGAGCGGTCACTTCTATCAATGCAGCCTGTTCAGAGTTGAGTGCTAGATTTTTTTCACTTGGGCACCAATCAGCTATGCGTGAAGAGGAATGTCTGCTTTGCACTATCAGCGGATGTCAACGACTCCAATTGCAAGAAATTCCAGTGCTGAAATGGAATGGTGTATGCTAGCTGGTGTAAACATTGCTTGCCGCAAGCGATTTCTTGATTGTCTTTCGCTGTGGTCACATGGCCTCTGCCACCAGTGTGAACCAAGTCCTAACATGAGGCATGCAGGAAGCCAGACAAGTGCTGACCATGTATGCTTCGTTCTATATCTGGTATGCACGGGTCACGAATTGTTGTAAACATTAAACCTGTAGAAGCTTCGTCTTTCAACCCTGTCGCTTCACAGGGCTGGTTCAGAAATCTTTGAAGAAGCTTAGTTTCAATGGAGCAACTGGCCCAGATCAAAGCACACTCCTCGAACTACAATACATTATGATGTAGGAGTTGACTTGTGTTCATTGTTGCTGTGACATAGACACTTTGTTTTGCAGCGAAGCCACAGCAGTCTGTGGCAGGAATAAAATGCTCAAGCCTTTCTTTGCTTGTACCACTGTTAGTGCTTTCGTACATCACTGTGGAATGAGAAGCGCAGAATGCCATGCAAAGACACTCAAGCTACATTGAGGCACCTGCAGTGCTACGTTATGTTTCAGATTTGGAATCTGCGACCTTCACGTCAGCAGTCGAGCATAGTAACCAGTAGAGCACTGTAGCTGATCCATTTTTTAGGTCTTCCACGAGTATCAAAGCACAGTGGCCTTGTCTGTTATATAGAGTGACATGCTGACAGTTATATTTATTTGGCTGTTCTCATGACTGGTTAAGCTAAGCACCGTAAATTTAAATTTACATTGTCAGTAACTTTAGATAACTTTTTCTTCATAAATTACGACAGTACAACTAACCGTCATATATGAGTTTGGGTTTGGTAACTAGTCATTTCGTATGCATAATCAAACCAGACCCGTCACTGGAGTAGGTTGAGGCATAGGTTTATATTGAAACCATGTTATTAGTGATGCTAAGTGTGGCTAATTATGCAAGTCAACCATCACATACAAAGCAGCAAAGCTTTTGTTTGGGCTAGTTGGTGCATTCTTGAACACATATATGGGTGCTGGACTTTGCCTGTGATTTCACCATCACATATAAAGTTTCCCATCAAACACGGAATGCTTAGTGAAGAAGTTAGACTCTTATATCTAGTGTTGCATAGACAGCAAGGTGTTGTGTTACTATGTACTCAAACAATGCATCCAGTGTTGTCAGATCAAACTTGTCGCTGCTTATTAATGCCCAATTTTTTCACGTCCAGGTGAGACAGTGCCGCGGTATCCTATGGTCAACAGTCCTCATGGATATGCCGTCATTTTAAATCACAACGTGTTCAAAGACCCAAAGAACGAGATCAAGTTGCTAGAGAGGCAAGGCACAAAGAAAGACGTTGGTAAAGATCAAGACATTTGCTTTCTTTACGTTCTGTTGATGTAATAATGTTGGGGTGCTCAGGGAAACAAAGCGCGCCTGTTCGTTGCTTGCCGCCGGGTGTTTCAAATAATTTTCAAAGGTTGCTGACCCTCGCAGGCACAACTTACGAAGAAATGTCTATAAACATGCTCAATTTACACAAAACTATTCTAAGGCAATCAGTATTCTACTGCAACAAAAAATAATGTCATGATACGTTGATTTGTGTGTTCTCCTGCATTAGATTCTAAATACGGTGTGATCAATGATGTACTTAACCTGGAGTCATTCACGTTCTGTTTTCGCATAAGTAGAATGAAATCTCAGATAGTGTGATTTTGTTTTCCGGTTATATTCATTTCAAGCGATAAGATTTGTACTTTTTGACGTGGCTTTGTGAAAAACCTGTTGAACAAAGTTGTGCTTTCAGGGAAGTGATCATATCAGCAATACACAGCAAGATGACGTTAAATTATGACTGAGATGGTTCCATTCGACATTCAGTGACACGGAAGGTTCACAGTGGATCTGGCTGTGTCTTTGCCCCTAGTCGAAAAACAAGTTGGGTACACAAATGTATACAAGCAGCCGTAAATTATTAAACGTAGAAATTCTCAAGAGGGAGGAAAACTTCTGAAGTAAACTGTCAGATGTCGTAGGTGCCCATAAACGTTAAAAGCTCAATTTTTGCATGAATAGGATGAAATCTTGGACTAAAGATATAGTGCGATGCCCTTAAATTAGACTGAAGAGTACCATAAAATCCCGAGCACGTGCCTCCTCCCCCTTTTTGAGATTTGAAATACGTGCAAATGACCGATCAAACTCTCCCCTCCATTTTACAGACTAATGTTTGCTATGTTGTCTTCAGAATGTTAATAATATTTGCTTGCTAATAAACTGTCTGTGCATTGTACATGGCTTTAACATGCATTAAAACTGCTTCTCATCAGATGTGCTGAAGCGACTGTGGGAGGAACTGGATTTCAATGTAAGGATATACGACGACTTCACATCAAGTGAAATTGAAAAATTGCTGCTGGAAATTGCCACAGTTTGGGACCACAGCAAGAGTGATGCCATTGTGTTCATCATCCTGTCCCACGGGTACAGAGGTAATATTTTGCAGTTGACTAATGCCGTTCATACTGTTTGCTTATTCGAAAAATAGTTTTCGAATGAACAGTACTTTGAGCCTTATTTGTAGTGTGTTGCGAGTGGTCTATGAAAAAAAAAAAAGTGACAGATGCTGACCAAGATAACATTTTTTTTCAGCGTCTATCGAGTATAACTTCCTCATTGTGTAGTACATCCATTTTGGCACTATTCAACGTTCTTTTTTTTTTTCATTAAAGCTGAATGATATAGCCCCTGCTAGGGAGGCTTGTTTAGTATGAGTCTCTCAAATGCAAGTTTCTCAAAAAGTAATAATTTTTTACACCTAGGTACTGCCTGTTTTAATGAGTGATTCTTTGTGCCATGCAGGACCTTTTGCCTCGCCCTCAACTTTGTTGTTAATTAAGTTTGCAAACAAAGGAAATGAGAGATCAAAACATCCAACTGCTAGTTCATAAATGTCACATTCATTGGGAGTTGACTGTTCTGCTGAACTATTTGTATATTTGCATTGAACGCTGCCCCTGCATTGGCTATGCCAATGCCCAACTGCTTTTGAAATTGCTGAAAAGATTGTGAAAGCAAATGTTGTGTGTGTCCTACATGTGAGCAAAAAACTGAAGCCAAGTTGTTTGCAGAAATGTTAACTGTCACACCCACTCCTCCCATAACCTCAAGTTTAAGTCACACTAGTAGGAGTATTGCAGCCATATTGTTGGCTCAGGAAAAGTACTTATTGCTCTTTGCCTCCCAAGTAGTATGTATTCTGACAAAATTACTTTACTGTTGTAACCTGGTATGCAATTTCAGCAGACTTTCATAGACTGTGATTGCACATACAGTCATGCCCAATGTTAAAGGAAACACTGAAGTTCAGTTTGAAAGCCCATAGTGAATAAATGAAGTCGCCAGGACCAAGGTAACACTGTTTTAACTCTTTCCTTACCACGGGAAAATTGGCCTATTTTTGTATGTTGCAGCTAGGAATTTTCTGTGCCGTCACTACTAGATTTACAGTGCCATGCAATACATCAAAATAAAGAAGAATGAATGTACTTTTGAAGTGCTTTTTATTTTAAAACAATAAAGAAAATTTACTTGGCGAAAAAAATTCGTATACACAAAAATAAAAAAAATTTCAAAAATTTTATTTGAAAACGAAGCAATATCTCAGACAAAAAATTTTTCTGAGAAATTTCGAAATATACAAAATGTTTAGTAATCACAGGGCAACATTATTTATAATAATCGTTAAAATTGACAAAGCTGTTTTTGAGTTACAAAAAAATTGCCTGATGCATAGCGAAATAGTGAAGTTCTGAGTTGGTCCTACGCGCGATTTTTTTTTTAAGAAAAAAAACTTTACAGCAAAATATTACATACCAAAATGCAAGTACTAAATGTAGAGTTCGAAAGGTACATTTGACGGAAGAACTGGCAGATCTAAATAGGTAACGAAAATTGACAAACACAAATAATTAGGTACGTTCACAACAAATGTCTTAATGATTTACTTATATCTTCCGAGTATAAAATTATGAAAAATTATGAGAGATGCAAAATATTTAAAACAGCGTATTGGACTAGGATTGAAAAAATTGAAGTTATAGCTGAAGAACTTTTCGAGCTATAATTTGTTCACTCAGGGAGATCAGTGTGCCAGGCACCAAAACAGTTTCTCGTTGTGAAGCACAAATAGACATTGCAGGTGCGACAGAAAACGTTCGTCTTGTGTTGAGATTTGTTTTCTTGGTAGCACTTCTTACAGTTGTGGCGTATCTCCAATCGTTCAGGCTGGTGCTGTACAGCTGTGGGTGGCCGAATTGGGGTGGGAGGAATAGAAGCTGGTGCGGTGTCCTCTATCTGAAGAAGTTGTTGTACGAGTTCTGTCCTAAAAGCCAGCTGATCGAAGCAAGACAGCCTAGAAAGTTCAGGTATTTCTGGATTTTGGCTCCGATGTGCTTCAAAAAGAATGTAGCTGTTCACAGCTGCGATATCAATGCAGTGGAAGAACAACGTCTTCCACCAGCGGACGCATTTTCTAAGAACATTATAAGAAGCAATCGGCTGGTCAGACTTGTCGACCCCTAACATGCCGGAATTATATTTGTCGATGAGTTTAGGTTTCCTGATTGTGAATCTGCTCCCACTTCCCGTTTTTCTTTTCCTTTCTCTTAGCGAGCACGTGAGCGTTAGCGGTGTGAGCTGTGCTAACCATATGCACAACACGCCGATCCTTCCACTGAAGGTACAATACCCCTTTATCCCGTAGCCAGCGAATGTCCCCTCTCTTGGCTTTTTTTTCCCAGGTGATATTTTTCAATTCTGACGGGAACCCGCGGCGATCTTTTCTAGTAGTGCCACACGCGAGTGTCTTGCGTTCTAGCAAGTGCACAAGAAGAGATGTGGTCGTATAGAAATTGTCCATGTAAATGACATGGCCACGGTCAAGGTATTTGTCGCAAAGCTTCGTCACCACATCGAATGCCAGCCCATTTGCGCTTGGTTTTTCACGCTTCCCCGTGTAAACTATGAATTGAATGGTGTAGCCGGTCTTCGGATCTGCAAGAACCCACAATTTGTATCCCCATTTCACAACTTTGTCTCGAATGTACTGCCAAATTCCGGAGCGGGCTTTGGATTTAACCATTCTTTCATCAACTGAAATTTCGCGATATGGCTGGAAAAACGTTGCAGAGCAGTCATTGATGTGTTGAAGAAGCCAAGACACCTTGTCTAGTTTTTGTGCGGTAGCGCCGTTCGTTTCGGGATCCGAAACATGCAGCATGGCCAGAAGTGCAGTGAAACGCCGCCTTGACATGACTTTTGGCGGAAGAAGTTCAGAAAGCATTTTAGTCGTACTCCAGTACAAATTTAGACGCGGAAGTTCTAATATGCCCATATACATCAGGAGTCCGATAAACTTCATCATCTCCTCCGGTGTCACTTCCTTCCACGATCCGTCTTTCTCACTGTATGTCGGCTTTTCAAGTATGTGGGTCCACGCATACTTGTTGGTGTTGAGACATATTGCGCGGATCACCTCCGCCGTGAAGAGGCGAAAAAAATCCAGTGCTCTCGTCAGCCGATGTGCGCGACTGCGGAGCGCCATGCCGAGGTCGATGCCCGGATCCCTCTGGGGTCGGAAGTCCACGCGTCTTTGTGCTGGAGGCAGCACATCGCTCCCATATGAAGTAGACACGCTAGAAATAATAATAACAATATGTGGGACACATATAGAGCAAGTCAGCCAGCCCCAGAACACGACAAACAAAACAGAAGATGAAAACCAAACATACCCGGGACTAACAGCTGACGTTCCCGGTTGATCTGATGAAATTTCTTCATCGGAGCTAAAATCCGATGTCACCACATCGTTGTCTGATTCCTCACTACTCGAGGAATTCAAAAGATCGCTCGTCGAGGCGTCGGTATCGAGTGAAATCGCTTTTTTCCGAGCGGGCGTGGTTTCTAATGTTGACGCCATCGCGTGAATCACATGAGCTTCAACCTTTGAACGGACGTGACCTTTAAAAATCACCGCCACGCGGTAAAAATGCGAACCGTACAGAAAAAGCAATTCTAGTGTGTGTACCATCGCCTAGATGGCACTACAAGTCCATAGGCACGGTGTTTTTTGAAAAATAGGGGCTGCGAAATCATCGTTCACCAGTGAACGATGCCTAGTGGCAGTGGTAAGGAAAGAGTTAAGGGAAGATGTACTGCTTAGAAACTAATATGTCGAATTTATGTTGGCACGTTACGAATACAGCCATCGCTTAAGCGGAAACTTCATCGTTTTCACATTGCTCACAACCGTATTTAGTGATCCAATTTCATGCTTCGCTACTGAGTTTCTCTCTATGAATCTAGTACACACACAAACATATTCTTCATTTGTACTAAGGTTGGGGTGTGCCAGCCATAGGGAGGAATCTTGACCTGCAACATCATGCTCATCTGCCCTACATAATGGAGCTGCTGCAATGGGTTGAGAAATAATCACGGTTTTAGTCAGAAGAGTGAAGCAGTTAATGTGATAGAAACAAATTTGAATGTTATACAAAATAAGGCTAGCAGCTTGCTCCCTTAGTGTTGCTGCTGCTGCAGCGAGTAAAGTGACATTCGTGCTGTCTGCAGCCTCAATGTAAACTTTGTGATCAGAGTACAGCAGGTCCATATGTATGAGCTGTCTGCTGGTTCATAGCACATGACCGCAGGCAACTGCGCTAGTTTGGTGATAGCATAGCAAAAGCTTGGTAATTTGACCCTGTTAATTAAGAAAAATCATATAATTTGGACATGTTCATGAGTCCCAGCCAGCATATGTATTGCTCATTGTCATAAAAACCCCATTAATATGGGTATATTTGTTCTCATTACTTCAGTCAGCTCCCATCTCTGCATGCCTTTCGCACGATGGAGATGGCTGGCCCACTTGGTCTTTGCTCGAGCCGCATTTGTCCGCAGTGCTTGCACGCTTTCACTTGCACATGACAAACACAGCGTGCAGATGGATGCTATCGATTTGGGCTTTGTACAGAACATTAGGGAGATGGCAAGAATGCACCTGTAGTCTCAATACAAATTGCTATCACAACGAAAGACATGCTTGAGTTTGTCACATGTTCTTGCACGTCTTCCCAGGTGGGTTTTACGCCAGTGACTGCGCGAAGGTGGACCTCGACACAGTCGAGAGCTACCTCTGCGAGAAATGCGACGGCCTCCAGAACAAGCCGAAGGTGCTTTGCATCCAGGCTTGTCAGAATGAAGACAACTCCGGTTAGTTCCACTGTGTCTTAAGCTTCTATTTGTATTTGTTTTTATTGTACTGGGGGTGTTTGTTTGCATAGGCATGTATGAACAAAGAACAGCTGAGAAATGCAAGCAAAGTAGTGCTCTAGCTTCACGAAATTTGAATCCGTGGGAAAAAGGGCTGGGAGTATTCAAAGTCCTATAACTATCAGGAGCTCAAAGTAGTGCAGGAAACACTCTGAATGATTTTCCATTCACATCTTCCAATGCGATACGATAGATATTTCTGGCAGAGTGCGACTTCCGCATTTACTTGCATACTACGAGCACCGATTGGTTCTCGCTAATGTTGGCTAGTGTTGGCGTGGTAAATGAGTGCTATCTGCTGATGTAACAGAGCCACACATTAGAAAGTTTTATTACCATGTTTGTTGCAACCATAAAGGCCTTGTGTACATAAGAACATCACGTTTCACATGATGTGTTTGAGGAAGAGTCCTGTGCATGTGCTGTACGCAAAATGTAGCGTTTTTACATACTTGGCATTGTTACCTACGTAATCATGCAAAACCTGCTGTTTCCTTGATTCAGTCCCAGTTTGATGATTCAGTTGCCTATCAAAATGTTTTTCATTTGTAAGAGCTTGTACATTATTACATTTCTGTGTGCATCTATACATGCCTTTAATGTTACTTTTGCTATGACAATTTGAGTTTGTACAACATAGTCCTGCAGCCATGCGCTATCAGACAGCCTTATTCGTGCGCACACACACACACACACACACACGCACGCACCCACACACACACACACCACACAGATATATATATATATATATATATATATATATATATATATATATATATATATATATATATATATATATATATAGTCTGTGTCATTAAATCACCGTTGATTGAGGCTCTTGAAATATACTCTTGAGCAGTTAACGAACTGTGGAGTCCAGGACACCCAAATTATGCCTTGAGGTGAATATGAACACTCGACTAAATGTCTGTTTTGGGGTGTTTTCATTCCCTGTCCGTGCTGTCTACAGGCTAGTTGCTGCTTTAGCCGTGGAAATTTGAAACTGAACCATTGTCAGATTATCCTCAAGTACAGCAAGAGACATAGATTTGTTGTCTCGATTGCCTTTCAGAACCCTCACCTAGGGGCACAGGCGAAAGGCGTAGCCGGGCCCACATGCTGAAGTTCATGTCGACCGTGCCTTTGTAAGATTGTTATTGTCATATTGATATCCTTACAGGCATTCTGTCCCCCCCTCCTTCACCCTTTTTTTTCGACTGCAATAAATTATAGACTTGAAAAAAAAAAAAATTACCCCAGCAAACAGCTTGGCCAGAGGCGATTGTTGCAGCCGAGGTTATTTATATCACAAAACCACATATCACAAAACACAGTTTTGTTAATGACCCTTTGTCTATCTTCATGTAACGATGTAAAGGAAAAAAAAGGCAATCAAATAAATCTAAACATTCAAATGGAATTTAAAAAAAAAAGAGAAAAAGTTGGCACAAGGCACAATGATTGTCGACTTAATTAATTCAGCCTTACTCTTATATTGCTATCTGCTGACATTTCAGCCATGAATTCGGCCTGGAAAGGTGTTGGTTCCGAACTCAATGCTTTTGACTAGCGTACCTAAGCTTCCTCTTCAAAAAGCCTACGTAGGCTTTCCTTGTAGCAGGATGATAGTTTTACATGCAAGCATTGTCCCGCTGCAAAGACATACAATGTGGGTGGCATGAAACTCGGTGGTAAAAGTTGGCGCAGCGTTAAAAGTGAAGTAAGTGGCACGGCTGTCATAGAACATGATAGGATAAATTACTTAAATGAGGACAGACAAGCACCCCTTCAGACGGCTGCTTTGGCACATCTAAAGTGCCGAGATTCCTCCCTATTCCAGTGATAGGAGTGCTGCTCCAAACTGCTCCAAAAGAGAATTCCTGCTCCATGCTGCTCCAAAGTGCAATATTTGCTAGTAACTGCTCCAAACCTGCTCCGAAACGATGTTGGCAAACTAAAAAGAATGAAGTTGAATCGTGGTACGATCCTGTGAGCCTAAGCCAAACCAAAAGCAAGCTGTATACACTATCATCCTAGTATGCTACTCAGTGGCGTAAATCCAGAAAAAAATCTCAAGAGGTGACACATATCAGGCCATAGTGCCCAATTCATATTTTTAATACGGGTTGTATTTTTATTTATAAAGGAAATGCATCATGCTATCAAATAAAATAAAAAAAAGACTATCATGGGGTATGAGCTTGAGCAATTGCATTGTTCTATTCAGTCTTTTTTTTTTTTTCACCTTTTTTGATTTCTATAATTCACAAAGCTGAGGGGCATTTAACACATGGTAATAGAAAGCATTTTAAAAAGTTGATTGCATTATACCTAACTGTTAACTCAATTATATCATGTGCTAAATCTTAAGTGGGACACTTGCAAAACGTGTGCTCCCCAGCCTGAACACCAGAAAAGTTCGGACTCCCTTGACTCCCCCCCCTCCCCCATGATTTACGCCAACTATACATATTGATAAGAAGTATCACTACCAGGAAAAACAAGGGAAGCGCAGGTAGAGAATGAAGACAACGTTGCCTCCATGCATACTCCTTGTATACTAGCTGCATACTAGCGTACGGCATGTTTAATAATGAATATAAATATTTATCAGATCCTTAAGTGATGTTTTAGACTTCAGTAGTCGTTAGGAACATGCATCTGCTTTGAAAACACTACTAGAAACCATAAGCTATAGCATTTTTTTCTGCCCTGAAGACACTTAAGGCTGCTTTAAAGCACCATTTTTTCTGCTCCAGAATCTGCTCCAAAAAGCAAAATGTCACTTCCATCACTGCTATTCTTTTGAAGTACCAACAACCATTTAAGTGCCACCAATGAAACTCGTCAGCTAACGCTTGTTTTCGATGGCCATGTTCTTCATAATGCCTTTCCAGCTTCTGGTGAAATGCATCCCCCACTCACTAACGACGAAGGACTGATGGGAGGAGGGAGGCTCATTACGCTGATACATATATTGTCCGCTGAAATATGCGTGGCTAGTCTACTTAGATGTACGTAGCTTTGTAAACCTTCGAAGTTGGAAGAAAATTGCGGCAGATGCCGGCTGCGCATAAGAGAAGGCTGGGTGAGGAGGCAGTTGTCGGTACTAAGGTAAAAGGAAAAAAAATCTAGAGACTTTAGGCACACCCAGAGTGGTGTCGACGCTCACAGGTTGCACGGTGCAGAGTGGATAGCTTCTGCACCCAACATAACTCGGCGCTCGGAACATGGGCAATCAGTTCCGTGTCGGCACATGGAAGAAACAGTAAGAGTGGAAATAACAGAATGAACAATGATGGCAAAAAGCGAGAGAATGCATGCTCACGCGAAATGGGAATTCGCTTTGCGAGACAAAGGTACTTTTTTTTATCTTCGGCGAAGCTACCTCAATGGTGTTAATTAAAAAAAATACCTACTTTAAAAAGGACTGGAATATAGTTTGACTCTTTGCTTTGCGATGCTGCAATTAGCAAAAAATTGAAAAAAAAAGTATTGTGGCTTGGTAAACACAAGACATATCTTCCGATTTCTCTCACTGCATTCATCTATTGCCGAAGCTGAAAACTGAACTCTTAGTATTATTGTTATATCAGGAATATTGTTAGGATTATCATCTGCAGATGGCCGTTATTATTTGGCCACTAGTCTTGTGCGGCATTGCGTCACTGGTAATGGACAAACATTTTTTATGCAGTCGGAACTACGTGGAATTGGGCAGAACTCGCTGGGTTCTCGAGGTGCATGCTGCTGACTCCTGCAGCGTGTGTGTGTTAGCCTCCGATGGCAAGTCACTCGCATCGATCGTCTATTTCTTGTCGTTCGCAGCTGCAGCTTTTTGGCGTCGTGTTGAAAGACTCCACAGGGTCCCTCCTCAGCGCCGCCAGTTATTCCTCACAAGTACTCGTTCTTATGCGCGGTGCTTTCAAATGAATTCTGCATATAAGTTCGAGTTCAGAATGAACAATGCAGCCGCCATGGAAGGAAGCCTTCAGTGAGAGTATGTAGTAGCACTATTCCACTTCCTGTATGCGGGAACCACGCAGCGCAGCGATGCTATACTGTCATTTGGTTTAAGTGTTTTCTCTCACACCATTTTTGAACACAACAATATAGCACAGTGGAAACCTGTCAATTTCTCACAAGAAAACATTAGTTGTGCTCATTTGCGTACTGTCTACAAGACATGTGGGCCAGCAACGTCGGAAACAAAGATCTTGGCTCATAGCTGCCATACAAGTAAACTTCTGCCATATAGTTTACATAAAATAATGCGTCGCTTTCTCATGTACAATTTTCTTGAATAATTCTACCTCTATTCAGCTTTTTACAGTAGTTTATTAATGATAATAATTTATGAAATTTATTGTGCCAAACTGCAATATGATGTGAAGCAAGTCATAATGGAGGGCTCCGAAAATTTTGGCCACTTGTGGTTCTTTAACTTGTGCCTGCATATATGTACATGAGTCCAGCATATTTTGCTTTCATTGGAGTGTGACCGCCGTGGCTGGAATCGAACCCGTGACTTTTGGGTTAGTACTGCAAATCCAAACCACTACACCACTGCAGTGGTTACAGTAGTTTTCGGCTGTTTGGGCAGCCTTCACGTTACTTCGCTTCTCACATGATTGAAAATATGCCACATAGCATTACCCGACAGTCCCAACAATGCATGTGATGTTAACATAACGTTGCAGCTCGCTGTCCTACCGTGACCCCCACTACGGCAGCATCTTCGTGCAAGCTTTCGTGGATGCAGTGCGGCGACACTGGCGCAACCACGACCTGCTGCAGATCGGGACATTCATCAACAGCGGTGTTGCCGACAGACCCATCCCCGTGGTGTCCAGCAATGGCCAGAATATCAACTGGTCAAGCCAGACCTCGGAAGTCGGCAACACGCTCACTCGTTCCCTCTACCTGGGAAAGGAGTGAAACACCGCTGCAGTGGTTTAGGCCCCCAATACAGATAGTCAGTCAATTGTTTTTACCATTTTTTTTTAACAGCCAAGCTGTGAAAGCTGATAGGGAGAGGTCTTTCACAAAAAAACCCTGCTGCGTTGTGCCATTGCCATAGCAACCGCCACAGCTGCATGCCACCTGTGCCGAAGATAGCCCAGCCGTCGCCATAGCAACCACCACAGTTTCTTAGACTGTGGCTCAGGGACAGCGGTTTCAACACATTCAGAGTAGCAAGCTTTGTGCCTATTCTGAATCCGCTCTTTGTTGTCACTTGGTTGCCGCTTCTTCAGCCAGGCATGCTGAATCCAATCACCACCAGTGTTGAGACTGCCGTGACTGCGAGCTGAGGAACAAACAGCTTCGCTTTGCCAAGCTTTGTGCAACTTTGTGCAAACTTTGTGCAAACTTTCCACATTTTTCTTTTTTACCAACAGTCAAGAGAAAGTCAGTCTAGACAGGTAGACGCACCCCTCCAGCACTCTTACCTGCATATCCTCAGTGGGAAA
This sequence comes from Rhipicephalus microplus, assembly GCF_013339725.1. NCBI lineage: Eukaryota > Metazoa > Arthropoda > Arachnida > Ixodida > Ixodidae > Rhipicephalus > Rhipicephalus microplus. The sequence goes on along the minus strand of NC_051167.1, from coordinate 129,741,861 downwards.
GGGCATTTCTCGCTGCACTTTCTTGCAGTCCAGGATGAAAATCCGAGCTTTGTCCACAGACGTTGTTGCTCCCACAGAGTATTTGCATTAGAGCTCTATTCAGTAACGCTTACTTATTTTTGCCATGTCTCATGCCTTTCGGAAGCTGACTTTCCCATACAGGCACACACTTGTGTCACTGCATATATGTAGAATATTAATGAGATCTAACAGACAATCATGCCAAGTACAAGGTATGTTATTAGAAGCAATTGTTATGTAAATATGAAGGAGTAAAAGTGGATGAAAAGATAACTTGCTGTTGGGCAGGGACCACAGCTGCGACCTTTGAGTAACGTGTCTGATGCTCTACCAACTGAGCTACTATGGCTGATATACCCCCGTCCGCTTTGCACGTCAGCATGGTGATATCATTAATGTGTTTCATGCTAGTGGTTGTTTTAGTGGTTTGCATGAAAACTCGTAAGGCCATTGTGTGTGCATTATTTTTGCAGCCAGATTTGCTGTAATATATGATGAACATGATAAAAGTGTGCAAGAGTGTAACTAGCACCTAACTTATTTTTGTACGGTGAAATTTCTAGACTTGTTATTAGTGTGGTGTTTAGGCAATGGTATTAACCATGTCCAGGAAGGCGACAGGTCTGTTTGTGCAGGTTATTTAATATTAGTTTCTTGTTAAAATGCTTCTGATCACTGGATCTCATGTCGTGTGGTGCAACTCCCAAGTTGTGTAGACGGCGATGTCCTTCTGATCGCGCTATTCATGTGCAAGAAAACTGTCCTACTTATGCTCCCATTTAACGGTGGTGCTTGTAACCCTTAATGACCAGAGTAATATAATCTGCATAAAATGCATGTATGAGTCTCTGTATCTCCTGGAGGAGATACCGATATTGGGGTTAAACAGGAACGGTGACAAAACAGAACCCTGTGGTGTCCCTTTGCCCCCAATGCGAAAGAATCCGATTTGATATCTCCTATTAAAGTTTCTGTGGTTCGACCCTCCAAGAATGATTTGTTGTAGCAGAATGTCCTGGCCCCTGGGCCAACTTCCGATAGGTTATTTAATATTGCCTCGTGCGGAACATTGTCGAAAGCTTTATTCAGGTCAAGCCCCAACACAGCTTTGGTGCCCGTGCCATGCCCGGGATCGACTACATCATGTTTCAACTGTATCATGACATCCTGCGTGGACAAATTGGCCCTGAAATCTATCATAGTTGGGGGAAATATCGCCTTGTCCTCTGCATAACCCTGAAGCCTGTTGAGAACCACGTGCTCCATCACTTTGCCCACACATGATGTCAGGGATATGAGGCACAGGTTCTCCAAGCAGAGTTTCTTGCCTGGCTTAGGAATAAATATACGAATCCTAGCATGCTTCCATTGTGCTGGGATCTCCCCGGCCACCCAATACTCATTTACCAAGTCAGTGATGCCACAACCGATTTGAAATCTAGATTTCTCAGCATTTTATTAGTAACCCCGATTGGGCCTGCGGCAGACGAAGTACGCAGCTGCCCCATGGCAAACTCCACCTCCGCGATTGTAAACTCTTTATCTAGTTCCGAGTTTTCCACCCCCGAGTAGCGGGGTAAGCAACCGTCTACTCCATCAGTTATGTACCGATTCCGGGGTTCCTGTATAAACTCTCTAATTGTGCCTTCGTATTGATGCATTGCTCGAGTCATTTGTCCCCGTTGCGCCAATTTGGTTGCTGCAGGATCCAAAAGATGCCTCTACAGCTGCCATGTCTTTTTGCATCCTAACAGTCCATTCATGCGATCACAAATCAGGTCCTACTGCTTGGCTTGCAACTCAATTGTATAATTTTCGATTTTCCGTTTTAACTAGGCAGTCCTTCTGCGAAGGATGCCAGTATATTTTTGCTTCTTCCATCTTCTCAAGAGACTCGCGTGCGTTTCCCACATGTGTATTAGTCTAGAGTCCGCCGTAAACTCCTCCTGCTCGACTGGCTCTTCTACTGTGGTATTCTTTACATCCTTCTTGAGCGCCTCTACCGATGCGTCCAGGTCTAATTTTCCCGTCTATAGTGCCTGCTCCGTTTTTCCTAAATCTGTCCCAATTCATAATTCTATGCCGCTTCACTTTGTCTTTATGCTTCGCAGCGCTAAACGTCGTGGAAAGGATATAGTGATCACTTCCTAGTGCTTCTCCCGTGTTAATCTACTTTGCATAACTGATACCTCTAAATAACGTAAGGTCTGGAGAGGTATTCATGCTTATGCTGTTGCCTATCCTCACATGATCTTGCAGATTGTTTAACAGCGTTCATCGCAGATCCTGGGCAACTTGCCAAAGTCGATTGCCCTTTGGGCTGGCTGGAATATAACCCCACTCTGGGTGAGGCGCATTGAAATCTCCTACCATTATACGCTGAGCGCGAGCTGCTAACCGTTGAGTTTGAATTGGGAGTTGTGGCAAGCCCAATCCTTTTTCTTTTGGAGAACTATACACATTAAGTAAAAACAGATTCTTCTCATCCTTTCGTTTAGGTGAAATTTCCAGCAGGACGTAGTCTTCTCTGCTGCTATCTACGGAATGCTGAATGGCAGTGATGTTGCAATGGACTAGCATGGCTGTGAAGATGCGTGATACGCCGCTTGAATCAATCCCTGGCACTGCAAATGCCTTAAATCTGGGTAACTTTACGGAATTACTAGCCCCCTGTAAGGCTATTATGTCCGGTTTACTATCCAGATTTTGTACGTGCAACTGCAGGTTACCCCGCTTTTGACGAAAGGCCCTGCAGTTTCACTGCAAAACCTCAATTTGTTGGGGAAGTGCTCTGATGAGGCACCAGGTTGACTAATGGCACTTGGTCACCCACGGGAGGCAGTCTTGCCTCCAATAGAGTATGAAGCTGCAGAGCCATGCCCATGACCTGGGTTTGGGAAGCCCTAAATTCACTGGAAAGCATGCTGAAACGCTCCTTTATTGTGTCTAATCTGGCTTTGATTTTTTCGACTCGAGCCCCCAATCTGTTCTATCCCCTGGTTTGCCTACTTTATCCGCAAGGGTAGTCACATCCGACTTAAGACTAGTGACCTTAAAAATGGGCTGTGGCATGTTTACTGGTGACGTTTCCACTAATCGTTTTGCATTAGCTTTCTCGTCTACCGGTGGTAGTCTCTTCACTGTCCCCCGATTCTCCACTTCCATAGCCACACTCTCTTGTACGCGAGCAGACGGCTCTTCCGTCGCTTTCTGTAGGCCTTGCTGTACTGGTGCCTGTGTCCCTTGTGTTTGGTCGTTTTTAAGTGTGCGTTCCATCTCTGCAATTTTATTTTCCATTCTTTTAATCAAATCTCCCTGCTGCTGAACCAGCGCTGCTAACTCCCTCTCTCGAGCAGTTTCGTTCTGGGAGGCCGTGCCTGACAAGCTCACCTGTTTGTTAGTGTCGTGTGCGTGGCTGTTGGGACTGGATACCTGTCCGCCACCTTGGCCGCCCCCGCATCGTGGCAATGGTGGGAAGGAACTCGACCGGTCCCTGCTTTTGCTTGTGCTTTCTTTACCCCTCGATGACCGCTCTGTGGCCCTCGAGGACCGCTCATTGTTGCAAGCTTCGCCCTCTCTTTTGATGCTCTGCTGCCGGCCTGTCGGTGGCTTGCGAGCCAGGCGAAACTTGCAGTTCCGGCTCCCTGTGTGATGCGCACCATGGCACACGATGCAGTCCGGCGTGCACGTAAGTGGCTCTCCTTCTGGCGGGGCAAGATGGTCCTTCCCGCAACGGTGACATAGGTTACTCTTCGGACGACAGCAAACATCCGCTCGATGTCCAACTCGTCTGCAGTTGTAGCAGGTCCCGACTAAATTTCTATATGGGATCACAGCGTACAGACAGTTCCAGTGAATAACCTACCGGGGTATGCGTTTTCCCCCGAACGTAATCTGAATCGCCTTCGACTTTCCCAGAGGTCTCGTGTCCAGAATATCTATGCCTTCATTCTTAAAGAATTCCTCCCAAACTTTTCCACTGGGCATCCATCATAAGCATTGTAAATCACTCCCCACACGGAGTTCTCCAACGGCGCCACGAACGCCGAAACCGGCAGGTCACAATCACCCAGCTTGAGCGTCTTCATAGTCGCAAATGTCCCACTGCGATTCATACACGGTGTGCTCACCGTCAATGTGTTGTTTGTGCCATTAACCCGCACAACGTCTTCTTCCGCGGCAATTGCACTTGTTAGACACGCTGCTGCTCTCAGTGCACATTCGAGTTCTGTCGCTGTCACGACACTCAAGTCCCAGTTCTGGGGCCTGTACACAACCTTGAAATCAGTGGCTGGCATCTTGAGAAACGGTCCGCGTTTCTTCCACACCAGCGCTTTCCCCCGCTTGACTTGCTGCGCTCCGTGCGTCTTGCGCCTGTTGCTGCCAGCCTGCATCTCTCAAGGCTTACCCTTGGCGTTACAGGCCATACAAAGTCTTTTTAAATCGGTCCTGTGTCTTCAGCTGTGAAGCCTACTCTTCCGCTACAAAATCTTCGGGCGTTATAGTCTCTCCTTCGACGTAGTATTCCATTTTCAGCCTAACAAGGCCCACGGTCACCAGGCGCAAGCCGGACGCCCGGTGCCGTGGCCAGGGCTTTGCCTAGGAAATAGGCCTAGCTTTGTCACCGCCGGGTTGATAGGAAAATCTTGGAAACTCCTAAAACGGGGACAAACTTGCCTATACGAGTGGTGTCCGTAGGTACAGGGCAACCTCTTGAAGACGAGCCCACTAACAGCAAGTCCAGAACAAAGCGCGTCCGCCGATAGTTGGTCATCGGGCCGGAGCTCTTGCAAAGCACGTCCGCACAGCGTCTCACTCCAGCCGTGTCTCACGCCGGGAGCGAGGGAAAAGACTCTGCGGAGGAACGCGACGACGTAGCCAAGAATCTACGCGACAGCAACACTAGCGTACACAGGAATCACAATGAGAGAGAGTGACAAAGTTTCGTCATGCACACTCAAGGTCACGATGCGTGCTGATGCAGCCTCTTTTCTTAGTGTCATCCTGTCCTTGTGTAGTGTCCAGTGTACTCGCCAGGACGAAAGAAGAAAAAGTACTTGAAGCAAGCGACAAATCCCTATGACACTGCAGATTTTTTATGAATTCAAGGCATTTTCGGAGTAATCGACTCGTGAGGCAATAAACTCTGATACTAAGCTCATTCAATGATTACATGGCAAACTAATTCAGACCCATTTAAAAGATGTCATGAGCTGTTTGTATCTGTACAAATGGTACCCTTGTGCCTTACAGTGTAGTGACGTAGTTTTGTAAGTTATGATGGTTGTTTTTTTCATCAGCTGATATTCAAGTCAGTGACGATAGGTAGTATATTTTTTATATATTTTTGTCAAATGCCTTGTTCCAATATTAATACCACTTCTTTCCAACTGCGCTATTTGTATGTTCATTTGGGAGACTGCCTTGGTCATTTCAATTTTTCACTTCAATGTATGTGCACAGTACAAGGTGGAGAGTCAATGTGCAAGAAAAAAAAGATACAGATTACTATTTGCTATGCATGGTGCTAGTTATTGTGGCATATGATGAGCTTACCGATGCATTTCAAAAGGTCTGAGTAGGCAACAAATCGTTTATTTGCCACCAAAATTGCAAACGGCAAGAATGACCCTTGGGAAACAGAAAGCAGTTTTCTTTTTGTATGACCACATAAATACGATGTCAAGAGACAATCCTGAGTAAACCATTCGGTTTCTCTGGTTGTATTGTCTCTTGGCCTGTTGCTGTTAGCAACAAGCCCTGTGCCTTACAACATCACTACACTGTAATCTTGTAATTTGTGATGGTACTGTTTTCTCAAACCAGTGATGATACTATGATATGGCACAATTTTTTACGTCCTTGCAGAGTGTCTTGTCATTGTCTGTAAACTTTTATCGTGCCTAGTCATGTATTTAAATAAACTTGTGCACAAATTTGCAAGGTACTGTCTTCCTGTATGCTTCACAACCAGCTTGAACGCAACAAAGATTGAGCCCACATCCTTATTTGTCATGCCCTTACCACATGCACTCATCCCAATTTTATCACATACAGTGTACTTTAAGAGAGATAGCAGATATATGGCAACATGGCCGAGCATGTTAAAAGCTTCAAATGAAGCATTATGCTGGGTTTCAAGATATTTGCCAAAATTAATAAAGAAAACAAAAAACCGCTGCATTTAACAATAGGTACCCTCTTCCTACATTGTTGTATAAATGTAAAAAAACTTGTAATAGTGCTATGTACCATATAATGTATCCTGCTTCAAAAATATTTTATGTATTTAGATTAGCCCCTTTGAGAGAAGTCAAGTAATATTGTCCATTATTCGTTGGAAACAGCATACCGACTTCACCCTACCCTATTGAGGTGTGCCTGTGTTGGCTTATGGTAAATTTCAATTGAACGCTTTGTACTTGTTGCTGTAAAAACTTCTCCAGAGATAGGCCATTCCGACAGACATTCTTTGTTACCGAACCCTGTACTTCATACAACAGTGTTGTCTGCCTGCAGCGCAGTGCAGCTTTTGGATCTATCTGCAGACTTAACTCCTACAGACTTAACACTGTGAGCCACCATAGCTGTCGGATGGTTGCCTTCAAAAGATGCGGCGTACATTTTGCATGGAACCTCAGTTTCGGTGCACTTTGGTATGCAGCCAGCAAGAGAGTCTTTCAATGTGCCAAATGCACATACTGTATGTAACAGACAGTAGTTCCAAGTGCCTTACTTTGTGCCCTGGCTTTGCCGAAATTGAGGTATTTAGAGGTCTTTCATCTTTTAAAACTCTTATACCTGATTAACTTCCTTTCTGCCGAGGCCATCATTTATCGTCACAGCCTTTTCAAAAGTAATGTTAACGTCATGGTTACTTACATATGTGCACACTGTGTTCACAAGTTGCACAAATACATATCTAAGAACCTTGGCAGTGGAACTGATTGATGTGTGGGGTTCAACATCCCAAAACCACCATATGATTATTAGAAACGCAATAGTGGAGGGCTTCGGAAATTTCGACCACCTGGGGTTCTTTAAAGGTGCCCGAATCTGAGCACACGAGCCTACAGCATTATCGCCTCCATCAAAAGTGCAGCCGCCACAGCCGTGATTCGATCCCTGCAACCTGCGGGTCAGCAGCCAAGTACCTTACTTACCAGACCACAGTGGCAGGGCTTGGCAGTGTAAGTTCTGTCATGATGTAAAGCGTGATAACATTCTTCCGAACTGCGGTCAAGTAGGAGAGTTTTAGTGTGTCTTGTATTCAGATATATGCAACGGCTCTTGCGTGATATGAAGTTACAGAACGACGGTAGTGAGATCTTGATGTGTTCCCAATCACCCCAATGCCTAACACATCGCTTTTCACAAGCACTCTTATTCCAGAAACATTTCAAAAAGTGACACATTTGCAATTACAGCGTTGCTGACAACTGATACCGGGTTCCTGCAAAAAAAAAGTACACTCGGTTACTTCAATACAGAGTACTGAATTTACCTGGTCAATCACCGTTCCAACATTTACTCTTTCAGCAACTTAGTAATCTATAAATGTCGATAATGATGCAGAGAGACCAAAACTCCAATTGTCCTTTCCAATGGGTTCGCCAACATTCCTGCATGGATTGTTGAAAATCACTGGGTGGCTCAAACTGTGCAGTATGCATGTGGCCCGTTTTTAAATGTTACTGTAATCATAGGCATGTGCAAGGTTCCCCTTCGGGAAGGGGGTGGTGGGGTGGTTGATTGCATGCCTCCTCTTAGGTGTCTAGGGAGGGGGGTGGCCGTCCCTGCTCTCCCTCCCCACCCCCCGGCGCACTCCTATGACTAACGTTTTGGTTACTTACGTAAATGCGCAAAGCTAACAATCGCAGCTACTGAAGAGAAACGAATGTTCAGGCTTCGCTGCAAATACGCACATAGAACCCTGGAAAGGAAAGAAGCGCATCCAGACAAAAGCACCCTCAGGAGCTGCAGTCTATAACCACTTTGATGGCCCCGCCGGCACCGGTCTTGGCTGTCTGGAAGGCTTCAACTGTGGATGCAAGCTTAAAGTGGTGAGTCACCAGAGGCCTGACATCCACCTTGCCCGAAGCAACCATGGCAAGTGCCGTGGGGTAACTGTGAAAGACAAGTGCAGACATTGTGTGCCTTTCTGTAAATTCAATATAGTTGCCATATACAGTAAAAGCTCGGTAATTCAATGCTCGCTATTTGGAAAAGCATTTGGATGCATTCTCTGGTCCCGGTCAGTGTATGTGTTGTTTAATGGCATGAAACTCATTGATTCAGTGTATTTGGCTGTGAGCCAGTTAATTCCGACGATCCTCGGAGCATGCCGAGACTGATGTGTCGCAAAAGAGCGGAAACAGTGTTTGTGAACAACCGAAACAAGGCGGCACAATAAGCATCGCCATCTTCATCAGTGCAAACCGTATGGTAACAACAGAGAACATCTATAACCACAGGAAATCCTAAACATTTCATGCCTCCAGGTATTTGCACCTACCACCGCATGAGACCGCATTGGCCACGGGCCTTCAGGAAGGAATGGTAATTTACAATCATGTTGTTGGAAACCCAGCACTTCAGCGGCTGTGGCAGATTTGTCTCGCTATCATTTTCACGCGACTGCACTGTGAACTGCATTAGTCCTATTAACATGTCTGTCGAAACTCTGGTGTCGTCTGCAGTGGCTGCAAAAAGCACGTTTCGTTTTTGCCATGTGACTTAAAGAACTGTGTAGGCGCAATCCATGACTATGCATTGACGACCCAGGTTTTGTCCACTGCAGCTGTGGATCTGTTTGTGTAGGCCACGTGTGTGCCTATGATTGCCTATCACAGTTTCATCCTCAGCAGATGTGACGCTTAGCAGCTTGGTTTTAGGGGCGAAGCTCCTTAAGGCGTGGGTCTGTCCATCCCATGTATGTAGTAGTACGTAGCCACCGGTGTCACATATTTATTTATTTATTTACAGGTACCTCAAAGACCCCAATGAGTGGGGTTTTACATGAGGGGTGGTGAAGCACGAAAATTACACAACTGATCAACAAACACAAAAAAAGAAAACAAAAACTGCACGAGCGTATCACGAAAGGGTATCAAGCACGCTCTGTTAATAAAAAGCATACAATGCCAACCAACGAAGCATACCAACGAAGCATAAAAAGCATACAATGCCAATCAGTGAAGCAGATAACACCACTAAGGATAATCGCATACATGACACAAAAATAATCAGTACATAAGTTTTTCAACGGCAGCTTTGAACTGAGTCGGGTTTGGTGACGACACTTTCAGGAAGGCTGTTCCATTCGATGGCTGTCAGAACAGGAAATGAATTTAGATAGGCGGTCGTGCGTGCACGAGGTGGGTATACTGCTTTTGAGTGGTTGAGGCGATTCGATGGGTGGTGAGCAGTTTTTATGTGGAGGCTTTCGCATGATAACGAGTTGTAGAATTTGTGGAAGAGGCAAAATCGTGCTACTGTACTTCGTGTTTTGAGACTTGGCAATTTAGCTTTACCTTTAAGAAGTGTTACGCTTGTGTGGTATGAATAATCGGAAAAGATGAATCTGGCCGCACGGTTCTGAACGGATTCAAGGATGGTACTTGAGTTAGCTTGTGGTAAGTCCCAGAGTGCACACGCGAATTCCAGCTTTGGGCGAACAACCGTTTCGTAGGCCAATAATTTAACTGTGGACGGAGCCAGGTTAATGTTACGTCGGAGGAAGCCCAGTGCGCGATTCGCGTCACTGGTAATGCGATTTATGTGGGATGACCATGTAAGGTCATGAGAAATAAGCAAGACCTAGATATTTAGTGGACGAGACAGGAAATATAGCGGAGCCACTTAAGAAATATTTGTACGTGGAATAGGAGTGACGCCTGTGGAATGACATGATGGATGTTTTGTGAACGTTTAGCACCATGAGCCATTTGTTGCACTATTTGTCTATCTTCCTTAGGTCTTGCTGGAGTGCTACGTTATCACTGGGATCGATAATGGGGCGATAAATGACGCAGTCGTCCGCGAACAACCGAATGCTTGAAGAAATATTGTCTGGTAGGTCGTTGATGTATATGAGAAAAAGTAAGGGCCCGAGGACCGTCCCTTGAGGAACACCTGATAGGACAGGAGATAAGGATGAAGAACTGTTGTTAGCATAGACAAACTGCTGTCGGTTAGTTAGAAAGTTTGAAAGCCATGCAAATACATGTTCGTCAAGGTTTAAATGTGAAAGTTTAGATAGCAAACGCTTGTGGGGAACTTTGTCGAAGGCCTTCTCGAAATCTATGAAAATAGCATTGACGGGGACGTTAATGTCTAATTTAGAATTAATGTCACTCAGGAAGAGTGCCAATTGAGTGTCGCAGGAGAGACCTTTTTGGAAGCCATGTTGATTGGGATGAAAGAACTTTGCGGATTTCAGAAAGCTAGCTATGTGCGTGTAAATGATATGTTCCATTATTTTAGAGCAAACACATGTAAGAGAGATTGGACGAAACACGTTACCTGAGGCTTTCTTGGGGACAGGTACCACTTTTCCTGTTTTCCAATCTTGGGGAACAGAACCTGTTGAGAGGGACTGCTGGAAGATAGGGCTAAGAATGATGCTAGAGAGGTGTTTGGTGTTTTTAAGAATTTTTGCATTTATGCCGTCAATGCCTGAGGCCGAATATAGCTTCAGGGAGTCAATGACGTTTGAGATGCCGTGTGGTTGGAATGTAATGCTGGGCATGATGGAGTGCAATATAGTAGAAAGGGACACAGGGCCGTCGTCTGGCTCGCGGGTGAATACTGAGCAGAATGTGGAGTTAAGGGACTCGGCAACCTTGCAGTCAGGAATAGCAGTTCCTGAGGAGTCAAGCAAGGAAACTGTAGGGTTTACGTGTTTGGGGTTAATGGTCCTCCAGAACTGCTTAGGGTTAGTGCGAATCAGAGCTGGCAGTGTCGACGAGAAGAAGGTGCGTTTGGATTTAGACAGGAGTGAATCGAACTTTTTCGATGTTGCTCGATATTTATCCCATGTGCGTGGGTGGGTGGATGTTTTTGCCGCTCTAAATTGCCTATTTCTTTTTCTTTTGAGCCATTTTAACGTAACGCTGAACCATGGGGATGCGATCCGCTCTGTTATCGTTTTTGTAGGTATGTATTTTGCAATCAAACGTTGCGTTTCATACTTAAAGATTGACCAATTTGTTTCAACCGAGCGAGTTTCGAAATCCAACAAGAACGAATCGCAAAAGTGGCTCAGTTCAGCGTTCATATCGAGATATTTACCTTTATCGTAAAGTGTTATTGTTTTCGATAATTCCGGTGGGCGTTTGTGTAGGCAATAAAACGTACCATGAATGATAGCATGGTCACTGATACCATCCAGATAGGTGAGTGGGGAGAAACTATCGGGGTGAGAAGCAAGAACCAGGTCAAGTAGATTGTTCGAGTGGTTTGTAGTTCTTGTGGGTGATGTGACCAACTGCGAAAGCCCGAACGAAAGACACGTGTTTATGAAATCGCTTTCGACGCTTTTGTGCGCCGGCGTGATAGCGGGGTTGCACCAGTCAATAGCCGGAAGGTTAAAATCACCAAAAATTGAACACTCCAAACTACAAGTACCGTCATCTCCCATCTCGCATACCCGCTCTAGAGCGGGTATGCGAGATGGGAGATGACGGTACTTGTAGTTTGGAGTGTTCGAACGGACACTCCAAACTACGCACGGACGGACAGACTAGCAGACGGATTGACAGCGCAGACGTACTGACTGGATGGATGCACGGATGGTGGCGTGGACGGACGGAAGCAAGAACGAACAGACCGAAGCACGGTCGAGTTGACGGACGCTTCGCCCCACTCATCATTATTCACTCCATGGATATGCTGTGTTTTTTTTTTACACAATGCTAAGCTTGCACATTGTCACGAAATTAGAACATGATGCTACATCAATGCACACTTATGTCTGTTCACGCTTGCTGCCAGTGCCGGTTTAAAAAGCACCTGTACTGCTACTCTGGGACCGCAAACAATCTACAAATGATTTGTAAGTTAACTTGACAGAATGCAGATTGATGTATAAACCCAAAATGCAGAAGCTACAGAGCTATGAATGACACACTCACCAGTTTGCGTAACGGAAGATTCCGCGAATGTCAATCTCACGGCAGGCGGCATCTACCAGGGGAACCTTCACTTCATTGGGTCCCATGCCAACGAGAACCAGTGTGCCTCCAGATTTTGTAGCCTGTGAAAAGAGCATGTGACATCTGCGTGTGGGCTATTTATAATGTTAAATTCATAAACTCCTCTCAAAATATGCAATTGTGCAGGGTATATGACAGGCACGCACAAAAAGGGCAGACAGAATAGCTGCCAACTTATGTATTGCAGCAGTCAAAGAAACCACAAATAGTGATGCAGTAAATATGTCAATAAAGAAAATATGCTTTCACAGACCAGTTCAAACTAGAAACAACTTTATTTGGAGTGGTAATCCCTTTAGTACTAATAGTTCTCAATGTCAACAAGAAAGGAAATTATATGAAGAGTTATATCGCGTTAATGTTTTGTAGTTTGACAACGTGTAGATCTGCGACAACTTACCACCATGCCAAGCTGGGTGGATGACTCGGCTCCCGTGCACTCTATGGTGACATCGGGCAAGTCATCGAGCGTGCGGAGAATTTCCTGCTTTGTGTCCTGCACAGTCTTCGAGGCAACGCTGATGACTAAGTCGGCACCAAGCTCCTTTGCCATCTGAAGTCTGCTGCTTCACAATGTCTGCCAAGGAAACGTACGAACAGCAACTAAGCATGACAAGCGTTTATACAGTCGAACCCTTTTATAAGAGACACTGATTTATGAGACAGATGAGTGCGAGAGACAGCAGCGGGCCTACATAGAAATAAGGGTTGATACGAAAATGAAAATGTGGTACCCTGCTTATAAGGGGCACCTCATATAAAAGACAAGCATTCCTCCCCTGGCACGTTTCTTACAAAGGGGCGCAACTGTAGCATATATACCTTTACATGAAACAAGTAGTCTAACCTTTCTGAATAATTTTTTTTAACAAATTATAACAGTTTAATAATTAGTCTCTTTTATTACTTTCTTTTTTCATGGTCGCATCCTCTTAGCAGCAGGGCCATCGTGAATATACAAAACGCACTACAGAACATGTCTCTTCTACAAGAAATCTTGACAGGAACACGTCTCTTCTACAGAAAGATGGGCTAGAACATGCACAGAGAACACAAATTTGCACAGTGTGCATGCCCTGAAGCTTTGCAAAACAGCGCATTTATTTTAAGACAGCTCTTGAAAGCTGTAATCCTAACTTAATTAACCAACGCTTGTTCAAAAAACTTAAAGCAGTTTCAACTTCAATGCAATATACTAACCATTTTCCTTGAAGCTGGCACATGGTGACTGACAGATATCAGTGAAATGCACGGTATTAAGAGCACTGTTGTGCCTTAGCATGTTTACCTAATGTGGTGAAACTAAATATTATGCAACCAAAAGTGCACTGGTCGGCGATTCAAGTGTGATACTCGGGCGTGTGGCTGCTGGGAGGAAAGGGTGACAATGAAGGCGACAGCTTTCGTGACGCATGGTGACAGAATCCAGTAAACAGTCGTTCCCTGGGTGGTTCTTGGTGGCAGAGCACTGCAACACTTCATAACTCATGCCTGCCAGCTCCAGCCGCTTGGCAGCGGCATGCGAGTGCGGTGCATTGAAGCTGTTGCAAGCGGAACCCCGCCGAACGTAACTGTCATCTACTGGATGGAGTCATAATGTATCACGAATGCTCTCGTCACCAGCAGCTCGAGTATCGCATTTCAATGGCCGAGTACTGTACACAAACATGACTGATGCATGTATGCCTCCAGCACCGTACCCTCTGCCGGTTTGCAGTGTGAAAAGCACACACTCGCCTAAATAATGTGGGCATTTGTTATACGCTTCTTTTCATCTGTACATTATTATAATCATCATCATCTGTCTGGCTCTCTGTCCTCATCTTCACCGAGTGTCAGCAGCACCATCATCATCGGCTGCGTGCGCACACTCTGCCTCAGGCTGCCTGTTCGGGACAATTTTCATCTGTTTTTCTAGATATATCTAGCATTTAATGTAGTTCTGATGAAGAGCGTACAGTATGCAACGTCAGCCCACCAATGTCATCGTAAAGGAGCGACGTAAAAACAGGACCATTGCTTGCTGTACGTCACTCCCTAGATCTTGGGGTGCACGCCCGCAAGGAGGGCAAGTGGCATTCATTAGAAATTGAGCCTTTTTACGCGACATGTAATTTTGCAAACCTCAACAGGAATAATGTGGAGTGCCCAGTGCACCAGTCACGCTTGTCAGCTCGAAATGCCTAAACCTAGAAAGGGACCCTTTAAGGTGTTCACGGATAGGGGAGAAATCGGTCCTACGCGATTAGACCTAGCATCCTTCTTTCGTGGGGTATCAGTGGTCTGGTTATTTGCTCCTGTGCTGCCCATCTCAGCCACAACAACACAAAAGAGACCCAGGCGATGTGTTAATTGAATGGTAGATACTTGACGAACAATGCTAGACAACAAAAAGAAAGATCACATACTGCGAATCAGGCGGAAAATGCACACCTGTGTTCAATCGTTGGTACGTTTCTGCTATCTTAAACAATATATAGATTTTTTTGCTTCTTGTCGTAGATACAAGTCGCCGACGTCCTTGTTTTGAGATATTTCAATTTTTCAAGAAATTTATTGTGCTTATAATTACAATTTTGAGGGTCTAAAATGGTGTTTTACCTGCCTGTCTTTAGTGCCTAAAACACACTTTTTAGTGCCTAAAATCCGGCCTCTAACGAGGACAGATTCCCGTATGTATTTTACAATACAGTAGTGTCTTACATAATTTAAATCGGATTCCAGGGCCAAGAAATATTACCTTTGGCAGTCCCCAAGTGAAAGCGAGAAAAACTTGTTCTCTGTTTGATTTGATTGGTTGTTTTGCTGCTGTTCACACATTCTATTTACAGTTTATTGTATGTAATTAACCCTAGGTCCAGCACCATAGTATTTATAATAAATAAATAAATATGTGTAAAGTCCTAGAATTCGAATTCGAAGAAGCTTCCCCTGCATTGGTAAGTAAAATCAAAGTATAGAGCACACCCGATTCAATCTGCAAGCAAACAGGTGTGTAGATTTATCGCAACACAAACTGCTGTCTTGAGGAACTAGTACAATTTCTTAAAAATGAGAAATTATGCTCTGGTAGTAAGTAAATATCATTTTAGGATAGTTCCAAGTTACAATGGTTGGAAGTTTCAGTCCACACGCACCAGTCATGACGACGCGGCTGGCTCCCATTGCCTTTGCTGTGAGCAGGTTTACAAGTCCAATGGGACCTAAGTTATAAAAATAAAAAAAAGAAACAGAAGAGAAAAGATTAAGAATAGCACCACCTCATATCGTTTTTTGATGAAGCAGAGAATGCACAACATAATACAGAGAGTAGGCCAATATATGGCTGAACCTTATAACGAACAATGTGCTATGCTGAGGTAACAATACAGCGATAATTTATTTCCAATTAATACAGGAGTCGGAAAGAAAATGACTTAGACTGGAACACTGAGCTAGCTGGTATAGGCTCAAACTTATGACTTCACGATGCACACAAAAAATTACCACAGATAAAAGTGCACACAACATGCGCTGACTCTCTAGTAAATTGACTTCATAAGAACATAAACTAGGCAAGTCATCAGACCAAGTGACAGGTGTTACAAAAAAACGAACATTTTTAGCTTTTTCCCTTTAACTAAATATGTGCAAAATGACTTTTACATAAAATTACTGTCACAAACGACTCCAATTTTCGGAGCATCCGCGGGCCCCACCTACCAAGGAAGGGCGCTTTTGTGTTGGGGGACGACATCCGGCGACTATAACGACCCAACGTGGCGCCGGCTTGTCTTCCCTGCACCGGTACCGGAAGGGGCACCGGCGATCTAAACAGGGAATATTACTCCCAGATGAGACGGGAGCACGTGTACGCCCCTGAGGCGGTTTGAACTGCATCGGAAGAGCAGTTGACGTACAACCAGCAACAAGTGCGGTCGTCGGTGTCGCGAGTCTCGCGTAGGCGGCGAGCACGGAGTGACCCGCGCAACGTATTGAGACGGCTGCAATTCCGGGCACCCTCGTCGTCTACCAAGCCGGCGAGACCTTCAGAGGCACCCGTCAACTCCCCTACGTGCACCAAGAGCTGGCCTGGTCCGTATGGAACTTTTATTGTGACTTTTTTTTTTACAACTGTTAAATTGTTTTAACCAGCCTTTTTTTTTAAAATTTGTAGTTTTGTGCGCTGCGTCGCACGTTTAAATTCTAAAGCGCCACCATGATCATTCTGTAATTAATTTCTAGTGTCTCTCTCCTTTGATTTCCATCTTGTTGTTATTTTATTAATGTTCTGCATATTTGTCTTTAGCCTGTATCTTTTGTAGTGGTTTTTGCCTATTTTGTTATATAGCTGTTGTTTCCATCGCGCGTATCAGTTTTCCTCGTTTGTTATTTTTGTAATCTCCTGCCTTTGCCCCTGTTTTAATTAAATGCTTGTTTATGTGTAATCAAACTCCGTGTCTGCTCTATGAGTGCGTCAGTCAGGCCCACACATCACTACACGTGCAACCCCGCACGGGTCGACCAACCCGCAAATAAATTCGAAATGTGCCACTTCGAGCCCTTTCAGGCGTCGCAGGCCGAAGCGTAAAGTGGAAGCTTGCGAGTCTGCCGCACGTCGATGTTGGATCGGCGGGGCCTCACCCGAAGTGTGTGACATTATCTGGCGTCCGCGACAGGACGATAATGTCACACACTTCGGGTGAGGCCCCGCCGATCCAACATCGACGTGCGGCAGACTCGCAAGCTTCCACTTTACGCTTCGGCCTGCGACGCCTGAAAGGGCTCGAAGTGGCACATTTCGAATTTATTTGCGGGTTGGTCGACCCGTGCGGGGTTGCACGTGTAGTGATGTGTGGGCCTGACTGACGCACTCATAGAGCAGACACGGAGTTTGATTACACATAAACAAGCATTTAATTAAAACAGGGGCAAAGGCAGGAGATTACAAAAATAACAAATGAGGAAAACTGATACGCGCGATGGAAACAACAGCTATATAACAAAATAGGCAAAAACCACTACAAAAGATACAGGCTAAAGACAAATATGCGGAACATTAATAAAATAACAACAAGATGGAAATCAAAGGAGAGAGACACTAGAAATTAATTACAGAATGATCATGGTGGCGCTTTAGAATTTAAACGTGCGACGCAGCGCACAAAACTACAAATTTTAAAAAAAAAGGCTGGTTAAAACAATTTAACAGTTGTAAAAAAAAAAGTCACAATAAAAGTTCCATACGGACCAGGCCAGCTCTTGGTGCACGTAGGGGAGTTGACGGGTGCCTCTGAAGGTCTCGCCGGCTTGGTAGACGACGAGGGTGCCCGGAATTGCAGCCGTCTCAATACGTTGCGCGGGTCACTCCGTGCTCGCCGCCTACGCGAGACTCGCGACACCGACGACCGCACTTGTGGCTGGTTGTACGTCAACTGCTCTTCCGATGCAGTTCAAACCGCCTCAGGGGCGTACACGTGCTCCCGTCTCATCTGGGAGTAATATTCCCTGTTTAGATCGCCGGTGCCCCTTCCGGTACCGGTGCAGGGAAGACAAGCCGGCGCCACGTTGGGTCGTTATAGTCGCCGGATGTCGTCCCCCAACACAAAAGCGCCCTTCCTTGGTAGGTGGGGCCCGCGGATGCTCCGAAAATTGGAGTCGTTTGTGACATAGCCCCCTTCTTAAGAATATTACTCCGTAATATTCTGGAAAATCACAAACGCACAATGTTCGGCAGCTTTCAGTGTTCCGGTCGTCCACCAACGCGTTTCTTTTTTTCGCGCACCATTTCGCTGACGTGGACGACACCGCAGAGAACACCTGACACACCACACTTTCACGGTCACTATACGATGAAAGTCAGAACTTGCGCACAACGTCATGACACCACACATGAAAAGACAATGACAAAAATACTCCACACTTCAGGAGCAAGACAGGTAAGCATTCCTTGATGCCACATATAAAAAAAAAACTACACGCTTTAAGCGGTATTGAAAAATCACTTACTCACACGCAGCTTCCGACAAGGATGGATGAAAAATTATTCGGCATGATCGCCTGCGCGCAGTTCCTGAACTTACTGTCCACTAAAGCGCTCTATTTTAAAATAATAATAAAAAGGAAAGTCTTCAATAACATAGCGTCATGTTTATCACACATGCGTGCCGTGATACACTTCGATTTTATGACCAACCAGTCTCTCAAAATGAAAAGCCGAACTAATAAAATAACAAAATCCCTAAAACAAGGCTTCCCTAACAGAACGGGTAATAGGTTGAAACAAGAGAACATCGTCTACAACACACAGTCGACAAAAGCAAACCAAAAGATTAACTAAGCTATTAGTCCTCCCATTCATGGAATGCTCCTAAAATCGAAAAACATAAATAAACATTGTTTCAACCAACAAGTCATTTGCCTTTAAGGTTACCTTTGAGTTCCTATGTACGTAACCTTTATACGTGCTCGAGGTGGTCGCGCTCTTGGGGGAGCCGTTCGAAACAAACGGGGCAGAGAAAAGCGTGTACGGCCGCTACACGGACGCCTGTTTCCCGTTAGTCTACCCCATGGCAGCAAGCCATCGTCAACACCGCGTTCTATGGAAATGGGCTTCGCAACCGCGTCGCGTCGTCTAGGCATAATGCGCTCCTTCCCCGTGCATTCCGCTCCTCGAACACAAGAATGGAGTGGTGGGGGTTGGCTCCTCCGAGCTGCAGGTACAATCGCCTGCCCCACCCCCCTACCCTTCGGGCGGTCTGGGGCATGGGGACGGGCTCGCCTCACGAATGTCACCACGCGCAAAGGAATCTTTCGTTGCGTTGTGTCACGTTTGGGGCCTCTCATTTGCTTGAGTTTTCTTACAGCCTTGGCTGCTTTCTGTACTTTTCGGCGTCTTTTTCGTTTGGCACATTTCCTTGTGCACTTTTTTGGAGCGTCTGCTTCCATCAAATCTTGAGCATAACTACTCTGGTTCGTCTGAATTGATACACTGTGAACACAGTCGGGATTATTTCTTCTTGAATCAATGTTATCCTCACTTGAGGACAGCTTAACCGGCTCCTGAACAATGCAAATGGATTCCTCAGGGCTGCGCCGCTCGCACCTGAAAGAACTATCTACAATTGTACCGTCCAGTCCACAATGCACTTCAGCACATGGCTCTGACCCAATGTAATTACAGGGGTTCTCGCCTGCCGATCTGGTAGTACTGCGGACTTCAGTGTAAGCTGCCATAGAGACGAACATACATGGTGGCTGTGGCGAGTCACCAGCAGAGGGTTTTTCTGTACCATTCGAACCCTGCCGGCACAGCTCCTCGTCACCATGTCTCCAGCTTTTATTGGCCACTTTTGCCACAAAAGCGCTTTCTACAGCTAACAAATTAGGTTCAGGAATGAACCTACTGTCCGCCTCCAAAGTACTACCAGCCTGCCCGGCCTTCGGCGGCTCTACACATTCGGGCTCTTTGCATCTTTTATGCATTAAATCAAAAGCCTCAAACTCGCGCCGCCTACTTTGAATCTTCAGGCGCAGTTTCTCAACGTACTCATGGTACGACTGTGCCAACTTGTTCGGGGCATGGACGGTCGCACTATTGGAAATTCCAGAGCCTGAGCAGGGGTCCGACTGCGTAGTGAGCGGTCCTAATTTCAAGCGCTCTTTCGCTTCTTCTATTCTGAGTCTGGACCGCTCTTTTTCACGTTCCATCTCAAGTTGCATATTTTGCATGTACCTAGTGCGTTCGGCATCGCGCTCCTCTTTCAGTCTATTTCGTTCTTTTTCAACGAAATTATATAACTCCTTGCCTACAAAGCCAAAGGCTTTGCCCTGTTCAATTAGCTTCTCAAACTCCGTGTCGTCCATTGCTATAAACAGTTGTCAACCAACAAAGCAATAAAAGGACGTCTACATACTGCACGCTCAGAGTTACGTCAGTCTCCCAGACACCACGACGTGGTCGGCCAGTCCTGTCGCGCGGACGCCAGATAAAGTCACACACTTCGGGTGAGGCCCCGCCGATCCAACATCGACGTGCGGCAGACTCGCAAGCTTCCACTTTACGCTTCGGCCTGCGACGCCTGAAAGGGCTCGAAGTGGCACATTTCGAATTTATTTGCGGGTTGGTCGACCCGTGCGGGGTTGCACGTGTAGTGATGTGTGGGCCTGACTGACGCACTCATAGAGCAGACACGGAGTTTGATTACACATAAACAAGCATTTAATTAAAACAGGGGCAAAGGCAGGAGATTACAAAAATAACAAATGAGGAAAACTGATACGCGCGATGGAAACAACAGCTATATAACAAAATAGGCAAAAACCACTACAAAAGATACAGGCTAAAGACAAATATGCGGAACATTAATAAAATAACAACAAGATGGAAATCAAAGGAGAGAGACACTAGAAATTAATTACAGAATGATCATGGTGGCGCTTTAGAATTTAAACGTGCGACGCAGCGCACAAAACTACAAATTTTAAAAAAAAAGGCTGGTTAAAACAATTTAACAGTTGTAAAAAAAAAAGTCACAATAAAAGTTCCATACGGACCAGGCCAGCTCTTGGTGCACGTAGGGGAGTTGACGGGTGCCTCTGAAGGTCTCGCCGGCTTGGTAGACGACGAGGGTGCCCGGAATTGCAGCCGTCTCAATACGTTGCGCGGGTCACTCCGTGCTCGCCGCCTACGCGAGACTCGCGACACCGACGACCGCACTTGTTGCTGGTTGTACGTCAACTGCTCTTCCGATGCAGTTCAAACCGCCTCAGGGGCGTACACGTGCTCCCGTCTCATCTGGGAGTAATATTCCCTGTTTAGATCGCCGGTGCCCCTTCCGGTACCGGTGCAGGGAAGACAAGCCGGCGCCACGTTGGGTCGTTATAGTCGCCGGATGTCGTCCCCCAACACAAAAGCGCCCTTCCTTGGTAGGTGGGGCCCGCGGATGCTCCGAAAATTGGAGTCGTTTGTGACAATTACCAAACGTGCTGACTAAATATTTGTATACTGCAGCCTAATCGATGGCTGGCTCATGCATATTGTCACGTAAGAGTGAGGGTACCCCGAAGACAGGAGACCGGGAGGTTAGTAGAAATAGAAGGAGATCCGTTTATTTGGCGGACTTACACCCACTAAAGGAAAACAGACACACCGGCTTAGCGGGAGGCGAACAGCGCATTCGACGGCCGTCGGGTAACAGAAAATGTCCCACTGGAACGCAAGGCGCGTTCGACGGCCGTCGGGTAACAGAAATGTCCCACTGGAACGCAAGGCGCGTTCGACGGCCGTCGGGTAACAGAAATGTCCCACTGGAACGCAAGGCGCGTTCACCATCCGAGATACAGTCGCCGTAGCGTCTGGCGCTATCTCGTTATCAACGAATGGTCGACGTGCGGGCCATGATCTTCGCAGATGAGTCGCGGTGCATCCTGGACCACGATAAGGCCACGTGCCGGTGGTATCGGCATGCGCAACACTATCCGCAGTACGCCTCGCGGCAATATTTAGTTTACTCTTTCAATGTGGAAGGCTTTGATAATTTCTCAGCCAATCTGCTTTTTGTGCCTGGGAAATATCATATTGTTCGTAAAATGAAGGGCACACCAGCATTCATGAAAATGGTCAGCTAGGAGAGCGTCTGTGGCTTTCGGTGACACAAAACGTCACTTCCCTCACTTGGTTCATATGAGTGGATTGTATCCTGTAATAACTAGGTCGTTTTTTTTATACACAGAAGTATAACATTCTGTTGCATCATTTCATGATGCATGCCTCCTTCGCACGTGATGGTCTTCTTTTTGGTCACAAATGCAAGCAGTGAGGGAAGCCACTGCTAGCACTGGGATGTCCCCGTAAATTGAATTTTCAGTTCACACTGCATTTGCAAAGTCACTGAGGCAATTGAATGGCCGGTACCCATAAAATAAAATGAGTGAGAGACAAACCTGCGCCGCATATCAGCACCGTCTGGCCAATTTGGAGGTGCGCTCGGCGACAGGCGTGAACCGCCACCGACAGAGGCTCCAAAAGAGCAGCCTCCTCGAAAGACACGTGGTCGGGCAACCTGCATAAAAATGAAAGCTTAGGTCCTCCTCATGTTCAATTACATTAAAGGGGCCCTGCAATACTTTTTGAGCAAGGTCAGAAAACGCTGATGATCGGTAGTAGAGGCTTCCGAAAACATGTGAGCCAAATATTATAGCACAGCCTGCGGCTTGGAATTCACAATAAATTACCAAGGTCAGCTAAAAATTGCTTTCTCTTCTCTCGACAAATGGCGGAATATGCCCAAAAAATCACCCATGAATCACCAATCTATCAGCCATTGGCTGATTTGAACACGGCACGCTCTCTAGTTACAGAGATCGCCGCAAAAGGCCACAGCTTGTCCACGCGCGCGATCACACCGAAAAAGCGGCGCATTCGAAGAAAAAAAAAGAAAGAAAAAAAGTGCTCAATAACACGAGACGCGTGCGACGTTTTTCTGTGGCCCTGCCATCCCTCTCTGCTTAGCTTCCAGCGCTTTCGTCGTAACAAGAGAAGAGAGAATGCAATTGCAGCATGCGACAAACCTTTGTAACTCCACTTCCAATGGACGGATTCCTAAAATTTTTGTGGCGTTGAATTCCTGAGGCAATAAGCTTTTCCAGTAAATTCATTTTGTGGTTACTGGAAAAAGTGTTTCAGGGCCCCTTTAATGTGCATGAAATCACCATATGGAATAGGTACAGAATACAGAATCGATGTATACTATGGTACATAAAATCGATGTACAGAGTACATACTGAATACAGAATAGGTGCAGAATATAGAATCACTGCATGTTGTGCATAAAAGCATCATAAAATCACATCTGTGAAAGGAGTGGTCTTTTCTTAATTTGCAAGAGCAGAACGCTTACAAAATGCACAAACCCATGTGCACTGCTGCTCAGAACAGGGTCGTAGGCCAGGATATCATAGCGATGCCTTTTCCGATGCTAAGACCATGTCCTGCTTTTCGCAATTTGCCACTGTTCAGAGTGACATGTCACTCTGCCCATGACGTCAATGGGATCAGTTAACTGTGAGCAGTGGATGAGAAGCCCAGCACAGAGTTGAGCTCAATGCGTTGCTAGAAAATACCAGCTCTAAAGTCTACAGTTGATGATATGCTTAAAGCCACAATACAATGGAAGTTCACTCTGACCTATTTCATAAATAATCAGCATATACTATTAACCAGATCTTGACAAAGCTATAGGCATGTGAAGTGTTAATTTCATAATGAACAGTCTAATGAACAAAAAGTGGACAAACCAGGCGCACCTGGCAGGCAGCAGATAAGACATGGGGTGACAGAGCACGGTTTTAAATATCTCTCAGCGCGCCACAGGCTACTGCCTCAGTTGAAAGTAGATCAATCTTGCAGGTCACACCAAAAAGTCGAGCATTCACTATCATGCGTCGCTTCTTGGCAAGTGGTGACAACGGCATTATTTTTTTCAGCATAAAAAAATGTCTGGTATTGCCAACTTCTTGCAAATCATTCTCAGCCAAGTAAATGTAAAATTTTGCACAGAAGCTACTCTACGTCTAATTAACTGCTCTATCTAAAGCTACAGTTGTTTACACAGTTCATATTTTCACTGAAAGTGTGTTTCGAGATAAACATTGCACAAAATTAAGTAGGTGCTAACTGCTCAAGAGGGAGAACAGAACTGGCGTCAAGTGATACGGAGAGAGAGAAACAATGTGGAATATTATCACCACCACAGTTAAAATGTAAAACCATCTCCCTAGCTTACTCGTATGTAAGCGTCATAAACATACAGTATTCTATTTCTAAAGTATCCTAAAAATTCTTGATAATTATTTTTTTCATTAACTATACCACCACACTACTATACATCTTGAAGTCCTTACCATATTACTTTTATCAACGAATTGATCATTACCACAAAGATAGTTTTTCAAAATGGTTTATATCATGTATGTAATGTGAATGTAACAACATTTCAGCTGATATTATGTCCATTGTGAATGACAATAAGTTTTGTAAAGCGTTAGCTAACGTTGTACAGCAACCAGCATTTGTATGAACTAATGTTATCTGTGTGTTTATATCGTACTTTATTAGTTCTACACTAGTCAATCTCACGATGCCATTTCAGAAAGTACCCACAGTCTTGTTAACATGCTGTATTTTATCACCCAAGTAATATTATGTAATAAGCATTTTCATTACTTTTATTTTAGTACTTTACCTTTCTTTGTACAGCATACTTGACATACTCAGCTAGCACAGTATGATTAGCAAATACTGCACTAATTTCAGATGATGTTGCCATTGTTATTTATTGCTCTTTTTTAACTATTGCTTCCGTAACCCACCCTCTTCTGTGGTACCGAGAGGCCCCGAAACTAAAATTAAATCATCAGTAAAAAATAAACCGGGAGTGGGCAACTATAGGGAACACTAGCAAGTAGTCGCAACTCAACTGTCCCGCATTATTATTGAAGGAACATTCAAGTGTTTTGCATTATTACTAAAAGAACATTCTCAAATTTACTGTTTTTCTTGGACGAAAACAGATTGAGAGAAAGTTGATAATGCCGCTAAGAGCCCGTCATAACAGATGAGTCACGCAGACAGGTGATTGCGCTGCCTTCTTCACTTGCATCTCATGTTTTCTCGCCTTAGGTTTGTGGTCGAAAAAAAAAAAAGAAACGTTCAATTTGTCTGTGCCACTTGAGCCAGTTCACGAGTTGCTGCACATTGCCATTAGTTTTAGCGAACCAGCAATCGTAACCTCCAAACCACGCCATTCCTTTCAAAAGGTGCAGGAGAGGTGCAGCAGTGCACGTGTATAATAGCAGCTGAGAAGACGATGCAGCATAAGGAATAGCTGCCATACCAGCATCTACTAACGTGGTGCGTTTTGCCACCTGGCAGTGTTAGGTGGTCGATGTAAATAAAGCGAACAAGAATAAGGCCCGCACCATGTTGGCACCTCGTCATTCGTTTTTAGTGCCGCACTGCACCTTCATTACTAAACTTGCGCTGCACGATTTCTGAACTTCTATTGTACCTTCGTGACCTGGTTCCAACTGGTGCAGGTGAATCGAACATACCTCAAGTTTCTTGAGGTCCACCAGGAAGTTCAGATCACTGTATGGCATGCTCTCAGTTTTATGGCATTGTAGTGGGAAACGATATCATGGTACTGTGGCAGCCTAAATATATGAGAAAGAGAACTAGATGTGCAGATTACTAGATGTACTCAGACAGCCTTAAAGGGACTATGACATCCACTTAGCAATTATAATCCGTGTTATGCAAGTTGATCCTTGTGGATTCGCATACCAAGTGGAAAAATTGTAGTGCATTTGGTCGAACACCTCATTCACAACTGAATATCTTCATAAATATGCAAGAACCCTGAGAGTCGAACAACACTGGCACATCTGAAAACCGTGATGGAAAAGGCTGCTCGCTGCACGAGCATCTGCACTCCGGGAAAGATTGAGTTCCAGTGTCAGCTGCGCGTGCAGTGTAGCTATTCAAGCTTTCCTCAGAATGGCATTGAAACTGAACAACCTCGTGCAGCTGAAACTTCAGTAAAGATGATGGCTCTGCTCAACGCAGCACATGACATCACACAAGCTACGGCAAAATGTTGGCGGTGGATGGAGTTTATAGCCGGCGACTTCTAGGGCTAGTTTTGCACTAGAGTTTTCTTTTATCGTCCACATAATTCACATATGCAGAGGCACAAAACACCCCCTACGTAAAGAAAATATCTGCTGCTTTCCCACTAATGTTTAAAATTTGCAAGCTTATATAATTCTAACAGTCTAAAAATTAGAAATAAGCACCTCAGGCCTTCAAGGAAAAAGGCTTTGCTATTAGACAAATGTTTGAAACAAAGCACATGCACGGTAGACCGCGATGCTTCTCAACTGATACAGAGAGCTTTGTGCTGAAGGCACATATAGCAAAGAAGCAGTTGGCAATTTGCGATTTCTTTAAAAGGTCTGATCAGCAATAAATGGCTGACAAACTTGTGGGCCATACACCTTTGCTTTCTCTTCATTGCGTGCACTTGAGGTTTAAAAACACTAAAAATTTTAAATGGGATAAAATTAATGCCTAGTCAGAATGTGCAGTGTCATCTCGCCCAAAGTCATCTATCTGAGCACTTCTTATAATTCAAACTTCTTAATGATTCAAACGAAATTCAGAGGTCCCTTTGAGTTTGAATTAATGAGAGTCGACTGTATGGACCATTTGCCAAGCATGGGCAAATGTATGCTGATGTTTACCACAACCCAGCTGGTCATAGTACACAGTAGCGGGTGTGCAAAATTGGAGCTTGCGCTCAAGTTGTCCAACGAGAGGTAAAGAGTTAACAACTACTGATAAAATTGCATATGGCAAGCACTGACTTGTAGCAGAAGTCAGCAGCATGGGTGTAGAAGCGAGTGAGTGTGCCGTGGTGCGGCGGCGTGGCACAGAAGACGACATCAGGGCAGAGGTTGTACCGGCCTTCCTTGCAGAAGCTGCAGCAGCGGCACGGCACGCCAGGCTCAATCGCCACACGGTCACCTGAAGGGTGGTCGGGCAATTATCAATGCAACATGCATGGCTGACCGCACGAAAGTCTTGTGAAGTCATAGAACGAGGATGCCATTAGAGCTAATGATGAAGAAAAAAAAAGCAAAGGAAACTGTGGAAGTAAGTTGGGCTGTTAATAATAAAACTCTTTATTGAGTGGACTAATGTCCACAACATGAAAAGTAAAAGACCAAGCCATACACACTGTACAATGATAGTGGCGATTATCAGTGGAGTGCGCCCGTCTTTTACCCACCAGTGATCGAACCTTCCAGCGTTATCGCTCATACTCTTGTATGCTCCTGAATCAACTAATCTAATTGCACCCCACCCGTAATTTTAATAAATTTCACACAATCCTAAAGCTTTACAAACATGACTGTGCGGCCTGTGCCAAAAGGTTGATTGATCGATTGATATGTAGGGTTTAACGTCCCAAAACCACTATATGATTATGAGAGACGCCGTAGTGGAGGGCTCCGGAAATTTAGACCACCTGGGGTTCTTTAACGTGCACCCAAATCTGAGCACACGGGCCTACAACATTCCCGCCTCCATCGGAAATGCAGCCGCCGCAGCCGGGATTCGAACCCGTGCCTTGCGGGTCAGCAGCCGAGTACCTTAGCCACTAGACCACCGCGGCGGGGCAACTGTGCCAAAAGGTGCTCAACAGTTTTTGTCAGTGAAACCCAGTCACATCAAAATGAAGAAACGAGCGCATGGAAATACGTTATGCCAGTTCCAGTGACATACCCCCCCCAGTTAAACAATTTTTTCCACTTCTAGTCCTGATCATAATCAGAAATTCTGCGTTGTTTCTATAACCAAATCTATTGCACATAAATATATTGACAGAGAATAAAGTTGTAAGACATAACATTTCTGTTGTCTGCCCAGCTCAGATTCATCAAGTTTATGCCACTGTCACTGCCTTCCCATGACTGTCTTAAAGCATGACCCAGTAGAAGCAATTGTGAGTCATGACACCAAATTTTATCTGTGCTTCAACGTGAGCACTTCCTTTAGTCGAGGAAGTCCAAGCAATGTCAGAATCATATTGTTGGCTGACTGATACCATAAGAGCCACCACCAAACTTACGCTTCTGCCTAGGTTCAATTTCTCCGCTAAGTACCCTTTCTACATTTTGTGAAATTTGCAGAAGTAATTTACCAATTTGTTGTACACGTGCTTCGAAGTTGTGGGTTATTTCACTCTCGCACTTCCGATCGCTAGCTTCCGAGTTAATTCAGTTGGTAGGGTGACCACCTCGAAAGGATAATAGTAACGAGTTCGAGTGCCAAACCAGGACGAACCGGAACAGCGAAGCTGTTCTCGGTGTAGCCATTCATGTCCGGGATTTGCGGTAACGCTTGTGGGCTTGTGGGTGAGTAAGCATCACAGACATTGGGTAGATCCCACTACTCAGCACTGGTTCACTAAAAATGATAGCAGCAGTTAGCCGAACAGTAGGTTGTGCGCCATAGAAGTCCGTGCGGCCTATCGGAAGACTATCATCATCACACATGCATATGTGCCACAGAAAGGGGGCAGGTCTCGCTACACATCATCATCAGCCTGACTAGGCCCACTGCAGGACAAAGCCCTCTCCCATAATTCGCCAGTCGACTCGGTCCTGTGCTTGCTGCGCACAACTTTCACTAAAAAGGAAGAACGCAGCGGTTGGCACAACAAATAGCCTGCGTACTGCCACAATCACACCACTACCACGTTATGCTGTGTGGTTATAAAAGATGGTGACTGTATTGCCACCCCAAAGCTTAGCAAAAGTGTTTAATAAAGAGAGAAAAAAGTGTAAATTTATGGGCTTGTTTTCTTTGTCAGGCACAATATTAATGAGAACGAACACATAATAATGCCTTGGCATTATTGTCTGTTAGTTCTCATTATTAAGAGAAGTGATACAACATATCGGAGACCTTAAGACCCTTCCTTGTGAAAATGTGCATGTGAGTGATATGGTCAATATGCAACAAAACTGTGCCACCACTTCAAAGCTTAACAAAGAGTGTTCGATGAAGAGAAAGTGATACAACAAGTCTGAAACTCGCACGACGCGGAAACACGTTAGTCCGATCAAAGGAATGCCACCAGCTTGACTGTTTCATCCATGTCTCGAAGGCACAACCGGTTGAATTATTTCATAAACTAACAAGCTTTCCTTTCCGAAACATTTATACAGATTTCCTTGAAGCTTCACGCCACAAAACTGTGGATGTCACTTTTTCCTTCTATAAGCCCGACGACACCGACTTTATTTACAACAGGCAACGTGGCTCACCTGGCTTTAGGTGCTTCACATTCTTGCCAGCTTTCACCACAGTACCACTGGATTCATGGCCGAGGACCATCGGCTCCCGCACGACGAAGTTTCCAATGGCACCGTGGGTCCAGTAGTGCACGTCCGAGCCACAGATGCCGACCGAATGCATCTGTATTTGGACATCTGGAGCAGGACATGCCGCAGTTAAGTTTGCAATCAATTTGTTTCATTGTTTTTTATTTTTTTACGTGCATAATGGGATGCACTTGATCCAATTACTGTAGCGCAGTCAACACTTGAAAACTTTTTAGAAAGTATTGAAAATCTGATCTCGGTGCTTCTAAGTTGCTTGTGCACGGAAGAAGGCATT
This sequence comes from Rhipicephalus microplus, assembly GCF_013339725.1. Classification (NCBI taxonomy): domain Eukaryota; kingdom Metazoa; phylum Arthropoda; class Arachnida; order Ixodida; family Ixodidae; genus Rhipicephalus; species Rhipicephalus microplus. The sequence goes on along the minus strand of NC_051167.1, from coordinate 129,712,398 downwards.
CACAATCAAATGGTTATTTTTTCCTTCATTATTTTGGTTCTATAAGCAATGTATTTATATGCTTGCATATTATTGCACACATTATAAATCCCCATGTTCCCGACACTTGCATGTGATAATGTCTTTCACTCTTGCGTGCTTTTTATTATTGTGTACTCTTTGTTGTATTGGCATTGCACTACCTTGCACAATGTTTGTGCTTTTTCCACACCTTTAGTACCCTCAAAGAGGGTCGACAATGTTTTGCTAATAAATAGATATATAAAATATACTAATGTCAATTTTTGCATCAATTGAAGGTGGCAAAAGCCATTTAATACAATGCTAATTAAAATCAACAGATAATGAAGCCATAGAAGGTACAGGAAACACTAATTGTGCTGGAGCTCAGTTGATGCGGCACTAACACTTCCATATTTGCATGCACATAAATACCCGATCGAGCGGACAAGAAGACCGCCATCACCACAGCTCAGATACCAAGAGAAAGTTACACGACAGATAACAAGTAATCGAAGCATTTTATATCTGAAGAAATGCTTCCACATGCATCAGTCAACAGTCTATTAACCTACAAACCAGTGAAGTAGCTTATTATGACAAGTTTTCGGCACTTGGAATAGGCCAGCTATAGACACGCACACACTTGGCATGACCGTGGTCTTTCCGCCTCAGTTGGTTCCTCTCAGCTTTGTGAACCTCATGCGCAAGAAGTAGCTTTTGTTTTATATTATTGCTGCAGTTTTTAGCTTTAAGGTGATAGCTGTTCTTCAGTTGTAAAGTGGTGGTTTCATGCACTGCACTTCCTTGCTTCTGTTGGCTTTTGGTGAAAAATAAAACCTGGCCATTTTCAGAAACTTTAGTCTGAATTAGTGAGCGCTCATCTTATCAACGCCATCTTGTGCATCTTGTCGGTTTTGCGCTCCCAAATACCGGCCTTCGTGGCAACAATCTGTTTGCTACGTCTTCTTTCGTGCTGCTCTTTCTTTAACAGCGTGCAATTCGCTATCATGTGCGGTGCTGTTAAATACATAAACGTGCTGAGTGAAATGACAGTAATTTCTGGTATGTGCAAGCATGAAATCTTTTACAGATTGTATATTAGTAGATACTTACAATATTTTTTTACATCGTTTGAACTATGCACTCAATGTGACTTGTCAAGGCCCAGCAAGAAGGTCAAAAATGGTGTAACCTTGCATCTGATTATTAACTTTAGTGTTCATGCACACAGTATAGGCAACTATATTACTTTTGTCACAATTAATTCACAAGTATTCAGTAGCCGAGAAAGCATCACTGATATCTCACACCAAAGCCATGTTATCATTACAGTAGTGATTGATACCGTGTACCAATTTAGCTTGCAGTCCCTGCTTTTCTGGTGGTACTGGTTATCGAGGACTGGTACTGGTTAACCAGAGGTTAGCGAGGAATTCACCAATCCATGCCGATCCGATCATGCCAGTGTCATTTAATTTATCCATCCAGATAAATATACCTGCCACTTTAGCAATGCAAGTGTTACATTCGCACATAAATGAGCTTGAAAGCTTTGAAAGCAGACAACATAAGCTCTAAGGCGTTACACGCAGCATAGTGCGTCACATAATTGTTGGGGTTTTAACGTTTCAAAATCACGACACACTCGTGAAGTACGCTGTAGTGGAGGGCTCCGGAAATTCTGACCAATCGGGATTCCTTAACGGGCACCAAAATCTGGGCACACGGGCCTCAATCGTTTTCGCCACATCGAAAATGCGGCGGCCGGGATTCGATCCCGCGACCTTCAGGTCAGCAGTCGAGCGCCGAAGTGCATAAACTCCGCAGGGCGTACACGTAGCAAGCCTTTAAGTACCATTATCGCCAGGTTCCGGTATGGGTCGCTGTTCCTGAAATCGAGCAAGGCCACAAATTAGTGCGAGAATCCACAAATCCGCGACCGCGAGAATGACACGCCATGCGTTTTCAAGGAGGCGCGCGTAAACTAATTGCAATGCTTAACACGTACGTACCAAACGAATGTCGTTCTTCTTGTAAAGCACAGCGGAGAGGTTGTCGATTGTCCCACCAGCCATTGCAAACAAAATGACGTGTTTTCGAATGCTGCAACTGAGACAACTCCTCTGGTGCGCTCCGTAAAACGAGTTAACCGGTCAGCTTCAGTTCCAGTACACTCTAGCTTCAATACACGTAGCGTGGAACAGTTTGTCTAAACGGTTTAACCGCTTAACTGCGTTGGCCGCCGAGCGCGGATCATTCCAGAGTGCAACGCCAAGGCCGCTTTTGCAGCCGGCACCAACTCGGGCGGCTCGCATCTTCGATGAAAACACGAGGAAAACATTCCGCTGGCGATAAGATGCAAGGTGTAAGATGCTCGCGCAGTTCACATGGACGGGCAAACCACAGGCTGTTTGTTTTGGTTTCGTTTTCGTAGGTTGAGCAAGAATGCCGCTAGAGGACGCGAATGCCCTGAAAAATGAAAAATTTTTATTCAGAAAGGCAAATTGAAATAGCCACTAAACAAATTGAGAAAGTAATCACTGAGGATAATAAAACAGTGTGGACATACACGAATCTAATTAGACTGTTTGAGCTAGAGCTTGCTAAGGCACGTGACAAGTCACCCCGGAAAAGAAGACACAAACCCAAAAGTTGGTGGGATGAGGAAGTTAAGAGAGCCATAGCAAAACGCCAAGAAGCCTCTAGGGCACACAGAAATGCTAAGCAGCGGGATGAACCGACAGATGATGTTGAAAGAAAATGGGAAATCTTTCTAAGCTGTAGAAGGGATGCATCCCTTCTGATCAATGAAAAGATTAGAAGAAAGGGAGCCCAGTGGCTGGCAGAATTGCATAAATAAGATAGAAAGGCAGCTGCGAAATTTCGGCACCATCTAAACTCCCTAAGAAATGAGACAAGCCTAGAGCAGAAGTTTATAACTACAGATCAAGGTGCTAGGATAGAAGGGGACGAAGCTATTGATATAATAAGAACAAGGGTGACAGAAAAATTTCAACACAGAAGTGCTTTATGCACCACAATAGACAAGAATGAATCAAGTGGCGCAACGGCTCCATTTCCACAACAAGAGTGGGAAAGGGCTGAGAAAAGGGTTCCTAGTGTTACATCAACGGGCCCAGATGGCATTCCAATTAGGCTGATAAAGACATTGGTTCAGAAGTCTAAAGAGACTTTGAGAAAGGCAGTGAGCAGAACAATAATCGATGGAGAAGTTCCCGATGGATGGAAACTTAGCAGGATGAGCATGATCAATAAAGGAAGCTGACATAAACAACTACCGTCCTATAACAGTGACATCAGTGGTCTACAGGCTGGCGATACAGATTATAAAGACTGCAGGCATGGATAGAGGATGAGGGGGTGCTGGGGGAACTGCAGAATGGGTTTCGGAAACACAGGAAGTTGGAAGACAATCTGTTCTCACTGACGCAGTGCATCGAAATAGCAGAAAAGGAACACAGGCCCCTATGGCTAGCATTTTTGGATATCAAGGGAGCGTACGATAGCGTGGTTCAAGAGGAATTGTGGGGAATACTGGACACACTAGGCATGGAAGATGTAGTCACTAATTTTTTAAAGGAGATCTATAAAAGTAACAAGGTAGTTATAAAGTGGAAAAAACAGGTATCTAAGCCCACATAGGTGAAACGGGGGCTTAGGCAGGGGTGTAATTCTCTGTCACCCTTGTTATTCATGATGTACCTACAAGGATTAGAGGCCAAATTAGAGGGAAGTGGACTGGGCTTCAACCTCTCTTTCGTCAAACAAGGAAAACTCATTGAACAGGCACTACCAGCATTGATGTACGCAGATGATATAGTGCTAATGGCCGACAACAAGGAAGATTCGCAGAGATTGGTGGACATCTGCGGTATTGAGGGAGATAGGTTAGATTTCAGATTCAGTAAGAAAAAATCAGCAGTCATGATTTTTAATGACAATGAAGGTAGTGAGCTTAGAATACAGGAGGTCACGCTAGAGATAACAGATAGTAGTAGTAGTAGTAGTAGTAGTAGTAGTAGTAGTAGTAGTAGTAGTAGTAGTAGTAGTAGTAGTACTTTATTTACAGTAAGCCGGATACAGAGCTCACTGCAGGGGCAAAGGGCTAAAGGCGAATAGCCTGACAAAGGCCCTTGTCCCTCCGCAGTCCGTGACAGTGCAAAGCTTAAACATCAGCACTGGCAAACAATATATATATTCAATACATTGATTTCAAGCAACCTGCAATTTTACACACAAATATCTGGGCGTATGGATAAATACAAATATCTGGGCGTATGGATAAACAATGGGGCCGAGTACCTAAGGGAACACGATATATACGTGTCGACTAAAGGTAACAGGAATGCAGCGGTAATGAAAAACGGCACTGTGGAATTACAATAGGTATGATGTTGTGAGAGGAATATGGAAAGGGGTCATGGTGCCTGGTCTGACGTTCGGCAATGCGGTCTTGTGCATGAGATCAGAAGTTCAAGCAAGATTAGAAATAAAGCAACGTGGAATAGGTAGGCTTGCTTTAGGAGCTCACGGGAATACACCTAATCAGGGAGTACAAGGTGATATGGGATGGGCATCATTTGAGGGCAGGGAAGCTAGCAGCAAGATAAAATTTGAGAAGCGATTGAGAGAAATGGGGGAGGAGCGTTGGGCTTGGAAGGTTTTCGGCTACTTGTACATCAAGAATGTCGATACAAAATGGAGGAAGCGAACCAGGAAATTGACTGGTAAATACTTAGAAAACAGCAGGTGGCCAAACCAAAAAGAACTATCGGTTAAGAAGAAAATGAAGGAAACCGAGACTGACATGTGGAGAATTGGCATTTAAGCAGGAAATCGCCAAAGAAAGGATCTATGATAATACTCGGGGTAGTTCTCTACTGTTTGAGGCCAGAACGGGAGTATTGCGAACCAAGACATATCGGGCCGAATACGAAGGGGTAAACACAGTATGCAGTGCGTGTGGAGAGGAAGAAGAAACTGCGGAACACTTGATAATGTTCTGTAAACAGGATGATGGCGCAGAGTTTTTCAAAGCACTGGGGTTTAAGGACAGGGAGGGCAAAATAGATTTTAAGTGGGTCGACCTAACTAAAAGGAGGTTATCTGATTGGTGGCTAAAGTCAAGGCACGAGTGAAAATTAGACCCTTCACTCAATCCTCAACCTCACTACTTAAAGGAAAAAAAAAATATAAATCTAATAGTTAGTTCACTAAGTATTACGGCTAGGTGGCGTTAGCCGCCGCCCGATCTAAAGGGTGCAGCCACATTCATCCATCCACTCGTGGAAAAAAAAAAAAAAAGTCACAGCTTGACGATAGTTATAGCGCGAGAACAAAACGACGACACAGAGACAAGAAGGACACGAAAGACACGAGCGCTTGTGTCTTTCGTGTCCTTGTCTCTGTGTCGTCGTTTTGTTCTCGCGCTATAACTATCGTCATGCCATACCAACTAGCCCAAGCTTCCACACTTCAAAGTCACAGCTTGGCCGCAAAGGCGAAGCAATCAACGCAATAGCAAGAATTTGGAAGATCACGCGCAGAATGGTAAGCAAATCGAAACGTGCGCTGCGTTTCTCATGCGCAAATAACGCACGAAATGTACCCATAGGTAGCGCTAAGCGGTAGATATAAATAGCTTCTCGTTTGCACAATTAGCGTGTACTAGAACTTTTGCTTCTAGTACACACACATTGTCCTACATTGTGCTTCTAGCACAATGTAGGAAGTGCTTTTCGGTGGCTTCGTGCACTCGCGACCGAGAGGCTCCAAGTTTGAATCCGCACGCCAGAGCCTTTTTCTGAATTTTATTCTTTCTTCCGTTTTATAAATATGTATACGGTGGGTGGTGGTGACGCCGGCGAAAAATCCAGCCGAGAATGTCCATAAGGTTGCTGTCCATATCGCTAAAATTGAGCCAACTGTATGTCCGATCTCCGAACGCAACTCTGCCGACCTGCCACCCCGGCAGATATCGTGCTTATATCCACCGAAACGGCCACCCCGGCAGACGTGGCTTCAAGCAGCCGCCCCGGCAGACGCGGCTTCAAGCGGCTGCCCCCGCTATAGTGTACCATATTCTAGAACACTAAACCCCCGCATACAAGCTTATATATTCATCGAACGAGCTTATTATAATGGTCGCACTGGCAGACATGATTATGAGCTTGTGTATCCACCGTATGGTCGCCCCGGCAGACGTGGTTACGTGCTGATATCCACCGAAACGGCCACCCCGGCAGACGCGGCTTCAAGCAGCCGCCCCGGCAGACGTGGTAACGTGCTTATATCCACTGAACAGCCAACTCGGCAGACGCGGTTTCTAGCGGCCGCCTGGCAGACGTAGTAACAAAGCAGGAATGTCTTGCTGTCGTTTGGGCCATCCGGAAATTCGGACCTTATCTGTACGGACGCCACTTCGCTGCAATTACCGACCACCATGCCCTATGCTGGTTGTCCTCACTGAAGAATTTGTCTGGGCGCCTCGGTCGCTGGATACTCCGTTTGCAAGAGTGCGCATTTGACGTTGTGTACAGGTATGGCAAACAGCATCAGGATGCCGACGCTCTCTCTCTCGCTGCCCTCTGCCACTTTCATCTCCAACCACGCATCCTCAATGCCCCCCAGGTGATCAAGCGGCTTCCTCTTCACTCACGTACGTTATCACCCCTGGCAGTTGCTGGGCCACTATCTTAAATCAGCAGCGCTCAGTTTGCCGCGTGCCAACTGACGACCCCTACTGTAACCGCATCATCGGATACTTGAATGGCTCGCCTTCTCCACCTAATGCCAGACTACGTCGTCAGCTACGGCAGTTCAAGCTAGAGAACAATGTCCTGCAGCGCTATACTCACTATGCGGATGGGCATATGGTGGGTGCCAGTACTTCCCCGTTCGCTGCGAAAAAAAGTTCTCGAAGCATTGCACGACGACCCATAAGCTCGACACTTAGGATTTCAGAAGACCTACAACCGAGTTAGGAGCCGTTTCTTCTGGCATGGTCTTTCTACCTTTGTGGCTAATTATGTCGCTTCTTGCGCACTTTGTCAACGCCGGAAAAGACCTACTTCAGCTCCTGCTGGCTTATAACAACCCATTCCATGTCCCGATACACCTTTTGTCGTTGTCAGAATAGACCTCGTAGGTACACTTCCCGTAACGCCAGCGGGCCACCGCTGGATCGTCACAGCCGTCGACCACCTCACATGATACGCGGAGACCGCTCCTCTACGCACCGGCTCTGCCTCAGACGTTGCTGCCTACTTTTTAGAAGCCATTGTGTTGCGTCATGGTGCATTTCGCACGTTGTTGAAGTGACCGAGGCAAGGTCTTCATGTCCACAATTCTTGATGAAATTCTAAAAACTTGTGGCACAGTTCACAAGACCACATCCGCTTACCACCAGCAGACAAATGGCCTGATAGAGCGATTCCACCGGACTCTAATCGGCATGATATTCATGAACATCGGACCGAACCACGATAACTGGGACAAAATCTTGCCGTTCGTAACGTTTGCACACAACACCGCTGTTCAATAAATCACCGAGTATTCACCTTTCTTCCTCGTCTATGCTCGTGCGCCGACATTCACCATTGACGCCTCTTTCTTCAATGAAATGACAAAAACGTCCGCGATTAAGCCAGAACATTTCGTCTCCAGGCTCGCTGACACACGGCAACGTGCTCAACTCAACACGGAGGCCAGTCAACAAGACCGCAAGCAACGCTATGACAGCTTTCGTCGAGACGTCACCTTCCGTCCTGGAGATGAAGTAGTATACTTTGGACGCCTGTTCGTACACCCGGATTGTGTGAAAAGTTTCAGTCACGCTTTCTCGAACCTTACGTTGTTTGTGAACGAACATCTCCTGTCAATTATCTTGTCACTCCCGTCGAGGGTTCCTCGGACCGTCGTTACCGTGCCTTCGAGATAGTCCACGTTTCACGTCTTAAACTATTTGTTCGCCGTACCTTTCGCGTCTAAGTCTCAACCGGGCCGGCCACTCAAGTGCGCGGGGAAAATAAGTGTGAGCATTATTTATGCGTCCCATCTTTTCATCTGTACATACTCATCATCACCACTCCAGTTTATGCTGTAGGGCACATACTCGAGACAATAAAAGATAGTCTTGAGGGTACTGGACGCCATCTTACATATTGCTACGATACTGAGGATGCGCGTGGAAGAAGAGGAGAACGAGGTTGGCACGAGCAGTGATCGGCCAGATCCCTGGACTCTCGCATTGATCATCTCCTGTAAATAAAGGCATCCATCGCACCGTAACAAGATTGGTGGAAGGTGCGGGGTACAGCGGAGCGATCCAAGTCCAACGATCACGGAAGCGCTACCTCAACAACTACGCCGAAGCCGCCGACTGGCTGGTCTACCACCGCTCTCTATGGATCCGATTGCTGACGGCGACACCACGCACTCTTCGTCTGGCGCTGCGTGGCCCCGGCACATGGTACCACGTAGCTTCTCAGGGAGGGTCGGAGAAGACGTTGACGAATGGCTGAAACACTTCAACCGTGTGAGTAAATACAACTGTTGGGATGCGGCCTCCCGGTTGTCCAACGTCGGATTGTTTCTTCAAGGGACGGCGTTGGTGTGGTTTGAAAACCACGAAGAAACAATAATGACCTGGGAAGCGTTTGAGAAAGAAATAGCGAGCTGCTTCGGGGACCCATTGATGAAGAAGAAGCGCGCTGAGCAAACTTTGATGCAGCGTGCTCAAGTCCCCGGTGAAACATGCACAACGTACATTGAAGAGATTTTGAAATTGTGCAAGTCTGTAGACCCACGCATGAAAGAAGACGACAAGGTAGGGCATCTTCTCAAAGGGGTTGCTGAGGATGTCTACAATTTCCTCATCGGCAAGGACACCTTGGCGTCTGTAGCGGACGTAATACAACAGTGCCGCACGTTTGAGACACTGAAGGCTAGGCGCATCACTCCCAAATTTGGTAGACTTGCCAACGTCACCACCGTTGCAAGTGTCGACGTCCCTCCAACATCCCCCTGTGATCTTGCCTCAATGATCAGGCAAATCGTACGCGAAGAACTTGGACGACGTGATGCTGTCAACCCGCCGAGAGCACCTGCTATCAACACCTCCCCGCCATACGACGCAATGTGTGCTGCCGTTGATGCCACGCTATATGATGTGCCCCAATCAAGAGCACCAGAGCCCCCAACCGACAACTTACATCATCGCCGCAGTTTCCAGAACGCCTCCCGCCAACCACCTACAATGGTGTCTTCGTGGGACGATCATGGGCACATGGCGCCTCGTGGAAGGTTTGGCGACGTGCGTGAGGCCCCTGTGTGCTATAACTGCGGTTTCCGTGGACATGTGGCTCGATTCTGTGGTCAAAGGCGTCGCCCCCAGCAACGCTACTACGAGGGACCATCACCTTCTTCTCGACAAAACCGCTGGCGCGGTGGTATGCGTTCAATGCGGGACGCGTACGATGGGGACGGTTTCCAGCAAACGACCCACAGTGATACACATGTAGGACGCAATTTCCACCGGAATTTACGCAACGACTCGCCTTCCTCCGTGCGAAGCTTGACGCCCCCCACAACACGCCGGTTCCGTTCCCCATCTCCTGGTCGACGCGTCACCTCCCCGCCTCCGGGAAACTAGGTGGTGCGGCCAATGGAGGTGAGGTCGCCGAACATCTGTCACTACATCCGCCTATGCCTCCACCCGTTTTTATGACTCAAAATAGGGTCCCCGTGCTTATTGATGGACTTCCTACGATGGCTTTGATAGACACTGGAGCAGCTGTTTCAGTAATGAGTCTTAACTTCAAATTGCGGCTAGGACATAAAGTGATGTTTCGCTGGGACAGTTGTGCATCATTTCGTGCAGTGAGCGGGGAGACATTGTGCCCGATCGGTGTGTGTGTTGTTAGTGTCACTTTGGGTGACAAGGTCTTCGAGGCTGAATTCGCCGTCCTGACCAGCTCCACCCATGACATCATCATGGGCATCGATTTTCTACGCGAGTGCGGGGCTACTGTACATTGCGGTGCTGGCGAGATTATGCTATCGGCATTTACTGACGATCCTAGGTGTTGTCAAGGATCTATCACCGTCATTGAGGATGTTGTCTTGCCGCCCAACTCGATGAAGACCGTACGCGTTGACGCCTCTGCCTCGGACGCTGGAAAGTTTGATGTTCTTGTGGAGCCCATTCCTCTTAATTGCGCCAAGAAAAATGTGCTCATTCCACATTGTGTTCTGTCGATCAGTGATGGGCGATCGGCCTTATGGGTGTCGAACTATTCAAATGAACCTGTTATGCTACCCGGCGGAATGCGACTCGCCCGCTTCGAACAAAATGTGACTAGTTTCATTGCATCTTTAAGCGACGAGAGAGTAGATCCTATTTGTGCAACGTACCATACAGAAGCCAACTTTCTGAGTATGGTAAACAAGTCGCTAACATCAGAAAAACGTCAAGCTTTGGTCGAAGTCCTTGCGAAGCACGCTACTATATTTGACTTTGCGCAGAAAGAAGAGCAAATAAGTGTACCCGAGTGGCGTACTCGCCATGGGATTGACACAGGATCCGCTCACCCTATCCGGCAGAAACCATACCGTGTCTCATCTGCGGAGCGCAAGGTCATTACTCAACAGGTAGAAGAGATGTTAAAGAAAAGGGTTATTCAAGAGTCGTGTAGCCCTTGGGCTGCCCCTGTGATTCTTGTCCGAAAGAAGGATGGTACATGGCGATTCTGCGTGGATTACAGACGGCTCAACTCTGTTACTAAAAAGGATGTCTACCCGCTTCCCAGGATTGATGATGTCATCGATTGTTTACATTCGGCATCGTACTTCTCATCCGTGGATTTGAGATCTGGTTATTGGCAAATACCCATGCACCCGAATGACAAAGAGAAAACGGCCTTCATAACCCCAGATGGTCTATTTGAATTCAATGTAATGCCGTTTGGCCTATGCAACGCTCCAGCCACGTTTGAGCGCTTCATGGACTCTGTGTTACGTGGACTAAAGTGGGAAGTTTGTCTTTGCTACCTGGATGACATTATAATATTTGGCCGTACATTCGATGAACACAACCATCGTCTAGACATTGTTCTCACCTGCCTTGAGAGAGCTAAGCTCACCCTGAACTCTAAGAAGTGTCACTTTGGCAGCCGCGAGACTCTCGTTCTCGGTCACCTGGTGGACAAGCATGGCGTTCGACCCGACCCCCAGAAAGTCGCAGCAGTCAGCAGCTTCAAACAACCTCAGTCGGTACGAGAGTTGCGAAGCTTTTTGGGCCTATGCTCGTACTTCCGTCGCTTCGTGCCCAGGTTCGCCGACCTCGCTTACCCTTTGACGTCCCTACTCAACAGGAACGCTCCTTTTCGGTGGTCAGCGGAATGCGAGTCGTCTTTTTCGCAACTCAAGTTTGCTCTTACGTCAGGGCCCGTACTTCGCCACTATGACCCATCTGCTGCCACAGAAGTTCATACCGACGCCAGTGGTGTAGGTATTGGCGCCGTATTGGTCCAACGCCATGGAGCTGCTGAACACGTCGTTGCCTATGCCAGTCGCTGTTTAAGTAGGCCGGAGCGAAACTATACTGTCACAGAGCAGGAATGTCTCGCGGTCATATTCGCCGTGCACAAGTTTCGCCCTTATATCTATGGCCGCCGATTCTCGATTGTCACGGACCACCATTCTTTATGTTGGCTCACTGGACTACGGGACCCATCCGGTCGTCTTGCTCGTTGGGCATTACGATTGCAAGAACACGACTTTGAAGTCTGCTACAAGAGCGGTCGTCGTCATGCCGACGCTGATTGCCTTTCACGACTTCCCCTTCCGACAACCGAGTGTGACGCTGACAACTTTGATGAATATTTGGCTGTAGTGGATACTCCGTTCCCCGACCTAACAACTTTTCGAGCAGAGCAACGCAATGACAACAACCTCGCTTCTTTCTCTATTTCCGGAACGAACGGTCAACGTGGTTTCGTCGTAAAGGATGGCGTTCTCTACAAAAAGAATTATTCCGGCGTAGGCCCTCGCCTACTTCTAGTTGTGCCTACAAGTCTTCGACAACACGTACTTCGAGCAATGCACGACGACCCAACATCTGGCCATATGGGTTTTTCTAGGACATTTTATCGCACGCAAGAACACTTCTTCTGGCCGAAAATGCGTAAAAGTGTGACTGCATACGTTGCGAGCTGTGAGCAATGTCAACGCCACAAGCGTCCTACAACTCCGCCAGCCGGACTACTTCATCCCATAGCACCGCCGAGTTCACCATTTGACGTCGTAGGTGTCGACCTGCTCGGCCCTTTTCCGCGATCAACGAACGGCAACCGATGGATTATTGTGGGCGTTGACCACCTCACACGTTACGCTGAAACTGCGGCGATTCCTGCGGCAACGGCCACTCAAGTTTCACAGTTCATGCTGTCACACGTTATATTACGCCATGGATCCCCCCGTGTCATCATCAGTGATCGCGGGCGGCAATTTGTTGCCGATGTAGTTGAAGACCTCCTTCGTCTTGCTTCGTGCCATTTTCGTCACACTACCCCGTATCACCCGCAGGCTAATGGTTTGACGGAACGAACAAATAGGACTCTCGTCAACATGATTTCCATGTATGTTGATTCTGGACACAAAACATGGGACGCGATTTTGCCATTTATAACTTTCGCCTACAACACTGCACAGCACGAAACAACGAGATACAGTCCATTTTATCTGCTCTACGCACGCCAACCCCGCACAGCTCTTGACACTATTCTTCCTTTTTCCGAGACTGATCAACCTACTCTCGCCGAAACCATTTGCCGCGCAGAAGAGGCCCGACGCATCGCCTGTCTTCGAACTTTCGTCTCACAGAAACGCTCCAAAAACCGTTACGACAGAAGTCACCGGCACGTATGGTTTGAGAAAGGGGATTTGGTGTGGCTTTGGACGCCGCTTCGCAAGCGCGGCCTCTGTCAAAAGTTTCTGGCCAACTACACCGGTCCGTTTGTTGTCTTGGAACGTCTAAGCGATGTCACGTACGTGATATCTCAGCTGTTGTCAACTGGCCGCCGCTCAAGCAAGACCAACGTCGTTCATGTTGCCCGTTTAAAACGCTATCATCATCGCAACGAAGCCTAACTCGCCCGGTGGGCATCGTCTGCAAAGGGGGAATTGCTACGATACTGAGGATGCGCGTGGAAGAAGAGGAGAACGAGGTTGGCACGAGCAGTGATCGGCCAGATCCCTGGACTCTCGCATTGATCATCTCCTGTAAATAAAGGCATCCATCGCACCGTAACAATATATATATATATATATATAGTCAAGACAGGTGTTCCTGTCAAACGGCAAACGGGAGAGATGCAGAATTATTTGCAAGAAGCTCATTGGCGCTTTCAGATATTATTCTTCGACTGGTATTTTTTTACAGTGATGAAATGCGAACAATTTCGGCGGTGAAACATAAAGCGAAACACAGAAGAGTTTCATATAGCTACAGTTACGCATGAATCTACCTCGCTTCAAGCGTGTGCGTGCTGCGCTTGTGATTATAGCACGCATTGCGTAAGCATTCTGACGAAGGCAGTACTAACACTATTATTGAATTTCTTTAGCAAAGAGTGACGTCAGTCTGGTCATCCGCTCACCGGCGCTTCAGAATTTCGCATACCATCTTGCTTTTAGTTACCAGATGCCTCCATTTGGTAATTTCAAAATGGCATTGGGCTCTTCACAGGAAGGACTTTTTCCCGTTTGTCCCAATCACGTATGTGTGCTAATTATTTTGGACGCTAAACAGAAACAAATATGGCCGCTAAACAACAACAAAAAGAAAGCGACTCCTGCGTATTAGTAAAGAAATCGCAATTTTAGAATGCGGGAAACAGACTCTTATCGCCAGAAGACGTTTGGTTTGATATTGAAAAAAAAAAAAAGTGAGCTGCGACGCCACTTGCAATATCCCGCACCGAAACGCCCAGGTGTCATTGCTTTTGACAGCGCCTACTACGTAATACATAGCTTCTAACCGTTACAGATCATGCACATTGTCTTGTGAAGGGTCCGCTGACATAGCAAACCAAGTTTTATGATGTTTAGTTGAGCCAACGTCGCCAAAATGCGACAAATACATTTTGAAATCCGTGACTGCTGGTGTGGCAATTACGGCACGAAATTTAAAATGCACCTCCTCCCCATTATGTCAGTGTGTAGACAGCCGGATAGCTCCACGCTATCCGGCTGTCTTTGCCCAATATAGGGTGCGTCGGGAATTTGTCTCACAGTCTCAAAAAAAAAAAAAAAAATATCCGAGAAATGCGACATTCCTTCGATGACTGCGCAATTATTTCTTCTGTAGCCGCAGACATCCTAAAGTGGCCCTGAATTATTTTTATCGTGGTCAGAAAACGCCTGACGTACCTTCTTCTCCAGTGTTATATCCCCATCTTTACTTTAATTGCTTTCGTTGGGATGAAAGTACAAAATGTTTCTAGCTCCGCTCGCATTGGACCGATTCTAAAAAAAATGGCGGCAAGTAATTTGTAAAGCAGTGAGATCCGTTATATATTTTATGACTACTCGAAAAAGTGTTGCAGGGCCCCTTAAAAGGCTAACCCGGCGAGTTTTTGACAATGTCAGGGTAATGGCGAACTTATGTTCCTGAGACACTATTGTCACGCGCCCGATAACCGAAATGTTCAATAAGTTCAAAAATAATTATTAATTAGCAAAAAACCACATTAACGAAACCAAAACCCAACCGAGTTCGCTTCTACGTATGACGTAAAACTTTGCCAGAACGTGCCCGGTTGTGTATAACGCCACCAGATGGCACTACTTGTCCAGGCCGTCCAAGTTTGTGCCTGCGGTGATCGCTTAAAACGCTTTCGCTGTTATGGTAAATATATGGTCACTCTTGTGGGGCCCACAACTAAACACCACTTGCCACCCATCGCACGCCCACACCAACACGGAAAAGGAAATCGCACGCCCAACCAAGGGCCATACTGGCCATACCCACACAATCCATAGCAGACAAGCAAACACTGCAGTGGTACATCAATTCTGCCACATTTGCTTATCAAAAACAACGTCACACGCACAATGGTGCCAATAATTCTGGCAAGTAAAAAGAGCGTTCGGAGGCCAGCTATTAAATTTATTTGAAAAGAATCTGCGATACTCTCAAGCCTGCAATTTAGCATGAATGGCGCACACGTGCAAATGAATGTACTCAGTAAGTTTCATTGAGATCCATCGACCTCGAAAAATCGTCGGCCTTTAACATCATTTGGTTGAGTAATTATAATTAAGAAAGTTAAACTTACACAGATAAAAGGATTACTAATTTAGAGACTTGCGATCAAACCGTCCTAATTCGATTAAAAATCTTTCTACAGTGGAACAGATATCCCGGGTCATCTTCCTCTGCTTCCCTCTAACTGCTCAACTGCTCGCGCGCCCCAGCCCCAGCAGCGTCTTGCTTAGTCATATATATATATATATATATATATATATATATATATATATATATATATATATATATATATATATATATATATATATATATATATATATATATATATATATATATAAGGGAAAGAAGTGTATACCTAAGGGCTCGTTTTTCCGTGTTTTAACACAATATTAATGAGATCTAACAGACAGTAATACCAAGGAATGTACAGGGGAAGTTATTAGAACCAATGGAATGTAAATAAGAAAGAAAAGTGGATGAAAAAATAACCAGCCGTGAGTTATTTTTTCATCCACTTTTCTTTCCTATTTACATTCCATTGGTTCTAATAACTTCCCCTGTACATTTTTTGGCATTACTGTCTGTTAGATCTCATATATATATATATATATATATATATATATATATATATATATATATATATATATATATGGTGTGTGTTTGTGTTTATTAACGTTACAAAAAGGGTACAGCCAGTTTGCCGCAGCGTAGAGCGAGACGGCCATACGCTTGCGTATTGCATGTATTAGAAGCAACAGTTTTAACGAAACAATTTTATGATTCTAAAAGGTACAACCGGCTGCAAACGGCAAATGTATTTGTCTGTAAAGGGGATATATCTTGGTACGCACGGTATTTGCGTAGGTTGCTTCGCTTCTACAGCGGCAGAGTACAGCGAAGATATACCTAGCTAGGTGTGGTTGCGTCCAGCGGCTATTTTTTCTAAACTTTGCGTGGCAGGGCGGCTATGTCTTGCGTTGTTTTGGGCAGCGTATACCTGCTACTTCCCGTTGAAAACGTCGAAATGAAGCGAGCCCTGACAAAGTCGTCCAACTTCTAACCAAGGGTAGTAGCCAGGAGGTTGGGATGTTGGGGATTTAAACCTCCCTGAAATTTTCAATTTTGTTTCCATGTATGTCACACAAATATGGTTGAACCCCCCTCCCACACGCAGAGCTTATGGCTACGTTCCTGTCTCTAACCATCGACAAGGATATAGTAGCGTGACAAGTTTCAGAAGAACATATCGGGGAGTGTAGGGGACGTTCAAATGAATATAACCAACGTAAAAAGACGTCTCTCCAAAATAGAAGAAACCTGTGCAACTGGCGAGAGTTCAGATGCCCAAAGACAGCCGCAACAAACTAGAAGAAGAATGTGTTCGCTCATGAAGCCTGAGCAGTGGTTATACCATACTAGAATTGGCGTGACATCACCCTCACGGGACGGCTCTAAGCTCTCCCATAGTAGAGTACCAAGTGCTCTAAATCGTTAACCACTTTTTCTAAACATACCATACTAGAGTACCAAGCACAGATACCCGGGAGAGCGATCGAGAGTGGGCGACGAGTAGGGCCATGTCATATGTCACAGGCCAGAGGCATCGTCGACCTCTCCTGCTGTACTTGTGGTTATTCACCAGATGAACAATTTCTTTAACGCACTGATGATGATCATGCCGTAGGTAATTGCAGTTCATTGAGGTAAATTTCTTTTGAGTGATAGTAAGAAAAAAAAAGGAGAGGCGCCACCTGGAGCCAAGAAACAGAGATATGGCCATGTTTATCAACACAAAGTTGCTCCTCAGCACATGCTGTACAGCACATGTTGCACATGGCTGTCACGACTCCAGTTGTTACCAGTATGTCCAAGGCTCGGAAAAAAAAGCTGTACTTATAAAGCAATTCCCTACACCATGTGAGTGAAAAAAAGACACTGTATATTTATTACAACACCTGACAACAATGTCGCTGGTTCAGACGTGGAACAGGCACAAGATATCGTGAAAACCGCAATGACCTCTCCTTTGTATTTTCACATATGGTTAACTTGCGTGAGTGGGAGGAAAATAATCCGACGAAGGGCTTCAGAAAAACAAGTTTGTGGCTCTATGGTGTACAAGTACTAATACTTAATGCCACTGGCATCTCCCCTCTACAACCATATAGCATGTGTTGTGGAGGAGAAAGAAGAGCCAAAACAAGGATCCAAAACAAGTGGGTACGAGCCATGTCTGTGGATTCATCATCATCATCAGGATCCATCGAGGGCCGCTACCGAGGACTTGGTCCTGCGTGGACCGGCGCACGGTGTCCACTACGGGGACAGGCGCACTGTCGATAGTACAATGTCTGCGGGACACAAGACCGCGCATACTGCGTAGACGCCTGCCGCTGAATGCCCTGCCTGCCCGATCATTCCACAAAGCACGAGCCTCAGGACAAGCGCACAATGTCCCTTGGGCCATGACCCGTGTATGACGGGGATGAAAATCAGGGGCCAGCCGTCCACGTCGTGCTACGAGCCGTTTTCGTGCAAGCCGACGAAATGAACCTTGACGTGGCGTTTTTGCGAGGGAACGGCTAACACGTGCATCAGCCGCCTCGCCGCTAGCAAGCAACGACGTGAACGCGTCTCATTGTTATAGTTGTGGTAAACGAGCCTTATTCCGTGAGGCGCGGGCAGCATGACTTTTGGTGGCTTCTGTAGCACCCCACTGTGGCAGTCTAACGTGACGTGGAACACCGACTACCCTCGCCTGACGCCATGCTTCGAGAACACTGTACTTACGTGGATACCGTTTTCCGTGCTGGTGGTGTATCTCCCGTTCAAGATGGTCTCCTCGTTGGGGCCCAAAGTGCGCCCTTATCCGATGACCCTGCTCTCTTACGCAAAGTACGCCTTCATGGCTGTACCTCTGCCTCCTCCGCGTCCTCTGCCTCAGCGACTATGGCAGCCCCCACGTGCCCCTGAGTGAGTACATGGCGTGCGTGATGAGACTGGCCGGCTGCGTGATCTCCATACTGTACCAGTATGCGGAACAGAGGCGCGGTCGACAGACCTCTAACGTGCTGTTTCTGTACTGGACACTCAACGCGTGCTGCAGCACTGCCACCTACTACAGGGTACTGCGCAACACGTTCAGCTCGCGTAGTGAGTCACTGCCCTCGGCGTTTACTTACACGGTGCAAATGATCGCCTACCCAATCATGTGGGGCCTAGTGGTACTATATTCGTTCACGGAACACTATGGGAAGAAGAAGCCCGGGATATGTCCCATGGACGTGGCGTCACCCATATCGTACCTCAGCTTCGAATGGTACACGTCTCTTATTCTGTCCGGTTACCGGAAGACGCTCAGCGTGGACGATCTTTTCCCTGTTTCCGAGGAGGTCAAGACGGTTAACAACTACAAAAGGTGGCTAAGGGTCAACAAGAATGCCGCCGACGGCAGACACCTCAAGTGGTCCCTTTTCCGTACTATCTGGGGCAACGTGATGACGACCCTAGTCGGGCAGATTATGTTCGCCTTCTTCAGGACGGCGCCGCCTGTCCTCCTGACGTTCATCATTCGCTTTGTGATTAACAAGAAAGAAGAATATTGGAAAGGGTACTTTTACGCTGCAATCATCTTCTTGACGGGCAAGGCAGGGATGACACTCTTGAGGCATTGCGACTTTCACTACGTCGTCATGGGCTTACAGCTCAAGGGCATATTGGTTCACGCGGTATACACGAAAACGCTGCGGATAGCAAGTGCCTGTTTGACGAAATACACCGCGGGGGAGATCATCAACCTAATGACTGTGGACGCAGACAAGATATACCAGACGTCCCTCTTCGTGACAGCTGGCATGGGTGCGCTTTTTATGACGCTAATGTCGGCAGTGTGGCTGTGGTTCTTCATAGGCCCGTCGTCGCTCACTATCATCGTCGTCACGCTTGTTATATTTTCCAATAACAGGAATGCTCACCCGTTTGGCAGACAAGCTGCAGCAGAGGCTCATGACATTGAAGGACAGTCGGCTCATGTTCACCAACGAAGCGCTCAGCAACATCCGCATCCTCAAGTTTTACACCTGGGAAACTCCCTTCATGAACCGCATTCTGGACATCCGCAATCAGGAAATGTTGACGATCAAGTTCTACGCCATCTTGGCGGCCACCATGAGGTTCTTCTGGTTTACGCTGCCGTTTTTCCAGTCTCTAGCCATCTTCGCCGTCTACTATGATATCGGAGGGCATCACCACGCTAGACGTGCAAACAGGATTCGTATGCATGACGCTGTGCAGCATGCTTCGAATGAATCTCGCCATGTGTCCCGACGTCATTTCCAACTTCATTCAGTCATCGGTGTCTCTGAACCGGATCGCCGAATTCCTGGAAGCAGAAGAGAAAGACACGGATGTTATCGGCAGTGATCCTGGCGAGGGTAACGCGATACGTTTTTCGAACGCCTCTTTTACGTGGACCCCCGATTCGGACGATCCGCCTTTCCTACAGGACATAAACCTGGCCATACCCAAGGGTCAGCTCGTAGGCGTTTTCGGCCTCGTGGGATGCGGCAAGTCTTCCTTTCTGAACACCATGCTGGGGAGAGATGGATCTCGTAGAAGGTAGCATCGACATTGACGGTGAAGTAGCGTACGTGCCGCAAAGTGCGTGGATTATTCACGGAACAATACGCAAAAACATCACGTTCATGAACGAATACGAGAAGTACTTCTACAAGAGGGTCACAGACAAGTGCTGCCTGAGAAGCGACTTCGAGATGCTCATGGACGGTGACAGGACCGAAATCGGCTCGAAAGGAGTTAACTTAAGTGGAGGTCAGCGCCAGCGGGTGAGCCTTGCCAGGGCCGTCTACTTGGACAAGGACATCTACCTTCTGGACGACCCTCTCAGCGCCGTTGATGCGGAGGTTTGCGCGAAAATCTTCAACAAGGTCATTGGCCCTAGAGGGATTCTGCAAAACAAGACACGCATCTTCGTGACGAACAATCTCGCGCTCCTACAAGCGGTCGACGTGATCCTTTTTCTCAACGAGGGCAGGGTTGTGGACTTTGGAAGCTATCGTGAACTTATTTCTAAAGGGGGTGACTTTGCCCGTGTCATTCGTGACTTCTCGAGACAGCGCGGTGGTGACGATGGTGGCAAGGCCGACATCGGCGTGATGACGAGCAAGATGATGTCCAGCATCGGCGACAGCTGGGACACCAACAACACTGTGTCGGCCGTCACCAGGGCGAACGCGCTCGTCTGCGCTGAGGGCGTCGAAGTGGGCTCCATCAAGAAAGAGGTGCTCATCAACTACCTTCGGCACGTGGGCTGGCTCATAGTCCTACTCGCCTTCAGCGGTTACACGCTCTGTCGAGTGTTCGATGTGGCGTGCGGCCTCTGGATAAGCAGTTGGAGCCGGGACTCGTACCTACCCAAGGAAGAACAGACGGTGGCGAGAAGGACCCATCGGATGATCGTGTACGCGGTGCTGGGAACCCTAATGGGCCTTTTCGCGTTCCTGGGTACGTCCATGCTCAATTATGGCACCATCAGGGCTTCGCGATCACTACACGAGAAAATGATGGCGTGTATGTTCGACGCGCCCATGTCCTTCTTCGACACTACTCCCGTGGGACGCATCCTGAACAGGGCGGGCAAGGACATTGACCAGTTAGACGTGCAGCTGCCGCTCATGTCGAACGTGTTCTTCGAGCTCTTCTTCCAGCTCATGGCTATGGGCGTCCTCATATCAGTCATCTTGCCGGAGTTCCTGATCGCCGCGGTGCCGTTGGCTTGCCTCTACGTCTATATGCAGAGGTTCTACCTGCGCACACTGAGGCAGCTAAAGCGTCTGGAGGGCGTTACCAGGTGCGTCTGAACGTTGCCTCTACTCGTTATTTAGAAAAAAAATGGCCCCGAATCGGCATGTTACATTGTATATGTCGTCGAAAGACGATGGAGAGAGTGAACAAACGTTTATTTGATGTACTGCGCAAGAAAATTGGTGAATGGTATTCTGGAGGCGCTGCGTTAGTTCTTCGAGCGTGTAGCGAAGGCGAACGAGCGCATCGAGGCACGTTAGACGCAAGCGCCATCTGGCAGTTCGAAAACGAAGGAAGGCGTGCGCGCCAGCGGAGAAAGATGCGCGCTTGTCTCAGAGGTGATAAGGTGTAGAACTCAATGCCACGGGCAGGTGTCACCATCGTGTTGTCTTAGCTAGATTTCCTGTATATGCTACCTTTAGGCAGCAGAATGGCGCCAAGGTACGCCATATTGGGTTCAAATGTCTTGTGGGAAGGCCACTCACCACCCACGTAGGAGCAGCGCTCACGCTTCAGAGTACTAGCGTTGCTTTATTTGTTTTTTTTCGCTTTTCTTTTCTATCTACTTTTTATGAGAGTACGAGAAAAACTCAGTTTCTCTGGTCACGCCTGGAAGACTTGATTTTACGTTTACGTTTTTGGCACGTAATAATGAAAAAAACGTGCGTCAGCTCGTTTAACCAGTGATACATATTTATATTTATAGTAGGCCACACATTAGCTTCGGCTTCTTTTGCGCTGTTTTTCCCATTTACACGTATCAAATTATTTTCCACTCTTGATCGCTAACGAGGGAGTTAGGAATGGAATATTTTCATTGCGTTGGGCTCGTTTGTAAACTGTGTGAGCTAACCAGCTAAAACTTTGTAGTCTTCAACTGAATCGAGCTGGACAGTGATCGAGAGTGGCCGTGCGACGCCCGCGTTACGAGCGGCTCTCGTATTACGCTCATATTACAATCGCGGATCAAGATAATCGATGTGAATCGTTGTTTAACAACCCTCTCGTGTCCAACATTCTTTTCACTTATTGTTTCAAAGCTGCATTCAAATCACGAACTAGCAGCAACACCTTGCCGATTCGAATATTTATAGTTTAAGTTCTCCCTTTATTTTTAGCGTTTTAATCGCCAGACTAATTTGGACGTATGCAGCTGACACACACTGGCCAAGTCTGCATGTGTAACGTATTCACTACTACATCTGTGGTTAATACAAATAGAGCAAGTTTTATGGGGCCGTGAACAGGGAAAAAAAAAAAAGCACGCGAATGGGTGTCATCAGAGAAGTGGAAAATGGGCACTTGCGCCCCTCAAGCCACAACAGCCTTGCCCTCACCCAAGCTAGACCAGTGCTCTTGCTCTCCTTGAACCGCGATGCAAGAATTGTTTGCAACCCCCCCACCCCCAAGAGAAAATCCTGCAGATGAAAATGGCCAAGCGTTTATTCTTTCCGACTGAACACTGGTATTTTTTATAGTAACACCCGCTGCACCAGCGTCTAATCGCATGGACTCTAGGTAGTACAATTCAACACAGAATGCATTTGCTGTCGCATTCTCGTGACCAACAGGCTACATTACAACAGGCTACATTACCGAAGAAGCGTGGCGAGAATGACAACAGCTGTTGTCAAAGCCGCTTGATTTGCCCGGAATCTGCGTAGCGTTGGCTTCTCCGCAGTGCAAATGAACCACCTATGACTACGTGATGGCGCTCGGCGAATAGGGACGCTGAACTCCTGTAGGCGGAGCAAGCGGCGTCCGGAAAACAGTGGCGCAACTCTGCTACCTAAAGGTAGCATAAGCAACGCCGCCCGCGCACGTTGAACCAGAGCCTCTTGGGCCTTCAGGTCTTGACAGCCGAGCAGGGCCGCCTCCCAGTCCTCTCTCGTGGGATTGGGGTTGGGGGGGATAGATGGATTAGACTGGCACGCCCAGACGATGTGAAAGGTGTCAGCCACCTCACCACAGAACTGGCACGTGCCATCAAAGGATGAATTGAAATGTTTTAGCACCGCCGGGCACAGTACAGTATTTGTAAACAGTTTTAAAAGGAGGCGCTCGTCAGCGCGATGCAGTCCCTTACAAGGGTCTGGATAGCGCCGGTGCTCCTCCTTGTAGTAATTGGTAATATCTTTGAATGAAAGGGCCGAATTGTCTGATTGCGAGTAGGCTTCCAAAGACAGGGAGATAGCCCGGGAAGAGAGTGCGCGGGCGGCCTGATCGGCCTGTTCGTTACCCCTGAGTCCTTGGTGACCGGGTGCCCAAACCAGATTTCGCGGAGTTGGATTAACGTATCGGCAGCCGGCGTCCGGTAAAACGTGGCGCAACTCTGCTACCTAAAGGTAGCATATACAGTAAACTCTAGTCAAAGCGTTGGAAGCACTTACCTTTTTGGAGAACATTCACGTTGGCGCTGTCAGCGCAGCGTGATAAACACTAAGGTCCTTAGAATTAGTTGTGTGTGCCTTCTCTAGTATAAAGGCACACATACAAAACATCGACGTGTTGTTATGGTGCCTCAGATATGCACAATAATTTCTTTTTAATTGACAATCGCACAAGTGTGAGCGCTGAATCTTGATCAATATTGGTGGACGCTGAGGATGGGGTTGGCCGTTTGATGCCGTTTGAGGTATCGGTAAGGGCGGACAAACAGACAAATGTACAGACAGACAGACAGACAGACAGACAGACAGACAGACAGACAGACAGACAGACAGACAGACAGACAGACAGACAGACAGACAGACAGACAGACAGACAGACAGACAGACAGACAGACAGACAGACAGACAGACAGACAGAAAGACAGACCAAAATTTTTTCGTCGAAGGTCCCCAAGAAAGACTATCGTCTTTAAAAAACGTGACTATATACGTAGCCTTACTAAGCCTCACCTTTTTTTTTTTTTGCAGAATGAGTACACCGATACTTATTACGGTGACTCCCATCTGCATTCGTCTTAGCGAAGTTGCAAAACATAATTTTGTAGCACTGATAAGCCGCTGGACGGAAACGAATCAAAAAGAATAATTTCATGGATGGATATCATAGAAACGTATACCCGCGTTTTTGTAGTGCATGAGAGCAGTACACGCCGTCACGGCGATACAGTAGTTACAGTGCTCAAATAACCAAAGGTTGCCGGATCAAATTTCGGCCGTGGTGGCCGCATTTTAGGTGGAGGTGAAAACGCTTGAGGCCGGCGTACGCAGATTTAGGTTCACGGTAAAGAGCCCCAAGTGGTAGAAATTTGTAGAGCCTTCCACTATGGCGTCCCTCATAATCATATCATGGTTTCGGAACGTAAAACCTCAACAATTATTATAAAATGAGGGCAGTGTACGTCATCAAACGGGAACCAAACAGTGCGCATTAATGTTTGTACAGCACCGAGCTTATTGTGGCTAACTGCTCTGTTGCCCTACTTACCTTGTGCTCCTCACAATGTGTTATAACCTGGCAATCACGTGACTATAAGTCTTGTTTCGTGTAAAATGTCACATTACTTTGTTACAGCCCCCGCCTTATGTAATGTCTACAGACCTTCAAGGTTACATTAGGTGAAATGAACTTATAAACACACTTTCCAATTCTTTGCAACTGTACCGGCCAGCTCTAAAGTGCTGACATTACAGTCTGTTCGACATGTCTCGCAAAACAGATGGATGTTACAGCTGGCCGCTATTGGTACATTCGTTTGAATCCCAGGTCACCCGTTGTGAACACGTTCGGAGAGACCCTGGACGGTCTGAGCAGCATACGGAGTTACAACGCCGAGCAGATTTTCATCGACCGCTTCCTAAACGAGGTGGACGTCACGCAGAACTGCTCCTTCTCGCTACTCATCTCCAAGCTGTGGATGATCAGCCGGCTGGACCTGATCGGCTGCTCACTCGTCGTAACCACCGCCATCCTCATCATTCACTGGCGCCAGACCATCAGTGCCGGCACGGCGGGCCTTCTAATGTCCTACATTATCACGTCCACGTTCGCCTTCAACAACATTGTCCATTTCGCTGCCGAGTCGGAAGCGGCCATCGTGTCCTCGGAGCGAGTCGAAGAGTACTCCAAGATCGAGGGCGAGGCGGCACGTTACGTCGAGCCTGGTCCGCCAGAGGACTGGCCCCACAAGGGAGTCATCTCATTCATCAACTACAGCGCGCGATACAGGGAAGGACTGAGACTGTGCTTGCGCGACGTGAACGTGGAGTTCGATGCTGCCGAGAAGGTCGCCATCGTGGGCCGCACGGGCGCTGGCAAGTCGACGCTCACGCTGGCCATGTTCCGCATGATTGAGGCGGCCAAGGGCAGCATCATCATCGATGACATCGACATCTCCAAGATCGGGCTGTTCGACCTGCGCTCGAAGATAACCATTATCCCGCAAGAGGCGGTGCTATTCAGCGGAACGCTGAGGATGAACTTGGACCCGGACGACGAACACGAGGACAGCAAGCTGTGGGAGGTCCTGGGCACCACCAACTTGAAAGAACGGTTCCCGGAGGGCCTCGAGACGGCCATCACCGAAGGTGGCGCCAACATCAGCGTCGGACAGCGTCAGCTGGTGTGCCTCTGTCGCGCCGTGCTGAAGCACTCCAGGATCCTCATCCTGGACGAGGCTACGGCCGCTGTGGACGTTGAGACAGACGCACTCATCCAGCGGGTTATCCGATATATGTTCAGAGAGAGCACGGTGATAACAATCGCGCACAGGCTTAACACCATCTTGGACGCGGACCGAATAGTGGTCATGGCGGAAGGTGAAGTGATCGAGATGGGGCCTCCCAACGACTTGTTGGCGGACTCGTCCACGGAGTTTTACAGCATGGCCCGAGAAGCCGGCGTAGTCTGAAATTTGTATCTTACGTTGTGTTTAAACAACGCGCATGGCTCGTTATGTGCTTTGTTCGAAAGGCGTATGCCTGCCTCTTTACGAAGTGACAGGAAATTATGAACGTGTCGGAAAGTAATGAATGTCACACCAGCGCGGCGTTTGGCAATTCACTCTATACGCCGCTTAATTAACACTAGATAATTGAGACGGAATATAAGAAATGTTACCGAAAGCTACTTATACAAACTGTCGGGGAACGTTGTACTCAAACATGTGTGCCGACAGTGGTAATGGCGTGATTGATGCGCGTAGTAATACCACGGAATATGTAATTCGAAGTAATCAGACGCTTTACAGATAAGTAGATAGCTGTGCTTTTTGAATTTGCGTTCGACTGAAGCGAACACACACTACGGTTTTGCTGGCATATACGCAAGACTGCCATGCAGTGGGCAAATAGGCAAGGTCATGCGACACTATCGCGACGTGCATGCGATCGTTCCGTGTTACCGTTGCCTCCGTGATTAGCTCTGGCAATACGGCATGCTGCCGGAACTAATCATGGAGGCCACGGCGTAACCTTTCGAGATGAACATTATGGTCGGAACTGTTACGAAGTCTTGAGACAGAATAAGTTTACACGGAGGTGGTTTTAGAGAGTTGTGTTCAACAAGCAAGACTTCCGAATAGTATGCGCGCAGCCTTTCGTTTTGATAATATGCCTAGTTTTATGCTCGAGTTCCCTTTGTTACAGAACAAAAAAATGAAACGACGTGCTTTCCAGAACAATCTGCTTCTAGCTTAATAAAAGTCGCTGCATGCTAAACATTGCCACACGTATTCGGAAAAGCAAAAGCACGAGACACCACATTAGTGAGTATCGAAATGCTCTCAGCATGGAAAGCAGAACAAAATGAACACGCTAATGGGTAACCAAGGGAGCGTAAAAATTTCGAAGTTTATGTTGAGACTGTAACTGCAAAGCTGCCCTGCAGTATACGCTGATGTTCACGAGAACCGAGCTGTTTTAGTATGAGTAAGGAAGCCGGAGAAGGTTGCTTCAGGCCACTTTTACTTCATAGCACTTTTAGTCAAAAGAGGCAAGAGAAGTTGCTCATGACAGCTGAATTATAAGACGGCGTTGGACAGAAGGGAAGTCCGGCGAATGGGACAGAGGTTTGTCGTAAGGCAAAGACAGGAACACGTTCGAGGAAAACGGTGGTTGCTGTCACCAGTCCCGATGCTTCGAAGGTCCAGGGGCACAGATGTGCGCTGAATTCAGATGAAACGGCGTGCATTGAGGAGGCGTGGCGGGGTGAAGAACGTGCTGAATTCAAAAGCTTAAGTGCATCTTTGATTAAACGGCCGTGCGGTGCGAAAGTTCTTTGAGAGAAGGAGAGTAGACAGAAGGCGAGCTTAAAGACAGGGTTTTCAGGATCAAGGCAGTTTGGTTCTGAGATGAGCGAAATAGGACACCTCACGTTGAACTGGATTTGAAGCTTAGGTAAAAGGGCAGTCGAAGGGGTAGCGGCGTCAGTAGTGGCAATAGGCGCCGAAGGCGGGCAACTCCTGCGTCACCACGTTGCGGTCGTCCAGCTTGCCGAAGCCGTTCTTCTTCTTGCGGCGCAGGTTGTCGATGGGCGATCGAACGCTGCTCCATGACGTCGAGCTGCCCTTGTCGGTCTTCTCCTTGACGCGCGCCTTGAAGTTGCCCCACTTGCGGTCCAGCTTGTAGCCGAAGATGGTGAGGAAGCGCTTGAACGAGTTGGCCATGTCGGCCAGGGTGGACGTACCGCGCGCGGCGAAGACCGCGACGAGGACTTTGGGCGAGTGGCCTTTCGACCAGAAGGGCCCTCTCTGATGCGGTGCTGGTTTGTCCGCGACTGCGGTCCGGGAGCGGTCAGCGTAGCTTGCCTGAGCTTTTGAAAGAGAAAGCCGTTTTGCGCGGACCTTTTCCGCGTGCTCGCGGGTCACGCCACGGTTTCTTCGTCGCTGTCTTTTCCTCTGGCCTACATGGTCCAGAATTATAACGCTGCAATTGATAAGCAACACCAATTCGTTTTTCGAAATGAGTCGTATTACCCTGAGAACGCCGCCTCATATGCCCTCGTATGTCTGCTTGTTTCTTGATAATTTGATCTGGGCGCACAAAGTCTCTGGATGGTTCAAGCTGGAGTGGGCCCTGAGCGAGCAATTACCTGGTGCCAGAGGGAAAAAAATGATGAAGCTTTTAAAAATCGGTATCTCCACTCAAGCAATAGAATCATCTAAGTCGCCCGTTCATGTAAGCAATCACAGTATAGAGTGGTGCTTGATGGTTAATTCAACGTTGAAGAGGTCGAATTCTCATTCATATAGTGCGTTTTCTCATTGGTCAGCCAGCTTCGCTGACGATACACTCCAAATCATGATTGCTTGGAATATTTTCTCAAGAAAACTTTTAGTGTAATGCGTTTTTGTCGATAAGAGCTCTGATTGGTTGTTTGGTTGGTTACTCTACATTTTGGCTCGACAAACTCTGGGGGATGTCAGCCTGGGCCAAAGGCGTGCTTTATTTTTTTTTCTCTTTTCTTCTGTGAGGACATTTGCTGCGGATATCTCTCACGTCCAGACGCAATGCCATCTCCGCTTGACAGATCTCAGATGGGCACGTGTTACTGTGATACAGTTTTTCAGTAAACAGTGTGGGAGTTGGGCATAGACTTGTATGCCGCCCATAGCAGCCCTGCCGAAGTTTCCACGTACGACGGTGTGGTGGTCGCTAGTAGAACACAGAACAGTGCCGTCGTGACGTACGTCAAAAGCGTGAAAGTAATGCACACAGCTGATAAAGCGCTCCGAATATTTTCACAGTGAAGCTTTTTAAGCTGGTCGTTAATTTTGTGGCATATATGAGAAAACTAACATCGTGAAAAACGAGTATCTGCCACGAAAATTGGGCACATTCCACTGCTCACCACTGGTTCACTAAAAGTGACGTAGGCATCCATAAGCCCAACAAATGGCTGCAACGTGATGACGGCATGCCGTATACCCTGAGTACATACAGCCATATAGTTCCCTAAAATTAAATAGAAAAGACTCTGGCGCTGCGATCGTTCGGCGACCATGGGAATGATGGGTAGTATGTGGATGCGCCTAGTCTTGGTGCTTGCGGGTGGCGAACGCACTTGTGACTTCGTTTATTGTAGTGTTTCGATTTCATTTTAAATAAAAGAAATGAACCGTTTTTAACTTCGTGACCGGATTAGAATTGGCGAGCCTGAAAGATTAAAGCGATGAAGCGTAACTGATAAACTATCGCTGATTGCTGTTTCGTGACAAAACAGCTTCAAGCCACGCGAAGCCAGACGGAACGTAAAGTAGGAACGCAAAACACGAAGACTAGGCAAATCCATGTACTACCCACAATTCCCACGTTCGCTGAAGCGCCATGCATTACAGCTCCCATAGACACTAGCGCCATAGTTTCCTCTAGCGTACTTATAGGAAACTCTATGCGTACAATGGGAGAACACTATAGGGAACGGGAAAGGCAATGATGGCTGCGAGGAGACATCGAAGTGATGAAATGCCTACGCCAACGTCGACGTGCAAGTAGATCAGGGGTGCGAACGCCTGGTTTCAACGCGGGTTTCTGTCTCTGTAGTTTCGACAACCATTTGGTGTCTGTGACTGTCTGCGGTTAAACTCGCACCTGTATACATGGGCTGAGAATCAACGTAGCTAACAACTTGGCATGCCCAAAGCCGATCAACGACGTGGAAGCAACCTGCACCACCTATAGCTAAGGCCTATAGAAAAAAACCTAGACGCAACCAGATTAGCATTTAGAATCGTCCGATTTCATCCGGTTTTACAATCGTCTGGTCAAGCGGCTTAGTGGAAGCTTAGCCATTATTTACAGCGCATATAAGCTGTTATGAGCTCACAACAATTGAGTTTGGTGCCGCAGTTACCAGCTTCCACCGGTGTCTGTCTCTGCTATGAAGCACATTGATTAAAACAACCAGATTTCAAGACATGGTTCGAGCAAAGAATTTCGGCGTGGCAAGCAAGTGCTCTACTGCAGAGGAACGCCAGTTGTTGAGTCTTTTTTTTTTCGGAAATGATATGGACGTTTCTTGTATGGAGAGTAAACGCTTTAATCAATGCGATTTCGCGTAGCGGATAAGGACAATCGCTGCAGGCGTCACAGATCGGGAATTGCGTACCGAGTGGGCGGTGTAAGCTTCCCACCCACTGCACTGTACTCAACCGCGACTCATCAGTCATCCTCCTCCCATTGACAATTCACAATGTTTTCGGCTGCCAAAGTTCGCGTGCAGCCAAAGAAACACGTAGAGGGTGATTCGCTACTTGCTAAAAATGGTTTATTTATTACCTATTGGGTACGTACCTCGCAATCGTACCCGCCAGGGTGGTCCAGTGGGTAAGGCCCTCGGCTGCTGATCCGCAGGTCGCAGGATAGAATCCCAGCCGCGGAGGCTGCATTTCCGATGGAGGCGGAAATGTTGTAGGCCCGTGTGCTCAGATTTGGGTGCACGTTAAAGAACTCCAGGTGGTCGAAACTTCCGGAGCCCTCCACTACGGCGTCTTTCATATTCCTATGATGGTTTTGGGACGTTAAACCCCAATAAATATACTACCTCGCAACCGTACTT
Organism: Rhipicephalus microplus; assembly: GCF_013339725.1. Lineage (NCBI taxonomy): Eukaryota > Metazoa > Arthropoda > Arachnida > Ixodida > Ixodidae > Rhipicephalus > Rhipicephalus microplus. The sequence continues at coordinate 129,681,779 of NC_051167.1, read as the reverse complement.
GCAGTAGGAGCCATAAGAGGGCGTACAACGGGCGTTGTGGACGCCGACCTATACCAGTTTACGCTGTGGCTCGGCAGCGCTTTCCGCGCAGGCTCGGCGTTTTTTTTGTTTTTTTTAACGGGCGAAGCTCTTAAAGTCGTGGGTCTGTCCCTGCATGCCTGTAACCGATTTGTAACCACCTAGTTGTATGACTCACTCAGCAGGTGGCGCTAGTGTCAGTGACTGACAGACGGACGGACGGATGGATGGAAGGGCAGAGAGATAGACAGAGACAGACAGACATAATGTAAATTTTGTATTGTATGATAGGTGTGTGGATGCATGTTAGATCATATAGTGTAACGGACTTCCTTTGAATCTCGACATTTCTGTTTTAACGTTTCGTGTACCTTTGTGGTCGGTCGTTCGTGTGTTTATTGGTGTCTTTAATGTTCGAGTCGTGTTTCCTATAATTTGTTCCGTACCACAATGAAATAAAATTTTCTAAGCCCGATGGTACTGAGAGACACGACTAGGGGCGTACTTCTTTATTGCGATATAGACTTTCTCATAAGGCATAATATTATGTGTTTATACATATAGAACGATCACACACTTTCTGTGCGATCGTTCTATGTGTCTAAAGTGTTACATGCGTATAGACGCCGTAAAAGTGGTGTTGTGTATGAAGTCAATCAGTGTGTTGTGGAATCGTGGGCATGTATCCAGCGGTCATAGAGGGTCGGGTCACTGTTGCGAAGGCCGGCTTGCGGTAGTAGATTTGATTTGTGGGGTTTAACGTCCCAAAACCACCATATGATTATGAGAGACGCCGTAGTGGAGGGCTCCGGAAATTTCGACTCTTTAACGTGCGCCCAAATCTGAGCACACGGGCCTACAACATTTCCGCCTCCATCGGAAATGCATTGCGGTAGTAGACGAGAGCGTTCTGCTTGTAACTTTTGACATGTCCATACGAGATACTGCATGCATATGCTTAAGATCCCTGGAACATATACAGCAGTGCGGACGCGTAGCACTCGGTGGTAAATGCGACCAGTTCCGAAAGCACTGTTTCACAGCGACAGCTGCAATGGGATCCCAACAGACGAGTTTTGTGACAGCATGACTCTGGTGTCCGTAACCGCTATCGTGTACACTGAGGAAACATAACCCAGGAAGGAGCGAGACTTGAACCCAGGCCATCTGCGTGGCAGCGGACTATTTCACAACTGAGCCACTCGGGCGCTCGAAACTCATTTGCAAAGATACCCTTGCACGTGACGCCGTGGATGTGGCTTCTGAACGTACTGGCACTCCACTGTGGTGGCTTAGATGACAAACATTCAACTGCGTGAAAACAACATGGTAGGAACGTCTCCGTGCGTGAAGCCTTCCTGCATGCGCGTGTTGCTTTGGTGGCATTAGTTTGACACCGCAAATATTACGTTCCCACATGCATGCTGCTCCAACACGGAGGTTTCAGTGACGTCAGTGAAAGATATCTTCATACCGTGCAAGGAATCACGTTAATCTATGTAAATATATCGTGGCAGAAGATTGAAATGACAACCAGTCATGACACAATGCTAACTGCGCAACGGTTGCGTGTTTCAATGCTTCCCAACCACCGCAAAGGGCTCGGCCATGATTCTTCATCGTCATCAGCCACATGCAGAACCAACAAAGCGCACATAATAACCTGAGAGATGTGTAGCTGGTACCTCGCTTTTCCGCAGAAAGACGAACAACGGCGTAATGTTTGCCGTCAATACTTCCCGAAATTTATAATTCATGGCGCAGTCCCTGCGGAAAGTCAAAGCTTCGAACGCAGTTGCTGTTGCCCCGACAGGAAGCTTTGGTCGGAATTCGCATTAGGTAGCGTTGTTATCGTGGGTGAATTTTTTTTTTTTCATCTTCCGCGTCGGTCAATACGTCCCTGTCAAATCATGCCTATCCAAGTTCGCGCACAATTCAGTCAATCACTATCGGGGAGCCGTGACGGATGTGGCGGCACCTGTGACCTTTCCGTTCCGCGACGTGCTCCCTTGTCGCACCCTGGGCGCATCGAATTAGTTCTTCCGCGTTTGATGGCGGCGCTTACTTCCGCCTCAACGATGGTGTACTTCCGCATCAATGAGCGCGTGAGCGTCGCGTATGCATCCGCTGTAGCGTGAAGCGCTTGTTTGACAGCTCTCGTTGAAAAATACCGGGAGAATTGGCCGCGTCTGGGGTATAGGAAACAGATTTTTGGGTCAGCATCGGAAGCAACAAGAAACGCTAATACTACTGTCCAAAATGATAATAATAACAAAAAATTAACAGATCCCACGTATAGTGAGAATCAATGATATGCGAAGCACGAATGAGATATGTTGATATGTCCCTTTGAAATCAGCGCAAAGTTAAGAGGTGGAGGTAAATGAGGCCGTACATGACTTCCGTGACATGATTATCATGTTTGGATGTGTCGTTTACTTTCTTCATCTATTCACGTCACGTGATACGAAATTTAGTATATGCGGAGCTAGCGAAACGGCCGCGAGCACGCCATGAGCGTGGTATGTTGTCATGTTGTTACATGACACGCGTGTCAGGATTATCATGTTTGTACCAGTCATATATTTCGTCACCCAGTGACGTCACGTAACAACAAATTTGGTATACGTGGAGCTATCAAAACGGCCGCGAGAGCATTATGAAGGGCCCAATATACTCCAATGTAGCGTTGACGCGCGCGCACGCTACATTGCAAAACGCGAGCACTTACAGTCTGACGCCAGGCGCGACCGGCGTCCGTCGGCGCTCCCGACGACAACCAGGGCGAAATGCGACATGCTGCATTTCGCGCCGACGAGTTACCCAGACAACATTGCGTCTCCCTCTTTAAGAGCGAAGCTCCTTAAGGCGTGGGCTGTGCGTCCCCTGTATGTAGCCACCTCTCGTTCAGTTCTATACCCGGCGACAACTTTCTGTGGCAGCACGGCCAAGGCTACGTGGGCGGAGCCTATGCACATGTGCTACTGCGCCAAGTAGTCCAACCGCTTCGACGGGTGTTTCGGTTTCGATTTCACCAGCGCAGTCCGCGTCGGCTCGCGTTTGCTCGCGTTTCGCTGCAGGAAACGCGAGTCGCATCTTTGGGAACTCGAGAGCAATTTTTAATAATATTGTGACGTGATTTACTGACGCGTGGACCCAGGTTGCTGGGTGAATGATACATTCAATTATTCATGTAATGGTTACACAACTCATCATGCACGTACCGTTTTACATACCACTGGTTACATCTTGAGCCAGTTTTGCAGCTGTTGGGAGTTCATTCCTCAGAAAATATTGATGCACTTTTCTTCGTAGAGCTGCGAGGGAGAAGCTGTCGTGAAGCTCCAGTCTTGTCTTCCCGGTTTTCGCACGGTCATCCATGGCGGGGAGGCGCAGGCGCTTGCGCTTCGGTGACTTCAGGGTTCCACTGTTAACGTCGAGCTTAATCCGGAAGACACTGCGCTCGCTAACACCAGTGAGCTCGCTGACTTTCCGACATGCGGCTCTCACAGACAGCTGCGGGTCGCTTTTCCTTACTTGCGCGTAAACGTTGTACGCCACCTTCTTGGCCTGTACGGACAGCTTTTGATTTGACAACGCCTGGTACGGCTGCGCAGCTGGTGGACTCGCGGCGGTGTTTCCTCCGTAAGCGACGTTGACGAGCTGTAACCGGCGGACGCCATCTTTGACAGTGAGGAATGCGGTGAGGTAAAAAAGCGACGGAAGCCAAAAAACCCCCAAAAAACCTGAGAGAGCGTGAAACGAAATTTTTTCTACTGCGCAACGTTTTTATTCACTAATTAAAAAATAAATCCGTGAAAAATGTAAGTGACGAATGGTAAAATCTTAGTTACCCAGAACAGTATACAAACGTTTTCGTTGAGGGACTACATGCTGTGGCGCAGTAAGACAAGCGTGCTTCGGCTCCGTAGCCTTGGCTGTGCTGCCACAGAAAGTTGTCGCGGGGTATAAGTATTACGCTAGCCACCGCCCGATCTAAAGGGTACAGCCATATCCATCCGTCCATCCGTCCGTCCATCCATCCATCCATCCATCCGTCCATCCATCCATCCATCCATCCATCCATCCATCCATCCATCCATCCATCCATCCATCCATCCATCCATCCATCCATCCGTCCGTCCGCCCGTCCGTCCGTCCGTCCATCCATCCGTCCGTCCGTCCGTCCATCCATCCATCCATCCGTCCGTCCGTCCGTCCGTCCGTCCGTCCAAAAGATGCAAGATGTTATAAACTAGACGGCGGTACGTGTAGTTGATTATGAAAGATGCGAGGTGTTATAAAATAGGAATGATGCCACATATGGCGCGTGTCATCGTTCGATATAGTGCGGCGACGTACGCTAGGGGGAGCGTTGCAATGAAATCGAGTGGGCAAAATGTACGGAGGATTCATGGTTTACCAGGTTTACCTCCGGAGCTTCGCCCACTCATCATCATTCACTTCGTGGATATGGCGGCATTTTTTTTTTCGTGACGGAGGGACGTCGGATGCGTTGAAACGCACATGCGTCAAAGCAACGCAGCGCGGCGCGCGCCTGCGAGTATATGGTAGGACCGCTTCCTGGCATGGCAACGCCGGCGTGACGCGACGAAACGAACGCTGGCGAGCACGCGCACCGCGTCACGCATTTACTGTGGCATGTAGTCATGTTCTCACATGACACGCATCTCATGATTATCATGTTTGCACCAGTCACACAACTTCGTCATCCATTGGCGTCACGTAATACCAAATTCGGCATATGTGAAGCTAGCCAAACGACCGCGAGCGCATCATCAGTGAGGAATCTAGTCATGTTACATGACACGCATGTCATGATCATCATGCTTAGATGTGTAATTTATCTATGTCGTCCGTTCGCGTTGCGTAATACCAAGTTTGGTACATGTGATGCTAGCGAAACGGCCATGAGTGCGTCATGAGCGTACCATGTAGTCATGTTGTTACATGACACGCATCTCATGTTTATCATGCTTGCACCAGTATCATACCTTCGTCATCCATTCACGTCCTGTAAAACCAAATTTGGTATAAGTGAAGCCAGTGAAACGGCGGCCAGCGCATCATGAGCGTGGCATGAAGTCATGTTGTTACATGACACGCAGCGCTTGATTATCATGTTTGCACCAGTCATATAACTTCTTTATTTATTCACGTACTGCAATACCAAATTTGGTATATGCGACGCTAGCGAAACAATCGCGAGCGCATCGTGAGCGTGGCATGTAGTCATGTTGTTACATGACACGCATGTCATAATTCTCATGTTAGGGTCTGTCGCTTGTATTCGCCATGCAATCATGCCATACCATACCAGTTTTGCAACATGCCATGGAAACAAAACCACCGCCAGAGCTGCAGGACCATTAAATGTAAATCATGACATTCATGACATATATGTAATAATTTTCATGTTATGACTAGTCAAATATGTTCTTCATACAGTCATGTTATGCCATACCAAGTTTGACATCGATACCATTATCGAAACGGTCAGGAGAGCTAAAAGTCGTAGGCGGATAGATAGATAGATAGATAGATAGATAGATAGATAGATAGATAGATAGATAGATAGATCACGTCTGAGAGTTATAAAATGTGGTTTGAAGAACTGTTCACCCACATAAACAGCTCAAAACTGAAACAAATGACGTCAGCTTCGTCACTGACGGATCCGGAGGGCTGGTCATGACCCCGTTCCTCATTTAATTTGTAAATGTGTATCCCTAGGAGAACTTATCAGGTGTCTCCGTAAGCGGACCCCTTCCTCCCCCCCTCCCCGTTCACGCTACCAGACGATCCGGAATCGTCCGCCTCGGTGTAACAGTGGTTGAGGTGTTCGGCTGCTGACGTTCAGGTCGTGGGTTCGATTCCGGCCGCAGCGGTTCGTTTCGATGTAGGCGAAACGGTGGAGGACCATGTTCTGTGCGATGTCAGCTGCACGAGAAAAAAAACACACCAGGTGGTCTATATTTCTGGAACCATCTGTTCTAATCATGTCGTGGTTCTGGGACGTAAAAGCCCAGATGTTATTACCATTACAAAATCCAGAAGGCGTAATTTGGAATGAATAAGCAGAGCGAAAGAAAACGTGCCATGGACGGGCAGGGAAACGACAAACAACAGCGCCCAGTTAACCGACGCAAGCCAGTGAAGCGACTTACCCAGATAACAATTCTGGTGCCTGTATCCGCACATGATTAGTGTACACCTATCTGCTTTGAATCGCAAAGCCTAGGTGGTGGTTCCCTGTAAGGCCCCGAAAGAATAGCCTGGAAAGTAATGTGGCGGCCCCTGGTGGGCTCCCCCTAAGGTCGGCCCTGTCATCTACGTGCACCGGGGGCCACCCGCCGATTCTTCCAGATCTCTCTCTGGCGACGGCTTCTTTTGGTTACTTTTCTGCCTTGTCTTTCTTTTTATTCTTTTGGACGTCGTCCTCCCATTCAGGTAATAACAAGAAAGCAGAATTGGGTGAGGAGGGTGGGGGTGAGAGGAGGAGAACTATAACGGTTTACTGGGTCGACCGGCCGACTGATCTGCGAAATGCCGTTGCGTCATCGGCGTGACCTCGGGCAGCGTGGCGCGGTCGTTGCGCCTCTCGTTTCGTTCGAGGCACGACCGGCCCCTGGGCGTGTTTGCTTTCCGTCTCTTGGAAGAAGAAGATGGAGAACCGCACTCGCCGATCAGGGCGGCCGTGAGCGGGGCGGGCGAAAGAGTCTCGCTGCCCGTGTTGTGGAGTTGCCCGGTCGGGTCCCGCCGCATGCGATTGAAGAAGAAGGCCGGCACGGTTTTCTTCACTTCCGCGCTGAACTTGGTTTCGGTCAGCAGCCCGCTTTTGAAAGAGCCGAGCCAAACGAGGAGCTACGGGGTGAGGGTGGTGAAGCAGCCTTTCGTAGGGGAGATCTGGAAGCGTCGTCGTCGTAAAATGGCGTCGTGCGGGGCACGTGAGGCTTGCGCGAAAAGTCGGCCAGCACGTCCAGCGAGTGCTGCGTGCCAACTGCTTTCGGAGACGCAGAGGAAAGAAGGTATGACCCAAGAAAGCAGTTTCTCTCCAAGATGAAATCAGCGACGCCTTACATGGCTTGCGCAACTTCCAGAAAAAAAAAAAGATAAAGGCATGGCTTTTATGAATGTCTTTCATGTCTTTCTTCTTTTTTAAGTTCAATCTCGTTATTCTTATAAGAGTTGAGAATACGTGTCTCGCAGGCGTTGTATTCTTCGCGATACGGCCGACCAACTGTAAATGCACCAGACTTATGACAGTTCAGTGGTTAGAATAACTGTCACATGGGCACGTCCACCCTCTCCCTATACCCCAGCAAAAAAAAAAAAAAATCGTGGCGTCACCTTTGCTATGCTTGCCACGCTTCGTGCGACTCAGCGATTCTTGAAACTTGTCAATCAACTCACCATTTAGCGATGTTGGAATGTAATGCAGTCCACTGTTAATAAAAAACACACAAAAACAAAACAAACTACACCCAACACACGCGGTTACAGTCCACGTGCGACGTCATGGCTAGCTAGTAGTGGAGAGCATTGTCGATGGACCTTTCGTTTCGTGCCTCGCCGTGGTGTTCTAGTGGCTAAGGTACTCGGCATCTGACCCGCAGGTCGCTGGGATCGAATCCCGGCGGCGGCGGCTGCATTTTCGCATGGAGGCAGAAATGCTGCAGACCCGTGTGCTCAAATTTGGGTACAAGTAAAGGTACCCCAGGTGGTACCCCCGGAGGCCTTCACTACGGCGTCTTTCATAATCGTATGGTGGTTTCGGGACGCTAAACCCCACATATTTAAATTCTTTTGCTTCGTACAAACCATGTACCTAGGCGTACTAAAACCATTCGTTTTCAAAGACATGGCTCTTGTGAATCTCTTCTCTCTTATCTTTATTTTAATCTCGTTATTCTTATAAGCGTTGCGAATAAGTGTCTCGCAGGCGTTGTATTCTTCACGATACGGCCGACCAACTGCAAAAGCAGTTGGTCGGCTGTACCGCCTCGAACGGTGGCCTGTGTATGCATGCGTGTATACGGCAGACACACGCAAAATTGCCAAATATTGGGAGGAGGACGAAATTTGAACATACCCTCCCCTGGTCATGCCAATGACCATGGACGACGCCAAGCGCGCACGCGCACTAGTTGGCCAACGCTTTATTGTCTAGGTACATACAGTTCGTGTTGCACGAGTGTTTTATATCGAGCTGCACATTTTTGTTTCGTAGTGTCGCCTCGGGAAACTGCAGCTGTATGGTATTCTGTCGCTCCATCGCCTTTTGCAACAAATTTTCCGAAAGAGACTTGCAAAAACAGGACTTCGTTTTTATGGTTCCCATATATTTGCGACAGAGTGGACAAGTCGGACGACGTCGTTTAACTCCGATGTCTCGCAACCGTCACTCTCGTATTATACGACGTTTCGAATAATACGAAATACGTTGTGAAATGGGATATCGAATCAACCCTATTTGTAAACTTTCGATATCAAATTATATATGTAAGCTTTAGTCTCTCGTTTGGAAGGGAAATATGTTCGTGTGCTGTAAAGCATGATGTCAGGCAAGCTATATATCGCTCTATGCAAGCGTTTTCTCGTCTTAATCACTGTCGTAGGCTCTTTGGCGCCAGCAGTTGCAATGTTATAAAATAGAATGGGCGGGGTGTAGAGAAAAGTATATGTACCTGCCTTCATTATATGAGCCAACGTGATTCGTTGAATAGTTTCTGCCCATTATCTCTTTTCTATCATCTCTTACTTCCCTCATCCACTTCCCGTGCACAGGATAGCCAGCCAGTCTAAGAACTGGCTTGCGTCTGTCTGTATGTCTTCCTCCTGGGGTCCTTGAACGTGCACTTAAGTCAAGTACATGAACATGAAGTAATTCCGTCTACATTGAAAATGCGGCCACCGCGGCCGGGATTCGATCCCGCGATCTGGGGGATCAGCCGGCGAGAACCGTATCCACTAGACCACTGTGGTGGGTTCCTCTAAGGCATTGTATACAGCATAGGACGATAGAAAAACGCCCAGGAAACGTCATTGGATTAAAGGGGCTTTGCGACACTTTTGCGACAGCTTTGTTTATGCCCGGAACGAGTTTAGTAATGATTGCTGACCCGAATGCAACAAGAATGAGAGAAATCGGTACACGAAAAGTGAAGTTATGAGTCCACAGAGTTTAAAAATAGAGCAGACAGAGAAAGAGACGTTCAGGAAAAAAAAAAATACAACTTCGGCTGCCTTCATTGAGAGAGAGAGTATCAAAGATGGGAAGAAGAAGAAGAAGAAGAGGCGTCCGTGACCGTGGACGTGGCGGGCGGCTTCTATAGCCGGTTGAACAGTCCAGTGTCCCCAGAAAGCGAAGAACCACCTTGAAGACCTGGGTGTGGTGCCGTGCGGGGAAGAGGAGGCCCCTCTGTGCAACAGCGGGCAGACCATCGCGACGGAGTGCAGTGAGCAAGACGTCTCGTTGTGTGCGAAGTACTGGGCCAACACACAACAGGTGCTCGGTGGTTTCATCTTCCCCGCACGCAGCGCACGCAGGGGGCGTGGCTCTGCCAAGCCGATGACGCCGGGCCGCAGGCCAGGAGCAGCCGATGCGTAAGCGAAGTAGCAGGGACCTCTTCCTTCTGGTGAAACCCCGGTCAGGCAGCCGGGTTGGTGGTTCCATCCTTGCTACACGATCGTCAGGGTGGCAGCGTTGCGACAGCCTCCTCAATGTGAGCCTCGAAAAGTCTGAGGCGACCATGGTACGGCACACGGACGGCGGAGTGATGTGCTTCTTTCGCCAGGGCGTCAGCCTCTTCGTTTCCCTGGATTCCCACATGAGATGGGACTCAGAGCAGAAAAACATCGACGCCACTGGCAAGGAGGGCATGCAGCTTGGTGACGAGCAGCTGTGTCGCGAAGCCTGCCCGTTCCAGTTTTGCCGTGGTCAGCAAACAGCTCTTAAATCGCAAGGGACAGCCACGGGGTACATTGGGGAGCTTGCCGCCAGGAGGTCAACTTCCAGGTAGATACCGGCCGTTTCTGCAGTGGTTGAGCAGGCCGCAAGAGGGAGACGACAGGAGGCCGTCCAACCAAGTGCTGGCATAATGCAAAAAGCAATGGCCGAGCCTGTGTGAGAAGACGGAGCCATCCGTGTACGCAATAAGCCTTCTAGCCAGCTCTTCCTCCAGCTTGGAGGCAAGGCACTCGAGCAGACGACGACGAGAAACGTTCCCTTTCGCATTTAACTCGCCTGCTGACGTCAAAGACCACTTCCAGTCAGAGCGCGTGTCTCCTGAAGACGAGTTGTAAATGTCACCTCATGGTGGCCTTCAAACAATATCTCGTATACCTCTACCAACCACATGCGTCGGGTAGCATACGCTCTCACTTTCACACTGTATAATATACATACATACGGTTTAGGCGGGTTCACTTCTCAGCTTGCATGCGAGTCGAGAAGTGACCGAGAAGTTCGATGGTTCGCTACACATGCCGCTACACAAGTCCACATGTGTTTCGACGGCTCAAACCACACGTCGCATTTTTGGCTCGCAAAAAACGTGGCATGCGCTTCTATCTTTAGTTGCTGGCACACCACAGGCTCGTTCGCTGGTTAATAGTGGTGTTCGTTGTTCTGGAAATACGTCATTTAGAAACAGCAATGATGTCTTTCTGAGAAAGTATAAAAAAGAGTTTTTGTTGTTTTTAGCATTCACTCTTACGTCCTATAGCTACCACCATATGAATACTGCATGCTACTTGTCGCGTCAAGCCAATCAAATGCGAACGATATTTGTCGTCACGTCACATGACATAACGTCACTTCCCATGACGAAAATAGCCGATGTGAGTCGTCGTAGTACGAAATCAAGGTCGTTTGTCCCGTTAATTAAAATTGTAACAGCGTCGATTGCGGCGTTGCCACTTGCGAAACGATATCGGCGCATTCCACAGCACCGGAAGAACAGATGAAAAATACATGCTCAAATTGTGTCGCAGGGCCCCTTTAACGTCGTTTTCATGGACAAGGACCAAACCTCGATTACATTTCGGAGGACACCGATACACCGATAAGACTCCTTACTATGCATCGATAAGAGAGCTTCTCACTTGAACAATACGTGTTTAGAATTCGTGATATCGTAGCTGTCTCGTCCCTCGATCACTCATCGGCAGGGTCAGTCGTCTTGTCAAGGTGTTGAGTGAGGTTATTTGCTTGAAAGTAGCTGGTCTGTAGGCGAAAATCGATAACCTAGCCTGTACCTCAAGTGTGAGTACATGGTATTCCGGAAAGGCCTTGACATAGTTGTCCTCGGTGAAGCGACTGAGAGAAATTGTAGGTGAAATCCCGCAGGCATCAGAGATTAAGGATAGAGTGACAGTGAGTGTATGAGGTCGGGTTTTGTTGGTGGTTAGATGGTCACGTAAAGGCGTCGCTATTGGAACTGGTTCCGCACCAGGGTTAAACAGTAACAATTGCCCTTCCGAATTAAAAATCAGTTCGAACTACTATCCTGCAGCAAATAACCTCATGCTAGCGGAGCCGAAGGCCCCACAGACTTGAGCGGGTCGCAAGAGGTCGTGGTTTCGATGTTATTTCAGGCTGTTGGACACCAATGGCTGGTCGCTCCACGATGTTCAACGTCTCAAAGCGGCTCAGGATACTACACTACACCGCACTACATAGGACAAACTGGTAGGTGTATTAATGACCGGCTCCGCGAACACGCTTGCAACGTAAAAAATGGTCGAGATGGTTCTTTGGCACTACCTTGCAGCACGTGTGGCTGCAAACCACTTTTTCATGGTATGGTAATCAAAGGAAAAAACAGAAATAAAGTGACAAGGGAGATTATTGAAGCAGAAAGGATCAGTAGATTAAGGCTGAACTGCGTCAGCAATCCTTCTCTCGGTCTTTGTGAAAAAAAGAATTGTCGTTTTTGAGATCATAAGTTTTTAGCGCATGGCAATAGAGGGTTTTTTCATCTGTTTGTCTGTTGTTTTCGAATTTCATGAGCATATATATGTACGCTCCTTGAAACAAAGTTTTGTTGGAAGTAAGCGCTCCCTTCTGTCCCTTCCCTTGTCCTATGTTTCAAAACGCGCTACGTCGATTAAGTATGTCTTACCAACATGCCCAACTTTATACTCTAGTCTTCTTTTTGATTTCGACTATGATGACCTTAACACCGGTTGGTTCCTCTTTTTGTCCCTTATATAGGGTTACACCTATCATTTTCCTCTCCATTTCTCGCTGCGTCGTCCTCAACTTAGGCTGGACCCTCTTTGTAAGTCTCCAGGTTTCTGCTCCGTAGCTAAGTACCGGCAAAATGCAGCTGTCATATACCTTCCTCTTGAGGGATAGTGGCAATTTACCATTCTTGATTTGAGAATGCTTGCCGAATGTGCTCCACTCAATTCTCATTCTTCTAGTTACTTCAATCTCATGGTTGGGCTCCACGGTTACTACCTGTGCTGAGTAGACGTACTATTTTCCAATTTCAAGTGCACTGTTACCTCCCTCAAAGCGCTATTCTCTTCCGAAGTTGTTGTACATTTAGTACGCAATATCGAATGTTGGGAAAGGGAACTGAGAGTGAGGAGGGAACGGCCACCAGCTGCACTGTTTCCCAAGTCTTTGTACCACGAGTTCGTAGCTGCCCCGTTTTTCTCCACTCTCCCCGCGCTTGGCAAGTGCTCAGATGGTACTGTCTGCCCCCGTTATCAACGGGATCAGCCGGCTGCGAGTGCATGGTGGACGATAAGACAGATATATCAATAAAGCATAACGCGCGGCTGCCAAATTACGACTCTGTCCACAATGAAGAATTGCTGGGTTATGTTTATTCAGAAGACGCGCCGCAGCTGAGCTTCGTTCCCTCGACAGGCCGTGTGCACGTTCACTAGTGTTGACTTTTTCGCGCACCGCGGTCCATCAAAGCCTTCAAATCCGCGGTCCATCTAAGCCTTCCATCTAAGCCTTCAAACGTTTGGTTAACGGCCCTTGTGGGACGACTAGTTGTGTTGTTGCTCAAAACTGCGCTTGCATACGCCTGCACGTTCAACTGTTGTTTTTTCTTTTTACTGATGCCGCTTTTCATTTGTTTATGTTTACCGTCTACTTCATATCTTGCGCCACTGATCGCTAGAACAGTGGCCCGTTTGGCACGTTGCCCCCCGATTGCATTATTGCTTCGATTTACATTAGTTGGCGAGAGAAATGAGGAGAGCGAAGGAGGAGAGAGAGAGCAGCTCAAACGTGTATTCGAATGAGACGGAGATAAAAGCAGCAGCGCCGTCTGCGGACGCGGTGAGAGATTGCTCGAGTCGATGCTTTAAACACTCCCGTCCGCGAAAATCCGTGCAGCGGAGCGAAGCCTACCTACACAAGGCTCTCGGCGGATGCATGCAAGGACAAGTTTATGCCTGTAGTTGTTGTCGTTGCACCAGTTGCCTCGTGCTCGTGGAAACGTTTTGTTTTTTTCTTTTACGTTTTAGCGCACACACTGCCGCGAACTATGTTGCCTGAAAGAGAAGCAAGTAGGGGCAAATATGACCAAGATACACGATTCCAAACTCTCGTTTAGTCGTTTACATACACATTGCGTGAAAATATTATTGTAATGGTATTGCTACATGATTCAGACGTTAGACTGAGACCGCATGAAAGCGGCGTGTCTATTATTGTAGCGGAGAGCCAACGCGAGCCGAATATAGACAATGCATAGCCAATGTCTTTTAATCATCAGCTTGAAGCCAAATAAGCCAGCAATAGCGAGCAATAGCCAGCTGTTAGGCAGTGATAACAATTAGGAAAACGTCATTAATGCAGCAGCAATCGGCAATAATAATTAACCTTCATTTAGCCAGTATTAGCAAATACTACTTAGCATTACTCCTCATTCTGCCAACACTATAGTTGAGGTTAACCAGTGCTAATCAGTGCTCGTTGTACGTGAGTAGATGCGGTAGTCGAATTGGGTCAGGAATACTGATTCTTAGACCCCCTTGCACAACATGTCGTTGAAGATTCCCGCTAAACATAGCCTTGAAGAAGATGGACATACGCGTGCACACGAGAGAGAGGGGAGGGGGTGTCAAGAGGGCGGAGGGGCAAAGCCAGCCCCATATATTGACGTACCAGAGAGGAGGGAGGACGATGTGACGAGTTTTCGCCCCCCCCCCCACCCCTGAAGGGGAAGATTTTAAAAAATAAGCCGAAATAAATTAAACAGAAAGACAAGGTATTTTTTATCGTGTCTTTGATGTAGTCTTACTTGGGCTAAATAATAATAAAAAAAACTAAATTACGAACGCACGTCACGCAATCATCTATACGAGATCCCAGCTGATTAGCGAGAAGACAAAATTATAAGCCTCGGTCATACTGCTGCTATGATCCTCCAATAATTGGTGCAGCAGGCATCATCGTCGCGATAAGACCAATCTGGACGCACAGGAGCAACCACTTCCTTTTCTTCTTCGTTGTGGTTTTGGGATTAAACCCCGCATATAATCGTCCTTCTTCGTTGTGTCTCTTTTGGGTGCGATGCATTCCGTGTGGTAAGTGAAGTGGCGCTTAAAAAGCAGATTTTTGGACAGAAAAAAAGAAACCCCTCAGAACTTCGTTGTGTCTCTTTTGGGTGCGATGCATTCCGTGTGGTAAGTGAAGTGGCGCTTAAGAAGCAGATTTTTGGACAGAAAAAAAGAAACCCCTAAGAACTACCAGTTAGAATATGAAAAACAAAACAAAACAAAGCAAAAGCAAAACTGGATAGTTGTGTAAATTAAGACAATCAAGTTCATCAAGACGAAATGCACAATGAAACACCAATGAATTTAAATAAGAGTGCACGTGTCATGTGCAGCCCAGTACTTTTTTTTTTTCGCATGTATACCAGTAGTGATTGTTGTTGGCAAACTGTGGGTTATTCTTCGTCATAACGATATAAATTAATGTAAGCATACTGGCATATACTTCTGCCTCCTTGTATTATGCTACACGTGCGATGCGTGGGCTCGCCATTACGTATATCGATCTACGCTGCACGCATTTCGGGCGGCGGATCATATAGAGCTCGACCGCAAGTACTGAGAGAAGGGACACGTGGCAGCTTCCAACCCCCCTCTACCCTGAACACCACTACGAATCCGTCGTCGAATAGCCGCAGTGGCGCGGTAACAGCATCAAAAATAAACCGCATGGAATGTCGCAATAGCTGTCGCCGGCGGCACACCATAGAATGACCTGCTTTCGGGGTCGATCGGAGACTCGATCGTGTCTTTTGATGCGGCTTACTATACCGTTACGCTTGAAGCCCTCGTGGCAATACGGCTTTTCGATGCTTGTGAGGGAGGGGATCGAAAGGGGGGGGGGGTCACGCGGGGCGTTTTGCAGATTACGGGTGTCGAATGTAGGTTACAGCGAGAGGCATCACGTAAGAGGGTAACAGGGCTCGAAGTTATACGGCATGTCGCTGAGATAAGACGTGCCACCACCGTCGAAGGTCAAGCACGGGTGCAGTTTTTCTCGAGGTGCGCGGTATTGTCTTGCGGCGAATATGGGACGTTGCGTAAGGAGCGGTTAACGGCTGCGCGCGCACGTGCGTTCTGGTTAGGTGCGCCGTTAAATAAAGTCATCGCGCGTAACGGATGCTGGCTGTGATTTTTTGATTTGTGGAGGTTTAACGTCCCAAAACCACCATATGATTATGAGAGATGCCGTAGTGGAGGACTCCGGAAATTTCGACCAGCTGGGGTTCTTTAACGTGCGCCCAAATCTGAGCACACGGGCCTACATCATTTCCGCCTCTATCGGAAATGCAGCCGCCGCAGCCGGGATTTGAACCCGCGAACTGCGGGTCAGCAGCGGACGCTGGCTGTGGGTGCTTAACTTGGAGACAGGAACAGAACGCGAGGAACGAGATGAACTCGATGGGAAACAAGACGCGCGGAGATCTGTTTGCATCCATTTCGATCTCATTCGTATTTGCTCTAGCGGCGAGTTTCTTTCTCTTTAGGTTCGGTGACGTACTAAGTCTGCCCAAGTGAACACACCAGTGCTAATAATAATAATAATAATAATAATAATAATAATAATAATAATAATAATAATAATAATAATAATAATAATAATAATAATAATTGTCATCTTGAGTACAACACAGATAGCAGGCCTGTCAAAGCCAGACGGTGGCTTGGATTACTAGGCCCGGCCTATCGACAAACGAGAGATGACGCACATGTACGAGAATTGTAACGTAAGAAGATCAGGGACAGAAGACATGCAACTTTTTTTACACTACACTTAAACACAATAATACATGGGTCAAACTATAGTGGAAGCAATACTACCTAAACAGGAGGAAGTTGAGGTAAGAATTGGGCAATCTTTCAACAAATCATACCTCGCATGAAATAGAGCAGGAAAATAGCCATGCGATAATGGTGCAGCATTAAAGTGATTTCACGACATTTCGTAAATTGCGTTTTGTCTTTACAGAAAAAAAGAATCATAGCCTATCCATGGAGTGAATGATGATTGGTGGGGCGAAGCGTTCGTCAGTCTGTCCATGCTTCCGTCCATTCGTTCGTTCTTTTTCTGTCCATCCATGCCTCCGTCCATGCATCTGTTCATACGTCCCTCCGTACTTCCATCTGTCTATCCGTGCATCTGTTCGTGCAGCCGTCCCTCTGTTTGTCTGTCCACCATCCATCCGCCCATCCATCCGTCCGTTCATTTATCTAGTGAACACTCCAAGTACAGCCATCTCACATCTTTTCATTTTGTGTTCATCATATACAAGTGCCGCTGCCCCGCCGCGGTGGCATAGTGGCTAAGGTACTCGGCTGCTGACCCGCAGGTAGCGGGCTCGAATCCAGGCTGTGGCGGCTGCATTTCCGATGGAGGCGGAAATGTTGTAGGCCCGTGTGCTCAGATTTGGGTGCACGTTAAACAACCCCAGGTGGTCGAAATTTCCGGAGCCCTCCACTACGGCGTCTCTCATAATCATATGGTGGTTTTGGAACGTTAAACCCCACGAATCAATCAAGTTCTTTAGTGGTTGCCTCAACGTCGGTCTTGAGCTGACTAGTCAACTGTTCGAAGGTCAACTCATTCCCCCGATCTTCGTTTCTCTGCTCTCTCCATTCCCTAAATGCATCCCAGTCAACAACCTTGAATGTTGGCACCTTTTAGGAGCCACCTCTAAAGTAATCATAAGTACGTAATGATGTCTGCCAAAATATATATTAGAATTTGACCAGGACAAATCCATCACCCCACGAACAAAAGATCTGGTGTCGAATCTCTACATGCCGATGTGCCGGAACGAGTGGGATACGAAGAGTCCACAATGCGAGATAAATTTAAGTGCAGGTCCTGTTGCCATAGTGCCTACTTTTAGATGGGCAACAAACCTAGCACGTGTCTCTCGCATTTCTCTTGCCCGAAAGTGCGCACTGCGGCGGACCAGCAACTCGCCACGCGGTGCCCCCTGGGATACATTATCGCGGCCACGCTTGACGTCACCGCCACACTTATAATCCCGCATTCGCTACGACTGCCCTACATCGACCTAGCGTAAACAAAGCCGGATCAATGAGCCGAACGCGTCTAATCGACTCGGCCTTGTCTTACTTCCACTTTCTCCTATGTATATACACACACTATATATATTGCCGTAAGAAGCAACCGTCGTAGTAAATAAAGCAATAAATTGTACGTGTTTGCAATTCTCGCTGATTCAGCGCCAAAGGAAAACCGATCACGTTATTTACGGATGCGGCGGAGCAGATCCGAGAAGGTCGTGAATGCGCGTGGCCTAGCGTGTTTTTCTGATTCGCTGAAGTCAGCATCTTGATATTTTGTTTCGTTGCAGACTGTTCGATTGTTTCGTTGCATAAAAACACCCAAGTCTTTCTACAGGCACGTCGTGCTTTTAGGTTGTACTATTGTTCATGTTATCACAGTATTGCTATTACCATGGTGTCACTTACTTTTTATAACACCGCCCAACCATGGTGCTTAACCGCTACATTCATGTACTCCTTCCGTGTACTCAATTTATGACGGAGACGTTGTAGTGATTGCACTGCAGTTGTGGCTGCACAATCTACAATTTGTAGGCACGATAGGAAGCGTACAATTTAGATTAACTACCACGGAGAATACGTCTTAGATAAAACTAAAAAGAAAAAAAAAGAAATGGGCATAAAATGAACGACAGGTAGTCTACTACACGATTTGCGAGCTTGGTGCGATGCCTCTGGTATGTAGATCGGCGGGTAAGCCACATTTACAACAAACAAAACCGTTGTCTGTACTGCGCTTGTGTGCACTGCTGCGGTTGCCTGCTTTCGGACCCCTAGCCTCGCCAGGCTGTATGCTTACAGCTTTCTTGCTAGGGTGGCCTTCAACATTGTACTTCGTGCATGTTGTAAATAACATTTCACTTGACTTAAATTAAACTACAACAGGCTAGTGCACTTACTCGAATGCAACGCAAGATTTCTTTTTTTTTTGTTCAGATTCACGCTACCTAATGTCACCCCTGGCATTATATTCATGGTCGCACTACAATCGAGTGAATAGATTACATGCTAACTGAAAGAATTAGACACCAGTGAACCGTCTTTAAGGATGGCCCAAGTCGGAGAATTCAGCCAGCCCCCAATTTCCCTCTCACATCGATGAGAACGAGCGATGAACCAGCGCTCGTCACCATCTTTTTTAATTATGTCCGTGTCTTTCTTGCGCCCCAGTACCTCGAAATAGCGTATCAAATCCTTACGCGTACGCCGGAATAGCGTCACCTTCGTTGCGGGTACGCAGTCCCTTCCCCCAACAAGTTTCATCTGAACGTGATGCGTATCTAATGCCATACGTAACGTCGTTATTTTGTTCCACAAATAGATAAGAAAGTCTGTTATCTCGTACGATGATCTGGCGATAAGAAGTGAATGCAGGGGCGTTTCACGTCCTTGACTGTGACGGTTTAGCCTTCACCGAAGCTGAACTCTTGGCCAGAGTTTAAGGAAATGGCGGACCCAATGTAGTTTCCTTGCCAAGTTTCGATTTGTTATCCCTGCTACAGCAGAGGCGACCGAAGGCTGGCTCAGTAAGTCGCCGGAGGTTTCCAGTTCTTCGCTTCGGTACGGCATAGGCGCAGAAAGAGAACGGAGGTTCCCCTTTTCTTTCTGGGTCCCGGAGGGGAGGGCGACCCCCTTCCCTTCGCAGATTTTCGCTTGTGGAGTTGCACGCACACGCACACACACACACACACACACACACACACACACACACACACACACACACACACACACACACACACACACACACACACACACACACACACACACGCGCACACGCGCACACACAAATACACACACACATGCGTAGGGCACAAATTCATTTAACCGGCAGTGTAAGTTCAAGAAAAAGTTTCGAGAGACGATTAAATGAACACGCACAAACTTTTCCAGCTTTCAGTTCTCCCTAATTTCAAAGTACTAACATCTTCACCTTCATCAGTTAACACAGGGAGAGTACAGAACGGATAGAATGCGATAAGTTTCACAGTAGAACAATGTAGTCACTTAGTTCAACTAAGACGACTCGAAGGTGAAAGCCATTTTTTTTCTTATTAGCCAATTGTGAATACAGCGATTAGCAATTCGCTGCTTGCCTCAGCTGTCTTTATTTGCGCATGATTTGCATCGCCCTTTCAAGACGTAGGACTGACTTGACTCCTTTAATGGGCAAAAAAAATTTTCAGTCGTTTGTATGCGTCGAAGGAAAAGTAAAACACTCAAGACCCCAGAAAACGTATTGTTAAGTGTGACTGCACCTTGGAAAAATTAATTACAGTATGTTTTTAACAATTTGGTTCGGCTAGCGTTGCCTAGGATATATATTTTTATATCTGTAGTTTAACGTTCCGAAACCACCCTATGATTATGAAAGACACCGTAGTGGAGGGATCCGGTAATTTCGACCACTTGGTGTTCTTTAACGTGCACCCAAATCTAAGCACACGGGCCTAC
The DNA here is from genome assembly GCF_013339725.1 of Rhipicephalus microplus. NCBI lineage: Eukaryota > Metazoa > Arthropoda > Arachnida > Ixodida > Ixodidae > Rhipicephalus > Rhipicephalus microplus. Next base: position 129,661,700 of record NC_051167.1, on the reverse strand, counting down.
AACATTTTCGCCTCCACCGAAAACGCAGCCGCTGCAGCCGGGACTCAATACCGCAAGAGGCGGGTCACCAGCCGAGTGTCTTAGTCACTAGACCATCGCGACGGGGCGCGTTGCCTAGGATGAGAGAGGTATTTTGATCTTACTGTACTTCATTTGATTCTGCATTACCTCTGTGATCGGTCCACATTTGCTTAAGCGGCGGTGTCACGCGAAGACGTCATCGTACGACGTCACCATTTTTGGCGACATGCGACGTCGCAACAAGCACGAGGTGACGTCATATCGTGACGTCTTCCCATGACGATTGTTATGCATCAGTCATGTTGACGCCAGTGGTCCACTGTAGCATTTTATCAGACATCTAAAAAGCAGTTCGTTTTGATAGTAACTAGGCATTTGTTAACGTAAGCGTACACAAAATGTGCACACACAAACGACACATAGATTACGAATTTCATTGATTGATTGATTGATTGATTGATTGATTGATATGTGGGGTTTAACGTCCCAAAACCACTATATGATTATGATAGACGCCGTAGTGAAGGGCTCCGGAAATTTCGACCACCTGGGGTTCTTTAACGTGCACCCAAATCTGAGCACACGGGCCTACAACATTTGCGCTTCCATCGGAAATGCAGCCGCCGTAGCCGGGATTTGAACCCGCACCCTGCGGGTCAGCAGCCGAGTACCTTAGCCACTAGACCACCGCGGCGGGGCAACGAATTTCATTCAGCAGTTGTTTATTCTACGCTTCTTAGCGAGTCTAGTGTCCCGCTGTAAATTCAACGTACACAAAATATGCACATAGAAAGGACACATACATTAAGATTTTCATTCAACAGCTATTTAATCCACGCTTCTTACCGAGTTCAGTGTCCCGCTGTAAATTCCACGTACACAAAACATGCACATAGAAAGGACACATAGATTACGATTTTCATCAAGAGCTGTTTATTCCACGCTTCTTAACGAGTCTAGTGTCCCGCTGTAAACGCCATGTAGACAAAACATGCACATAGAAAGGACACATAGATTACGATTTTCATCAACAGCTGTTTATTCCACGCTTCTTAACGAGTCTAGAGTCCCGCTGTAAACGCCACGCCATGCACATATAAAGGACACATAGATTACGATTATCATTCAACAGCTGTTGATTCCACGCTTCTTAAAGAGTTCAGTGTCCCGCTGTAAACGCCCCAACGACCTTTCACTGCCCCGCGCATTTCGTTCCCATCTGCCCGACGCGCTGCAGCTTCATTCAATCGTCACGCTCGATGCGCACGAGTTAGGCTTCACGGCCGAGCGTAAAGAGAACGCGGAAAAGCGCGGTGCAGAGGAGCAAGAGATGGCCGGATAGCTTCCATATCCCGAGAACCTTCCTTCGACGAGGAAAAAAAAAAAGACAAAACAAAAACCAGCCACTGGATCTTCGACAAGCGATTGAAAGAGCGAATAAAAAAGAGAGAAAGAAAGAGAAAAAAATCATGTCAAGGACCCTCACGGATGAACGCATCTCGAAGCGCGCAGCAGCCCTTGAGTCGCCTCCTTTCATAGCGTTATCCGAGCACGCAGCGGGGCGCAGAGTCGATGGCGATCTGCTTTGCATCACTCGTGGCGACGCCGCCTGTGCACGATTAAAAAGGTGGTACGTATATATATACACACACACACACAAGCCCGCATCGAAGGGTACGTGGGTGCGCTGCACATACCGTCTATTATCGCGTGTAACCAGCCGGGTCAATGAAAACTCGATGAACCTGCGGAAAAGGCTTGAAGGGTCGGTAGAACGGAGCGTTCTGTTTTTTCCCGCAGTTTCGTACGCCTTGGAGTCGTCTTAGGCGATCGCATGAGAGATCCTGTGAGTTTTAAAGTAATAACCAGCTAGCTAAATTCCGCGGTTTCACGCGTCGAAGCTACAATATAATATCGAGGCACACCATAAGGGAGAACTTGGGGTACAGTTCGGACCAACGGGCATTCCTAAACGTGAACGTAAATACGAGACATCCAAAAAATTAAAGACATCATTGTATACACGCGCGTATTCGGTATTGATTGACTGATTGATATGTGGGATTTAACGTCCCAAAACCGCCTATGATTAGGAGAGACGCCGTGGTGAAAAGCTCCAGAAATTTCGACCACCTGGGGAAAAATAGTAGTTGGCCAGAGTTGTGAATGTGTAGTAGTTTTGACCGTTCATACTTTTTCGCCAATAACTAACATTTCAAGAGGGGGCATCTTCAATGTCATGACAAGGTACCGCGATATGCAATGAGTACGTCTCGCCATGGGAGCCCATGTCGCCGTAATGCAGATGACATGTTCGCGGCGCACTCGCTCTAATGCATTATCCGTATTCTGGAAATGAAATGTCTTCTGTCTGAACGAACAGTTTGAATACGGCCTCTCTGGATCGAGAAATGGAGGTCGAATGCTGGTTTGTTTTTCAGTTTCACTCGTCAAGCATTTTTAGGGAGGCTGTCGACTTTACACCTTGTGTTTCTATGTGTTTCGTTTTTGATACGCTTCCGTACGAATCAATCAATAAGACTATGTGTTTCGAAAGCAGACGACATGCGGGCGGCCATGTCAGTGCCAGAACACGCGCTCACAGCGTACGAGAATGAAATAACATAACGTCGTTTTCGGGAGAGTTCTTGTCGCTTTGTGGTTTTCGCAATTCTTCGTCAGAACTGTGCACTCGCTTCGTGGGTATCGATTTTCTTGACGACACCGCGCACAGCTGCCGGGAATTATAAGTGGAGCGCTGGAGACAGAGAGACGTGTCCCGAGCAGGCCACATGTAAGTGGCCCTTCCTCTTCGGCGACGATTGACTGCGCTCTCACACATTGAAGACCTGCTAGCGGAGTCAATCCGATTGGGATTAATTAGACGAAGTAATTACGAGACGCAGCTAGGCAGCCCGTGTGTCTAATAACGTCCGACTCGATTCGGGGTTAGAGCTCAAGGTTAGAGGGGTCCTGCAACATTTTTTGAGCATGGTAGGAAAGTTCTGGTGATTGGTATTCGAGGCTCTCGCGAACATGTGAGCCAAACATAACGCCGCACGCGGCATCAGTGTTCTTCAATTTCAATTTATTTACCAGAAAAACAATATGTAGGGAAACCTGGGCGAGACGCTGTCTCAGCAACTTGACGAAGACCCAGGGTCCCTTAATAGCACATATGTGACACACGTCACCAAGTGTTCTTACATAGCATTCGCATCGAAAGCATTATGCTTACAGATCAGCATACATCACACGTAAACATGAAATGTAACAATGACACTTCGTGCAAGAATGCAGGGTAATGCGTTATTATAAATATAAAAGTAGTTGCACAAATGATTTTTTATTTATTGCGGTTGTGTGTTACAAATAAATTTCCAGTCCGAAAGAAATCACTCGCTCTTCTCGTGACGAATGACGCAATATACGCAGAGCCAACTGCGCCACGTACCCGAAACCACATAGACAAGAGTCGATGTGAATGTCGTGAGCCGTATAGTTTCTTCAGCCGCCACAGTGTGCCGCGACGTGCTCACCACACGCTCTGCAGAGTGCCTTCGTGATCACACTGAAAGTGAGGCGCGCGTTCAAAGCAAACGAGAAACAAAAGTGCTTAACGTCATGATGAGCGCAGCTTCATTGGCTCTTACGCTGACGTACGAGCTCGTAGAGACGTAGCTTCTTACCGCCTTGTCATTCCTTCTACTAGCTGGGCGAAATGTGCGAGCAAGCACTTAATGTGTGGGAAAACAAAGGAACATTTCTGCAACGCCACTCCAAAAATTTTTGCGGCAGCTGATTCGGGAAGCAATTAACTCCCACAATCGATAATCACTTGGAACAGTGTTGCCCGGCCTCTTCAAGGTTCCATAATGCTACGATAACGCATGTTGCGTCTCCTAAATTTGCCGCTGATAAGTGGTGACTTGCGTGGGAACAAATTTCGGTACTGCATCCTTCTAGCAAAGGTGAGTTTTTGACACCCCTGCTATATAAAGTAGCAACACATGCACACACACAAAAAATTGCCTCCACCTCTCGGAAGGGAATCGTGAGGAAATGCGAATGCATCTCTTGCGCCGAGAGTATACGGCGCAGTATTATTAAACGTCTAAATTAATGGCGAGATTAGGATTTGTTCCACAACCATTTATTTACACATTGATCAGCCAGCGAACGGTTCACAGAGAGAGAAAGAGAGAGCGAACGGCTGGAGAAAGAGCCGTGAAGCACTACACCTACCCTTTCCTACACTGCCTCCTCACACGCGGGAGCTCCGCCGAGCTCTTGCGATGTGAATGCCATCACACAACAGAGCTCGCTTTTCCTCTCCACTCATTCTCCGCTACTGCGCTCACACCACGTGCTGCGGTTGCTAGGGCAGAGGATAAGCGCGCGCGCCCGCTGCTGTAGCTATGGGAGAGGGAGTGAGAGCAGAGAGATAACAACTGCGGGCATGCGGATGCCGACGGACGACTGACATAGCCCGACTAAGAAATGCATTCGCATTTAACACTATATACGTGCTTTCTTTTCCAGTTTTTTATGCAAAACAGATTGTGGCGGAGTCTAATACGGCATGTGGCGTGACAACCCTTGCTGTCCAAGCGCAGCAGCTGGCTCAGGTACTGTCAGAACGCGCTCATGCACTAGCGCGCTCCATCTTGTGTACGGGGCTGGGTAAGACTCTGTGGCCTCTCTCCGTAACACTCTCTGCAATAATGTGATGACGTTGGGGAACGAGATTCTGCATGATGAACCAACGTATTCTTGGGCCTGCGAAAGTGGCTGTGTAAGAGGTTGTAGCCTCTACCCCTCACACTCTCTCAGTAATCACGTGATGGCACAGGGGAACGAGATTCTGCATGCAGACGCGCGATGAACGCACGTGCTCCAGCGTCGCGTGGCGAATAACCCGGTGGCATACTACAACAAGGGTTCGGGAGGATTAACAGCAACAGAAACTACAGTGGATTCATGGTGTGCTCCACTTGCAAGGATGTGTTAACATTGTGATAAGAGCCTACGATTAACGGAACTTTAAGTCGATACGTACGCTGCCTCGCATGCTATATACTGATGATTTCCTTTAGAGGGAAACGGTGTACTTTAATTCTCTTTCAAGATGCAATGCTGGCTGCTGGTTCTCTTACAGTTTTCGTTTGCTTTAACGAAGTCACATGGGTGCGATAGGTGTATTAGCCTTTTCCATTTCTCTTTCATATGATATTATTAAACATTCAGTTGTGAGTCAGTGCTAAGGTCTGTCCTTTTCTCTTCGTCCGCATCGTCGTGGTGCTGTGTCAAAAATGTTCAAGTAAAGTCTCACATCATGTTTCGGCTCGGGTCGCGTGACCTTCCGCACTTGACGACAATAAGTGGCTCACTATGACGTCACAATGATGTCACGATGATGTCAATATTAAGTTATATGGCGATTTCATCACTAGAATTTTTTTTGCGTCGTTTTCGTTGACGCCGCGGACACTGATGGCCTCTTTTCACGCTTGCATTGTAAAGAAGCGATACACCAGGGAGTGGAGTTTGCCTCTGAGACGCGCTACCGATTGATTGATTTGATTGATATGTGAGGTTTAACGTCCCAAAACTACCATATGATAATGATAGACGCCGTAGTGGAGGGCTCCGGAAATTACGACCACCCGGGGTTCTTTAACGTGCGTCCAAATCTGAGCACACTGGCTTACAGCCTTTCCGCCTCCATCGCAAAATGTAGCCGCCGCAGCCCGGATTCGCTGCCGCGACATGCGGGTCAGCAGCCGAGTACCTTAACTACTATAGACCACTGTGGCGGGGCAGAGACGCGCTACCGACGATCCCCAGGCCACGTCCGAGCGTGCCACATCTCATAACAGCAATCTGTATACCTGTAATGAAGGAGGAACAAAGAAGAAGGAATAAAAGGCAGAAAAGATCGCCCTCATCGTCACAGGCGCCTCGCGCTGTTGGTTATCCTGCTCCTTACGCCTCCCCCCTCCCCTTGCAGCGCATTTCATTACCTTCGCTTTTGAGGCTCGCTCTAGCGCTCCCGATAAATGGGTCAAGTACGGCGATGACGCCGTCCCGGGTTTATGAGTGCTTTCATTCGGGAGGCCTATATAGCCCTCTCGTTTGCGCGTGAATGTATGAGTGTATAGGCGCTGCGAGCACGCACGCGCTCATCAATCTATTGTTCACCCTCATACACTACGTCGTATAGCAGCACGCTGCCCTCTCTCAGCTGCCTTCCTTCTCGCATTTCCCAGCTCAGTGGTTGGATGAATGAAAATAACCGCAGATGTACAGGCGCGATGGTGGTCCGCTAAATGAATCGCGCCTGCACTGAGGTGCGGGGACTAAAGCGGAGACAGGAGAGCGATAGTCTGTATAGCGCTGATTGGTCCCCTTTCGGTAACGATATCGTCATTTCACTTTTGTTTTGTTTACGGTGAACAATCATGCATTGGCGGTCACCAAGATAAAAGCTGCAGTAAGATAGACAACCTGTGGTGCCCTGAACTCCGGCGTCACTTTGTGGCAGCGACTCACACTGTCATATCACATAAGCTTGCTTTCAAAAAAAGTAAAAAAATACATTACTCAATTATACAATACAATGAAGAGTAATCCATAAGAAACAACGCAATGTGGCAGTGATAGGCAGAAAAAGCACAAATATAACACACAGTGACATTCCTTACACTTGATAACGCCTAATTAAACTACTAACATCCTGTATATATGTGAGCACAAGTGAAGTTTACATTACGCATAAATCATTAGAAAATATTTTCCACAAGGGAATGCAGTGCAGACATTTTATATTATCGAAACATTTCGACCGATAACATTCTCCCTTGCTGCATGTAATTCGTACACATTCACAAATATGTGAGGAAAAAAAAAGAATATTTAAGTTGCCTTACGTGTTGACGTTGAGCTATTTTGAGAATGCAGTGCATGCAGGGGTGGCCGTGCATCCTAAACTTCGTGGAGTGCGTCAAATCAGCCCCGCATTTGTCGCTCTGTCGCATACCTGTCTCGTCGTTGTTTAAAGGGCAAAGTTATGGACGTGTCTACACTTCTGACAAAAACAACGGCCAAAGATCACCTCCATGTTTGATGTGGTGACTGGTCTGAAAGTACTTGCGCTCAGTAACGTTAAGTGATGAAAAAAAAAATGAAAAGGAATAAGCGCCGAGCAAAACGAAGAGGTTTTAAAACTCTTGTCAGTTTGGTCAACGCTTTCTTTTGTTTTGTTTTTTTCGTCAAGCCACTTTCCTACCAGATGATTCATGATCAAACCATCAACTTCAATAATGTTGAGTACCTCATATAATTTAGATTATGGTAATCATCTCAGTTTCTGGCCTTCATACATTCCTGTGAAACGTTTCTGTAAACATTTTAAATAAATAAAAACTCACTTTGTTGCCTTCAATATAAAACACTGTTTCTGTCGTGTTCCCTTCGGGCAGAAGAAGATCGCCTTAAAGTTTTAACGGACCAATGCGGACTACTCGACTTCCTTTCAAGTGAATATCCTTTAACGCACTCGTGCGACAGCGTGCCACTTCCTTTGAAGTAAGCCGGGTCTTCGGCTGAAAGGACTTCAATAGCATCGGTTTGACAGGCATGTAGATAAACAATTAAAGTACAAACAGCGCCATTCGTGACGTTGAAACAGTTGCTTCGAGATCACTGAACGTCGCGTCAGAAAGCTGCAAAAGAACATCAGAGAAGCTAGAGACGCGCAGTTCAGCTGTCCCCTTTTCAGAGGTGGCTGGCTTTAGAAATGCTTTGATAATTTATTTTATGTCTCTCTATCAACGTCTTACTCTATCCGACCCTTCTTTCACCACCCCTGTACAGGGTAGCAAACCAGTTATTCTATGTTAACCTCCCTGTTTCTTGCTTTTATTTATTTCTCTCTCTTGATTCGATTCGGGTCGTGTAATTAGTCGTGCGAACCGTTGAGAAGCATTCATCGCGGAGTCACTCAATTGCCTTGCGAAATGCCTTGCGAAAAAAAGGAAGAAATAAGACATATTCGCCTAAGACGACTCCAAGGCGAAAGCAATACTTTTCTGCTTTTCCTTCTTCTTGGCCGATCGTTCAAAACCTCCTCTCCCCCTTACCCCCTCGGAAGCCTTCTGCACCAAACGTGGTTTTGTACTGTCTCCAGCGGAGGCGATGCCGAGAAAGGCCGGGAGGCTTACACCCTCACCCCCGAAAATTTTCAATTTTGCGTGCGCTAACGCAGTTTTCCAAAGGCACTCAAGCGACGCCATCTTGGACCGATAACGTTACGCTTTTCTAGCTGTACCAAGTGAACAAACAGTGCCATGATGAACTCGGATGCACGAAAACGCTTGGGCTGGTGCATTTAACGTTTTATGACCGTAATACATTCAGATTACTACATAAAAAACAGCGCAGAACGATAGCTTATCCGTCCGAAATGGCAACGTGCACGCGTCGGAAATGCAATCGTCTGGACCTACATAGAGTATAATTTAGCCCACCATCACTACAGAAGCTAAGTTTCTGGCTACGCGACTGGCCTCCGTAACTGGAGACATCAGTGCAGCTCGCTGCATTGTACGTCGCTTCGCAGCCCTGCCTCCGGGATCGGTAAACGTTTCATCGAGCAAATACTTCCCGTTATGGAGTCACAGGAACGCCACGATAACACCGCAGTGTCGTGAAAATTCCGTTGACATATGACGTCATCATGAGGCAGTTGCGTAATGATGACTTTTAGCATCCCTTTTACGTTGACGCCGGATTGGAAATGTTTAAAGAGGCATCTAAGACTTTCGCTTTAAAGTGTCAGTCAACAGGCTCCGACTTTTTTTTTTTTACACCAATAAAGTTGTTTCACTCCCTCAACCCCCTCCCCTTTCAAAGAAGCTCGGCAATTCGTAGAATAGACCCCCTGCGATCACGTTTTACGAATATTACAGCGCTGCGCGCCGATCAGAGCCTACGTTTCGAAAAACAACACCAGCACTCCCTTTCTACACACCCTACCAATCCTCCTTTCATGCGCAGTGACGTAAAGTCGCCGTACGGTGACGTCACGTAGCACGCAGCTCTTCGATTGGTCTAAACCAATAACGACGACGAGCTACGCCTTCCCTTCCCCGTGAGAGAGAAAGGTGGCGACGCCGCGCGAAAATTTGAAAGCAGCTGAAACCGATGTTATAGCCCCGTTAACTTCCTTAATACAGCACGTATTCGAAAAATTCTTGCGGCCGCATGTTCACAAAGCAAAAGTGCACATATTTTCCTTGATTACAATTTTGGACCTCGGGGTTGTTTACTGGTCCTTCAAGCACCAAAGAAGTCGGACGAAACGTCCGTTCTTGCTTCGGCTGCAATGCCAGAAGGAGAGAGCATCCTTCCTGTTTGAAATGACCCATACGCCGACGACGGCAAACCAACTCGACGCCGCAACGGTTTTAACGGCGTTCTCGAAGTTCAAGGGTGGTATACACGCTACCGGCTAACACCGCCTTCGTTTGTTTTTGCGTCGTCTCTTTCCGGTTAGCAGTTGAGCATAAAAATTGAACTGGGGCCTATTCCTGTTCGATGCTTACAAAATGGCATCACGCAAAAAGAAAACAAAAAAAAAACGCGGTCGTAAACGTCATACATAACAGAACGCAGCAGTGACTGACGTCATCAAGGCTCCTGGCAAAGTTGTGGCTTATACGAACACAGTCAGATCCTCAGCCGAACTTTTTTTTTTCGGGAGTGGTCCACTTACTGAAGATGTTGTCTAGTTTAGAAGACCACGTACTTTCATGATTTACTTTCGGCGAAATACCAACGTTCATCAAAATTTCGGATGCGGGGGAAGGGGGGTGGCGAGAGCTACGGCACCCTGCTGGCCAAGGAGGAAGAAATATGGGCCTCAACACCGCCCGTTCTTGAAAAGCTCCGAAACAAGCTCTGAGCGCGCGGAGAACGAACGCATTCTTCTCCGAGTTTCTCGCCATTTCGGCAAAATTCGTGACGACAACAGTTTGTTCACGTGATGTCGCGAGGCACTAAACTCTTGGTTAGACCGTTTACAAGAACTATACCGGTCCTGAATTCCATGTCCAATCCGCCTCTCCCTTGCAGTTGCGCACCCATTCTGCCTCGTATCGCATGACTGTCATGCGCGGTAAACTGATTTGACTGCGTTTCGAGCGTTTTTTTTGGCTGCGCAAGTTGTGACAACAGCGCGTAGCTGAAAAAGCGCGAAATCCCGATAGGTATAATGCTCAGTGCTGACGCATTCATAGTGTTTCATGAAGAAATGAGAGGTAAGACGAAGGTAGTGCCTGAAATAAAGTTGGTGAAGGAGAGAAAGAGAGGGGAGAGACAGAAACAACTTTCTTGTCTGTGAACTACTTCTATATTATCTGGAGTTTTACGCCCCAAAACCACCATATGATTATGAGAGACGCCGTAGTGGAGGGCTCTGGAAATTTCGGCCATCTGGAGCTTGTTAACGTGCGCTCACATCACATGGTACACGGCCCTTTGCCATTTTGCCCCTTCTTCTTTGAACTCAGAGGGGTATAGGGAACCTCTAAAGAGTGGCACCAACAAAGCAACTCTTGCTAACGGCTCACACTTTCGCCGGAAACAAAACGTACGTGTTTCACGACGCATGCATATATACGACACACGCGACTTCAGAGATATGAAGCTACGCTCGGCGACTCTGCGATTATACACTCCGTAAAGATACTATGTGGAGCTTATCACACAGGATGTAACAGCCTCTTCATCCTGTTATGTACTACAAAGTTGACTGCGGCAATCGTCTCGCCTGATGACTTCTCTGAAGAACGAGCGCGTCGTCATCTATATTCGGGGCTGCTGGATTGCCGGTTATATCCGGCCCGGCGACCTCCATGTGCTTTTTGTGTCCGCCTGTTAGGTTGCCGTCTAATATCGTTTGGCGTGCGCAGATTGCGAGTCATCCGTTACGCTCTGCGAAGCCAACGGTGCGCAGAAGAGGACGCTATTTCTGGTCTTGACAAGAGATACACGGCACCGAGTGTTACGTAAATAGACACGTCACGCATACATGCCACTTCCGCCAAAGTTACTGAACCACTACGAGCGAGCCCCACTGCCGAGAAAGCGTATAGCATCGCGGTGCGTTCACTTTGATAGCATGTTTGCGTACGTCGTGTAAGCTCGGCTGTTTTTTTTGTGCAGACCTAAAGCAAAAGTAAGATTCGATTGCGGTGATGTTCAAAAGGTCGGAATTTTCGCGGTGCGAATTAGCAAGGGATATAGAGAGAGTTTCGACACTTTGACGTAAGCATTTGCCTATCTATACCCGCCATCGGTGTCTTTTGACTACGGTGCTCGACTGAAGATCGGAAGGTCGTGGGATCGAATCCCGGCCACAGAGCCCGTAAGCTCGATGGAGACGAACATGCTAAAGGCCTTTACACTGAGATTTAGGTACACGTTAAGGAAGCCCAGGTGCAGTTGAAATCTCCAAGCTCTTCACCACGGCGTTTCTCATAATCATATCCTGGTTTAGGGATGCAAGAGCCCGACAATTACTGTTATATTTGCCTAGAACTAATTAGCGCGGCTCTCGTGACTTTGTCATCGGTCCTCTCACCCAATCTCTCATCTTCCCCCTTTTTACAGATAGTTTTGTATGATGCCTGCAGTATGGTCTATGCTCGACCCCTTCAAGAGCTAAGGAGTATATATCTGGTATACCTTATATTTGCGCTAACGTATTCCTCATGCCATGTCAAAAAAAAAAAAAAAAAAGCGGGCATCCTCGTCGAGTCAAGAAATCAAGTGAGCACTCGTGTCCTCTATTAAGTGATGATAACCTCGCAACTTACCGAATTACTCGCTGATCGGATATGACTTCAAGACCGCAGTATATGCAAAAATGGCGGTTGCCGGAGAGTTTCTTACAGTAGTTGTCAGAATGCGCAAACGTTTGTGGAAATATTGTGATTATGTGTCTGTGGTTTCCAATCTGTGTGGAAGCTTGGGCTAGTCGGTAGGACATGACGATAGTTATAGCGCGAGAACAGAACGACGACACAGAGTTCAGTGTCCTTCTTGTCTCTGTGTCGTCGTTCTGTTCTCGCGCTATAACTGTCGTCGTTCCAATCTGTGTTTCGACACACACCGTATAGAAGGCTAAATAGGACAGACTGAGAACACTCCGTTCGACTGGAAGTTTAACTAATTAGCAATAATTTCCATGCACACTGCGTGTCTTCTCTTGCTTGAAAAGGATGAATAGCCTATATTTATGGTATACCTGTTTTCAATTTTTCCCCTATAGTGTAATAGAAAGCTTACCGGTCATGGAGCCTAATAAGGAAATGGTAAAGCAGAAGACGCCGTGAAGCATTCGTGATCCGATTTCTTTTCGTTCTGCGACCACTTTGAGTTAAAGAACCCCAGGTGGTCGAAATTTCCGGAGCCCTCCACTACGGCGTCTCTCATAATCATAGCGTGGTTTTGGGACGTTAAACCCCACAAATCAATCAAATCAATCAATCGACCACTTTGAATTCATACACAAGGCACATGTTGCGAACAGTGGAATCAGTGCGCAAAAGCGATGCGTGTCGCTGCGCATGCGCCACCGCTTGTCATGTCTCACTAGAAGGCAGTGCCGCTTATTATCGTCAACTTGTTTACTTCGTCAGCACCCGAGGATACAGTGAAAACGGATACAAACACGCTCTAACATTCAGGGAAATATATGGTGAACATAAAAAGCGCAGACCTACGCATACATGAAACGAAATCACTCCAGCTTCAAAAAAGTTTCGTTAGACGGCGCAGCATACCGCTTGTTCACTTGTTCGTGACGATTCGACTCGTTTTAGGAGTATGCAGATATTACAAATCACGAAAAAAAGAAAAGCTTGAATTTGTCGCCATAACTCGTGGCGGTCTTAGCATCTCCGGTAAGATCTAATCACACGTTCAGGCCGGTTGTCGTTAACCCTAATTGCGATGGCTCCGGTACTTTCAGGATGCATTCGGCACGTGCGGTATGAGCGCGTCATAGCATTTTGACAGTATTGAGGCGGGCGCGGGGTTTTCGAGAAAGCGAAAGGAAGTATGCGAGGTTATGGTGATCGGATTGATATGTGGGGTTTAACGTCCCGAAACCACCATATGATTACGAGGGACGCCGTAGCGGAGGGCTCCGGAAGTTTCGACCACCTGGGGTTCTTAAACGTGCACCCAAATTTAAGCACATGGGCCTGCAACATTTCTGCCTCCATCGAAAATGCAGCCGCCGCAGCTGGGATTCGATCTTGCGACCTGCGGGTCAGCGGCCTAGTACTTCAGCCACTAGACCACCGCGGCGGGGCTGTGGAGATTGGGTGTCTGTCAAGAAGACAATCTAAATTGTCCAACAGTTTTGAGACTGCTGTCCAAGCTTGCGCCCGAAAGACGTGCATATTGATGTGACTGCAGTTATCTCCTAGTTGCCATCGTTATTATTATTATTATTATTATTATTATTATTATTATTATTATTATTTGCTATGTATATTGAAAATAAGTGAATTTGCATGATTGCCATGACGCTGGAACTATAAAAGTGAGAAAAGGCGCCTGTACCACTCTCGTATACAAAAGCTACGATTTTATAAAATGATGTCAGTGGCTTTAAGTGCTAGACCCATGATATGATTTGGAGGGACACCATAGGGGAGGGCTCCGGAAATTCCCGCCATTTCTGTGAAAACTCGCACTGTTATCGCACAGTACACCGGCCTCTATCGTATCGCCTCTGTCGAAATGCGACTGCTGGAGGAACCGGAATCGAACCGACGACCTTCTGGTCACTAACCGAGGACCGTACGCACCGTGCCGCCGCTTCAGGCGAAGGCCATATGCTTTTGTGTAGTGTATATTCGTATTATTGAGGTTTGAGAGCCGGAAGGTCTGCATATACGCTTCCCGCTTTAAGTCCAGACCTCATAAGCGCGAAAATGCACGCGACAGCGACGAGCGACGCGACGTAGATCGTCTTCGCGTGATCAGTCGCTAGCGCAGGCAAACCTCATTCACGCGACGGCTTCGGCGAGCGAATTCCACTGTTGCTCGCATGAGGCCGTCTACTCGCGTGGTGAAAACCACGTAGAGAAAACCACGTAGAGAAAACCACGTAGTGAACGGTATGCAATTTAAAAATAAGATATATTGTCGTGTAATGGAACGGAAAGTGTTTATGAATGCCTTGCAGCACTTTTCTTATATGCACGTGCGTAAATATTGCGTTATTTCTTGTTGCGCCCACGTGACTCTGGCAGGGTCGCGTGCACCTATGTAGTCTTCGTCTTTTCCGGTTTTTCGCTATTGGCTGCTTGAGCCCAGCACTTCCGGGCGATGAGCGATGGTTTCCAAATCTGGAGAACCGAGCGATCGCGCGAAAACGAGCACGCGACACGTCGCGCGAACGCCCTGTTTCGTCGCTCATAGCGTCGCTCGTCGCTGTCGCGTGCATTTTCGCGCTTATGGAGTTTGCTCTTTAGCCGCCACCTATTCTGACGAAGTCGGGCGAAGGCAGCATCGAAGAACGATGCTGACACCCTTAATTGCTGTCCAAACAGGTCCTCGGCTCAACATTGGGTCAGAAATTCTTTGGGAACCTTGCGCCATGCTCACAGAAGGGCGTTCTCACGCTTTCTGATGCTCTCAATCTAAGCCACGCTGACTTTTTTTTTTTTCGGGAATACGAACGTGGAAAACGTTTTAGCGGTGTAACAAATATTTCATGCGAGTTTCATAGCTTTTGATTTTAGACTAGACGTGGCGTCATCTCGCAATGTCGTTTTTTGAGGTGTCTGGCAAGTTTTGCCCTTTTAAGTAATTTCTATATTGGGTTACCATTCACCTTTGTTCCGATTACTTCTTGAAGGCCTGTAAATAAATAAATAAATAAATAAATAAATAAATAAATAAATAAATAAATAAATAAATAAATAAATAAATAAATAAATAAATAAATAAATAAATGAATGAATGAATGAATAAATAAATAAATAAATAAATAAATAAATAAATAAATAAATAAATATTTGAGATGTGATGTATTTCTGGAGGTGCTGTCACGGGTTTCGTCCAATGACCCGCCATGTTGGCGAATGCATTGAGTTGTCGGGTTGCAAGGTCCAGAAGGTTGCAACGGCCTTCCTAATGGGTTGGACGTGCCGTCGTCACAGAATTCAATGATATCGTAAAACTTGCCGATATCTAGAATAACACTGTCTGTCCACTCCATCCCGGAGCTGTCTTCTTTCTTCGCGTAACAAAAGCCAGAATCAGCACACAGTAACCTACCTTTTTTTTTCTCTCACTGCGGTTCCCCCTATCCGATGGAGGCGGAAACCTTGGATCTTTTTTTTCCGCTCCGTAAAAACACACGTTCCTACATTGAAAGAAAACAATTACCTTAAACAAATTTGTTGAGCGCAGAGCGTGCAGCAGGGCGTGCCATTTTTCAGTCTTACGTTCCTTAGCACGAGTGTTTTTTGCTCAATTTTAGGCGACGACAGAGAAAAGAAACCCGGCTGCCCTTCGCAGTACTACTTGGTTTCCGGCGCTATGCGCTGTTATTGCGACGGCAAAAGCGGCCGGCCTTCGCTGTGTGGCGTAAATTGGCAGTTTCCCGAAACCAGCGCAAGAGAAACCGAAATTTCAAAGAAAGTCCAGTCGAGCGCAACGCTTCATTTTTCTTCCAGGTTGAAGAAAAAGAAGGCGTCCTTCATGATCGCCATAATCTCTATGATTATACACAATAACAAAACAAGTTAAGTGTAATATGCATGAAAGAGAAAAGAGAGAAAATCTCTTATGGTTCCCCCTATCCACTTGCCTAAGACGGCTCGAAAGCGAGAGCCATTTTTATTTTCCTCTGTCGATGAATTCGTCTCTTTTACTCCGCGCTCCAAAATTTTTCTGCAACCAACGTGGTTCTGTACTGTATTCATGATGCTCCAGAATATTGAGCTCGAGTCACCCGAGAAGATCAAGTCACCCAAAAGGTCACTCAAGTCACCAAGAAGAAAGACACCCGTAACCTGAGGAACGTTCTTTCTTTCCTTTTTAAATCTATTTTTTGTTTACATTCTTCTCCTTTTTTCTCTCATTTTACTTTTTTTCTTCTTCTTCTGTTCCTCATCATTAAAATTACCTTTCGGCTTCTGCCCTATTCATCTATTTTTTATTGGTTTAAGCCCGTTGTACTTGTACGGGCCAAGGTACTTTTTAGTTACTTTGTTTTTTTCTTTGGCTTGTAATAAACGTACGCTTATATGTTGCCTGCATTTCACATTTCCTGCGCCTGACCTGCTTTTGCATTGCCTCCGTGATCGTCTCACCTTCGACCAGGCGATGACGTCATGCAACGCCACGCCATGTCATCAAAAGCAATCGCGTGTGATTACATCGCGACTGACGACATCACGTGATGACATTACTCGGTGATGTCATCGCGAGATGACGACCTTTCACATCACTCGTGTTGACGTTGCGGGACGAAGGACGATTTTCGCCCGTTACGACTCTAATTAGACGGAGCAGACGACCTCGGTCGCTGACGTACAACGTGGTCACGTGTCCCTCAGAGGGCTACACAGCAGGTGCCCGCAAACCGGAACTGCGGAACGGAAGGAGCCCCGCCGTTACATCGGCGTGCACGGCGAACCGGAAGAAACGGCCCAGCGACTTCCACCACCCCCACCAGTGTAGCAACAGCCCCAGACGCCTGCGTCGCCACGCAACACAACGCAGTCGTGAGCGGGAGGGGCTGCCGCAGCAGACGACGGAGGCATACTCGCTCGTCTGCTATGCGGATCGCAGAACACGAAAATACAAAAGAGGCAAGCGAGCGCGCAAGAACAGCTTCACGCAACAACCGGGGCATGCGCCGATTCTGTGCCGACCCGTTCGTCGGTCGGTCGTTTTCTAGTCGTCCCTTGTCGTCTGAAAAGCAGCGCAACCTATTTTCGGTGCAGCGAAAGAAAAGGGTCGGGTCCGACCCTCCCCCCATCCTCTTGCCGCTCGTATCGTTGCACTGGTAGCATTCCACGAACGGCGATGCAAATTCCGGAGTACACGAACAGAGAACTAACAAGCGTACGCAGAAGGGTTCAGTTAAACACAGAAATATAAAAAAATATAACGGAGAGAAAGAGAGATGTATAAGAAAGAAAAGAAAAAAAAGCCCCAGTCAAAAGAAGGTTTGCAGAGCGTGGGCCGACCATAACTGTGCCGGAAACAACTTCGACGACCGGGCCACTTTTTACGCCGTGCAGTGTACGAGTTACTGCGGCGTCCTAGCTGACTTTCGTTCCTAGCCGTTTCCGGTTGTCCAGGGGAGAGCCTGATTTATATATATATATATATATATATATATATATATATATATATATATATATATATATATATATATATATATATATATATATATATATATATATATAATGAGATCTAACAGACAGTAATGCCAAGGAATGTACAGGGGAAGTTATTAGAACCAATGGAATGTAAATAAGAAGAAAGAAAAGTAGATGAAAGAAATAACCAGCCGTGATCAGGAATCGAACCTACGACCTTCGAATAACGCGTTCGATGCTCTAACCACTGAGCTACCACAGCGGCCTTCCCTCCATCCACTTTTTGGGGTTTATATGTGAATTTGGGTTTATATTTGATCTCATTAATATTGTGTTAAAACACGGAAAAACGAGCCCTTAGGTATACACTTCTTTCCCTTATTTCATTGAACGAGGGTCTCGTACTGGCAGACTTGGTGTGTTTAGGTTGTATAAGAGGGACAATTAATCAGCTGCCCGCTCATAATAAGTTCACGTGCTACGTGACGCCAAACATGCGCATAAGAGTGTTTTCACACTTGTCGTTTGGCTTATAGATGGCGCTGACTGTCACTCCTACTTCTAAATTCACATATAAACCCAAAAAAGTGGATGGAGGGAAGGCCGCTGTGGTAGCTCAGTGGTTAGAGCATCGAACGCGTTATTCGAAGGTCGTAGGTTCGATTCCTGCTCACGGCTGGTTATTTTTTCATCCACTTTTCTTTCTTATTTACATTCCATTGGTTCTAATAACTTCCCCTGTACATTCCTTGGCATTACTGTCTGTTAGATCTCATTAATATTGTGTTAAAACACGGAAAAACGAGCCCTTAGGTATACACTTCTTTCCCTTATATATATATATATATATATATATATATATATATATATATATATATATATATATATATATATATATATATCATAAAAAAGACGTCTACGCGTCATGGCGTCCACGTGCCCTATAGCGCTGATGTTACCGCCGAGTTTGGGACGACTTAGTTTGACCGCCATAGGACGACGTAGGTAATTTTCGTTAGGACCAGTGCTCACAGATTTAAACTTGACAATTTAGAGCAAAGGAATTCGCACATACGTTTGTTTCCACCGTATTCAGTACAGGTCACCCGTATATTTTGTTGTATGGGTATGGGTAATGTATGGTGTGCCCATACATTGGCATAATAGGGACCTGGGCGCTGCAACTTGGGAGAGGGAAATGTTTGCCCATAGATTGGCGTAATAGTGATGGGGGAGGCATTGCGATGACATTCGCCCCCCTCTCCTAATGGGGAAATCCTGCACCCGCCTATGCACCAAAATTGAAACGTTTGCTTGAGGAAAGCCAGGCAAATTACTCGCAAACCTCCGAATATCAACTGCAAAGCGTAGTCCACTGTCATGTTTTATGCTAGAAAGATTGAATATATATTAAGTGGCGTATAAATTATGTATTTTTTTAAATCCCAAAGCCGCCACATGGTTGCGAGGCAGGCCCACAGTCCTTCATTTCATTTTGTTCACTTGATGTTCTTCGGCGTTCACCTAAAACTAAACCCGTGGACTCTTTCGCAATTTTCGCCCACGCAGCGAAACACGGTCGCCTCGCCGACGGTAATCGAGCCCGCCGCATTTGTGCTCATGGCTAAGCACTACTATAGATACGTTATAGCCAGTCTTGTACATTTCACAAAATTGTACACTGCAATCACGATCCACGCCGAACAACAACAAAAAAAGAACATCCATGTTTGCTAAGCCTCGACATATCGTAGTCTCGTTTGCTAAGCTTCAACATAGCGTAGTCTCAGGGAGCACTCGCTACGACTAACATAATGACAATAAGCGGGGTTTCGCGTCCCGAAACCGCTTACGATTATGAACGACGCCGGAGTGGAGGGCTCGAGAAATTTTGTTACCATCTGGTGTTCTTTAACGTGCACCAAAATCGCGCAGTACACGAACCTCGACCATTTCGACTGCATCAAAATGTGACCAGCACGGCAGGAATCGAACCCACGACCTTCGAGTCGGCAGCCGAGCACCGTAGCCTTTGTTCCACCGAGGTGCATGAACACACTCGCTATGAAGGGCGAATGGCATGATACTAGTACTACTACTACTACTACTACTACTACTACTACTACTACTACTACTACTACTACTACTACTACTAATAATAATAATAATAATAATAATAATAATTTTATTTCCACCAATACAGTGTTGATGGAGGGAATGGCGAAAAAAGCGACAGGCCGCTTCCCTAAGTTCCCACTCACCAATTACATCAGGCAGAGGGAGTGGTGGCGACAGAATACACAGAATGGTCACAGTAACTCGATTTCGTTACAAAAATATAAGAACGCACATGTAACGAAGGCATTGTTAAATGGAGGCAGTACAGGTTGTGTACACTTGACACAACAGCAGCAAAGAAGCATGGTTAAGCATGCATGGTTTGAAAAGCTTTGTGAAAATATAAAAAAAAAACATAAATGGCAGAATAGAACAGGTGCACAGAACATGGCAACACATTGCACGATACGCATGAGGGGGTAAAGGCTACTGCTGTGCTTTAACAGTTGGAATTAATCAAAAATTCGCAGAACTGTGCCAGTGTAATGTTTGTAATTTCAATGCCCGCAAAAAGGTGTTCATTTACTTGTAACGGTAACTGATATGACATTCTTTCCATACCGCAATTTGTTCTTGTGCGGTGAAGCACCCAAAGAGGCTGGTTACAATGTTGGTAGTGTGACTTGTGAGTTTGCATATCAGCTAAGTCTGTTAATGTGGACAAACGTCTTTTTTTCTTCTTCTATCTTATAGTATAGTATGATAATCAAACACTGAAATGGAATGAACAGGATGGGGTGTATGTAAACCGCTGGCCTTACTGCCACTGCTCTACTTCCGTGATACTGTAGTACTAATGCTATTGACCTACATGCACATGGTCGTTTGTTTGACTGCTGACCAGCAGGTGGCGCGATTGATTCCCAACCGCAGCTGCCGCACTTCGATGGTATCATGCTAGACGCCTTTTAGTTCGTCTAATCTATCTTTATATTGTCGAGAGTGTAAGTACACGCAGACGTTGGACCAAGGCGTATAGTTCTGTACTGGCACAGCAACGAACAAATGCGTTTTATCATTGAGCCTTGACATATCGATAACGGTGGTAGCGTGTGCATGAGTCAACCATCGATTAACCTGCTTAAAGAAGAAATCAATTAACGCAACTGCAGCTATACACCGAGAAAGGTTTCACTACTAGTTATAGGATAAAATGACTCGCGATTCAAAAACAGGCCATCGCAGTTGGGTACCGTATAATAACGCATTTGAGCTGCGCAGCTTGCTTGCTTTCTCGATACTCCGCTTTTGGTGCGTACCAACTGCAAGGGATCGGCCATTAAACCGGCGAATAATACGAAGGGAAAAATTAAGATTAACTTTCGAAGCTGTCTAGCAAATCGTTCATTGTTCATCTCATACGGAGAAAAAATGTCATCCTAATGAACTGGTATGCGCCACAAAAATGGGGTAGAGAGAGAGAGAGAGAGAAAGAGAGAGAGATGTTTTGTTAGAAGGCAGAGAGACCGGCTTGAGCTATAGTTCGCTATAGCCTGCTACTCTGCACCGAAACTAGATAAATTCGTATATCACTTACCTCTGGTGCACTACAAGCGAATAAGGCAAGCGTTAGGTACACAAAGGGCCGGGTACGTGCCACACAAGTTTGTGCGGCCTATCAGAAAACAATCATCACCAAGAACGGGCGTGTGTTACAGAAGCGGGGCATATCCAACTGCACACAATTAGCCCAAGGAACGTCTGCATGCAAAGCGACAGAGGCGAGCCGAAGAGCCCGAATACATACAAAGAGAGAACAAGACTGGGAATGGGAAAGACTACGAGAAGACCCCGAAGGATCCTTGTCTCTTCTTCTGTAGTTACGTGGTAACTATACTCATAGTCTTGCACTGTGCAAATATGTTGATTGCCGATCACCAAGTAGCCCAAGCATATGTCTTATCAAGGAAGGCCAACGACGCCATGTCCATAGATCTACGAGAGGTGCGAGCGCTTGGTCTCGGCGCTAGTTTCTGTCTATGGAGTTTGGACGTCCGTGTCGTGTCTGTGACTGCATGCGGTTTAATGAAAACACCTCTGCGCTCATAATCAAAGTATAGAAGCAACCTAGCACCACCTGATGAAAGCCTAAAAACCAACTAGAAGCAATCAATTAGTGTTCACAATCGTCCAGTTTTGCTATTTCTAGCCTTGCGCGGTGTAGCGCAAGCTTCGCCCATTTTTACTTTCCGCGCCAATAAGTTAGACAGTGGCACCAATAAACAAACAGATAAGGGCCGACCCCAAATGAATTTGCGTATATTTACACTGCAGTTTCTCTTCTGTCTTCCTCTTCCTTCTTACATTTTACCTGTCGCGGGCAGCTTGCCGCTTAAACTAACGCACTGCTAAGCTGAAGGGCGTGGGTAGGAAAACTCATGCTTATACACAGCCTCCGATATCGTGCACGCCATCTTTTACAAATGTGGCCATATTAGACGCCATACTTTCGTACTTGTGTCGTGCTATGTTATTGTACGTGATTCGGAAGTGGAAAGTGGCTCCATCTTTGAGTGGGCGGACGTTTTCTGAACGTATGCGCGGCAACAGCCTCACACCGGCAATCTGACACGCTTGTCTTCACAGCTGGGACGTGGAAGGAACATTGAGAGAAAGAGAGAGCCACTAGAAATATGTGGAAGGAATGACGTAGGCTTGCTTGTCACGAGCTCCCATTGTCAAAATAGAATGACGTAGGCCTGCTTTCATTGGAAACCAATTGGCAACGACCTCTCCTGTCAAAATCAAAAACGTATTGGCCATAAGCAAACAGGAGCAGTGACGCTAGTCGACCGCCGAGAAGACAAAAAAGCCGAATGGAAGTCTTTGTTGAAAATACCAAGATTAAGAACGACCTCTTTGTTCTATCGGTGCAGCGCATATGGAAGACGGTGCCTACACGGGGTGCAGACAAGTGCGCGTTTCTGAGAACGTATGAATGGCTCAGCTTGCATCTGCGGCGATTGTCTCGGAAAAAAAATTAGATGCTAACAAAAGCAGAAAAGAAAGGTGAAGGAGAACAGCAAGACTGGAAACAAAGAATGATAGCTATTAAAGAAAAAAACAACAACACAAATATGAAAAAAGGTAGGGTGTGGTTTCAACATGTGACCCACGAATGTCGGGACTTAATTATTTACCAGTTTTATTTCAGACATACTATCAATCCTAAGGGGGTTATAGAAGCATGGGCATACATATAATAAGCAAACTATACAAACGTAAATTGTTGAACATGCCACGAAAAATTATTCGGAGTATTTACAATAATTTAAGACACATGTGGTTGTGATGGGAGAATCGCGCTGGTGTTGTGTTTGGTGCTGTGAAAACGCCGTCATGATGAACATAGCGGATAAAGTGGTCAGGTAGGACCACTATGGCAAGACTGACACGAAGAGAATGGCCTATCCCCTATAGCCGGTATGAGCCAAGGGAGGGGGAAGAAAGAAGGCGAGCAAGCCAGTTGGCGTCGGTTGGAACGGCAGCGAGGAGGACGGTTCGCCAGGGTCACGGTCGTGGTTTCGTCCCGAGTGCCTGGCAGGGCTCAAGGGTACGAGTGGATTGCTTCGCTTGGTTTCCAGTGTCAACGGTCCCTGGCCTACGCGTCCGAGAAGACCGCGTGGCTTCGTCGACCACGGTCTTCGGCACCGACCTGCTTCGTCGGCGCATCTGCTTCAACGTTGCCCTGCTCTTCACCGAACTCCTCCCTGAGTTGCATCGTGCTACGCAGACGTGCCCCGCAAACATTCCAAGTTCTCGCCGGGGAGACGTACACGTGTTGGAACTCAGTTCAGGCTGGTGTGCTGCTTCTGCAGTTTTGTCTCCGTTATATAACTCCCCTGTCATGTGTCCTTTTTGTATGTGTCCGCTTGAAGTGAAAAGAAAACGAAAACTGCCTCGCCTTTTTCATTGAGAGCGTTGCTGTTTCAGGCGCAACGTCTACTTCTTACAAAGAACCCCATCACAGTTGCATAGCATGTACACTGTCGTCCTTCGTGAAAATGAACACTCGTGCCCATTTCCTACGCTGTGCGGCGGCTGCTTACAGCACCACGAACCGACTGGTAAAGAAAGCACGTCCGCTTTTGGTGGCATCGCCCATTGCGAGAAGGGAGCGGCAGTGCAATCTAGCATTGCTTCTCCAGTAGCCATGGCTTGTTATCTTGTTCACCGACAGATGACGTCCAAAGCAGACGTGATTTTCTCAGCTGTCGGTCGACGATGCTGTTGTGGCAGCCGCCCCCGAACGTAGGCCGCGCGCTCGCATGTTCCCTTTCATAAAGGACGACAGTCGTTGCAAGGACTCACGAGTGAACAAGCAGTCACCGCTCGCCGTGAAGGCCACGAGTGGCAGTGACTGACAGACATGTTTGTGTGGACGAAATTTAATCTTAAAATAGTTAAAAATAAATCAACAAACAATGCCCTGCCTGCTGCACCGAAGTACTGCAGATTATAGAATTAAAACAATACAAAGAAATGAGTAGGACAAGTGCCAAATCGTAATTTTGAAGAAGAAAAGAGAAAGAGAGAGCAATTAAGAAGTTAAGAGAGCACCACCACATTTGCCAACCACCTCCACGGGAATGAGCGAGGAACTCAGCAGCGACGTATCGTATACAACACCACATAGCACAATATACGAAAAAACATTCAGGGGAGTGACGAACATTCACCCCCCCAACCCATCCTCCGCGCCTGTACCTTAAAGGGGAACTGCGCATGCCACTTTCCCTACATTTCCTTTCTGCGTTCCCCTTCCCCACTCCCTCAAGGAGCTAAGCTGAACCATGCTTCCACAAGGGTTCATCGAACCTATTGGCACGGCTTTTTTAAGCTTCTCGCCGCGGTTAACTAGCGCTTATCCTTTTCATAAGTCCGAACCTTTTTTTTTTGGCTCTCGTTTTATAGTCCGACCGTTTTCTCCTCTCTCTGTCTATTTTGTCCCCATCCCTCGGAGTTTTCCCTGTTAGGGTGTCCTCACTGAAACAGTTATTGTGCGTTCTTCCCTCATTTCCTTACCTTTTCTCTCCAACATTCTAGTTTTTTGATGAATGAAAAATGACTCATCCGCAAGGGTTGACGAAAAAAGTGCCTCTTTACTTCAATCAACCACTTCATCATCCGTGTGACGAGCACGGTGGACCCTCACGTGTGATTTAAAGTTCCAGCGTACCACCTAACCTTCGAGCTGGCTTCGATCAGCAACGTGCTTCCAACTGGCATGGCAAATGTCAGATGCGTTCCCGTGAACGAAGTTGGTCCGATCGGCTTTTACGTGCGAAATAGATGCCAGTTCGAAATGCCCATCTAACGCACGTGAAGTGCCTCCGCGTCAACAGGTGCACGGACGGCGTCGCGCACTAGTAAATCGCCAGCTACAGCCAGGCAACAAATACGACGTTGATAATCGACAGGAAAAACAGAAATCCAAAGAGGTCACGTTCGGCAGCTAGCCAAAGAATGTAAAAAAGAAAAAGACTCGGAAAGACCATTCTTGCAGCTTTCGCTGTGACAGTGAATGGCCTGCCATTTTTTTGTTGTTTGTTTCATTTCATGCTATCTGGGGCTTTACGTCCCGAAACCACGATATGATCGTTAGGAATGCCACATTTGAAGGCTCCGGAAATTTCAACCTCCTCTTGTTGCTTAACGTGAGCTGACACATCGCACATTACACGGGACTCCGCATATCGTCTTCATCAAAATGCGACCGCCGCCGGTCGTGATGAAAACGGGTCTCAACAGCCGAGCACAAGCATTACGGCACGGCGGTCTATTCATCATCACTGACTTACTTATCGTGTGCCTTTCTCATTGCACACACACACACACACACACACACACACACACACACACACACACACACACATATATATATATATATATATATATATATATATATATATATATATATATATATATTGTAGCGAAGCCTCCGAACTCTGAAATGGGTCGAACGCTTGAGTACCTTCTAGTGGGGCTACCCAACAAGAACGCCGCTCGCGCTGAGAGTCCGTGCTTGGCCGTTACTGTCGCCATTGTGTATACTCGCTGTCTGCCCGCTAATAAACGCCATAACAAATTGGTGGAGAGTGCTACGATCCCTTTTGATGCCCTGGGAACTGCGTTCACGTACCCTGCAATCTACAATGTCCCACGACGCCTCGCAGCAAACGCCTCCTCCCATGCCACCCCCTTGTGCCGGTGTCCCCAGGATCCGAGATCCACCCATCTTCACGGGCGCCGATGGCACTGACGTGGAGGACTGGCTCGCTATCTACGAGCGCGTGAGCGTCCCCAACAAATGGGACGAGGACGGCAAGTTGACAAACTTGGTGTTCTACCTTGCGGGCGTGGCAAGCTTGTGGTACAACAACCACGCGTCCGATTTCGCAACCTGGTCCAATTTCAAGACCGCTATTACCAACGTTTTTGGCCGCCCTGCCGTTCGTAAGCTGCAAGCCGAGCAGCGCTTACGCGAACGCGCTCAGCAGGCCGGTGAATCATTCACCAGTTACATAGAAGATGTCCTGGACCTTTGCAAAAAATCCAACGACAGCATGTCCGAATCAGACAAAATCCGGAACGTCATGAAGGGCATTGACGATGATGCCTTCACGATGCTGCTTGCCAAAAACCCAGGCACAGTAGCTGAGGTCATCACGCTGTGCCAGAGCTACGAGGAGCTCCGCCGGCAGCGTTCGATGACCCGTCGCTCAACACCACGAGATGCAGGGCTTGCAGGCTTGGAGGCGAGCTGTGATCAGGTGGCACTGCTGGCAGACCTCAAGTCCTTCATACGTGAGGAAATCGCGCGGCAGTTCTCTCTCCTGCCCTTTGCCCACCCACCGGCTGCTCAACAATCGGCCACTACCATTCTTCCACCCATCCGCCGAGCACTTGAGCAGGAAATAGCGGAGGTCATGCCGGCGTACCAACCACAACAGCTTCCGGCCCCTGCGCCCCCAAGTTACGCCCAAGTGGTCGCCAGGCCGCCTCCAGTCGTTCAACCGCCCGCCCCACTGACTTACGCCGAAGCTGCCGCACGACCTCCATCTTTTACAGCGGCTATGCCGGCTACGTATGTTGACGTGACCTCGCAGACTCAGCTCCAGCATCCCCTGCAGCCTTTTCAGCCACAGTTCCGTCCATCGGCTCTTACGTCATGGACAAGACCTACCCCAGCGAACCGATGGCGCACACCCGACAACCGGCCCATCTGCTTTGCCTGCGGTTACGCCGGTCACGTAGCCCGTTATTGCCATCGTGTACAGCCGGCTCTTTCTTCGCCTATTGCTGGCCACCTCAGCCGTCCCTATCACGACGAACCACCGTCTATGCCACCACCGTCTCGCCCAGGTCCATCTCCTCGAAGGTCGCCGTCTCCACGACGTCGTTCCCTGTCCCCCATGAGGCCAAGTTCGGCTAATCATGAGCGGGAAAACTAGTCGTCGCAGTCCCCGAGGCAAGGACTGCGATGCTATTGCGATGTGAAAGCCCTCAGAGCCGCCCATCTAATGTCATAGACGTGCTTGTGGACGGTGTTCATGCATCTGCTCTTATTGACACTGGAGCTGCAGTATCCGTTATGGACGAAAACTTCTGCCGCTTGCTTCGAAAAGTGACGACGCCAATTTCTGGGTTGTCCCTTCGTACTGCCGGTTCACATCGTATCCATCCTTCAGCAGAGTGCACAGCTCGCGTTGTCGTTCAGGACGTTCTGTATGTCGGCCAATTCATCATCATTCCTGCATGCTCTCATGACGTCATCCTGGGGTGGGATTTTCTCTCCCGCAACGACGCCGTCATCCATTGTGCCGCTGCCGAAATTGAACTCTCACCGTTCTCGCATTTGACGCCGGAAGACAGTCCCTCGACACTGAGTAAGATTCTCGTGAAAGACGATACCATAGTGCCTCCAAGTTCGGCAATGGGTGTATCTGTCTACTGCGCTGGACTCTCCGACACAATTGCACTCGTTTCGCCATCCGACCGTGCTTGCCGAAGGAAAGGGTTGCTAGTACCTTTCGCGACCGTGCAAATCACCCAGAGCAACGCCGCTATTTTTGTGACCAACCCATCCCCGTACACTGTTACCTTGGTTCGAGGGGAATGTCTCGGCAGAGTGGAACCAGTGGATAACGCACAAGTCCTGGACGTACCTGATGACTCGCGTTGTCCCAGTTCGTGTACCGTCAGCGCTGTTTCCACTTATGATTCATCATCTCCTGATGTATTTGGCCCTTACATTGATGACAATCTTACGTCGGTACAGCGTTCCCAGCTTCTGGACCTGCTGCGAGAATATCATTCTTCTTTCGATGTCGGGCGAAGTTCTCTCGGTCGCACGTCCGCTGTTACACATCGTATCGACACTGGTGCCCATCCACCATTACGGCAACGTCCCTACCGCGTGTCGCCTGCTGAACGTCGGGAAATTAACGAGCAGGTTGATGATATGCTCAGACGCGACGTTATTCGGCCCTCGGACAGTCCATGGGCGTCTCCTGTTGTTCTTGTCGCCAAGAAAGATGGTTCTGTGCGGTTCTGTGTGGACTACAGACGGCTCAATAAGATCACTCGCAAGGATGTTTACCCACTGCCGCGCATCGATGACGCAATTGACAGCCTTCACGGAGCCGAATTTTTTTCTTCTCTCGATCTGCGCTCCGGGTACTGGCAAGTACCCATGGCTGATGACGCTCGACCGAAGACTGCGTTCATCACACCCGACGGCTTGTACGAATTCAACGTCATGCCGTTTGGTCTATGTAATGCACCTGCGACCTTTGAGCGCATGATGGACACCGTACTGCGCAACTTGAAATGGCACACGTGCTTGTGTTACCTCGATGACGTTGTTGTGTTTGCTCCAGATTTCTCCACGCATCTCCAACGTCTGAAAGAAGTTTTCGCACGTGTGAGCAATGCCGGCTTGCAACTAAATCTGAAGAAGTGCCGCTTTGCAGCACGGCAACTCGCCATCCTAGGGTACGTCGTGTCTAAGGATGGCATTCTTCCTGACCCAGCCAAGCTTCGGGCCGTGGCTGAATTCCCCAAACCTGCGTCCGTCAAAGAACTGCGTAGTTTTGTGGGCCTGTGCTCATACTTCCGACGCTTCATACGAAACTTTGCTACGATTGTATCACCGCTGACGAAGCTCCTTGGAAGTAACGGGCCCCTCAATTCGTGGTCGTCTGAGTGCGACGACGCGTTCGCGAAGCTTCGCCATTTGCTGACGTCTCCTCCCATTCTACGCCACTACGACCCTACGGCCCCGACGGAGGTGCACACAGACGCCAGTGGTGTAGGCCTTGGCGCTGTCCTGGCGCAGCGCAAACCCGGATTCTCTGAATATGTCGTAGCATATGCAAGCCGTACGCTCACGAGAGCCGAGACAAACTACACCGTCACGGAGAAAGAGTGCCTGGCGATCGTCTGGGCCCTTACAAAGTTTCGACCTTATTTGTATGGTCGCCCATTCGATGTCGTCACCGACCATCATGCACTATGCTGGCTTTCATCACTGAAGGATCCCTCAGGCCGTCTCGCCCGTTGGGCTCTTCGCTTACAAGACTATGACATCCGCGTGCTGTACCGCAACGGACGCCAGCATGCTGACGCCGACGCCCTCTCGCGCTCCCCTCTGCCTGAAGGTGATGTGCTCTGCTCAGTATCCTCGGCTGCTGTTTCTGCCATTGATGTTGACATCATCGCTACCGAACAGCGAAAGGATAATTCGATCAGCCCGCTCATCGACTTGCTCTCTGATCCATCCGCAACGCCATCCACGCGTGCCTTGCGTCGTCAAGCTCGCCATTTCGCCATCCGTGACGGCCTTCTACACCGACGCAATTACGACGCCGATGGCCGGCAGTGGTTACTCGTGATACCCCGCAGTCTGCGGTCAGAGATATGTGAATCCTTCCATTCTGATCCGCAATGCGCGCACTCTGGGGTATTCAAAACCTACCGTCGTATTCGACAACGCTACTTCTGGCGCGGGATGTACCGCTATGTGCAGCAGTTCGTTCGCTCCTGCCTCGCTTGCCAACGCCGCAAACCGTCAGCACACATGTCGCCAGCCAGTCTGCAGCCGTTACCTTGCCCTGAGCGTCCGTTTGGGCGCATAGGTATCGATTTGTATGGACCACTTCCTCTGACGTCGGCTGGTAACCGCTGGGCCATCGTCGCCGTAGATCATTTAACGCGATACGCCGAAACCGCCGCTGTCCCTGCGGCTACTGCGCGTGATGTTGCGTCCTTCCTACTGCATCGATTTATACTGCGCCACGGTCCACCTCAGGAGCTTCTCAGCGATCGAGGCCGTGTCTTTTTGTCGGAAGTCGTCGAAGCCATTCTGACGGAGTGCCATTCTGTCCACCGCAAAACTACTGCTTACCATCCACAGACGAATGGCCTCACCGAACGCTTTAACCGCACCCTCGGCGACATGCTTTCTATGTACGTCGCTGCCAACCACACTAATTGGGATAATATACTGCCCTTCGTCACCTACGCCTACAACACCGCCCCTCAGAGCACGACTGGTTTTTCACCTTTCTACTTGCTGTACGGAAGGCACCCGTCGCACACCATGGACACAATGCTCCCGTACACGCCGGATCCATCTGAGTGTACACCTATTTCCGAGACAGCCAGGCTTGCTGAAGAGTGTCGCGAGCTTGCCAAGACTTTTACGACGCAAGAGCAAGAGCGGCTGAAGAGTATTCGTGATGGCTCCACCACTTCTGAGCCCACGTTCCTTCCTGGTGCGCTTGTATGGCTCTCGATCCCGACCTCTGCAGCTGGCCTCTCTTCCAAACTACGTCCCAAATACGAAGGCCCCTACCGTGTCATCGAGCGCACCTCACCCGTCAACTATCTGATTGAACCCGTTGAACAATCTTCGGACATGCGCCGCCGTGGGCGAGACATCGTCAACGTGGAGCGCCTGAAAGCTTATTATGACCCGCTCATAGTAACAAGCTGTTAGGTCGCCAGGCGGCTCCCTCTTCGACCCCGGGGTAATTGTAGCGAAGCCTCCGAACTCTGAAATGGGTCGAACGCTTGAGTACCTTCTAGTGGGGCTACCCAACAAGAACGCCGCTCGCGCTGAGAGTCCGTGCTTGGCCGTTACTGTCGCCATTGTGTATACTCGCTGTCTGCCCGCTAATAAACGCCATAACAATATATATATATATATATATATATATATATATTGACAGGTAGATTGCCACTATCCCTCAACAGGAAGGTACGTAACATCTGTATCCTGCTGGTACTTAGCTACGGAGCAGAAACATGGAGACTTACAAAGAGGGTTCAGCTTAAATTGAGGACGACGCAGCGAGCAATCGAAAGAAAAATGGTAGGTGTAACCTTAAGAGACAAGAAGAGAGTAGAGTGGATTAGGGGACAAAAGGGGGTTAAGGATATCATAGTTGAAATCAAGAAGAGGAAATGGACATGGGCAGGGCATGTAGCGCGTAGACAGGATAACCACTGGTCATTAAGGGTAACTAACTGGATTCCGAGAGAAAGCAAGTGGGTTAGGGGGTAGGGGGAGACAGGAGGTTAGGTGGGCAGAAGAGATTAAGAAGTTTGCGGGTCTAAATTGGCAACAGCAAGCACAGGACCGGGTTAACTGGCGGAACATGGAAGAGGCCTTTGTCCTGCAGTGGACGTAGTCAGGCTATATATATATATATATATATATATATATATATATATATATATATATATATATATATATATATATATATATATATATATATATATATATATATATATAAAGTGTCTTACGTTTTACTACAATTTCACAAAGAATAAATCTATATAACCCCTCCCCCGCACTATAGAATACTGTCGCAC
Organism: Rhipicephalus microplus; assembly: GCF_013339725.1. Lineage (NCBI taxonomy): Eukaryota > Metazoa > Arthropoda > Arachnida > Ixodida > Ixodidae > Rhipicephalus > Rhipicephalus microplus. The sequence goes on along the minus strand of NC_051167.1, from coordinate 129,630,264 downwards.
GCACACTGTCGAAGCAAGTTTTTCCTGTTTGTGGGTGCTGGTTATATGCGATAAATTAAGGAATATATCGATCACATGAAGACTTTCATTGCAAAACGACACTCCACGCCGCTTGTTTAACGTGGGCCACGTTCGTGCCATCGATTTCATGACGATATACTTGAAGCGATTGCCCGTATTTGTGCTGTCAAAAAAAAAAAGTAAAGTAGGAAACAAAAAGCTCGTCTTGTAAAACAACTGCTCGAAGAGACCCCTTCTTCAAAAGGCACACGTGCTTTATCAGCGTGATTTAGTGCCCTATAATTGGGAGATCATATTAAACGCGTGTCGCAACGGGACCTTTTTGATTTAACATTTCAATCCCGCTGACGCATACGTGTTGTTTTGATAGTGGCAGTTCATTCGATGCATGTTCAGCGCACTGAAACTTTTATAGAGAGAGTATGCATTTCTGAACGAGTTCGGGGAATATGGAACAACTGCCTGTTCTAGAAAAAAAAGTTTCACAATAACATTGTCGCGAGGGAGGCGATGTGGGCATATCTTCAAAACGTTTACTCGAGATAGCCTCAAGATTTTCAACAAATTTTCGTTTCACTTTGTTTCCCATTCTCACGTTGCTGTGACTCGTCAGCCAAGTTCACAAACACTCCCTGGTTTCCGAGAGTAAACAACGTTGGAAGTTAGTGCCCTGTGTGTGTGTGATGTGCCTTAAAAAAAACATCATTTGAGCGCGAACACACGACACATTCACGCACACCCACCCACCCAGGCATGCATCAAACAAGCACAACGCTCACTTTCAACTGATTTATTCACAGCACTAATGCTTGAATATATACACGAAGCACATGCGCCTATTAACATCATAGAAATCCAACAGCATACACTATCAAGACGTACAGTTTATCATCTGACAGCCCAGAACGGATAAACAGGGATTCACTTAAGAACAAAGATATCGAAGGGGCATTTGCACAAGGACCTTTATTATTTTTGCATGAAAAAGGCCTCTAACACTTCACGTGCAGTTCTGCCTAGAATCTGTCTCAGATAATCGTGCCTCACAGCCACGCAAAATAACATGTGCACCCCGGTGCGTATATTTGTCATCTCGTTTCGTTAACTTTTGGGCGTGTTCTTTTAATCGGTCATTAATGAATATTTCGGTTTCACCAATTTTCACCTTGCCGCAAGATGATGGTATCGAGTACACGACCCCCGTGGTGACATTTCACATGGGGCCTCTCGTGCTTTTTCTCGCAGCTGCGCTTCTAGGTATCAAAAAAACATTGGCACAATTTCCTGATTTTCTCGGGTGCCGAAAACACTGTCGGTACTATCACCGTTGGCATGCGCGCACGCCCAGTTTGGCAGCACTGGCAACACTGGACGGCGTTCACTACACCGTTGCGAATGCTTGCCGATGTTCGCGCTTCTATGGACGCCGATAGCACACTCTCTTAAAGCATCCAGACAGGTTTGCTTCCTGTGCTCCGCAATTCTCTTGCGAGATCTATAGGCAGTGATCGTCTTCCATCGCCTGCAGCGAGAATTCATAGTCATACTATGCATTCCATGCCTCTTACTGATTATGCCTTGAGTTTAACGCTGTCACTGCCCCTGCATAACATTGGCGTAACCAGGAAGGCAGAAGGGGGTGGGCGTTCAACTCCGTGGACTTTCCTCCACCCCTTACCGCACGAAACTTCTAACTACGTCCCGGCTGTATAACTATGTACACGTTTCTCATTCACCGTATATACACGTTCTCCGCAACGCATTTTAGGACATTCTGGACAAAACTAGTTACTGAATTAACTAATTATACCTCGCACCCCATATATACTGGAGAGCACTGAACGCTGGACGAGTTGGTAATTTTTAACTACAAAACTGCACGAAAAAGCGACAAGAAACAGAGAAGTCACACACCCAAGCGCGGTCAAAACTGCCGGGTTAGAAATGGGAAAAAGTAAGACATGGAAAAGAGCCCATACAACTAGTAATATCATTTAAGAGTACTGAAATCTGGGCGAGTTGGTAATACATAACTATAAAACTGCGCGTAAAAGCGATAAGAAACACAGCAGGCACACACACTTGTCGCTTTTTCGCGTAGTTTTGCAGGTATACTGGAGAATCGCGCAAGCTTCGATTACCTATGTTCAATATCCTCTTCCCTGCAGGGCCCTTTCATATGGTACCTTGCGCTTAGAAGTACAAGGTGTCGTGTGCCACTTCTAATCGTACACAGACGAGGTTATTGCGGACGCGCCTCAAGTAACGTTATCGCACGTGATGACGAAAACCGTTTTGAGAACGAGTACGTCCGGACAACAGGCAGTGCTCTTTCAGGCAAGGCATTGGTTTGCTGGGCCAACACCTCATGCAATTCAAAACCACACTGCGCAACGAGTCGGTGCTGAAGAAAGCCGTGCAACAGCAGCAGCCGAGCGTGCCGATCACGCTGCGTGTAAGGCCGGACACAGCGGAAAACGGCCGTTGTCTTTCCGTTGTCTCCCATTCTGGCCCCCTCCCCCCCCCCCCCTCGCCGGCCACTCTCATTTCCTGCGTCTCGCTGCTGGGAATTGTCGCCAACAGCGGGATCTCGCGCGTAGATGAGCGCGCGCGCGTCTCTTTCCCACGGATCTCGTGAGAAAAGTAATCCAGTTCGCGACTGATCGCTTGCGCGAAACCGTCGATGTGCGCATATCCGACATGCATCTCAACATAACGTACGTTAGCCGGATACGATACGGTGCCGCAGGTGACTAACGATGCTGGTGTTCCGGCATCTAGATGTAGTAGATGAATACTATAAGGCGAACCAGATTATACTTCGTGGAGGCATTACGTGCGAAAATAAATAAAGAAAAAATAGAAAACATGGCTGATCCCTCCATCATAACAATTTTCATAGCACGAAAGCGAACCATGTCTTTATAGGAGCCTATTTGGTTGTTTATTGTAGAAATATTGTCACGTGGTCGTGACGTGGCCGAAGACAGGAGACTTCGTGTTGGGATTTAACTGTTTATTTGGGCGAACCTGTGCCCGGTAAACGGAAAGTCCAATTACAGCAGCAGTCTTGCACAGATAGCAGTCTCGGACTGATAGCGGCGAACGGAGCGTCGGCCTTCGATCAACAACTGACAAGCGGCGAAGCGCGTCGGCATTTATACTCTTGCCGTCGAATGTTCTAGCGTTATCGCTGGCGGTGGCGTAGCTTCCAGAACAATCTGTACCGTTCGCACAGTGGGCGTGATCTTATCGAAATGATCTACTACAGTCCGGAACCTTCTCGAAAACTGCAAGCGCGGTTTGCGCTGAGAATCGTGTGGTGTTTTGGGACGATAACAAAAACTTGGGAAATGGAACGTGGCAATATGTATGAGGGCTTGCACAATGTCAATTAACGTGTGGATGCTGTAGCGCAGTTTGACGTGAATGCATTCTCGTTGAAGCATAGTGGCCCATCTCCATCCCAACGACCAACACACATGTTCATGATTTAATCCTTGTTGTAGTGGAATTAGTTAACATAAACACATTTAGCATACGCTGAATCCCACGCAAGGATGACATCAGACAAGCACATAATATGCACTAGTACTCGACACGCACTCCTTCAAAGCGCCATAAAATGATTAGATAAAGGGCAAGGAGTACGATCCCTTTTAAAATGGAAGCTAGGTCTGTGCTCTTGTATACACTATCGCACTGTGATTCAGAAACGTGGGAGATCGAAGATAGTAGCCTGAGCCGTGAACGCAGAGAGGTGTCCCGCTCCCCGCTAGCGCGTCTCTCAGTGCACCGAAAGCCGAGAGTATACCGAAGCGCTCCCTGCCAGCGCTCGTTATTGCCACGATGCGGTACTTCGACACCACACGCCGCCAACTGTAGTCATCTATCCGTGTGCATTTTACTGACGTGACATCCACGATGGAAAAAGTCTCAGCTGTCTGGATGGTCCCCGGCAGTCTATAGGCTGTGTGTACGGTATAGCCCAAAGCAATTAATTCCATCGAAATGTGGCCGCCGTGACCAGCATTCGAACCCATGATTTTCGGGTCAGTGGTCAAACACGGATGAGCAGGTTTGTTTTACCTGATTGGATGAGAGCGATTTCCAGTTTGCAATTGCAACCCTGTTTTTCGTTCACAAAGACGCCAGTGTGAAGGTGGTTGCAGTGTTCTACTTTGACATAAACATGCTCAAAGGGGAGGGGGGGGAGACATCCACCCCGCACCAGTCGCCTGGGAGAGGGGGGGGTGGAGCTAAGCTCCCCACTATGACTTAATAGGGGTGGACGTGGCGCCGCGATAAAAATTCGTCGTCAGTCCAGCAGAATCCCGCGCATGCCCGTGACTGCTTACCCAGATGTCACGGGTTCGAACCTAGACATGGCGGTCGCACTTCGGTGGAGATAAAATGGTAGACGCCCATGTACAGTGTGATTCCCGTGCACGTGAGATACCATGAGATGGTCGAAATTTGTTGAACCTTCCGCTACGGCGTCTCTCATAACGATACCGCAGTTTAGATACGTAAAAACCCAGATATAATACTTATTATTATTACACAAAGGCGTCGAAAGAGCGATGATGTTACTCTTACGCTCTTATATGAGAATAGGCACGAATCAACCCGGTAGAAAAGAGACCGGAAACGGACCCGCGGTCCACGCTTATCGCAGTACTCTCCTTGCTCAATGACTACGTGCCAGGAAGTGCACGAAGTGGAACACGAGTCTGAATCGTCTCTTATCGGTTACAGTCGCGGCGGATGTTGTCGTCACGAATGAGTGAAGTGTATGTAACCCACAAGCGTATCTTATCGACCCTCTCGTTATCGCGCGTGTGATGCGTGCTTAAAAAAGGAAAAAAAAGAGAAATCTGCTTGAAGAGTGACAGAGAGACAGATGTGAAAGTGAGCGACCGTCCGCTGGCATTAGAATTCACTTACACTGTAGGTTCTCAAACAAGTCGCCACGTGCACTTGGGTAGCTCTCCGTGGTTTCATAAGCAATGAACAATTCGCGACTTTGCTAAATCATACTCGTATTATTCCTTCGTCTATTGCGACTAATAACGCTTCGTTCGGTTAAGTTAAAGAGACGGGACTGCTAAGGTTAAAGCTTGGGCAAGTTGATTCACATACATATTAACAAAGCCTGCGCAAAAGCAGCCGGAAAAAAAGGAGGAGAAAGGACAGAGCACGGACTTACAACCCTTCATGCCGTTTTGCGGTGGGTTTTTTAATAAGACGGGGTTGCTTACACGTGTTTTTTTTTTTTTTGTGTGTGAGGCACCCCATGTGGTTATGATGTATTGAAACCCAACAGCTGAACAAAATCCATGTATTCCAGAATCAATATCTAGAATTGAGTCATTCTGGAGGTCGTTATCAATCAATCAATCAATCAATCAATCAATCAATCAATCAATCAATCAATCAATCAATCAATCAATTTTATTTCGTCTATTTTACTTACATTATATTATAACACCATTACCCCTTGATTGATTGATATGTGGAGTTTAACGTCCCAAAACCACCATACGATTATCAGAGACGCCGCCAAAACCCCTTATAGATGATCTATATACCTGCGCATTATAGGGGAAATTGTTTATTTCAAAAGAAGCGTTGAGTGACATATTGTTCACCATCTTTTCGCCATTTATACACTGTTTTCACAGTCCCGGTCCTTGCGGAACTAAATTTTGTGCCTGCAGTTCGGTGGCTGAGGTGAGTTTGATACACCCGACTTACCTGTTTTCTAAGCACACCCTGCAGCCTGTAATGGAGACGGAAGTTATGCAAATAGCTTCTGTGGAATGGCGCAAGGTGACGGAATGGTTAAGAAAGGGAAACAGACAACCACCTTTTTGTAGCAGGAAGTGACAAGGAACTTCGGACGGAGTTCTCATAAAGAAAACTTCATAGTTGCTGAAAATTCATCCTGGTATGGGGTTCGAACCCGGGACCGACTCCCTTCCGGGGTGGTCGCTATACCAGTTGAGCTAACCAGGAAGCAATCAATTTGTTCTATCAAGACTGTTTCTTGGCCTAGTTGGTGCTTGATTTATGACATACTTTAGCCGCGAATTAACGCAAACACAGAGTAAAGAAACACACAACACAAGGATTCCGCCATTGCAAGCGGAAGGCGATAGAAAGCGAGGGAGTTTGTGAGCACTGGCGTAAATCAGGGGGGGGGGGGGGGGGGCAGGAAAGCTTTGACCGGGCTGGGGGGAACAACCATTGCAAGTGTCCCTCCTTGAGATTTAGCTGTCCAACATCAAATGTGAATTGCTTGACAGTTTAATACAGCACACTCTATACATCACAGTTAAATGCAATTAGGTTATTCCTACAAGGTAAACACGATAGTTAATAGAGCTCAAATTATGAAAAGGCAGTGTTTGAGTATACCATTTGCAGTTTATTGTTCAACCGTAATGACAGATTCACTAGACGAACGGCAAGAAAGGGAAGTCGGAAGCTTGCGATGTGAAATTCAAGAACATGGGGTGAGGTCCAGCACCCTCCCCCTGCGTTTCTCATATTTATTCATATTACTATTTCTCACATTTCCCATATTTACTGTAAATATACCAGAGCTCATATTTATTAATAAAACTTGGATAGACCATTTCGTACGCTTCTATTATTTACCAATGGACGTTTCTACGATTTACCGCTCATTGCTCTCTGGCACGGCGCCGAGGATTGTTCTCACTTTATTTATCGCATTACAGGGCATGACTAAATTCTGCATAATTAAAAAGAAAACCTATATTTATACAACGAATTGGCCGCTATGATCACAGGATATGTCCCTCCTTGGGATAATTTTTTTTATTAACGCCTCTGTCCGTGAGTATCGTTGGGTATTATGTGATTAACATGAGACTTTCGCCAGAGCGCCTCTGCCCGAGATGATAAATTACCCGGAGGTGATAAAAAACTGTGTGCAGAACAAACGTGTGCAAAATTTGACACGTTGTCGTATCCTGAAGTTTTATCTCTCTGCTCTAATCAGTAAATATATGGAGTGTTTGCTCGAGTGCGAGAACCCGTGCGTTCATTTGTGCTCCGTGCTTGCACAGCACTGGCGATAGGTGCCCATGTGTGCGCTGATTCGTAGCGGAGGCATTGTTGTTGCAAGGAAATGTGCTACACTGCATGCTGACAGGCGATGAATGATAAGATAGACGACACGTTTTCCGGTACCGGTGCTGTGTTTAAAACTGTAGACATATAGAAACTCGAGTGGTTGAAAACAACACGTTTGATGCACAGCCGCAGACTTGTGCAAGGGCTCTCATTGAAGCCTGCATAGCGCTAGTTTCATTCGTAACAGCGCTCTATCAATTTCTCGAGTCACGGCGCAATGTTACGTGAATCGTGACACACTGCCTTTCAGAATCGTGGTCATCAGCTTGTCTACGTGACTGTTAGAAAAGTAATTTTCTGCGTTTCAGTTACCCAGAATGCAGTATTTTACTCGGGAGGTGTCCTTTGCCTGCTTGCGCAAGCACTATAGGACTATAGTAGGGCACAGCTTTTGAAGCCTGCTACATTTTTTTTTTCTCAAAGTCGGATGCACGCAAGCCTGTACCAATAGGCGCCCACTCCGGACTGACGTCATGAGTGGGACTGTTTCTCAAGTCGCAGAAGCGATCGGATTTTGGGATTCACTAAGTGAGACCTCTCCGCGATTCTTAAGAATAATATGAGCTATAGTGTTGGCTACTGACGATTTTGACTAAGTGATGTGTCGACTCTGAACTGTTGGCCAATGAAGGACCATCTCGGCTAACGTTGGCTAAAGAAAAGCCCGCGACGCTGTACAGTATAGCCTATTGTGTGATAGAAGTGGAATAATGATTGTACGTATATATTGTCCGACAGTACTCCAGCAGAAAGTTCCTGATGTTTTCTGTTTCCGTTTCCAACAAAGGAGTGGCTTACGCGCAACTCGTCAACTCTGTTGCTATAGCAACGAGGCGAATCATGTGATGCTAAAGCCTATTGCAAACAGGGCGTGTTTTTCAATAACTCCTGCCTCAGGATGCAGTCAGTGGCGGCGATAAGTTGCCCGAAGAAGGAAGTGACGGAAGCAGCCGTCGCATAAAGATAGCGAGACGTGGGACAGAACAGCCCACGCACATGCGCCGCTGCCTGAACGATAACGAATAAAAAAAAGATCATGAAGGATGTTTGCGAAGCAGGAAGCATGAATGTCACTTCTGACACATGCACATGCGCGCACGTTTGCACTTCGCATGATTTGTTAAAATACATATATGCTAGGCTAACGAAAACAGACAAATAGGTCAAGAAAAGTATAGTGAAGTTACGAATTGTTGTTGCTAGACTCTATTAAGGTAACTGCGCTGTTAGTGTGCATAAATTAAAGTGGATTGAAACACATCTTACCTTTGGCAGGGATCAAACGACACGCTGATAATTAATTGATATGGGGGTTTAACGTCCCAAAGCCACCATATGATTATGAAAGACGCCGTAGCGGAGGTCTCCGGAAATTTCGACCTCCTAAGGTTCTTTAGCGTGCGCCCAAATCTGAGCACACGAGCCTACAACATTTCCGCCTCCATCTTAAATGCAGTCGTCGCAGCCGGGATTCGATTCCGCGACCTGCGGATCAGCAGCCGAGTACCTTCACCACTAGACCACCGTGGCGCGGCGACGCGCTAACAAGGGAGCTGTACCAATATTGATATAAATATATCCGGGATTTCAGTACGTCCCAAAAGTACGGTATGATTTTGAGAGAGGACGCAGTGCAGGGCTCCAGAAATTTCGACCATATGGCGTTTCTTGACGTCTTCTATACCATTTCGCCTTCAGCGACGTGCGACGCCACGGCCGAGGTGGAACCCGTGAGCTTCGGCTCAGCAAGCCAAGCCCCACGGTGGGCAGCTGTACCAACTGAGCTGTTAGAACTATAGGGATTTCGAGTGTCTCATATTTATGAATTATCGCTAAACCTGAAGGTTACAGGTTCGACCCTGCCGGGGGGTAAGTTGTGTCTTCATCAACTTTAATTTCGTCCCATTTATATCACAAATATTAGAACACAGTTACGCGTAAATTACCACAGATGAAGTCCCGTATACCTTCCTAGGGTTTTGTTATGGTTGTGCCTAATGTTGAAAACAAGCTTTTCAATTCCATTTCTACGATTGAATGGAATTGAATTGAACTTTATTAAACAAAATAGGGCCTAACCAAAACATGTCAGAAACATCTGGATCCTCGGCAGAATGCTAGTATGTATTCATTCAACTACAAAAAACAAAAACGCACAGGCAGGTGACAGAGTTATATATAATAATTAAACGACATATTAGTTAAGATGCTGAACATAATAAAGAAACATTAACTTATACACTACAGTTGAGCAGATTTTGGTATCGTATCTTAAATTTATCGTATAAGTATCGTATCTTAAATTTTATACATTAATTTATTATCATTTCTAGTTGGCGCATCCCTTCCATTCCTCGCGGAAGTCAAGGTGAGGAAACAGCAACTTGTTGGTCGCAGAGCCACGCTCAGTTGGTTTACGGCGAAAGCTATTAAGAGATCACAACTCGGGTCACGCGCGGCGCTGTAGTTGTCCGCCGCTGCCACCGCCGGTGTCCATAACCCCTATCGCACGAAATAAGAAAAAAAAACCTACTAACAAGGACACAGTAGGGATCTGACCAGCGTCCGCTGCGTGCTAGCCCCGTATTTTGCCACTGAGCCACGCTGGTGCTTGGGAGTTGTTCGCAAAGTTGCCTTAGGCAGGCTTGATGTCGGGAAAGGGATTGCGTTAGTATGAATAATCAAGCGTTTTAAAACAGCTAAGGAACAACCAGGCGTCACACATTGCAAATAGCGTAACGAGTGGGTGGTCCAATACTCCAACCCATTACAAAAGCTTGTTCTTGATCACCTATCAACTTAGGCGCATGCCAACTACAGGCATAACTCCTCATCGTCGTCAGCCTCTGCATGAACAATTGGCACAAAATTCCTTGCAAGTATTTAGTGGATACCACTCTCTCAAATGAATGACGACAAATAGCAAAGCGAACGCCCACTTGTTACCCAAACATTTTTATTATTAATGCCGTAGTGGGTACCCAGCAAGTGTGCTTGCAGCAGTTACACAATGAGTGTTCAGAAAAGGCTCTGAAAAGCCGCTCTTCTAATTTTCACAGTGACCGTGCCGCGCGTTTCGCGCAGGCCTGACATTTTTCGAGTGACGTCATCTCTTTTCTATGCAAGCGTCGCCACGTCATATAAATCTCACTAAGAGAAAATTGAAAGAATGAAGTATTTGTTTTGAAACAGGCAGAAACATATATCGTGATCCATAACTGAGTGATAAAACGCCCAATTTTCGATGAAATATTGGGGGTTTACCTGTCTGATTTCACACCATGCGCTGTAACTCAGAGCCAATGGGATGAGCCACGTATATTGACGTCAAACTTTTTCGAGAACCACACGGGGAACGTGTCAAAACAAGAAAACTGCCTCTGAGTGTACGGTGCGAGCGTTTTAAATATACAGTAGGCCTGCGTGAAGGCAGAGTATTTATCGTGTTTGAGTAGACACATCTATACTGAGTGTTTTGCTAACGTTTTGAATTGGAAGCTCCCATGATTTGAATTGTCACTATTATCTTTGTCCTGTTTTTCTAAAGACAGACGCCTTTTTTTTTTTATCGCCACTTTCACTACGTAGTACAAAAAATTCAAAAAGCAGTTTTTTTCCAGGCTGGCTGTAGTGACGCGTGGACCAATGGTGATACATAGCGCATAACTCAGCAAATAGTATACAAATAGTGACAAACTGACAAAGCATAAACACAAACACTATACTATACATACGGCACATCTAGAGATAAATAAAAACACTAGATTGATCAAACTATACCAACTTCCGCTAACAGAAAACGCTTCGTGGCCGCAGAAAAGATATGTTGTTTCACGTCGGTCGATAAAACATTCCTAATGAGATCGCTGCGAAATTCTATTAGCCCCCGATTATAGGCATTTTTAGTGACCGCTAAATTAAAACGATTGTTCGCCACATACAGAGAGTTGAGCACCGGTAATTTAAAGCGGCTAAGTGGTAGAGAGTCATCTTTGATATTGTGTGTGTTATATTTGCAGTACTTATTACGTGAACAGAGTCCAGTGGAAATATGTGCGAGAATCGTAACAGTGGTTTAATTGGTATCCATTGCACTTGAGAATGTAATAACACTAATTGACCTCTTTTGCGAGAGGCTAATAGGTTTCAGATGTGTTTCAAATGAGCTGCCCCACGATGTCATGCCATACATCAGATGACTATGCACGAATTCGAAACATAGGGTACGCAAGGTTGTCGCACTGAAACACTTTTGGGCTTTTAGCAACGTGTGGCAGTCATGCATTATTTAGAGATTCTCTGTGCATATCTGCAACATGGTATCTAAATATCCATACCTGTGTCACGGAATGCACTGCTGAACACGAATAATCTCGATTGAGATCAAATTTCTGAACAGCGGTTGGATCCATTTTGCAGTTTACGTATACGAGCCATTCACGACAAAGTTCAATCGAGATCAGGCGCGATCGCGATCGAAAGTGTTCATATGACACTGTTATATCCATGTGCAGAGTTCAGTAGTTATAGATATCAATATCAATATTATAGATATCAAAAACATCAGGAGTACGCAAACGGATGTCATCACATCTTGAGACAATATCGACACGTTTCTCAAAACCCGCTGCTGAGTCTCCCTTGAAAACGGACGCATACCAGATGCGGAAACTCGAATATTTGAAACGGCAACAGTTGCTGACATAGTGAAACGCACAGCTGGGCCAGTTGGACTTGATTGATGACGAGTTGAATTGCGACGCGTAAAATTCGAGACGGAATACGAGCTCTGTGGCCCTGGTGCGTTCCTTCATTTTTCGTCTCGTATTTTGCGCTGTACA